>JAUDYJ010000007.1:22270757-23470757 GCA_030761175.1 Masticophis lateralis | reverse complement strand
CCCGACGGTCCGGAGACAAGAAAACCTCCAACGATCTAGTATCAATTAAGGCCCCTAAATGAACCAAACTGGGTCCCAGAATCAAATGACTCTTAGAAAAATTAACGGAAAAACCATGGGCCTGAAGGATAGACAAAACGTTATGTAAATCAAGCTGGGCAGCTTGAAAGGAAGAAGAAAGAACCAAAATATCGTCCAAATAAAATTGAACGCGGATACCCAGGGAATGGATGCACCCAACCAAGGCTGCCATAATCTTGGTAAAAACCCTGGGAGCCGAGGAAAGGCCAAAGGGAAGGGCCCTGTATTGATAATGTTCCCCTAGGTAACAAAAACGAAGAAACTGTCTATGGGCGTGGGCAATAGGCACATGAAGATAAGCTTCAGTGAGATCAACGGAAGAGAGAAAATCCCCCTGCCGGATGCACTGGAGAATAGTCTGCAACGAGTGCATTTTGAACCGGCGGTAAGTTACGTACTGGTTCAATGCCTTCAAGTCCAGAATAGGACGCCATCCCCCCGAACTCTTCTCAACAATAAACAAGCGGGAATAAAACCCCAAACCTCTCTGACTAGGAGGGACCTTCTGAACGGCCCGAATCTCCAACAAGTGATCAATAGCTGCCGAAACCAAGGCACGTTTCGTCTGATCACGAGAAACAGGACACGGGAGAAAAACCTGGGGCGGGGGAGAATTAAACTCTAAAAACAGGCCAGACCGAATGGTGGCCAAAATCCAACTGTCTGAAGTGGAAGACTCCCAACGATGGTGAAAAAGGGACAACCTGCCCCCAATAGGGGCTTCAGAACTGGAACTAACGGGAGCGGCGAAGAAAACGCCCTCTTCCCCCCCAAAAGGATCTCTTAGGGGGGAATCTATTCCCCTGGCGAACCTGGGAATCCTGGGCGAGAGGTCTGAAGGAAAACGGACGCTGGAAGCGTGGCTGGAATCCACCGGACTTGGAGGCCCGAAAGGACTGGGGCCGGGAAAAAGCAGAAAAGCGAGAGTCGGCTCTCCGAGCCACAGAAGGAAGAATCTTCTGCCGGTCTCTAGTTTCCACGAGGAGAGGCTCAAGAGCCGGGCCGAAGAGAAGGCCGGGAGAATATGGAGTGGAAGCCAGCTGCCATTTACTTTTCAAATCGGCGTTCCAGTTCCGGAGCCACAGAAGCCGCCGCGAAGTAACAGACGACCCGAGCGCCTTAGTCGCAAACCTCGATGCATTTAAAGTAGCGTCAGCTGAATACTCCAAAGCAGCTGCAATTTTATTCAGGTCTTGTCAGGATCTGACATCCGAGGCCGGAAGGCGTTCCTGAAGCTGCTTAATCCATAACAGGGCGGCTCTATTAAAGAAGGATGCAGAAGTTGAAGCTCGAACGGACCATGAAGCGGCCTGATGAGTCTTAACCAGGGTTCGTTCCGCGCGACGGTCTTCTGGGCGAAGGGCGTCCTCGGTTGGGCCCGCCGGGTGAGAAGAATTGCAGAGAGCCACAATTGGAGGATCCACCGTAGGAGGGGCCAATACATCCGCTAGGGTCTGAGCCGAGTTGTACAAGCGTTTGTCCAGGCCGTTGGGACTAGGCCCAGACCCTGGGGAAGCCCACTGCCGGGACAAGACATCGAGAAATAATTTGGGAGCCGGAATGGTCTCAGGACTCACCGCCGGTTCGGCAAACATGGCTGAAGCTGGATCAGACTTGTCAGAAGGAGGAGTAGGAGACGGGACGACCCCCAGATGCGTGGTGGCAATGGCTTTATGCAGTAATGATCGAAAAAGCTGAGGACGAAAAAGGCCCACGAACGGAGTATGATCAGGGATGGGGTCCTCATCGTCTGACAGAGCTGAATCCAAGACCTCCTCATGCTCAGAAAGGGAAGCCTGATCCACATGGTCATCCTCATCACCCACATCCTGCTCCGAAATGGAGTCATCCAGAGAAACCTCCCTGGGATGCTGAGCAACTGGGGCATGTTGAGCCACCTGGGGAAACTGAGGCCAGTCCCCTTGCTGGAAAAATTGTGAGAGGCCTTGTCTGAAGGCCCTGGCCAACATCATCTCAAAGGCTTCAGGAGAATTGGGTCCCCCCATAGTCGTAGCAGCAGCAGCAGGGGGAGGAGGAGGAGGAGGAGGAGGAGGAGGAGGCACTATAACTCCAGAGGAGGAAGGATCCATCCCCGTAGCAGAAGATTGAAATAAAGGCTCAGTGCCAGGGATTGGAGCCGGGCCTTCCTGGATGGAAACATCCAGGGAAAGTTCCCTAATGGAACTCCCTGAGACTGACGGAGCTGGTGACCTAGACCTCCCCCTTGGATTGGGAACAGAGGCGGATTCAACGAGAGCTGCCTTGGCTTGCGCCCGCTCAAAGACCCTCTCGATAGCCTTGTGGCGGCGTACTTCCTCTCTAGAAGGAGTGGGGCCAGAGCTAGTTGGTTGCTTGCCCCTCCTGGAATGTTTAGGGAGAGGAACTGCGGAGGAAGTCCCCTCTAAGGGATCCGCTGGAGCAGGCCTCTTATGTGGGCGCTTTGAACCTTGGGCGGAATTAGGAGCATCCGCCATCTTGGACATATCCTGCGGGAAACAAAGAAAATGGCCACCGCTATAAAAAAAGGGCGCGAAATCGGCGTTTCGCGCCTCAGCCAAAAGCCCCCCGTCTGAATGGGTCGCCAAGGTCTTAACAGCGACTCCGTCGGCTAGAGCCTTTTTCGGAAATTAAACCGCCAGCCGAAGGGCTGTTCGAGCGGCATGAAACGAAGGTCTCCATTCCCCCGGCGCTAACAGGGACCGTTGAGAGGAAAAAGGGGGGAGGGGGTGGGGGGGCCAATAATGGCGATCCGATCCGCCAACTCCCCCCCCGGGCGGTAGCAGCACTTACTGGCTCAGCAAGTAGGAGAAAAAACCGGCTGCTGAAACTGGAAAGGCGAGCGGAATCCAAACCGCTAATTGCCCCGTCTGACAGCCAAAGCACGAAGCCTCTGTCTCTCTTTCTTCCCCGTTGAGGTGAGAGAGCGACCTCCTATCTCAGGCTCTTTCTGCTGCCCGGTCAAGGCCGGTTAACGCAGCGCTAAACTCCCGATCTCAGGGAGCGCAGAGTAATGCCTTAAATCAAACGCAAGCTACCTCAAGCCTTCACAAAAATCGAAAAAAATAGCGTTTCAGGACTAAGCTGGAAAGACACGTCTGGCCAGCAAAGGCCGAGTCGAAACACTGGGCATGGAGGGCGGAGCCATGCAAATTTGTCGACCCGGCCGTTGCTACATAGAGCCAGTCACAACCCACACTGACCGACGTCCCCACCTTGCGGAGAAATGAAGAAATTATAGATCTACACTCAGTTCCCTACAGACAACATAACAACATCCCAGCCGATGGAATGCAGGAGCAGCACTTTGGAAAACAAGAGGAAAAGAGAAGATTGGAAAGAGAACAAATAGAGAGAGGGAGCGAGCGAGCGAGGGGCTTAAAAGAGCTTAAAGAATGTGAATCTGACCTACAGAAGGATCCACAAAATAAAACCAAAGGAAAAATAAATTTGATAAAATATAAAATTAATTTGACCACACAAATAGACAGAGCACGGAAAATAAAGTCAGCAAAGCAAAACCATTTTCAATATGTGAATAAAATGGGACGTTGCTTGGCATATAAACTGAAAAAAGAAAAAGAATGATACACCAATTACAAGATTACAATTACAATTACAAGAAAGGAGAGACACATTATAGAAATGAGGTTAAAAAAATAGCAATTTTTTTTTTCAAAAGTTATATGCACAAGAGATTTTTGAAGAAGACATTAAACAATATTTAAATAAATCAAATTTAACGGAATTAGAAGAGACACACAGGAAAATATTGAATAGGCCAATTAGTATCATTGAATTAATGGAGGCAAGGAAAAAACAGAAAAATAATAAAACTCCAGGTCCAGATGTAAAGATTGCCTCTTCTTTCAACTTAAGAAAGTAAGAACTCTTGAAACGTGGTTGTTCAAAAAGATTATTTTATTAAGCAGAAGTGATAGCCATCCAGTTAAAGCAAGATCTGAATACTGATAGGCAAGACAAATAGGATTAAAGCAGTAGAGACCCCTCACTTTTAGGGATCTGAGATGCTACTCTCCTTAGAAAATGAAAGGGTCCACCTTAAAAAACAAAACAAATATGCACAAGATTTTTTGATAGTATATTAACAAGGTTTATTAGGGTATTGGGAGTGAAATTTTCTCAGTAAGGTTGGAGCCCTAACATGGTGTTTAATGACCCATTCGTTTTGGGCTGATGGTAAATGTTTCCAAGCGACTAAGTATTGGATTTTCCCTCTGTGGATCCTAGAGTCAAGGATTTCCTTGATTTCAAAGTGTTGTTCACCTTCAATCATGATGGGAATAGGTGGTGTAGATGCAGGTGGTCTGAGGGATGACCACTCGCTTGAGTAAACTAATTTCTTCGATGGTTGTAATGATTTCAGGAATTTTGTAGATGAGTATACTCTGTCTCCAACATGAAAAGGTTTGGGTTCCACCCTTTTCTTGTCAGCTTGAATTTTAAAAGTTTCTCTACCTTCCTTTAAGACTAATCTAACTACTGGCCACATGTTTTGCAAATTATCCATTCACTCCTTAAGTGAGAGGATGGTGGGTTCTTCTATGGGTAGTTCAGGCATGGGACTGAAATCCTGGCCTGTCGCTACTCTAAAAGGGGTAAAACCAGTGCTTGAATGTACAGCATTATTAAATGAAACTTCAGCAAAAGGCAAAAGTTCGGTCCAGTTATCCTGTTGAAAATTAATGAAACTTCTTAAATATTGTTCTAATACCGAGTTCAAAATTTCAGAATTACCATTAGAAGCCGGATAATGTGACAAGCTCAATCCCTGGCCAGAACCAAGAAAGTCCAAAAATCACCCTCCAAAATTTGGAGGTGAACTGAACTCCACTGTTGGAGATGATCCTTTTTGGAGCTCCATGAAGTCGATAAATGTGTATTAGGAATAATTTGGCTAAACTTTTAGCAGTTGGGATGTGTTGACAGGGTATAAAATATGCCTGTTTTGAAAATAGTTCTGTCACAACCCAAATAACAGTATTTCCCTCACTGTTTGGCAATTCTACGATGAAATCCATAGCAATCTCTCTCCAAGACGCTGAAGGTTCAGCTACCTTCTGCAATAGACCCAGGGTTTTCACCTGACATCTTTTTGCTGCTGCACAAATGGGACAGCTAGCTACATAGCTTTCTATGTCCTTTTTTAGTGATGGCCACCAAAATTGTCTTTTAATGAGGTGTAAAGTTTTCACAAACCCAAAATGCCCAGCTAATTTGGAGTCGTGGCACTTTACCATTAAGCATAGTCTTTGGCTGGCTGCAACATACAACTTCCCTCCCACCCAAGCCAAGTCTTCTTTCATCAGACAGCTGGATTTGTTGTTCAAAAACCATTCATCAGTGGCCAATGCTTGTTTAAAAGTTTGGGTGGTGTCATTGCCCGTCAATGTTTCTTATTTTGCCTGGAATCTGGTGATTACTTTAGCGGCTAGTTGATTGTTTTGTACTATGGGTTTGATTACATCTGACTTTGCACTATTGTATTGCGGTTTTCTGGATAGCACATTTGCTAGAAAGTTTTTTCCCCCTGGGAGGTATTTTAGAATAAAATCAAACCGTTTAAGTACCATCGTATTTGTTTAGGGAAGAGTTTCCTTGGGATCTTTAGGGCTTCTAGACTTCAAAAGGGGTCTTACTGCCTTCTAGGAAGTGCCTCCAGGTTAACAATGCCCAACGAACTGCATAACCCTTGCTAGGTTTTTCTCAATAAATGTTCTCAGCTCTTCCAACTCCCTCAGTGACATGCTGTACATCTTGGGTTTAGGGAATTTAGTGCCGGGTAAGATTTCTATTGCACAGTTGGTGGCACGGTTGGAGGGGAGGGGGAAGCTCGTCTGAGGCTTTTTTGCTAAAAACCTCAGCCAAATCCTTGTATTCTATGGTATGGTGTGACAAGGCATGGCTGTTTTTCGATTCTTTGCCCCCTCAGTTCCCTTATGTGGATTCTCAGCAAAAGTCAAATTCATCTGAAATTTTATGATGCCTTGTTTCCAATTGATTTTTGGGTTCTATTTTTTCAGCTATGCAAGGCCCAGAATCAACGGCCATTCCATGCCAGGTGCCACTATAAATGTAAGCATTTCCTCGTGGCTTCTGATGCCTATATGTAGAGGCTCAGTAGCAAAAGAAGCTGGCTCCCCTCCTGCTATTGACCCATCTAGTTGGCAGAAAGCGATGGGGTTTTTCAGCTTTCTTACGTTAATCCCTAACTTCCCTACTAGGATTGGGCTGATCAAACAACAGGTGCACACTGAATCCACTAGAGTGGACATATTTATCTCCCTGTCCTGGTTTAGGGTAAATAGTCTTAAGGGGAGGGTAAGCGGTTTAATTGGTTTGCTTACCAGTGGTTCATTATCTGGATTGCTTCCAAATGAGTGTGATTCCTCCTGTTCAGATGCCAGAGTTTCCTCCCCAAAAGGGGGAAGGGATGGAACTTCTATGGTCTCCCTGCTCCTCAGGGCAGTCTCCTTCCCACACCGGCCCAGTTTTGCAGTGTTCTCCCACAGTGGGTGGTTTGGGGCGGGTGTTTGCAAACAACACTCTGCAGCTCGGTGCCCGTCTTTTCCACACTTGAAACAGGCTGAAGCTCTCGGAGAGAATGCGGTTTGTGGTTTGAGGAGCTCTTGCTTCCATTGGGGTGGGGATTTCTTCCATGCTCACCCCACTCGATATTGGTTTCTGGCCATATCGATCTCAGCTTCTTTGGTGGTGACGTACCATTCATGTAGGTGATTCAGTGCACCTCAGGCCATGCAGGCACTATATAGATCATCACTCAGCCTGTCCTTAGCTCACCAAAATATCTTCTGGCCAGTGCACACGACACGCGAGGTCCCAGAATTCTTCAGCATACTCTGCTACTGGCCATTGCCCCTGTCTCACCACCTTAATGCAGTTGTGTGCTTTGTGATCTGCTAGTGGGTCCTCAAACCGGCATCGCAGGACCATCACGAAATGGTCAAAATCCCGCAATTCTGGTACGTTGGCTTAATGCAGGGTCACCATCCATCCGGCAGCAGCACCCTCTAGGGCTAGGGTCACAACTCACACTCGGGATCCTTGGGTTTGGAAATCACACCCATACTCTTGCATGTAGGTTAACACATGTGCCACAACAAATCCTAATTGTTGCGGATTCCCATCAAACTTTATCCCAAGGGAGGGAGTTTCTCTTTCCAGTTGCAGGACTCGGGGCTGGTAGGGAATGGGCGCTGGTGTGCATGGTGCCTGGGGGGGAGGGTTTGCTGGGTCTTCTCCTGCTGCTGCTGCACCATCTCTCGATAGGCAGGCTCCAGAAGGTGGGTGCCTTCCGTGGCATCATCTGCGACTGCTGCCCTTTCTGTGCCCTTGTTTGTTGTCCTGGCTCCCTTCGGATGTTGAGATTTTCCAAAGTTTCCATCACCAATTGGGTTATATGCCTCTTCAGATAATTTTCCCTCAGTGGTGCTTTGGTTAGTCCCCCCTGGCCAGCAAGGGCTTCTAGTTCCAGTTTCCACCCTGGTTTTCGGTTGCCACTGTTGAGGGTGACTCCTCTGGTTCTCTCATCCCAGCTTTCTTTCTTCCTGATGCCAAATGACCAGCGAGGCTTTTCAGAATTCTCCAGATTTACCTCACCCTCTTCAATGCGGTGTATGAAACAGGCGTCCGACTGGGTGGCAGTTGATGTCTCCCCCCAGCAATCGGCTTCTCCCAGTTCTCTGCTTTGTTCAGACATGGTTTGCAAGGTCCCCTCAGTAGAGCGAAGATTGCTTCTCTGGGTTGACCGTTTTGCAGATCTTGCTTTATGTAAGGATTGCCTCTCCTTCCAACTTAAGAAAGTAAGAACTCTTGAAACGTGGTTGTTCAAAAGGATTCTTTTCTTAAGCAGAAGTGATAGCCACCCAGTTAAAGCAAGACCCTTAGGCAAAACAAGTAGGATTAAAGCAATAGAGACCCCGCCCTTTAAGTCAGAATGCAGATTTTAGCCAATACACAAGTGTGAAGATGCTTTCTTTCCCAGTTTCCCTGAGAACCCAAACAACCATGCATTCACACTGTTATCCTTTAAAGTGAAACAACTCACATGGCTATCATAAAAATTCCTCCAGGTAAAGAGGATCTCAGGGCTCTTTGGCGCCCGGATATAGGTTGTAAACTATCTGTTGACACAGGCAAT
Organism: Masticophis lateralis; assembly: GCA_030761175.1. Classification (NCBI taxonomy): domain Eukaryota; kingdom Metazoa; phylum Chordata; class Lepidosauria; order Squamata; family Colubridae; genus Masticophis; species Masticophis lateralis. The sequence continues at coordinate 23,462,497 of JAUDYJ010000007.1, read as the reverse complement.
GCTAGTAAATCAAATCCAAGTCTCCCCCTTCCTCCAATTGAATGGCAAATTTTATAAGTCTTGTCAACAACCACTAGATGAAAATTATACTCGAAACTTTCAATGCTCTTTTGAAGGCCAAAATACCCAATTCTTGGACAGAAGCCATTATCACACTTATCGAAAAAGAGAAGACAGACCAATCACAAATTAAAAACTATAGACCAATATCGTTATTAAACGTAGACTACAAATTATTCACATTGATTATTGCAGAAAAACTAAAAAAAGTAATAAATGAATATATTCATTCTGATCAGAATGGCTTTTTATCAAAAAGACAAATAAAAAATAATATGAGAATAATAATTGATGTATTGGAATATTACGAAGCAAACCCAGACAAACAAATGGCACTAATATTCTTGGATGCACAAAAGGCCTTCGAAAATATAAATTGGAAATTTCTTACTTTACAATTAGAAAATATGAAATTCGGTGATAAATTTGTAAATATGATAAAGAAAATATACTCATCTCAATCAGCAAAAATAACAATAAATGGAGATATGACTGAACAATTTATAATAACAAAAGGAGTGAGACAGGGATGCCCTTTATCCCCTTTATTGTTCATACTATCCTTAGAGAGATACTGTTAAATGAAATTAGAAGAGACAAGGAAACAAAAGGACGAAAGTTAAAAAAAAACTTCAAGCCTTTGCCGATGACTTGGTCTTCATCATAGAGCAGCCAATATCGACAGGACCCAAATTATTATCACGAATAGAAGAATATGGGAAGGTAGCAGGACTCAAAATTAACAGGCAAAAAACAAAGGCACTAACGAAAAACCTCACAAAACAACAAGAGAAAGAACTAGAAGACAAAAAAAGTAAAATATTTAGGAATATGGCTAACAAATAAAGGATCATCGATTAGAAAAGACAACTACAACAAATTAAAAAGACAGATAAAGAAAGATCTAAAAATTTGGAGCAAACTAGTGTTATCATTTCTTGGAAGATAGCCTCAATCAAAATGAATGTGCTATCAAGAATGTTATTTTTATTTCAAGTGATACTGATAAAATTGGGGAAGAACTTTTTCAAAGATTTTAACAAACTTATAGCGAATTACATTTGGCAGGGGAAGAAAACAAGGATCAAAATAAATCATTTACAAGACATGAGGGAGAGAGGAGGATTAGCACTCTCAGACTGGGAAACATATTACAAAGCAATTTCATTGATATGGATTAAAGATTGGATGGAACTAAAAAACAGAAGAATATTGTTATTAGAGGGGTATGATCTACAAAGAGGATGACATGCTTTCTTGTGGGAGGGAAAAAGTAGACAGCCCCAATATTTTCAAAGACATTTGATCAAGGAAGCATTGCTACAGACATGGCAGGGAATAAAAAAAGAACCATTATGATAAAATTGCAGAATTGCTATCCACTATAGAGGCACAAATTTACCCAAATACTCTAGATATTGATAAAATGAAAACTTACAAAGATCTGTTGAATAATCAAGGGGAATTAAGAACAAGACAGGAATTGAAAGAATTGGGTACAAACATTGATTGGTGGCCCTATATGCAAATAAAATCTGGATACAAGACAGATTTGGCACAATTTGGATTTCAAAAGAGAACATATGGATTAGATAAAATTCTTTGTGGAACAGAGGATAAATTGACAAAAAACCCTATAATTATTTATTAAGATACAAATTGGAAGAAGAGGTAGTTAAAGAAAATATGATAATTTGGGCGAAAAATTTTGGATACAATATTGAATTAGATAAATGGGAGAAATTATGAAATATAAATTACAAACTAACAATGTCTGTACCCTATAAAGAAAATATGTATAAAATGTTTTATAGGTGGTATTTCCCACCTGCCAGATTGGCAAAGATGTTTCCAAATACCTCACCGCTATGCTGGAAATGTAAACATCAAAAAGGAACTTACATGTGGTAAGGCAAAACAATTTTGGCAAACAATTAAAATACAAATAGAAGAAATTATAAATCAACAAATAGAAATGAGGCCAGAAACTTTCTTACTGGGAATAATTACTGGGTCATATGAAAAAGAAATAAGATACTTAATTATTCACATCATTACAGCAGCACGAATAGTTTTCACCCAAACAATAACTGAAAAAACAATAACATACCATCAGAAGACAAGGTGATTAGAAAAATTATGGAGTGTGCGGAAATGGATAAGCTCACAAAGGAGATTCAAGAAAAAGATGAAACAGAATATTACTTAGTCTGGGAGAAATGGTATAAATGGTTGGAGGAGAAAGGGGAAAAAGCGGGGGGGGACAAAAGAAAACTAATCAATGGTTAAATTAGGTGGAGGAATATGAAAACAAATGGGAAGATATAAAAATTCTGGAAAGGAAATTAGGTACCTGTTTATGTTAAATGTAAATAAAATATTTAGATTTAAAGTATATAGCATATATATGATATACTAGAAATATATGTATAAAAGATATATTAAGATAAGAAAGAGAAAATGTATAAATATGGGTTACTGATGCGAAGATGTTGAAAAGAAGATGATGTAAATATCTGTTGTGGGTTTTTTTAAAAAAACTGTTTAATAAAAATTATTTTTTAAAAACAAAAATAATAATAAAACATCAGGCCCGTATGGGTTGCCAGTAGAAATGTATAAAGAATTACAAGACATGTTCAGACAAGTGTTACTTGAGGTATACAATGCAGTGTTAAATGAAGCAAAGATTCCACTATCATGGGTAGAAGCAAATATTATATTGATTCCTAACAAAAATACTGACTTAGCTTTAATTAAAAATTATAGGCCTATCTCACTGTTGGATACAGATTATAAAATATTTATGTCAATAATAGCTGAAAGATTGAAAAGGTTTCTAAATGAACACATGTGGATCAAAATGGGTTTTTGCCAAGACAAATTAGGAACAATATGAGAACAATACTTGATATGCTAGAATATTATGAAATACACGGTGAGACACAAGTGGAAAGGATGTTTTTAGATGCCCAAAAAGCCTTTAATAATGTCAAATGGAATTTTATGCGGCAACAACTAAGACACATGGATTTTGGTGATAAATTTGTAAAAATTTATATTCCAAACAGGAATATATTCCAAACAGGAGGCGAGAGCAATAGTGAATGGAGAGGTGACAAAAAAATTTAAAATACAGAAGAGCACAAGACAAGAGTGTCCATTATCCCTGCTGTTATTTATATTGACTTTGGAAGTACTAACAAGGATAATAAGAAAAGATACACAGATTAAAGGATTGGAAATCAAAGGAGAAAATTATAAATTACAAGCTTTTGTGGATGATTTAGTCTTCATACTTTTGCAATCTGGTTTGAGGCTTTTGGAGAAATAGCTGGACTAAAAGTAAATAAGAAGAAAACCAAAATGATTGGTTATCATAAAAATATGACAAATAAACAGAAAGGGAATAAATATACAATTAGTAAAAAATGTGAAGTATCTAGGGATTTATTTGACGGCAAGATGCACATCGATTAAGGAGGACAATTATATTAAATTATTAAATCAGATAAAAGCAGATTTGGAGAGATGGGGAAACATCCAACTCTCCTTGATGGGTAGAATAGTGACTATTAAAATGAATGTTCTGCCAAAATTACTATTACTATTTCAAAATATACCTATAAAATTAGAGAGAAAGTATTTTGATAATTTGAACAAAATTGTGCTGAAATATATGTGGCAGGGGAAAAAGTCAAGATTTAAATTGAAACTACTTCAGGAGGCCAAAAAACCAGGAGGGTTTGGTTTGCCCAATTGGGAACTATATTACCAAGTGGCAACGATCACCAGGTCAAAGAATGAATAACCCTAAGAAACAAAAGCTTATTAACATTAGAAGGTCATGACATTCAAGCAGGGTGGCATGCATTCCTCTGGTATGAAAGACATAAGGCACATCAATACTTCCAAAGATACCACATATGACAGGCAGTATTGGGGATATGGAACAAAATAAAAAAACCAGAACTATAGCGAAATACTGATCTGGCTCTCTGCTCTAGAAGTGGTGGTATATCCAAATCTTATCAACTGGGGAAAAATTGTAACATATAAAGATATATTAGATGAACAGGGGAGATTAAAATAAAGATTGCAGCTAAAAGAACAAAGGTTAGATTTGGAATGGTGGTCATATTTACAAATTCAGTCAAGTTATATGAAAGATATGAAAACATGGGGCATCAGCAGAAACTTAATGATATTAGATAAACTTTTATTGGGGACAAAGGAGAAAATGATCAAAGCAATGTATAAATCTTTATTAGATTACAAAATGGAGGAAAAGTGCATTAAAGAGACAATGGTTGTGGGCAAAGAACTTTGGGTACAATACTGAATTGGAAAAGTGGGAAAAATTGTGGGAAAGAAACAGGAAGCTAACTTTGGTCATGTCGTACAAAGAGAACCTATATAAAATGTTTATAGGTGGCACTTACCACCAGCTAGGCTAGCCAAAATGTACAAAAATTTATCACCTAAATGCTGGAATTGTGATCAAATACTAGGCACCTATTACCATTTTCCCCAAAATAAGACATCCCCTGATAATAAGCCCAATTGGGCTTTTGAGCATAGCAATAAGACCAAGCACTTATTTCAGGGTTCAAAAAAATATAAGACAGGGTCTTATTTTCGGTGAAACATGGCACCACTTATGGTGGACATGTAGAAAAGCAAAAGAATATTAGCAAAGGATCCAAATGTGGTTAGAAGAAATGACAGGACAGAAAGTGGAACTCAAACCAGAAATATTTCTATTAGGAATTATAAAAGAAGGTTTAAGTAAAGGGTTAACATATTTAACACTGCATATCATAACAGTAGCAAGAATAGTTTATGCCCAACAATGTAAGAGTGAAAACATACCGAAAGAATGGGAAATAATAAAGGACTTGAATGTGCAGAGTGTGATAGACTGACATTAGAACTGAAAAATAAAGGAGACACAGAATACTATGAGATTTGGAATAAAGTTTAACAATTGTTAGACTGGAATGGAAGTCAGAACAGATAAGAACAAGGATGTATAGATCGAAACAAGATGCAATATATGCAGTGGTGGGATTCAAGTAATTTAACAATCTGTTCTCTGCTCTAATGATTTCTTACAACAACCAGTTTGTCAAACCAGGGCTGTGGAGTCGGGAGATAAATGTTCCGACTCCGACTCCTCAGTTTTTTTGTACTTCCGACTCCGACTCCAGGTACCCAAAATTTACTCCGACTCCTCGACTCTTGACTCCGACTCCACAGCACTGGCAGGGCTGTGGAGTCGGGAGATAAATGTTCCGACTCCTCAGTTTTTTGTGCTTCCGACTCCAGGTACCCAAAATTTCCTCCGACTCCGACTCCTCGACTCCGACTCCACAGCACTGTGTCAAACTGCTCAGAAAGTTAACAACCGGTTCTCCCGAAGTGCTGCAAACTGGCTGAATCCCACCACTGAATTTATTTAATATAATATGTATCTGTAAACATGTAAAAGAAGTTAAGTATGTGTACAGAAATAGTAAGTAGTAATGTATATTGAAGATATAAGAAACTTATGCTATATTGTGTATAGCGGAGACATTGCCAAGACAGTTCCACCATGTCCAACTTTTCTTTTAATAATAAAGGTTTTTTTTAAAAAAGAAAATAGGCTGACTCTCTCCTTATATTTTAGCCTCCAGTTCCTCTTATCTGCACTCTTTCTAGATATATCTTTTTCATATTGTGGTGACCAAACCTGGATACAATATTCCAAGTTTGGTCTTACCAAGGCAATAAGTCTTATAAAGCGGTATTAACACTTCTTATGGTCTTGATGCTATCCCTCTGTTAATGCAGCCTAGAACTGCATAGGCCTTTTTAGCGGCTGCAACACACTGCTAGCTCATACTTAAGTGATTGTCCACTAGGACTCCTAGATCCATCTAGCAATTACTGCTATTGAGCCAGGTACCACCTATTCCAGGGGTCTGCAACATTAAATACTCAAAGAGCCATTTGGACCTGATTCCCACAGAAAAGAAAACACCAGGAGCCACAAAACCCTTCCCGTGCCTATTTTTTGAGCGGTCACAAAACTAGCATATGTAGTTGAATTAAACATTCTGTTTTCTTCTGAAACTTTTCTTTTCTTGGATTTATCCATGGTTGGCCTACCGGAGGTTGAAAAACTCAATAAATCGCGTGCCAGTGGGTGTTGCACATTGGCGATAGGGCACATATTTTGAGTGACAGGGAGCCACAGCAGTGGGGTGAAAGAGCCACATGCGGCTCCAGAGCTCAGGTTGCTGATCCCTGACCTATTCTATACCTGTACATTTGGTTTTTCTTGCCTAAGGAAAACAGAAATAATTTACCTGAATTCTACAAACTAATGTATTGTTCAGTCTTAATGAAACCAAACCAATACTGTACTGTTTGTTAATATATATAATCTGGCCCAGCTGATCTAGTCTGGATGGGTTGGCATGTTTTGGGTTTCTTTGTTCAGGCTGTTAGTGCATGTGATCAATCCCCCACTTTTTTCCTTCTTTTTGTCTGGATTATCTTTGGCATCTCTGCTCTTTTTTATTAGTCTTATCTACGCTTTTATTTTTTTCACATTTGTAAAATGCAGAGTTACTGGAAAATGGGCAGTCTATAAATTGAATAAATAAACAAATGCAATTGCTACTTTGATATCAAATTCAGCTAAAAGGAGTTAGTGAAATACAGATGGGTATCGGGAGCCTGCCCTTTCCTGGGGACCTTCTGTCAGTCACTCCTGTCAATCACCTCACGATTCGCTTGACTATCGCAAAACGCTCTACCGCCGCCCAGAGCCATGAAGTGGAGAGAGGGTTCGAGTCCGCTGCCTCTCGAGCTATCAGGGGCCTCCTAGGCTCGCTTCCAGGGGCTAAGGAAGTTCCCTAAAGAAGCTCCTATGTCCAGCTGTCTTCCTTGCTTGACTCGGTCGACCACGATGGGGAAGGGATGCCCGGCCTATAGCGGAACATGCCTGGAAACCGCCTGCTACCGATCAGTGGCTTCGGGGTCATTCTAAACTATTACCCCCCAAAAGTATTTGTCAGTGGCCGAAAGAGAAGTGCTGCTCCCCCCTACCGCACCCAACATGAGGCCCTCCAAGTAAGAGCAGAGAGGACGTCTAGCGGACGCTGCACTCTGCGGGAGACGGCGAAGGTCCTTGGTTCGTGCACCCGCCCGCTTCCTCGAGTCAGCAAACGCTTACCCACTGTCCTACTGTCCTGTCCCGGTCCACGGCCACTCCCCCGCCGAACCAACAGTTGTAGTTCGCTGCCGTCCGGCATCTTGGAGCCGATTAAAGGAGGGCAACGGAAGTGACGTAACCAGAAAACGGCGCTCCTGAACAGGCCCCTCCCCCCTTCTATTGTTGTGTGGGAATGGGTTGCTCGGGATTGTCAACAATTCTGACGCGTGCCTCTCAGGCCTCGGTTGCCAGAGAGTAGACTCCCCGGGGTCCGCCAGCAAAGAGAAGTGTCCTTGGGGAAATAGAGTTGGGGAGCTGGTGTATTTCTGTACGGTGCTAGGAATATCTATGTTCAGGATATGTTGATAGTGAACGTTATGGAATATACTTAAACATTTTAAAGTATTCTATGTTGCCTATAGTGTATGTTTTGCGCTTTGCCGTGAGCCGATCGCAAAATAGAAAACGCAGAAAAACATAAAAACACCGTTTTCACGCAATCAGCATACAAAAACTCACTTTGGAAAGTTGGCTGGCTTGCTCCAGATCTTGCTTTTCCTTTTGCAATTTTGGGAATTGGCATGGATAGATTTTGTTATTGAACATCTTCCTGAATACAGAGTTATGCAAACATTAGTAGCACATTTAGTTCCCACTCATTGATCTTTTTGTTCTGCATCTGTTAAAAGTTATGATGGTACTGAAAAAAATAAATTTACAACGAATATCTGCATTACAATTTTTGTAGTGTCATGTAATTGTCATTACAGTCAGTACATATTGTCCTATGCATGACCTGTTGTTTTCTTTTTTCCTGCCATTACAGAGCAGAGAGATTGGCGAAATTAACATTTAAATAAACTAACATTTAAATTTAATTTAAAATTTTAAAAATCTTACAAATTTTGGGAATTTTGAAAATAAACTTCTGGTATTTTTTCAATTTTGGGGAAAAAATCCTTTCAACAAGGTGAGAGGTATCCCAGCTGAGAGGTGGCCCTACTGAGAGGCAGCTCAATTGAGAGGTGTCCCAGCTGAAAGGCAGCCTACTGTCCCAGCTGAGAGGCAGCCCAATGTCTCAACTGAGAGGTGGTTGAGAGGCCCATCTGAAAGATGGAGTGACAGCCCAGCTGAGAGAGGTACCCCAGCACCTTAGCCTGGCATCTGAGTGGATGCAGTGCGGTGCAAACAAAGACAACTGAGCAGCAGTGAAATGGAGCTAGGTGGCAGCAAACCAGCAGATGTGAGCAGCATGGCAGACTTTGACCAGTAGCAGTGCAGAACTAAGTGCCAGAGGAGCAGAGCGCCGACAGCATGCCTAATGGGAAACCAGCATGGCTGAGAGCAGCGTGTGGACCAGCTGAGCAGAGCCGAGCGGCCAGATCAGCACATCATACCTGAAGATCCTGGCAATGGCTGGGCAACTGAAGGACAAAAAAGCAGGGAGGAACAGGTACGAAACACTTGTGGATAGGCAGAAAAGGGATAAACTTTCAAGGCAAGGAGTAGAGGGTTGAGGGCAAAGCATCTCTTAAAAAACAGCCTGAGTTTTCCAACAAAAAGAATTGCCTAAGGGTCTTTATAAGGGTCTAAGAACTTTTGTAAATTCTTACAATTTTAATATCTCTGAAATTCCTTTTACAAAATGCTTTTTTTCTTTTTTTTAAATAAAAAATTTAAATTCTTTTTTCTAATTTTAATCTTTGTTCACCTCTAAAATATCATTTTAAATTTTAAATTCTTTTTTCAATTTTCAATTTTTTTAAATTTTAAATTTCTTTTTCAACTATTTTAATTATTTACAATTTTTAAATTCTTAACAATCTCAGAAAAAAAATAACAAACCACGGAAAAAGTGACAGGCACATCAAAACAGGGAAGATAGTGATGAATTTTTCAAGACAAAGAACAAAAGACCAAGAACTCTTGTAAACTATTGGAAACTGACACTTCACAACTTGGAAAATATTTAATTTTTAAGAATTTTTTAATTTTTTATCAAACAAACAAAAAGTTATGGAAATAGAGACAGGCACTATAGTGACTTGCAAAATGTGTCATATGTTTCAGCTTATGCCCACAGAAGACTCAAGTTTACATTATCAAATGTAAACTATATGAATTACCAGAAGAAAAAGTAAAAGGTCTAGAGGCAACTCTAGGCAGTCTGAAACTCAATGAACAACGAACAAAGCAAGAAATCTCAATCTAAACAAGAAGAATACATCAAAATAAAACACAATAGGGAGCAAACAGCTTCTTTAAAAATGACCCCAAGAAGAAAACTGATACACCCAAATTGAACACAACAGGGAACAAATAGCTTTCATTAAAAAAAATGACCCTACATAGCAATAGCACTTAGACTTCCACTTTACAGTGCTTTACAGCCCTCTTTTTGCTTTGTCAACATATTTTTGGTCAAAAATCTTTGTTTTATCTTTATTAATTTTCAAACCAGCTACTTTTCCAAACTCTCCAATATTCTCTATCAATGTATTTATTGATGTTAATGGTTCTCCAATAATAAAGACTTGGTCATTAGCAAATGCTTGCAATTTATATTTTTCTTTTCGAATTTTCATTCCTTTTATATCTTTTGCTTCTCTATTCTATTTAGCATTTCTAATGTTAATATGAACAACAGAGGGGACAGTGGACAGTTGTCTGGTACCTTATTCTATCTCAATAGAATCAGTCAATTTTCCAGCAGGAATATGGGCCTTTAGTTTTTGATTTGTTGTAGGTCTGTATCTTCTTTGTGAATCAATGTAATATATGCTTCAGTCCAGGATTTGGGTATTTTCTTTTTCATCATCACTTCATTCATAACTTCTAATAATGGGAGACTTAAAGAATCTTGTAATGTCCTATAGTATTCTACAAGTAAACCATCTGGCCCTGGTGCCTTTCCATTTTTCTGTTTCTTAATTGCTTCTGTTAACTCCATCATCGTTATATTACCCTCTAACATTTCTTCCACATCTTTGGGAATCAGAGCTAAATTTGCTTTCTGTAAATATCTTATCACACTTTCCTCCTCTATCTTTTCTCTTTCATAAAGTTGTCTATAATATTCCTGTATTATTTTTCCCATCTCTTTATTTGCAAATTTGCTTTGCCCCTGGTCATCAATTAACTGTGCTATTTTTCTTGACTCTCTTTCTTTTTTCAACTGGTATGCCAACCATCTTCCTGGTTTGTTCACATTCTTAAAATAGCTTTGTAATTTTTGGGGGCTAATTCTTCTTTCTCCAGTAAGTCCATTTTATACTTTATAGTATCCATTTTCACTTTAACTTCTTTTTTATGTGGGCAATTCTGGAGTTCCTTTTGAAATCTCTTATAATCATCTTCCAATAATTTATATGTTTGTCTTTTCTTCAAATTTCTCTTCCTTGTATAGTCCATTATTAAACCTTTTGCATAGGCCTTCATCATGTCCCAAAGATTTTGTGTTGATGTGTCTTCTTTCTTATTCTCCTTGAAGAAAAAAGCCAGCTTCCTCTCCATTTTCTGTACAAAATCGTTCTCTTTTAAAATCATATTATTTAAAGGCCATTTAAATCTTCTTTTCCATCCTTTCCAAGTAGCTATCACAGGTTTGTGATCTGCCCATATGTTTGTTTCCATCTCTATTTGTTCTATATTCAAAGTCAATTCCATTGTTGTCCATATCATATCTAGTCTAGACCAAGATGAGTGTCTGTCTGAATAAAAAGTATATTGTCTATTTTTTCTATTTCTCTCTCTCCATGCATCTTTTAAATTTATTTCCTCTGTCATTTCAAAAAAGGACTTCAGTAGAATCTTTCTACTATGTCTTGCTGTTTTATGTATTTTATAGTCCAAATTTCCATCCACCACACCACCCATCATACATATGTTGTCATTTTCTAATTCAATTATCATCTTATGTAGTTTCTATAAAAATCACTTTGATTGTTGTTTAGAGGATATATTGCTACTAAAAGGATTTTCATATTATTATCTGTTATCTCCACCATCAAAATTCTACCTTCTTCATCTGCATATATTTGCTCAGGTGGAATTGTATTTCTAATATATAAAACCACTCCTCTTTTTTTACATTGTGGCAATGATGTAAATTCTTTTCCAAGTTTAGGTTGTATCAATAATTATTCATATTGTTTTTTAATATGTACTTCTTGTAGACAGATTATATCAAATTTTAGTTTTTCTAATTTATGAAAGACCTTTCTTCTTTTAACAGCTGAGTTGAGTCCATTTATATTTATTGAAATTAATTTCCTTTCTTCCATGTTTATACTTTATATGTAGATTTTGCTGCTCTAGTTGATCTAACTTCATGTTGTTCCTTATATTCCACAATACCTCCTACTGCGCCTTCTACTGCTTCAGTCATTGCCAACTCCTCTTCTTGGAATTCTACGTGCACAACTTTTTGGGTTTCCATTTCCATTTCCTTCTCTTTCAAAAAATCTTCATAAAATGCTTTCGCTTTATCAGTTGTATCCAATCTATATCTTTGAAGTTGCCACATTAAGACTAACTCTTCTGGTACTAGCCATCTGTATTTCACACCTTTTTGAAGTAGTATTTTGGCCAGAAATTGATATTCTCTTCTCATCTCTCTCACTTTTCTTGGTATTTGTTTCAAAACTATAATTTCTTTCTCCTTATACTTCAAGCTTTTCTCTCTGGCAATCTGAAGTATTTGTGCTTCAGTTGATTTCTTAGTAAATCTTATGTGTACTTCTTGTGGTAACTCATTACGCATTGCATATCTGGTATACACTCGATATATCTCCTCCACATCCTCCATCGTCTTCTCCTTGGTAATTTCTCGTGCTTCAGCCAGTATTCCTATCATAATTCCAGCCAAATTTTCTCCCTTTTCTTCTTCCACATTTTGAAATCTGAGATAGAATTCTGATTTATCCAACTCCCATCCAATCAGTCCATTCCTATCTCGTTCAACTGCTCCCAATCTTGTATCCATATCTTTGATTTTTTCCTCCTTTTGCTCTTCCTTTTTCTCAAGCTTTTGCAATCTCTCTTCATATTTCAGCATCACTTGCTAAATGTTTGCCACTTTTTCATCTGACTTGTGTAGTTTTTAATCTGTCTTAAGCAATTGTTCCATCCTTCGGACTCTTTTAAGAATCATTTGCATTGTCATGTCTTTCTTTTTCTCCCTTTCCTTCTCTTTCTCTTGCTGAAATGAAGCATGGTCTGGATTGATCGCTGTCCTCCAGATGGTGACGAGGAAGGCGTGGTAACAGAGGATCCCACTGTCACTACTTTTCTGCTCATTCTGTCCAGTAATCAGCCAAAACCAAGGCCAGACCAAAGCCAGGCCAAAAGAAAGAAAAAAAAACAATCAGAAGTTTAAAAGAAAGGAAAAAAGCGAAGAAAAGGAAAGAAAAAAAAAGAAAGCAATGGAACAATTCTTCAGGTTCTTCAAGACCCTAATCCTCTTTTACGGGCAAAAAGAATAAAAAAAAAGTAAAAAAAGGCAAAAAGAAGAAAGGAGAAGTATATTAAAAAAAAAGAAAGACCAAAAAATAATAATTCAAAACTCAAAAATCAGTCTTCAGGCTCTTGGTCGCCTTAATTCATTTCAATTATGTAAAAGAGGGGGAAAAAGTCCACTGAACATTTCTATGCAGAAAAGACATACAGAGAGTTATCACTTAAGCAAGGCAGAAAAGAATAATAAAAATCAAAAGATGTTCCAATTTCCTCTTCAATGTTTCTGGACTCTTACTTCTTATAGATCCACAAGGAGCACCTGAGTAAACAATATAGATAGTTCCAACTTCCTCAGATGCTCTCACAACAAGCTTATCAGCCAGTAAACTCAGAGTCCTGGGATTATTCTTCTCAACATGTTGTATCAAAACAAATAATGAAGTTTCTTTTCCAGCAGATAGCAGTATTACACACTCTCCTGTCCTTTCTACAACTTATGATTACAAACTTCCTTGTCAGTAAAATAGTAATTTTAAAGATTAAATTTTACTCCAAAAGCATTAAAAAAAAAGAAAACAGAAAGAAGAAAAAAATTCAATCCCAAAGAAAAATTATTTTAAAAGGAAAAGGCATAAAGGCTTGCCAAGGTTAACCTTTTAGTTTGTCAATCTTTTTCAATCCAGTCTCGATCCTTAGTAAAACGGAATTTTAAAATCTGCCAAATTAGATAGTTTGGGTCAAAAAACCCAAGTCCTAATTAAATTTGCTGCTTAGTTTCTTTTAATCTTCAATTATCTTATCATTTCACAGCAGGGTGTTCTTTGTATAGTTAAAGTTAAAGTTAAGCTCTCTCACTGCATCGGCTCATTGTCATTCAAATTCTCTCCCAGAGCTGTCACAGCTTCAGCAGCCAGAATGACTGCCACCCCACTGCGAGAAAAAGGGCTTCTCCTGGATCAGCCAGGGACTTTGCAATATCGCTGGGATCGTCAGGATGTGCCCCCCCCAATCACAGTCAAAACAAAACTATGAGGTCCAAAAAGGACTGTCTAGCAGCGGGGTTATCAGCGGCAATCCTGGAGCACCAGAATCCTCTGACTGTCCCGAAGTGACATCAGCTTCCTTCCTGACTCAAACCAGCTTGAACACCCACCTGTGGAACCAAGACTCCAGTGAAGATCTCCAGAGGAATTGGACCTTCCAGTCCATGCTACATTCAAAGACGTGTTCCAGGAGGTTCCATTGGTGGGTTTAGAGACAGCAACTAATCTACCCACTCAGGCCAACGCCCAGGACCACACAGAGCTGCGCAAGTCAACTAGGACTCACACTAGCCCCGCCTATTTACATGATTACGTTTGTAAATATGTAAATTTGTTCTAGGAAGGGAGGGGTGTTAAATACCATATAAGGTAATAAAGAAGTGAGCTTCAGGCTTCACTCAGGTCCTCCAAATAGGCAGGAAATACTTGAATCTCATTGGCTAAGCCATCTGGCAACCCTCTATAAAAGAGGACACTACCAGACAAGCAGGTTGTTGGGTTGAACTGGTCTACTATTAAAGAGCTGTTGTTACTGAAGAACTGTGTCCATCTCTTCTATCACCAAATCTAACAGAAACACTGGATGGAACCAATGGAGGAGTTGGCACTTGTGTCTGATGATAGCTGGGAAGTATGGAAATTGTTGAGTAGACTGCACATGGGTACAAGATCTAGAGACACCCTGAACAAATGAGCCTATCTGGTGGCTTCTGTTCCTTTTTATTGTGGTGAAATGCAGAAAACAACACATATGTATACCTGCCCTTTATGTCCTAATTAGTCTACACTTGAGGATCTCATGGTAGTGCAACTAATGTTGCTAGTTTCTGGGCAAGATTTGTTTAATTTGTACATGTTCTAATCTTTTATTTTATATATTAAATTTTAATTTTTATGTCATATAGTATGCTTTATTTTAATTGTGATGCTTCTGGCATGAAGGAAGGAAGGAAGGAAGGAAGGAAGGAAGGAAAGGAAGGAAGGAAGGAAGGAAGGAAGGAAGAAGACCACAACCTACTTCTTAGCTTAATAAGTTAGAAAAATGTGGGATAGACAGCATCACCACCTGATGCATTCATAACTGGCTGACAAACCATACTGAACATTTAGTCCTTAATGGAACTACATCTGTATGGAGGGAAGTAAGCAGTGGGGTACCACAAGGTTCTGTCCTAGGCCCACTATATCTCTACAGAAATATACAAAACCAAGGATGAAAACCTCCTAGAATCGATATGGGTCAACATAAAAGGGGAAAAATGAGATGTGACATTGCTATAGGTGTACACTACAGGCCATCCAACCAAGCAGAAGAAATAGATGATTTCTTTGCTAATCAATTAACAAATGTATGTAGGAAATATACCACAGTAGAAATGAGAGACTGCAACTGCCCTGATATCAACCGGAAGACAAACCCTGCAGCAAGTGGGAGATCAAACAGATTCCTAACCAACCTAGCTGACAACTTTGTCATCCAAATGGCAGAGGAGGAAACTAGAGGAAAAGCTATATTGGACCAAATTCTTACTAATAGAGAATGTCAGGTCCCATATATTTCTATTGGGATGCTGGCATTCTGGTGAGAAGGGGGAGGATTGGAGAGATCTCTATATGAAGTTTCTGTTTCTATTTCCTGCTTGGAGAGATCTCTATATAAAGTTTCTGTTTCTGTTTCCTGCATTGCTGTACTGTGGAAGGAGTTTTGTTTGCATTTAAATTGCTGTTTTTAAGTGGGAAAATTTAGTTCCTGCCTAGACCTTTTGCTATCACAAGCCTTTCAATAAAAGCTCCTTTTGGAACAACTTCAGTTTCAAGAATGCCTCCTTTCAACACTCAAGAAAGAAAAACCCCGACTCCATTTTCATAGAGAAAGGTACTTTTACTGAATGAGAACTGAATGCAACCAAAGAAAAGTAAGGTCTGAAGCAAAAGTGCGAAAATCACATATAGAAAGCATCCCTCCCCCCAACTGTCCAGCATAAATCATCCAATCCACAGGTTCTCCAGGGCTCATGTGGGTGCAAGAGCTATGCCACGACCGTTGACTTTGAGATGTTATCAGCTTCAAAGAAAATGCTGCAGCATTTTTTTCTTCTCCTCCAGCTCACTTCCCCCCTCCCAAGAATTCCAATAGCTCCCCCCTCCCCCGGTTTCATGGCACCCAAGCAAGTAAGCAATGAAAGAGTGGAGGCTGACATTCGGCCCTCCTGCAGAAGAGACATTATTCCTATAAGAAACCAAAATAACATAAAACAGATGATCACAAAAATAAAGCATGATATAAAAACCAGATTAAGATTTATCAGGATATTTGGAGTGAAACAATTGTACTTTCCTTGGAGCTTGAACATCTTGTTTATTCACCCATTCAGCCTTAGATAATGGGAAATGTTTCCAGGCCACCAAATATTGCACCTTACCACGATGCTTTCTAAAGTCCAATATTTCCTTGACCTCAAAATGCTGTTCCCCTTCAATTAGTATGGGGACAGGAGGAGGTTCTTGGTCTGGACATAAAGGGGATGAATGCAAATAGCATTTTAGCAAATAGACATGAAACACCAGACAAATCCGCCACAAATTTTTTGGTAACTCCAGTTATACTGTGACTGGGTTAATGATCCGAACTATCAGAAAAGGACCCACATACTTGGATCCAAGCTTTTTTGACTTTTGGGTAATTTGCAAGTACTTGGTGGAAAGGTAAACCATATCACCAACTTTATAAGTCTGTCCTTGAACCCTCTTCTTATCAGCCTGGGCTTTGAGCCTGATATGCCTCATCCAGTGCCTTGCGCGTTACTGACCAAGTGCCACAGCTTGATCCACTCAACCAAAGAGGAAATTTGTGGATTTTCCTGAGGAAACTCTAGAATGGGCACAAAATCTTTTCCAGAGGCTACCTTGAAAGGGGTAAAACCAGTGCTGCTATGTATAGAGTTATTATAGGCCACCTCTGCAAATGGTAGTAACTCTGCCCAGTTATCTTATTGATAATTTATGTAACGTCTTAGGTATTGTTCTAACACGGAATTGGTTCTCTCACAAGCCCCATTAGTCTGAGGGTGGTGGGCAGAGCTCGATCCTTGGGCGGAGCCTAACAACCCTAGAAACTCTTTCCAAAAATGGGAGGTAAACTGAACACCCCTATCCAAAACTATCAACTCTGGAGCACCATGTAACCTGTATACATGTTGGACAAACTATTTTGCAAGCGTTTTAGCAGAAGGGATCTTGGGGCATGGGATGACATGCACCTGTTTAGAAAACAAATCAGTAACAACCCAAATAACTGTGTTCCCCCCACTTTCAGGTAATTCAACAATAAAATCCATGGAAATTTCCTTCCATGGGGCTCCCAGTCTGGCCACACTTTGAAGCAATCTGGGTGGCTTCCCAGGAGGTCTCTTGGCTGAAGCACTTACGGTGTCAGATCCCAAAAAAATGTGATACTGCCATTCAAATGGAGAAGGGGGAGCACAGCCTGTGTCATCAGATATTTTACAACCTATATCCTGGTGCCAAGGGGCCTGAGAAGGGAACTTTACCTGCAGGAATTTATATGACAGCCATGTGGGTTCTCTCACTTTAAAGGGTACTGGTGGAAATGCATGGTTGTTCCGGGTCTCAAAAGAAATAGTAAAGAAAATACCTTCACACTTGTGGATTGGCCAAAATTTGCATTCTGACTAAAAGGGAGGGGTCTCTACCACCTTAATCCTATTGTTTTGCCTAAGGGTATTCAGATTGTGCTTTAGCTGGATGGCTTTCACTTCAGCTTAATAAAAGAATCCTTTTGAACAACTACTTTTCAAGAGTTCGTACTTTCTTAGGTTGGAAGGAGAGGTGATCCTTACAGAAAGCACAATCTGCAAAACGGTCAACCCAGAGAAGCAATCTTTGCTCTACTGAGGGGACCTTGCAAACCATGTCTGAACGAAGCAGAGAGCTGGGAGAAACCGATTGCTGGGGGGAGACAGTAACTGCCACCCAGTCAGATGCCTGCCTCGTTCACCCCATTGGAGTAAATGAAGGAATCCAGAAAAGCCCCGCTGATCGATTGGCATCGGGAAGAAAGATGGCTAGGATGAGAGAACCAGAGGAGTCACCCTCAACCATGGCAATTGAAAACCAGGATGGAAACTGGAAATAGAAACCTTTACTGACCAGGGGGGACTGACTGAAGCACCCCTGAGGGAGGACTATCTGAAGAGGCATATAACCCAATTGGTGATGGAAACTTTGGAAAATCTCAACATCCAAAGGGAGCCAGGACAGCAATCAAAAGGCGCTGAAAGGGCAACAGCCGCAGATGATGCCATGGGAGGCACCCCCCTCTGGAGCCTGCCTATCAAGCAGAGGGCGCAGCAGCAGTGGGAGAAGACCCAGAAAATCCTCCCCCGCAGGCAGTACGCACACCGGCGCCCATTCCCAACGAACCCCGGGCTCCTAAACTGGAAAGAGAAACTCCTCCCTTGGGGTGAAGTTTAATGGGAGTCTGCAACAATTAGGATTCTTTGTGATGCATGTGTTAACCTACATGTAAGAGTATGGGCGTGATTTCCAAACCCAAGGCTCCTGAGTGCGAGTTGTGACCCTAGCCCTAGAGGGGGCCGCGGCCAGATGGATGGTGACCTTGCATAATGCCAATGCACCAGAACTACGGAATTTTGACCATTTCATGATGGCCTTGCAACGTCGATTTGAGGACCCACTGGCAGACCGCAAAGCACACAACCGTATTAAGGTGGTGAAGCAGGGGTGATGGCCAGTAGCAGAGTATACTGAAGAATTCCGGGACCTCGCGTGCCATGTGCACTGGCCGGAAGATATTTTGGTGAGCTGTTTCAAGGATGGACTGAGTGATGATCTATACAATGCCTGCGTGGCCCGAGGGGCACCGAATGACCTACATGAATGGTATGTCACCGCTGAAGAAGCTGAGATCGATATGGCCAGAAACCAGTATTGAGCGGGGCGAGCCTGGAAAAAATCCTCATCCCAATGGAAGCAAGAGCCCCTCAAACCACAAACCGCCTTCTCTCCGAGATCTTCAGCCTGTTTCAAGTGCGGAAAAGAAGGGCACCGAGCTGCAGATTGTCATTCGCAAACACCCGCCTGGAACCACCCACCAGGTGAGGGCCCTGCGAGACCGGGTTGGTGTGGGAAGGAGACCACTCTGTGGAGCAGGCAGACCAAGCAGGCAGAAGTTCCATCCCCTCCCCTCTTTGGGGAGGAAATCCTGGCATCTGAACAGGAGGAATCACACTCATTCGGAAGTGATCAAGATGATGAACCACTGGTAAGCAAACCTATTAAACCGCTTACCCTCCCCTTAAGACTATTCATCCCAATACAAGACAGGGAGATAAGCATCTCCACTTTAGTGGATTCAGGGTGCACTCGTTGCTTGATCAGCCCAACCTTAGTAGGGAAGTTAGGGATTAATGTAAGGAAGCTGAAAACCCCTATTGCTTTCTGTCAACTGGATGGGTCAATAGCAGGCGGGGGAGCCAGCTTCTCTGGCCACTGAGCCTTTACATATAGGCATCGGAAGCCATGAGGAAAAGCTTACATTTATAGTAGCTCCTGGCATGGAGTGGCCATTGGTTCTGGCTAAAAAAATGGAACCCACAAATCAATTGGGAACAAGGCATCATAAAATTTCAGAAGAAGGTGACTCTTGCTCAGTATCCACATAAAGGAATTGAGGGGGCAGAGAATCAAGAAACAGCCATGCCTGGTCACACCACACCAATTGAGAGCATACCCATAGAATACAAGGATTTAGCTGAGGTTTTTAGCGAAAAAGCCTCAAATGAGCTCCCCCCCCCCACCGCGCCACTGACTGTGCAATAGAAATCTTATCTAGCGCAAAGCTCCCTAAGTCCAAGATGTACAGCGTGTCACCAAGGGAGCTGGAAGAACTGAGAACATTCATTGAGAAAAACCTAGCAAGGGGTTTCATCGAGCCAGCTTTACCAAAAATTGCAGCTCCTGTACTCTTTAGAGAGAGAAAAGACGGTTCAAAATGTTTGTGTGTTTATTTTCGGACTCTGAATGCTATCAGTGTGCAGAACATGTATCCTCTCCCCCTTATGAAAGATATTGTTAGGTTGTAGTTTGTAGCTTAATCCTAACTTGTTGGTCAGGCAATATATCTGTTCCTTTAACAACAACTGAGCCATGTAATCAGGGTTTGCTGAACCATGTAATTAGGCTATAGTGTTTAAATAGCAGCACAGAGAAGCGTTCTTTCTTCCTGCTGGTTCTCGCTGTTTTCTCTGTTGTGCTATGTACTACTTTGATTGTTAGATAATCCGTGGAGGCGTTGGACTGGGCTGTTATTGGACTCCATGTTATCTGGTACTGTATACCAAAAGCTTACTGAAGTCTGTTTACTTTAGGAAGAGAAGATAGTATTGCTGGACTGATATTACTGGTTATGACCCTGGACTGATTTAACTAAACCAAGACTGTTTATCACTTTGTATATAAACTATTTTTCACCCGAGCTGCACGTTACACTCCTTCCCTGTGTGTTTTTGCTCTGCTCGTTGCAAAAGCAACACACACTTGCACACACACCCTAACATTGGTTATGGGCCCAGAAACGTTCCAGGGCTATCTAGTTTGGTTTTGCTGAAGTGAGAAGTGCTGGCAGTGGGTGTAGTAGTCAAGATGATGGCATTTGAGCAAGGTACAGGTTATTCTACCATAACCTGGTTGGATGGTACAAACTATGTTACCTGGTCCACAAAGTGCAGTCTTCTTTTGCAAAAAGAAGGACTATGGGACATGGTCAATAATTCACCGGACATAACTATCTTGGATGCTGCTGATGAAGAAGATGCTAAAAAGATAGTGAAGTTTCACAGGGACAACGAGCGTGCTTTATGTATCATTGGCCTGACACTGGGGGACCAGCAACTTGTCCATTTCCGGGGCGAAGAGTCTGCTGCGAGGTGTTGGACCAAGCTAAAGAAGCTCTACGTTCGTGACTCTGTGGGTGTCCATATCTACCTGACACGGAAATTATTTCGCTTACATCTTCAGAAAGGAGGAGACATGATGGCTCACCTGGACTCCATGACAGGGCTTTTCCAGGAGCTACATGAGAAGGAACTTGTGTTTACTGAATTGCAGCAAGTTTATATTATTCTTTCATCTTTGGATGACAGCTATGACTCTTTTGTTTCATCATTAGAAGTGTTGTCTAGAGATGAACTAACATTGGCCAGTATAACCGGTAGGTTACTGGATGAGGCCAAACATAGGCAAGAACGAGACCAATTAAGGATGCAACAGCAACCAAAAGTAGACGCTGTATATGAGAATGTCAACATTGTTAAACGCTGTTTTGCATGTGGAGCTAAGGGGCACGTTGCAAAGTATTGTAAAAATAAGAAAGTGTCTGTTAGAGACTGTACTAAACCCAGGAAAGGGTGTAATTTAGCTACCAGTTCATCTAATGATATAAAGGATGATTGGTGGGTGATTGATAGCGGTGCCTCCCAATCCATAACAAAAAATAGAAAACTGTTTATTAATATGAAGAAAAGTACTAAAACTGTTAAATTAGCTAATGGCTGGAAGGTGACTGTAGCTGGGGAGGGATTTGTTCGATGTTCTTTTAGTAGGCACCCTTTACCCATGCTTTATATCCCTAGTTTGAAATATAACCTATTATCTGTAAAGTCATTACTACATTCTGGGTTTACAGTAACTTTTAAAAATAACAAATGTTTGCTAGAATGTGGGGGCACTGTAGTTATTGCAGAATTAGAAAACGACTTGTTTGTAATTAGGGATAAGCCATTAATGTTAGTTCAGTCAAAAGCTCAGTTTGGAAATGTAAAGCCACATGATGAATGCGTGCACTTATTGCATAGAAGCCTTGGTCATCTGAATTTCAGGTTGTTGCATGCGACTGTGAAGCAGTCTGAAGGCATTAAGTTAAGGGCTTGCAGCAACTACCTGAACTGTAATACTTGTAACCAGCATAAGAGTAAAGTCACACCTGCAAACCGCTGCAATGGGTTCAAAACATCTAGGCCTTTGGAAGTAGTCTTTTTAGACTTAATAGGGCCAAAGAAACCCAGTTTAGGAGGAGCATGCTATATTTTGAGTATAGTTGATCATTTTACAAGATATGGTTTTTGCTGCCTTATGAAGACCAAAAGTGATACGTTCCAGTGTATCACAATCTGGCTTCATTTTGTAGAGAGGAAACAGAGGTTTAAGTGAAATGCATTGTTACTGACAATGGAACAGAGTTTACTAACCATCAGTTGGCTAAGTATTTGAGGGATGCTGGAATACAACAGAAACGTGCTGCCCCTTTCCGGCCAGAACATAATGCATATATTGAACGAAGAGGCCAGACCCTACAAGCTATGACTAGGACTATGATAGCTGATGCTTGTTTACCAGATAGATTGTGGGGAGAGCCAATACTATGTGCAAATCATATTTTGAATAATGTGGTGCACTCCTCCACAGGGAAAATTCCTTTTACTTTATGGCACGGTAGGAAGCCTGATTTAAGTTATGTACATACTTTTGGAGCACCAGCCTGGGTGCATATACCGGTTAGTCAGAGAAGGATGACCAACAGAGAGCAAGAAAAATGATTTTTGTTGGATACGAGGCTAACCATAGGTCCTATAGGTTCTGGGAAAAAGGGACAACTAGAGTTTTGTGTAGCGCTAATGCTAAATTCCTAGAACATGAAGGCTGGGACAGATTAGAAAAAGCAGACTATGGTTTTGCAGATATGGATGTTACGGTAGACCACATTCCTGATGGTAGTTCATCAGAGATGGATGATAAGCCATCTATTAAAGTCGAAGAACAGGAAGCAGGGTTAGGGGAGGATGAACCCAAGATACCTGATGTTAGTCCTGTTATGCATAGACGATCTACCAAGGAACGGCATCCACCAGATCGCTATAAAGCCACGGTGGTTTGCCAAGTGGATATTGAACCATCAAGTTATCATGATATAAAATTGTATCCTGAAAAAGAGCAAAAAGCCTGGCAAGAGGCGATGAATAGAGAAATTAATTCGTTGAAGAGGCTTGGTGTCTATGAAGTTGTAAGAAAACAACCAAATGAGAAACTTATAGGCTGTAAGTGGGTCTACAAGTTAAAGAAAAATGTAGATGGGGTAGTAACCCATAAAGCTCGGCTTGTTGCACAAGGGTTCTCGCAGACAGATAGAGACTATGATGAGGTTTTTGCTCCAAGTTTACGAGCGAGCACTTTGAGAATGATGCTGGTTTGGGCAGCTAGAAATAAATGCTCTATCACTCGCATAGATGTAGAAATGGCTTACTTGAACGCTCCGTTGAGGCATACAATATATATGAAGAAACCTTCAGGTTATAATACACAGGATAGCACTGAGTGTTGGAGGCTTAAAAAAAGCCTATATGGTTTAAGACAATCAGGTTATGAGTGGAACCAATGTATAGTGCAGGAATTACATAACATTGGGTTCTATGAGGGCGTAACAGATAAATGTCTGTTTAAGAAAGAACAGGATGGATGTGTTTCATTCCTGTTACTCCTCACAGACGACATTGCCATAATTACCAGAACTGACGCTGAGGCCAGAGAGATTATCGGTCAGTTGCAAACAAAGTTTAGACTTAGAAATTTGGGACATATACGGCATTATATGTCGGCATAGGGCCTGGGTACTTGCGGGACCGCCTTCTGCCACCGATAGCCTCCCACCGGCCAGTTCGCTCCCACAGAGAGGGACTCCTCAGGGTGCCGTCGGCCAGACAATGTCGGCTGGCGACACCCAGGGGGAGAGCCTTCTCTGTGGCAGCACCAGCCCTCTGGAACGATTTGCCCCCGGAGATCCGTACGATACCCGATCTCCAGGCTTTCCGCCGTGCCCTAAAAACTTTTTTATTTTGTCAAGCTGGGCTGGCGTAACCCCCCCCCTCTCTTTTTTAAGCTTAAAGTTTTATGGGCTTTTAATTTTAATTGCCTATTGGGTTTTTAAATTTATTGGGCCAAAATTATTTAATTCTTTTATTAATATTTTAAATTTTGTATTGGAGTGCTTTTTATTCTTGGCTGTACACCGCCCTGAGTCCACTAGGAGAAGGGCGGTATATAAATTTAAATAAATAAATAAATAAATTATCTAGGTCTGGATATCCTGAAAACATCTAGAGGATTTAAGATTTCACAATCCGATAAAATCTGTAAATTGTTAAAGAAATAAGGGATGGAGTTATGCAAACCTGCCAAAACTCCAATGGCACAAGAATTCCAGCAGGATAGTGTGCCGAGTCCACAGTTCAGTAAGGAACTGTATCAGTCATTGATAGGCAGTTTGTCGTATTTGGGCAACTGGACACGGCCTGATATAGCATTTGGGGTTAATCAACTAGCACAATATAGTTCAGAGCCTACTGATAGGCATTGGCAGGCTGCAAAACGTATTCTTAGGTATCTTAAAAGAACATTGCACTATTCTATGTATTTAGAACCAAATGACAATATGATATTAAAGGCATATGCTGATGCCAGTTTTGCCAGAAAATCTATGTCCGGAATTGCAATCATGTTGGATAACTGCCTGATTGGGTGGAGATCAATCCGCCAGAAACACATCAGTTTGTCTACCATGGAAGCGGAGTTTTCTTGTCTATCACTTACATATACTGAACTGATTTACTATAAACAGTTGATGGAGGACATTGGATTCAAAATGGACTATCCTATCACGGTTTATGAGGACAACCAGGCAGCCATTAAAATGGCAACGAATCTCGCTGTAAAGACAAGGACTAAATATACTGATATACGTTATCTGAATGTTCAGCAATGTGTTAAGGATAACATGATTAAATTACAATATTGTGCATCAGAGGACAATATTGCCGATAATTTTACCAAAGCGCAAGGTGCCATTAAATACACTAATTGTTGTGAGAGCTTTGGATTGTGAATTTAAAATGTAACTGATACCATATGTACAATGTGTAACATAGGATTTTTGTTTTTGTATATATTGTTTATATTGGCCTGCCCAATGGGGAGAATGTTAGGTTGTAGCTTGTAGCTTAATCCTAACTTGTTGGTCAGGCAATATATCTGTTCCTTTAAGAACAACTGAGCCATGTAATCAGGGTTTGCTGAACCATGTAATTAGGTTATAGTGTTTAAATAGCAGCACAGAGAAGCGTTCTTTCTTCCTGCTGGTTCTCGCTGTTTTCTCTGTTGTGCTATGTACTACTTTGATTGTTAGATAATCCGTGGAGGCGTTGGACTGGGCTGTTATTGGACTCCATGTTATCTGGTACTGTATACCAAAAGCTTACTGAAGTCTGTTTACTTTAGGAAGAGAAGATAGTATTGCTGGACTGATATTACTGGTTATGACCCTGGACTGATTTAACTAAACCGAGACTGTTTATCACTTTGTATATAAACTATTTTTCACCCGAGCTGCACGTTACACTCCTTCCCTGTGTGTTTTTGCTCTGCTCATTGCAAAAGCAACACACACTTGCACACACACCCTAACAGATATATTAGCACACCTCGCTAAAGGGAAAAATTTTTCAAAGCTGGACTTAAGGGAGGCTTACTACCGTGTCAGAATTAAGGAAGAGGATGAGTGGAAAACAGCATTTAACACCCCCCTCGGTTGCTACCAATTCAAGGTGCTCCCCTTTGGGTTGCAAGGAGCTCCTGCAGTGTTTATGCAGTTGATAAATGAAGTGCTGCATCAACATTTATATAAGGGGGTTCTGGGCTATTTGGACGACATTTTAATCTATACCGAGACCAAAGCAGAACATGTGAAACTAGTCAGGGCAGTTTTAAACAAGCTCTGTGCTGCCAAACTTTATGCCAAACTGTCCAAATGTGAATTCCACCAAGAGAAGATTGACTATTTGGGATACCGCATTTCACACCAAGGGGTAGAGATGGATCCTCTGAAAGTGCAGGCTGTACTTGATTGGGACCCTCCATGTACACGTAAACAGTTACAAAGCTTCTTGGGGTTTGCCAACTTTTACCGCCAGTTTATCCCTGCATTCGCTCAGATTGCCCTCCCCATCACCAAGATCTTAAAAACAAAGGGGGAGGACAACCCTAAACCAAAGCAACCATTGAACTGGACTATGGAATGCAAGGCAGCATTTGAAAAACTTAAACGGCTGTTCTCGGCAGAACCAATTCTGAAACACCCAGACATGGAGAAACCATTTGTCATACAAGCAGATGCCAGCGATGTGGCAATAGGAGCGGTCCTGCTTCAGAAGAATGAGCAAGACCAACTCCAACCCTGCGCTTACACATCTAAAAAGTTGAATGAGACTGAGCAAAAGTGGGCGATTTGGGAGAAAGAGGCTTATGCAGTTCGTTGGGCATTGTTGACCTGGCGGCATTTCCTAGAAGGCAGTAAGACCCCTTTTGAAGTCTGGACGGATCACAAGAATCTAGAAGCCCTAAAGACCTCAAGGAAACTCTCCCCAAAACAAGTATGATGGGCTCAGTACTTTAAACAGTTTGATTTTACTCTACCTCCCGGGGGGGGGGACTTTCTGGCTGATACGCTATCCAGGAAACTGCAATACAATAGTGCAAAGCCAGACGTAATCAAACCTATAGTACAAAATAATCAGCTAGCCGCTAAAGTTGTCACCAGAGCCCAGGCTAAACAAGAAACATTGATGGACAATGACACCACCCAAACTTTTAAACAAGCATTGAACATTGATGAATGGTTTTTGAACAACAAATCCAGCTGTCTGATGAAAGACGACTTGGTTTGGGTGGGTGGGAAGTTGTATGTCCCTGCAAGCCAAAGACTATGCTTAATGGAACGGTGCCATGACTCCAAATTAGCTGGACATTTTGGGTTTGTGAAAACTTTACACCTGATTAAAAGACAATTTTGGTGGCCATCATTAAAAAAGGACATAGAAAGCTATGTAGCTAGCTGCCCCATTTGTGCAGCAGCAAAAAGACGTCAGGGAAAACCCCCAGGTTTTTCAGCTATTGCAGAAAGTAGCTGAACCTTCAGCGCCTTGGAGAGAGATCGCTATGGATTTCATTGTGGAATTGCTAAACAGTGAGGGAAATACTGTTATTTGGGTTGTGACAGACCTATTTTCAAAACAGGCACATTTTATACTCTGCCAAAAGATCCCAACTGCTAAAAGTTTAGCCAAATTATTCCTAATACACATTTATCGACTTCATGATGCTCCACAAAGGATCATCTCCAACAGAGAGGCGCAATTCACCTCCAACTTTTGGAGGGCGTTTTTGGGCTTACTTGGTACTGGCCAGAGGTTGAGCACATCCTTTCATCCTTGTACTAATGGTAATTCTGAAATTTTGAACTCGGTGCTAGAACAATATTTAAGAAGTTTCATTAATTTTCAACAGGATAACTGGACTGAACTTTTGCCTTTTGCTGAAGTTGCGTTTAATAATGCTGTACATTCAAGCACTGGTTTTACCCCTTTCAGAGTAGCAACAGGCCAGGATTTCAGTCCCATGCCCGAACTACCCACAGAAGAACCCACCATCCCCTCATTTAAGGAGTGGATAGATAATTTGCAAAACATATGGCCAGTGGTTAGATTAGCCTTACAGGAAACTAGAGAAGCTTTTAAGATTCAAGCTGACAAGAAAAGGATGGAACCCAAACCTTTTCATATTGGAGACAGAGTATACTTATCTACAAAATTCCTGAAATCATTACAACCTTCAAATAAACTAGGGCCAAAGTTCATTGGAATTATCAATCCAGTAACAGTTGAACTACTCCTTCCAAAGACACTCAGGCAGATCCACCCAGTATTCCATATCAGTTTAC
Organism: Masticophis lateralis; assembly: GCA_030761175.1. Lineage (NCBI taxonomy): Eukaryota > Metazoa > Chordata > Lepidosauria > Squamata > Colubridae > Masticophis > Masticophis lateralis. The sequence continues at coordinate 23,434,869 of JAUDYJ010000007.1, read as the reverse complement.
TCAAACAAGAAATAACCTCATCCCTCAGACCACCTGCATCTACACCACCTTTTCCAATCATGATTGAAGGGGAACAACACTTTGAAATCAAGGAAATCCTTGACTGTAGGATACACAGAGGGAAGTCCAATACTTAGTTGCTTGGAAACATTTACCATCAGCACACAATGAATGGGTCGCTAAACACCATGTTAGGGCTCCAATCTTGCTGAGAAAATTTCACGCCCAACACCCGAACAAACCTTGTTAATATGCTATCATGAAATCTTGAAATCTTGTGTATATTTGTTTTTTTTACAGGTGGACCCTTATGTCGGCTATGCTTCCTTCAGTGTCCAGGAAAGGAAAGCCCAGACTTCATCATAGATTAAAGTATGGTACTTTTACTAGATATAAAATGAACGCAACCATGGAAAGCAGGATTCTGAGGCAAAAAGCACGAAAGTTACATATAGAAAGCATCCCCTCCCACTGTCCACCATAAAACATCCAATCCAAAGGTCTCCCAGAGGTCAGGTGGGAGCACACGTCTAGCCGTGTCAGCATCCAGGAATGCAGTGTCCGTTGGCCTGATAACAGCTTAGGAATTGGTTTCGTTTCTTGGATTCATTCATAGCCCAGCTACCTAAACCCCCCTCCCTCCGTTACTATGACAGCCAAAGCAGGCGAAGGCTGACACCTTTTGTTTTTTAAGGAGGGTACCATGTGAGATCCCCCCAAAAATGTGATACTGCCATTCAAATGGAGAAGGGGGAACTCGGCCTGTGTCATCAGATATTTTACAACCTATATCCTGGTGCCAAGAGCCTGAGAAGGGAACTTTACTTGCAGGAATTTATATGACAGCCATGTGGGTTGTCTCTCTTTAAAGGGTACTGGTGGGAATGCATGGTTGTTCCGGGTCTCAAAAGAAATAGCAAAGAAAATACCTTCACACTTGTGGATTGGCCAAAATCTGTATTCTGACTAAGAGGGAGGAGTCTCTACCACCTTAATCCTATTGTTTTGCCTAAGGGTATTCAGATTGTGCTTTAGTTGGATGGCTTTCACTTCGGCTTAATAAACGAATCCTTTTGAACAACTACGTTTCAAGAGTTCGTACTTTCTTAGGTAGGAAGGAGAGGCGATCCTTACATACGGAACAGCTGGCCACATATGCCTCTATGTCCTTTTTGAGTGCGGGTCACCAGAACTGCTGTTTAACTAGATGTAATCTCTTCATGAACCCAAAATGCCTAGCAGCTTTGGCATCATGGACGTGCCGTAATACTGTCACTCTCAGACTGGCGGGAACATACAGCTTGGCTCCCACCCAAGCAAGTCCTTCCTGAAGTGTACACTCATTTGAATGGGCCAGAAAACACACGTCGGTCTTTAGAGCTTCTCGTAGGTGCTCAATCAAATCACCAGACAAAGTCGGATCTGCCTTTGCCTGGGATCTAGTAACCACTGGTGCTGCCAGTTGTTTTGAGGGGATAATTGGCCAAATCATCTCTTCTCTAACACTATTGTATTGCGGCAGTCTCAAAAGGACATCTGCCATGAAGTTCTCCCCTCCAGGAAGGTAGTGTAAGGAGAAATTAAACTTCAGTGTTGAGCCCAACAGACCTGTTTTGGGGACAGTTTTTGTGGTCAGTCCACACCTTAAACAGGTGATTAGCTCCTCTAAAGAATTGTCTCCACGTTAACAGTGCCCAACGAACTGCAAAAGCCTCCTTCTTCCATATGGCCCATCTCCTCTCGGTCTCTGATAATTTATGAGAGGTGTAGGCACAGGGTTGCAGCTTTCCATCTACGTTTCCTTGCAGTAACACTGCCCTGATAGCTACGTCACTGGCGTTAGCCTGTACAACAAAAGGGGCTTCCATGTCAGGATGTTTAAGGACCGGTTCAGCAGCAAACAGCTGTTTTAGTTTCTCAAATGCTGCCTGGCAATCCATAGTCCATTTGAGAGGCTGGGAGGGCTTTGGCCTCTCTTCTACTTTTGTTTTCAGAAGATTTGTAATTGGTAATGCAATTTTGGCGAACGAGGGGATGAACTGTCTATAGAAATTAGCAAATCCCAGGAAGCTCTGTAGTGTTTGCAGGTGTGTGGTGGGGCCCATTCCAACACTGCCCGGACCTTTTCTGGAACCATCTCTATTCCCTCATGTGAGATGCAGTACCCCAGATAGTAAATTTTGGTGTGGTGGAATTCGCATTTTGATAGTTTGGCATACAGTTCTGTGGCCTTAAGTTTTTTCAGGATGGTCCTTACCAACTTTATGTGGTTGTCCATGGTCTCGGTGTAGATAAGCATGTCATCCAAGTAGACCAGCACCCCCTTGTACAGGTGTTCATGCAGCACCTCATTAATTAGTTGCATGAACATGGCAGGGGCTCCTTGCAGTCCAAAAGGAAGCACCCAAAACTGGAAACATCCTAGCGGACGGTTGAAGGCCATTTCCCATTAATCCCTTTCCTTAATCTGAACTCTATAATATGCCTCCCATAAATCCAGCTTCATAAAAGTTTTCCCTTTGCCTAGGTGGGATAACATGTCCTTCATGAGCGGCAGGGGGTAGACATTTTCTATGTAAATTGCGTTCAGGTTTCTACAGTCAACCACCAAGCGAAAGGACCCATCCTTCTTCTCCCAGAACAGTACTGGTGCTGCCATTTCTGGCCTAGCTGGTTGGATAAAACCCCATTTTAAGTTTTTGTCAATAAACTTATGGGGTCATGAGGTAGATTTTTGGCTTAGGGAGTTTTACCCCAGGAAGTATTTCAATGGTACAGTCAGTTGGCTGGTGGGGGGTGGGGAGCACATCTGATGCCTTCTCGCTGAACACCTCCTGGAGGTCCCAATACTCCTTTGGGATCTTTTCCTCCCCTGCAATGTGGTCTGTTGCTGTTGCCACCCCCTCATTTCCCATTCTCTCCTCAAAATCGGGTTCCTCCCCTTCCTTCCCTGCTTTTTTGGAGCAGATGCACAAAACTCCCATTTTCCAGTTTATGCGTGGGTTCCATTTATGGAGCCAAGGCAGTCCAAGTATGAGGGGCCATTCCATGCCCGGGGCCACAATAAAACTAAGAGTCTCCAAGTGATCCCCCATTTGCATCTCGATTGGCTCGGTCACAAAATGGGCTGAGCCCCCTCCTGCCACCGATCTATCTAGCTGACAGAATGATAGGCCTTTTCATCGCTTTTAGTCTTAGGCCCATCTGTTCAACCACGTCCAGGCTGATTACGCACCTGGTACATCTAGAATCTAGGAGGGCTGGCATTTGGCCATGGGCCCCGGTGGATGGTACACTTAGTTCTACTGGGATGATCATGGGGCCCCCTTTCTGATTTACCAGGTCGTCATTATCAGAATCGATGTCGGTCTTGCTGTTGTCAGCGATGGTCAGAGTTCCCAACTCACCCTTTTTCAGGGGAGCGAACTCAATGACTTCTCCTTTCAGGGCGGTCTCATAGGCTTTTGCAGGTGTTTTATCAGCCTTCTTTCCTCCGGTAGAGGTCACCTTGGGCACTGGCTCAGAGAAACACGCAGAGGCTTGGTGCCCATCCTTCCCGCATTTGAGACACAGAGGATTTTGGCTTGGGTCCTGTCTTCCCCACTGCTGCGTTTGGTGCCCCCTTGTGGAATGAGGAGGGTGGCTGATCCCAAGTCCACCTATTACGGAGATGGCTTCAGGCCAGGTCGATCTCCATGTCCGCTGCCAACACGTAACAGCTCTGCAGGTCATCAGGATCTACAGAGCTGTTACGTGTCAGTTGATGGTTTGTTTAACAATGGTTTAAAGTTACAACAGCCTTGGAAATAGTGATTTACCATTCCTTGCATGACCATCGTACAATCCATGCTGTTTGTAATTTGTGTGCTTGGCAATTGGTTCACATTTACAACTGGTTGCAGCATCCTGCAGTCATGATTACAATTTGTAACTATCCCAGTCAGTTTCTGACAAAAAACATTAATTGGGGAAGCTTCCTTAACAATTTAGGTGATTCTCTTAACAACTGTAGTAAAATTGATCATAAAATAAGGCCCAACTGCACGATGATTTGCTTTATAACTGCCCTGATATACAATGGAAATTCCAGTCCCAATTATAGTTGTAAGTCAAGGACTACCTGCAGTACGTATATGCAATGTCATTCATTTTCAGATAACCAGTCTGGTTGGTTGTCAAAGTAAAGATCTGGAGACCTGTAGACCAGAAATTCATTCATTGTGACTCAGCTATTTCATTTAATTTAAGGTTTTTTTTTACAAACTTGAATGCTATAAAGTGCTATTTTAACCCGCCATGAACGGCAATCTTTGTAGATGTCCTAATTCAACCCATCTTTATAATTCTGTAGTAGGGTCACTTTTGACCACCCTCTCATGTAGGGTGCCAATTCATGGAACTTCTGGGTGTACTCTGCCACCAATCTCTGGCCCTGGTGAATGCCCTTCATTCTGATTCTCGCTTTTCACTCAGTTAAAGGGTCCTCAAACCATGTTCTGAGGGCTGTCATGAATTGATCATAATTTCTCATCAAGGGGGAGTTGTTATTGTGGAGTGCCACCATCCACTCAGCTGCTACCCCCTCTAGAGCTTTGGTAATGCACCTCACGCATGCGGCATCTGAGAGGAAGTCCTCTCCCCAGTCCTGCATATGGTTCCACACTTGGGTCAGGAAAAATCCCAATTTCTTTGGGCCTCCTCTGAATCTTTCTGATATCAGGGAAAATTTTGGCTTTCTTTGGCCCTGGGCTGCTGCATCAACTGCTTGAGTTCCAGAGGCTTGAGCTGTTCTGTCACATATAAATGCCCTGCCTGCTCAACCTATACTCCCCAGCCTGGCATCACAAGGGTTAACGCACACACATTTAATCCCTGCCCCTTCCCCTGGTCACTCCTTACCTGAAGCTCTGCCCCTGGGGTACTTAAGGTTGTCCCATGCTGCTCCTCTTGTTGTTGTTGCTGATACCTGCAATGGAGAAACATCTGTAAATAAAGAATAACCTATTTGAACTGAAAAATGTCTTTGTACATTATTGGGTCTGATCTCGAACACATGTGACAAAATGGTAGCAGAAGATGGTTTGATGACCCAATAACGAGAAGACATGCCTGGAAAACAACCACCTGCTTAAGAAAAGAAGAAACCAGGGCTTCCGGTGGCGATCCCAGCGCATTTGGAGCTAGAGAGCAGGGCTCTGTTCTTGAAACTCCGAGATTTCCCTCTAGGAAGCCGATTCGGGCGCTATTGATCTTGGAGAGATCAATAAAAAAGGAGGAATCTCCAAGGACCTCGGGAGGGAAAGCTACCACCCCGAAGGTTCAGGAGAAGTCTCCTAATTTCAGGGGGGGGGGAAACCAGCCATCCTGGCTGGCCTGAAGCGTTGAAAGCCGCACAGCAGGGAGACAGAGATCAAACAAAAGAATTGCAACTGTATCCAGTTTGAAAGCTGATCGAGACAAAAGCGACGGAGGAAAACACAGTGATAATTTGCATTAGAAGTGGTTTGCAGAGAATTTGTGACCCCAAGAAGGTGGAAAGCGGCAACAAAAGACTACAAGGGCAGAAGAAGACTGACTGACAGTGACTGCGCAAAAAAGAGAGAGACTGCTCAGATCGAGAAACTTTAAAAAGACTTTACAAGCGGCAGAGTAAGATCGGACTTTGAATTTGAACTGAATAGAGAGGAAAGGAATCTGGAACTGACTAAAGATCCACAGCGTGACAGGCGGAAAGATCCAGAAAGAAAACAACAAGAAGATTAAAAAACAGCGAGAGTGCAAGTGAGAGTGGCAGCGCCATTGAAGCAGTGAAAGTGAACGAGAGTGATGCAATACTAGCGGACTATAATAGATTTGTGGTGATTTGAGAAGCCTGAGAGACTGAGAGACTGAGAGACATTAAAGACAATACAATATAAGAACTTTTTCACAAGAACCGTTGCACGTAAGAGTGGAAAAGAACTGTATATCAACTGCAAAATGGACGTTGTCTTACCTGAACGTCCGTTTTCATGGCGTTGCGACCACAATCCATAGGTGGGAGATAGTCCCTCATTTACTGACAGCAACTGAGAGAAAAAAACTTCAGAATTCTTCCTTCGTGCTGGGGCCACGCCTCCAAGCCCCATGATTCCTCAGTCCTTTGACTCGAAGTCGTAAACAACTGGAATTAGAACTGAACAAATACAATAAAAATGAGAAATTCCAACAAGGTAAGTCCTGCCCCCCATCAGAGGTGATATAGCAGTTAGCCTTAGGGAGGGAATGGATTGTGGTCGCAACGCCATGAAAACGGACGTTCAGGTAAGACAACGTCCATTTTCCACAGCGTTGCTCCCACAATCCATAGGTGGGATATACCCAAGTTCACCATTAAGGGCGGGAGGCTGACTGCTCCCCCAAACCTCCCTCCTTAATTACAGATTGTAGAACTCTACGCCCAAAAGAGGCGTTGGCCGAGGCGAAAGCATCAATGCGATAATGCTTTATAAATGGAGACATCGAAGTCCACGTTGCCGCTTTACATATATCCAATACAGAAGCTTGAGCTGACCAAGCCGCCGTGGATGCTGCGCTCCGGGTTGAGTGTGGTAAGATCTTGCCCGGAATGGGTCTAGCCTTCGCTTCGTACGCAGAGGCAATAGCCGCCTTAATCCAGCGTCCTACTGTTGCAGGCGATACTCTCTGACCCATTGTGGACGGATGAAAGGACACTAATAAGGCCTCCGAGCGTCTGAAAACCGCTGTACGATGAATATAATAGCGAAGTGCCCTCTTCACATCCAATTTGTGCCAGCGACGCTCCGTCGGATGCCGAGGGGACGGACAAAAGTCCGGTAGTACCAGTTCCTCTGATCTATGAAATAGAGAGTTCACCTTCGGTGTGAATGCCGGATCAAGTCTTAACACAACTGTATTCGCATGGAAAATACACAGATCCTGTCTGGTAGATAAAGCTGACAACTCCGACACCCTCCGAGCCGAAGTAATGGTGAGTAAGAAGGCCACTTTGAAAGATAAATACCGCAATGCCACTGATGCCAGCGGTTCAAATGGAGGGTCGATGAGTGCCTGCAAAACGAGTGATAGATCCCAGGTTGGAAAACGGTGAACCGTTGGGGGGCAAAGATTAGTCGCTCCATGAAGGAAGTCTTTAATCCTCGGATGATGAGACAAGGATTCATAAGGAACGCAAGACAAGATAGTGGAAAGGGCCGCTACTTGACGTCGCAATGTCGACGGCGCCAGACCCTTCTTCAGACCTTCTCGAAGGAAATCAAGCACCACCGGAATATCCGCCGAGATCGCATCCATATGCCGAACCGAACACCATTGACAGAAAGCCTTCCACGTTGCCCCATAGATTCTGGCCGTGGATGGTCGCCTGGCAGCCTGAATAACATCTATGACCTCATCTGACAGCCGATCCCTGCGCATGATGTTCCGTTCAAGCGCCAGACGGTCAGTCTGAACCATTCCGGCTCCGGATGATAAATGGCACCTTGGCGCAGTGATAACCTCTCTGGGGAAGCCATCGACAGTTCTACCAGATCGGCGTACCACTGCCGACGAGGCCAATTCGGGGCCACCAGCAGAATCTCCGCTTCTTCCTGTAACAGCTTCCTGATGACTCTTGGGATCAGGGCAATCGGCGGAAACGCATAAAGAAGACCTTTCGGCCAAGGACTTCTTAGGGCGTCGCAGGCCTCTGCCTTTGGGTGCGGATAACGGGACATGAAACGAGGCAGTTGCGTGTTCAGATGGCTGGCAAACAAGTCCATGATCGGGTCCCCGAAGCGAGCCATGATCTCCTGAAACATTGATGGTATCAGCTGCCACTCTGCTGCATCTATGCTTTCTCTGCTGAGCCAGTCCGCCTGGGTGTTGTCCACCCCCGAGATGTGGTCCGCCTTGATGGACAGCAGGTGTACTTCCGCCCAGTTGAACAGCTTCTCCGATTCCTGCATCAACTCTCTGGATCTCGTGCCCCCTTCTCGGTTTACGTGGGCCTTTGCAGAAGTGTTGTCCGTAAGGACCAATACGTGTGAGCCTTCTACTATGGCGCAAAAATGACACAGCGCTAGCCGAATCGCGCGAAGTTCCAGGAGGTTGATGGTCTCCTTGCATTCGGTGTCGGACCACAAGCCCTGAGCTACCTGGTGGCAAAGATGGGCTCCCCAGCCCCTGAGGCTGGCATCCGTTGTCAACACTAACCTCGACGGCTCCAGGAAGTGGCAGCCCTTGAGGATGGACGGGGACTTCCACCAATCCAGCGAGAGGCGCACTCGAGACGGGAGCCGTATCTGAAGATGAGATGTCCCCTGACCTCTGCGTTGATAAGGCAGCAGGTGCCACTGAAGAGGACGGTAATGTCTTCGAGCCCAAGGGACTATGTCCAGACATGACACCATTTTCCCCAATAGGCTCGCTAGACGTGCCAGAGAAACCAACCTGTGGGACAATACGAGATTGATGGAGTCTGCGATACTCTGCTGCCGATCCGGAGGCAAAAATACCTGGCCAACCTCCGAATCTATTATCGCCCCCAGATGACGAATCCTTGTGGTTGGCGTTAGATGACTCTTGGAAACATTGATTGTGAAGCCATGTTGTTGAAAGGATTCTATCACCAGGTTTAAGTCCCTGGAGGCCTGAACAGTCGAGTTGGAAAGTATTAAAATATCGTCCAGGTAGCAGAGAACCCGGACTGGGACCGCCCTCAAAGAAGCCGCGACCACTGCTACCAGCTTTGTAAAGGTCCTTGGAGCGGAAGAAAGGCCAAAAGGCATTGCCCGATACTGGTAGTGGGAACCCGCATACTCGAATCTGAGGAAACGACGATGTAAAGGATGGACTGGCACATGAAGGTAGGCCTCCCTCAGATCCACCGATTGCAACAGGTCCCTTTGTCTTACTGCCCCAAGGATGGAGCGGAGGGAGTGCATCTTGAACCTGCGGTACAATACTGACAGGTTCAGTGTTTTCAGATTGAGGACGCCCCTCCACCCTCCTGAACTCTTTGGCACCAAAAAGAGTACCGAGTAAAAACCCAAGCCCTGCTGCTGCAAAGGGACAGGTTCTATCGCCTGAATGGACAATAAATGTTGAATTTCTGCCGTCATCAGCGCTCGGTGGTCGATGGAACTTGGCACCGGGCAGCGCACAAATCATTGAGGAGGAGGTCCTGTAAATTCTATCAGAAGACCCCTGGAAATCGTTTGAAGAATCCACTGGTCTCCCGTAGATCGGGCCCATCGGCGATGGAAGTGTTGTAGACGACCGCCGATGGCGCCTGGTGACAGGGCGTCATTTGCCTCTGCGGAACGGCTTGAACCCGGAACCACGTTGTTGTCTTCTGACAGTAGCAGGTTGACGCGCTCTTTCACGGTACTGTTGTCTATCCGAAAATCTGTCTGAGGCAGGACCAGAGCTTCGCTGTGAATAGGACCCTCCTGGGCCGGAGAAACTCCGAAAGGGCTGCCGCTGTGAATAAGGGACATAGCGTTTGTAGGAGGATGGCAATACCTTTCTCTTATCCTTGTCCTCTATCAAGAGAGGATCAAGCGACGAACCGAAAAGTTTGGAGCTATCGTAAGGAGAGGAGGCCAACCTCCACTTGGCTTTGGCGTCTGCCTTCCAATTCCTCAGCCAAAACAGGCGCCTGGAAGCCACCGTCGAAGCCAAAGCCCGCGAAGCAAACTTTGCTGAGTTGAGCGAGGCGTCTGCCGAGTACTCGGTGGCAGCGACCAATTTGTTGATGTCCTGGTGCCACCTCCTCTCCTCGGGAGGCAGGCGGCCCTGTAATTGCCGCAGCCATATTAATGCCGCCCTGTTGAAAAATGATGTTGCCGTGGCGGTTTTGATCGCCCAGGCGGCCGCCTGGTGCGCCTTACGAAAAGCCAACTCAGCTCGTCGCTCTTCAGCTTTGAGTCCATCCAACGCGTCCGATGGGATATTGGATGAAGAAGCCAGACCGGTGATTGGGTCGTCCACAGGCGGGAGGGCAAGAAGATTTTCCAACTCTGGTGCGGCGCAGAACAGTTTCCTGTCCAAATTACTCGGCGCCGTGAGTGACCCCGGTTGGGTCCAAGGTGACCTTATCACATCGGTGAAGAGTTGTGGACAAGGTATGAAGTCCTTGTCGGGCTTTGAGACCCGGAAAAGTGAATCATGAGGACCCGACTTGGATTTAGAATCGGAGGCAGCAGACTCCTCCTTGCCCAGATTCGTTGCCAGACGAGCTTTGTGTAGCAGCGATTTGAAAAGCGAGGGTTTGAACAGACCCATAAAAGCCGGCGTGTCAGGCTGTAAGTCCTCGTCATCCGATAAATCCACCTCTTCTGGCAGTTCTTCCTCCGGGGCAGTATCTGCCTGTGAGACTGGTTCGGTGTGGGCAGGTGAACGAGGGCGACCCGAGGGAGCCAGCTGGTGAAAGGCCCTAGGCGGGACAGAGGGGGGCTGAGAAAACCCCGCCTGCTGTGCTCCAGCCGCCAGAAAGGAGGCAAATGCAGAGGAAAGGAGGGCCTGGAAGTCAAATTGTCCCGAAGGTAGATAACCCTCTGAAAGACGGAGCCCCGCCGACATAGGGGTGAATGAAGCCTCGGGCTTACTACGAGACAGAGGAGCAGACATTGTCTCCCCTACAGAGGAGACATCAGGAAGTGATTGTGAGACCCCTCTAGCAAGACCTCTGGGGGCCCTGACCTTGAGATGGTCCGAACGGGGGGCCGGTGGTGGAATAGCGGCCCCACCCAAGTCCTGTGATTCCTGCCCGGTTTGCTCCTGTCCGGTCTGGTCCGGAATCTGACACTTGGCAGGAGGTTCGGCCAATGACAGGGAAGCCTCTGCTGCTACCTTTGCTTTATTATATTGCCTTTCGAGCGCCCTGTGGCGCCTGAGGGCATCCCTGTCCATTGTTGTAGGCGCTCCAGCCTGGGCACTCTTGCGGCCTGAGGAAGTAGAGCGACTACTTCCTGCTCGACTCCTGGAGGGTCTGGGCGGGCTGGCTTCCGCCTCCAAGTCGGAGGACAGGGAAGAAGAGTCATCCATGATGGGAACCGCTAGGGGCCCACTAGAAGAATATGAGTGGTGAAAGGCCCTGGTCACCCCGCCAATCATGTCCTGTACCTCACCCCGTCCGAACAGGCAAACCGCGGGTGGCTTCAGCGGTGATGACAGGAACCACTGCCTCCCCTGGGAGAAAGTGGCGGAAAGCCCAGCAGCCCGAAAATTGACAGTCCAATGCTGGCTGAGGGCTAGTGACTTGGTGACAGATCGCCCACGGGCCTCAAAATGGCGGCCGCAGCTTTCGCGCCCTCCAAAATGGCGTCCGTGCCAAAATTCAACTGGCGAAAATGGCGCCTGCGCCTTCCCAGCGCTCACAGAGTCGCTGGGGGTAGGCGACGATGTCGGAGCCTGCACGATCCCGTGCAGGACTCCGCAGCCGCTTCTAAAGAGAGCGCGATGTAGTGGGGGGGGTGCGAGGCAGCGTGTCGGCTCACCGGCAGCTTCCTCCCGGCACCCGCGGCTGTCAAGTCGGCGCGGACCCGCCCCGAAGGGACAGGAGCCGCTCGCTGCAGGCCCGAAGGTCAAACAAGGCGTGGGCGGCCTGGATCCCCAGAGCCGCGGCGCACGCCTCAGCAGCCTCTTAACAAGCTCTCAACCGAAGAAAAAATTCTAATGAAAAATAAAAGAATAGCCTAGCGAAACGGCCTAAAACTACGAAAAAAAACAACGCACGAAGGAAATCCTCAGTCCTGTCAGCGACTGAGAGAAAAAGGACTGAGGAATCATGGGGCTTGGAGGCGTGGCCCCAGCACGAAGGAAGAATTCTGAAGTTTTTTTCTCTCAGTTGCTGTCAGTAAATGAGGGACTATCTCCCACCTATGGATTGTGGGAGCAACGCTGTGGAAAATAACTTTATACTTTATATTTGTATCGGATCAATTTTCCTAAATAAGTGTAAATTCTGATCAATATTTAGCAATAATAGGATTCTGAATAATTGATGTTTACTTAACTATATGGTTGATCTTCTAGGATTTAATTAATTAAGGTAAATAGAACTTTAAGTAAATAGAAATATTTGAATAACTTAATCCTTGCCTATTTATTTACATTAGTGATACTTGATTTCATAGATTCTAGTAGATAGATTGATTAACTTACTGTACTACTTATATCTATTTAATTCCATGGATGATTGCTTAGGAAATAATTAATTAATTAAGGGTAATAGAACTTTAAGTAAATAGAAATATCTGAATAGTTTAATATTTAATCCTTGCTTATCTATTCATATTAGCGATACATGTATTGATAGATCCTATCAGATAGATTAATTAACCCATTGTACTACTTATATCTATTTAATTCTATGGATGATTGTTTAGGAAAGAATTGATCTAATTAAGGGTAATAGAACTTTCAGTGAATAGAAATATTTGAATAATTTAATATTTAATCCTTGCTTAAATACTTACAAGAGTGACATTTGTTTTGACAGACTCTATTTGATAGACTATTTGATAGACTAATTAATTTACAGTAATTCATTGTATTGTTTATATTCAGACCTAATGATGTGTTAGAACCTGAAGTTTTTCCCCATACTCCCTATATTAGTCTTCTTTCCCCCAATTAGAGTGCATAAGTTATATTGATATACCCATACATTTAAGTGCCTATTAGAGTGTCCAGTGCTGAAAATATATATAGAAATTACAGACCAATTAATACTGGAAGAAGATAAGCCCCAGACATTATCATAGATAAACACACAACTACAAGTAACAAAAGTGAAGAACCAATAAGAATATTTAAGTGTATGAAATTTTGGGACAACTTACTAAAAAGAATCAATATGACAAGCACTGCCACAACCTGACAACCTCACAACATGAGCCTGTGTAGCGTAGGGGGCTAATGCCTCCTACTAAAGGCAGCAATTAACACCAGCTGCCTGTAATTTCTGTGAGTTCAATCCTAGCCAGGCTCAAGGTTGACCCAGCCTTCCATCCTTTCTAAGGTAGGTAAATTGAGGATCCAGTTTGTGGGGGCAATAAACTGACTTTGTAAAATATACAAAAGTATGAAGGCTATTGCTTAACGCATTGTAAGCCGCCCTGAGTCTCTGGAGAAGGGCGGCATATAAATCAAATTAAAAAAAAAAAACCACTATAACCAAAACAACCAAAAAAATAATTCCAAGCCAGGCCCCACTTACAGCCTCTCCTGCTCAACAGAGATCTATTGAAACAATGTTAGGAACTGAAAAAGAAAAGGCAGCTTCCATATCCAGCATGCAAACTATCCATTCAGCTTTGGCAATGCTACAGGAAATGATGATTAAGACCCAAGAATCAATTGCCAACAATCGCGAAGAGACAAGACGAAGTCACGATGATCTGAAATCTGATGTTGGAAGGATAAATGATAATATACAGAAAATGGAATATAGAATAGAAAGATAAAAATAGAAAAGATAGAAAAGAATTCAACAGAACATTGCCAATAATGAACAAAGGATCCAAAAAACGGAACTCAAAATGGAACAGACAATTAAAAAAGTAGAAAGGCTGGAATACCAACAGTTGACAAGTAATCGAGAGACGGAAGACACCCTTACATTTCTCGAAATGGAAAAAGCATTGTTTTATTTAAGGTTCCAGAACATCACAGAAACCAAGGAGGAAGACTTAGGAGAGATTATGACAGAGATTTTTGCGGAAACATTACGGAGAGACAAAAACGATATAAGAAGAGATATTGATGAAATTTACAGGGTTCATACTAATTACGCACGAAGGAACAAGCTCCCGAAAGAAGTGCAAGTCCAATTTACAAAGAAAACAACAAAAGAGGAAATATATAAGAAAATGAGAGAAGAGGAGATTTACTATAAAGGGAAGGAAATAATAACTTTGAGGCAAATCCCGAGACGCTTGAGAGATCAGAGAAAAAACTATAGCTTCCTTACAACAGAATTGAACAAGCATAAAGTAATGTTCCGCTGGCTTTTACCAGATGGTATTTTGATTTCGTGGCAAAATAAGAAAGTGAAGATAGACAACTTAGAAGGAGCCCAGGAATTTTTTGATCAATATTTTATTATGGAAGAAGACCAAGAAGCCAGAGAGGAACCAGAGAATAGGAGCCAAGATGAACACTCTATAGAAGAAATGGAAGATGACCAAGGGGAAAAGAAGAAACAGGAAAGGAAAGAAATGGAGAGAGAAGGAGCGAGGGGAAAAACGCAAATGGTAACAAGAAACACAAGTAAACAAAAGGCAATTACTAAATAAGGAGGAAGATGGAACAGGAAATAAAAATAATTTCGATTAATATAAATGGATTAAACGCCCCAACCAAGAGAACCCGGACATTTGCCAAACTATATAAATTGGAGATGGATATAATCAGTCTACAGGAAGTCCACATTAAAAAAACACACCAAAAATTGCTAGAAAATACAAGACTAGGAAATCTTTATACTTCACTATCAGACCAAAAAAAAAGAGGTATTGCAGTTTACATCAAGAAGCACTTAAAAACAAAACAAGTATATCAAGACGAAGAGGGAAGAGTTCTAATGATCGAAATACAGAGTCAAAAACAATATTACTGACCACAATTTATGCACCAAATGAAAACCAACGGGCCTTCTATAAAAATTTACATAATAAAATAAAAGATTTAGACTATGAAAATATCTGCCTCATAGGTGACTTCAACGCAATCTTAGACACAGAAAAAGATTATAAGAGCACCAAGAAGAACAAAACCAAGAAAAAAACCCTACCAGACACTTTTATGGAAATGGCACAAGAACTATGTCTACAAGATGCCTGGAGGGAAGTAAATAAGGAAAAAAAGCAGTATACTTTCTACCCTAATCCACTTCTATCCTGGTCTAGGATAGATATGGCGTGGATGACAACGGACCTTAGGAAAGATTTAGACGAAGAAAAGAAGAAACCACATACAAGGTCCGACACGACAAGGATGGTGGCACAACCCTCCCCATGCGGTGATTCCCCAGCAGGAACACCAGAGAGAACCAAGGACAAGGCAGACCCCGAGCTCATCACAACAGACGAGGAAAAGGGGATCGAAAGCCAAAGCGACAGGGAGGCCGATCATCTGGATAACAATAAGCTCAGACGCGAAATACTGAGCTTACTGGGATCGCCTGCAGCCGATGAGGATCTTGTCACAAGCATCCGGAAGCTGATCCAGGACTGCGAAGCAACCAGGGATGATCGCGGCCACACGACGGAACAAAGGGACACCCACCCGGTAAGGGAGCCACCTCCAATCAAATCCCATGCCGAAACTGAGGGACTCGATGCCGCACTGAGCTTTGAATGGTGGCCATCTTTGACCACGTGGCCCGCCAAGATGGCCGATCACCGGCCAATCAAAAGTGAGGGTTCAAAATGGCCGGTGCAAAAAAAATGCAGCCCCCAAAGCAGCGAAGAGGGGGATAGCTCAGGGGAGGAAGGGACCGAATCGGACTCCGGGACACCCCCAACTGAGCGACAGATAGAAGAGGCCATAAAGACCCTCACTGCCGCTTTTGGGCCGAATCTAAAAATTCCCAAAAATCCCACCAAGGCATCTAGGGGGGCAAGGGGCAGAGAAAGAAGACTCCTGACCACCCAATCGAGGAGCGCGGACACCGCTGACGGCCCACCGGCATTGCAGCGCCCCTCGAAAGCACAACACCACCCACAACCGAGACCGCGCACCCCGGAACACAAGGAATGGAACCGATACTCACCGCCGCCGCAAGCACACTCGAGAGGACTGGATCTTCGCCCCGGCGAGGAAGCGACCTCTCGGACATCTCCGGACCGTCGCTGGACCCACGGAGCCGAAACAGAGGCCTGCGCGCCCAGGAGAGGCCTCTTCGCTGGAGCAGCCACAACAGGATCCTTCGCCGATGACTCCAGAGCCGGAATGAACTTCGCACATGCGCAGAATCGCCTATGGAGAGAAGAAGAAAAAAGGGAAAAAGTATTATTTTTTTGTTACTAACCCCCCAGACAAGCCCTGGACTTTTGAACAAGATTGCCTGCACCACAGGGCATTTTACCTACTAATTTCTAGTATTTCACCACACATATACCCCAGCATTGGACATTACCTAACTGTATCAGAATTGACACAAAAAATATTTGGGTTTTTCTACAGTGAGAATGTAGCAACCACAACCAGAATTTCCAAAGATTTCTATTCTGCCAGAATCAGACCTGGGATTTCCATGGGGGAACACCTATTAGAATTGAACGCTACCAGGGCAGAACTACATTTAAGGGGGGAGATTGTGTCAGACCAAACAATGAAGAGTGTAATAATTAACTCCTTAGATTCCATTTGGGATACCTTCATTGCACACCTAGATACACTCAGCCTAGGCCACATATCCATAGATAGCCTATCCAACAAACTGATAGCAGAAGACAACCTAAGAAAAAGCCGCCAACCAACACACAGGGACCACAGGCACACAAAGAGAGTAGCCTTCCAAGACAGACCACAGGACCCAACAGAATGCTACAATTGTGGGTCCAGAGGACACTATAAGCGAGACTGTCCCAGAAACTTCAGGGAGAGAAATAGACATGAATACCAGAACAGGCACCCTGAGAGACATTCACCAGATAATAGACACAGGCGCAGGGACTCTCCAAACCCAAGGGACAGAAGGGGGAACAGGGACAGCTCCAGAGACTGTTGGACTGGTTCACTATATGGGATAGGAGAACACACACAAACAACCAAATTAGACAAAGGAGACACCATGTGGCTCATTGACTCCGGAGCCACTAATCATACCAGCTACAACAAGAGGCTACTCTCTTCATTCACGGAGGAGAACTTCCTAGTCAAGGTAGCCAACCAAAATGATGTCCAAGTGACAGGGAAAGGAAACGTGACACTTCCAGGAATAGGAAAGATAGAGGGGGTGCTGCTCATCCTAGGAATACTCCACAACATCCTAGCCACATTGAAACCTAGCAAGAAGTCAGGAGTAGAGATCATATTCAAAGGGGGAGGAGTTCTCATGAATAAAAACAACGAGAACATAGGAAAGGTCGTAGTCAAAGGGGGGTTACCCTACCTACACATAGAAAACACAGACACTCCAAGCATAAACACCAGCGTAGAGGCAGAAACAAATAAGGCCGACCACACGGATAGGAAGGGACAGAAGAATGAGACCACCAGTACACAAAGACAAAACACACACGGCATAGGGAAAATCACCACAGGCAAGCCCATCCACAATGACTGCACTCACCTATTACACCACAAGTTAGGGTATGCTAGCTTCCCAGTCATCCAAAAGATTACAGGCTGTACTGAAGGCATTAAAATAAAAAACTGCAAAACCTACCTCGATTGTTCAGTGTGTAAATGCTCAAAGCTCAAGGTCACACCCAGGCCCAAGAAGGCAACACGCACCACCAATCACATATTCGACTTAGTGCACACGGACCTAGTGGGGCCCCTGAGGCCATCAATAAAATAC
Organism: Masticophis lateralis; assembly: GCA_030761175.1. Classification (NCBI taxonomy): domain Eukaryota; kingdom Metazoa; phylum Chordata; class Lepidosauria; order Squamata; family Colubridae; genus Masticophis; species Masticophis lateralis. Next base: position 23,417,333 of record JAUDYJ010000007.1, on the reverse strand, counting down.
GGTAAAAGGTTTTTTCTCACCATAGTGGACGCCTACAGTTGTTACGGTTTCGTTTACACATTAAAACACAAGAGTGAAACATACCAAAAATTCAAGGAGTTCTACAAGAGAGTAGAAGTCTAGAACAACACTAGAATAAAGCAGATAATGACCGACAGAGGGTCAGAATTCCTATTGGGGGATTTTTCACACTGGCTCAGGTCAAAGGGCATACTACATTTTACTTCCTCTCTGTTCTCAACCTTCCAAAATGGTGTTATAGAATGAAGGAACTCCACCCTACCATGGTAAGGTGCGCGCTAGAAGATGCTGGACTTAGTCAGCATTTCTGGTCCGAGGCCCTAGTATACTCCAATTACACACTCAACAGGCTATGTCTAGTGTGATTGATAAAACACCCTATGAGATAATGTATAGTAAGAAACCACAAATAGCACACCTACATGTATTCAGAGTCACCGCAGATGTACACATCCCCAAACAGTTACGCCGCAAGGGAGACAAGGTGTCCAAAAGGTTGAGGTTCCTGGGCTACGAGCCAGGGACCAAAGGGTTTAGATTTATAGATAACAACAATAGGTTCGTTATATCCAGGACAGCAACATTCCACGAGCAGACAAACTGGTCCAAAATACACCTAAACAAAACATACCATAGGCAAGAGGCATTTCACGACACTCAGAGCCAGGACAGGTCAGACACACAAAATAGCATCCGTGAGGGAGGGAACAAACCCAAGCATCAGGAGGTCAAGATCAATGAGTGGAAGGGGGACCGTCCCAATTTAAAGGTAGACTCACTCACACAAAAGGAGGCAAGGTTTTTACATGACACTGAGTCCACACCCAAAAGACCAGTCAGGACTAGCAGGAATCAGATGCCCACAAGACTTGAGGATTATGTGATGCATTTACATTCTAACCCCGTCACACCAAACTCTTACAACGAAGTGATCAGGCTCCCCCAGGAAGAGACATCTAAGTGGGAATCTGCTATGGAAAGGGAGATGGACAGTCCCAAAGAACTGAACGTATTCATACCCGCCAAGGTACCAGAGGATAAAAACCCCATAAGGACCAGATGGATATTCAAGATCAAGACACTAGAAGGTGGCAAGGCATTGTACAAAGCATGGCTGGTAGCCCAGGGGTTTGCCCAAAGGCACCCAGAGGACTACACCGAAACTTACTCCCCAAAGTGAGGGCCGATAGTGTTAAAAGTGCCTTAGTCGTCGCATCCATCCTAGGTCTGGAAGTATATCAGTTCGATGTACAAACTGCATACTTGCATGCCAAGCTAGACAAGGAGATCTACGTCAAAGCCCCCCCCCCCCCAGCAGAGACATACACAAAGGGGACACATGGATGCTCAACAAGAGCCTATACAGACTGAAGCAATCTGGGAAACGATAGTACGAGTGCCTGGTTAAGGTGCTTGAGTCATTAGAGTTCAAAGCAATGCCCCCAGACAATTGCTTCTTCACCAGGAAAAGCAATGACTCCTTAGATGTGCTTGTCTATGTGGATGACATCTTCTACATTGGCAAACACAAAAAAGACTGTGACATCTTTGCAAGTAAACTAGGCGAGCATTTCTCCCTAAAATCATTAGGGAAAATAAACAAATACCTGGGTGTACAGATCGACAGAACCGCCAAGGGATTTCGTTTATCACAAAAAGAAAAAATCACATAACTCCTATACAAGTGCAACATGGCTGATGCCAAACCGAGTGACATGCCCATGCAAGTAGACTTTCTGAAAAACATGTATAGTAAGGCTCCCAGTTCAAAGACAACACACTCTACAGGTCCATCATCGGATCTCTCCTGTACATCGCCAACTGGACCCGGCCGGACATTGCCCTACCAGTGAACTTATTGTCCAGACATGTGGGCAACCCCACCGTTTACCATTGGGAGGCTATCAAGAGGGTACTCAGATACCTGAAGCACAGCTCAGACGCCTACTTGCGATTAGAACCTGATACACTCAAAGAACCTACTCTCACCTGCTATGCGGACGCTGACTGGGCCGGGGATGTAAAAAGCAGGAAACGTACATCAGGATACGTATTCTTCCTAAACAACAGCCCTGTACATTGGTACACGGGCAAGCAGAACCTGGTGGCCACATCAACCACTGAAGCCAAGTATATATGCCTGTCCAAGGCGGCCAATAATCTAACATGGTTCGACGATCTACTCACCAGCATCTGGACTGAGCCCGTATATCCAATAACCATCTATGAAGATAACAAGGCCGCCATCGAGATATCCATGGCAGACGCAGTAGGACAGAGGTCCAGACATATAGACATTAAACATAAACACGTAAGATAACTCTCCAAGATAGGGTTCATCAGAACTATAGACTGTGGCACCGAGGAACAAACAGCTGACATACTCACCAAACCATTACAGCCCAAACAGCACACTTATCTCACATCCAAGCTATGCATTCACTCCAAGGGCACCCAACAACAGCAAGCCGTACATTCGCAGGCCAGGCATTTAGAGGAGGATTTGTCACATATAAATTCCCTGCCCGCTCAACCTATACTCCCCAGCCTGACATCACAAGGGTTAACGCACACACACTTAATCCCTGCCCCTTCCCCTGGTCACTCCGTACCTGAAGCTCCGCTCCTGGGGTACTTAAGGTTGTCCCACACTGCTCCTCTTGTTTTTGTTGTTGTTTTTGTTTTTGTTCTCCATTGTCACCTGCAATGGAGAAACATCTGTAAATAAAGGATAACCTATTTGAACTGAAAAGTGTCTTTGTACATTATTGGGTCTGATCTCGAACACATGTGACATGTTCCTTCCTCAGCTTGCTCTCTCTCCCCCCCACAATCAGCAGCCTCCAGTTCATCCCTGGGGTGTCCCCCCCCCCCACTCTCAGCAGGGTATGCATACCTTTCCCGGCTTCTACAGCTCACCTCAGCTTCTCTCAAAAGTTGCAGGGCCTGTGTGACCAGGAAGTTTTCTTTCTGCTCCTGCATCCAGGCAGATTCTCCCTTTTGGGGTCTGGTGCTTGTTACTCTGTGGGGGGTCTTCTCCAGCTCTGGTAGCCTCCCCACTCCCAGCAACCATCTGGCTTGCTCCGATTCTTCTGCCAGCCATAAATTAGCCATCCAGTCCGAGGCTTCCCCACCTGAGTGGGATGACAAAGCTATTGAGCTGGCAGCTCCCATCTGGTCCTGGTCGCTGTCTTGATCAGACATTGTTTGTTCAGCCCACTCGATAGTTTTCCGAAATGGCTGTTAAAACAGACCTTGCTTTTTGTCAGGCATGCCTCCTTTCAACACTCAAGAAAGAAAAACCCTGACTCCATTTTCATAGAGAAAGGTACTTTTACTGAGTGAGAACTGAATGCAACCAAAGAAAGTGCGAAAATCCCATATAGAAAGCATCCCCCAAAACTGTCCAGTGTAAATCATCTAATCCACAGGTTCTCTAGGGGTCATGTGGGTGCAAATGTCTGGCAGTGTCATCCTCTTGCTATGCCATGACCGTTGACCTTGAGACGTTATCAACTTCAAAGAAAATGTTGCAGCAAAGTTTTTTTTTCTTCTCCTCCAGCTCACTTCCCCCCTCCCAAGAATTCCAATAGCTCCCCCCTCCCCTCATTTCATGGCAGCCGAGCAAGTAAGCAATGAAAGAGCAGAGGCTGACACCCGCTTTCTTGGGAAGATTGGAGAGGCAAGACCTTACAGAGAAGAAGCCATAGAGGGAGTTGAAGATGTTGGAACCTTGGGCGAGAGTGACATCTTATTAGAATTCAATATAATGCAAACACAAGCAGTAGAATATAATCTAACCAGTATCTTAAGCTAAAAAAGAGCTGATTTTAACAAACTCAGAGAGACCCTAAGCGAAATTTCATGGATAAAAATCCTAAAGGGGAAAACAACTCAAGAAATGTGGGAATCAAAGTTATAACCAGAGTGCAAGCAATAGAATATAATTCAACAGGTGTCTTAAACTTTAAAAGAGCTGATTTTAAAAAACCCAGAGAAAGCCTAAACAACATTTCATGGATAAGCATCCTAAAGGGAAAAACAACTCAAGAAGCATAGGAAACACTGAAAAACATGATCATAATAGCCCAGTCCAACACAATACCACTGAAACAGAAAAACAAGAAATCTAAGAAGAAACTAGCATGGTTGCAAAAAGATCTCTCAGATAAAACTGAAAGATGAAGTCAGGAAAGCAAAGGCTCAGAATGAATAAGGACTTGCAACAAAAGTCAAATATAATAATAAAAAGTTTCTTTCAACATATAAATAACAAGAAAAAAGTTGAAGAAACAGTCAGGCCACTAAACAGAGAAGATGACAAGGAAGTAATCCATTTCACTAGTTAATTGTTCTCACTGTTAGAAAATTACTCTTTAGTTCTAGGTTGCTTCTCTCCTTGATTAATTTCTATCCATTCCTTCTTGCTTTGCCTTCTGATGAATATCAGGGACCTGATGGATTACATCCCAGAGTTCTGAAGGAGCTAGCAGATGTAATCTCAGAACCATTGTATCATATCTTCAAAAAATCTTGGAGCACTGGGGAATCACCAGAGGATTGGAAAAGAGCTGATGTGGTTCCCATCTTCAAAAAATGAAAAAGAACAGAGCCAAGGAAACTACAAACCAATCAGCCTAACATCAATACCTGGGAAGATACTAGAAAAAATAATAAAAAAATCTGTGAACATCTACAAACAAATAAAGTTATACCTAGTAGGCAGCCCAGGTTTATTAAAAACAGATCATGTCAAACCAATCTTATTTCATTCTTTGACAAAGTGACTACATTACTAGACCAGCGAAATGCTGTCGACATAGTATATTTAGACTTCAGCAAGGCATTTGACAAAGTAGACCACAACCAGTGGTGGGATTGAAATAAATTAACAACTGGTTCTTCCTAATGACTGGCTGGGTGGGCGTAGCTGGGGGGGGAAATGTGACTGAGTGGGTGTGGCCAACTTTATGTCACTCATGTGGGTGGTGTCTGTATGGACCAGGCAGGGTTGGGGAGGGAATCCAGGGGTTTCTGGTGGCTGGGGAAGGAGGGAAGAAAGATCCAAGCTCTGTGTATGTGTGTGTGTGTGTGTGTGTGTGTGTGTGTGTGAGAGAGAGAGAGAGAGAGAGAGAAAGCACAGTGCCGCCAGCCCTGATATAACTTTCTGAGATCAGATCTCCCTCCCTACCTCCCCCCTCTCTCTCACACATACACATGCACATACACACACACACACAGAGGTCAGATAGGATCTCTCTCTTTCCCTCTCTCCATCCCTTAGAAAGTTTGCCAGGCTGAAGGAAAGTGCATGTGCTACGGCATGCTGCGGATGCTGTTCACTTGCCCTTTGCCTGGCTTCCCTCCTCCCACCGCTTGTGCTCTCCCTCCCCAGTCTAGCTTAACACAGGCAGAAGCTCACAATTGCCCTTTTCAAGCCTGCTGTCAGTGAAGCTGGGCATCGGTGAGGGCCAGCTTTTTGCCTAGGTTTATATGGCTGTCGGGGGGGGGGGGGAACAACTTCCTCCCAGGCCCCCGTCCATTTGCCTCCTCAACAGCTGGACAAACCTAGGCAAAAATCCAGCCCTCACCAGCACCAGCTTCACTGGTTCACCCCTTGCTCCCCACCATTCACAGAGACCTCACTGCCCCCCGCTCCCGGTCCTCTTTTGACTCTTTGGCTTTGCTGCAGCCAGAACGGAGATCGTGCTTCACTTTCAGTACATGGTGCCCTCCAAGCATGTTTGTGCTTGAGGGGCATAAGCAGCACTTCTTCCAGCCAGGCTTGTGTGCCAGGCAAGATGACCCTCCAACTCCCAGAACCAGCAGAAGCAGTACATTTCAATTCCTCAGAAGCTATATTTTTGGCTCACGGCAGGATTCTGAGGAAATTCATCCTCTTCTGCACAGAGATTTTATTACTGGTAGTGAGGGCTTATGGAGGGCGGAGAAACATTCTCAAGTTTCCTTTTCATGGCAACTGGCTTAAGAGCACTGGGTGTGGGAGAAGAGAGAGAGAAAGCCTCTTGATTCCTGTGCACGTCTTTTCACTTTTCACTAAGTTTAAACATGTGTATGTGTATGGTATGTAGCAGAGCTCTTCCGAGAAGAGATACAGTGATCTTTGTGTATTTTCAGAGCAGCAAGAAGACTCAGGAAGAGCTCCGCTACACACACACACACACACACACACACACACACACACACACACTTATACTTAGTGGAAAAAAATGCACAGGAGTCAAGTGGATTTCTTTCTCACCCCCCTCCCGTACTACTCTGCTACACACTGATCAGAACAGGCCTTTTTTTCTCCCCATCCTTCTGCAAAGAAGACAGAATGCATGTCTCCATGCTTGGAATTATCAGTATTTGCGCAGCCCCAAGGGGTGGAAATTCCAGAGAGGCGGGCGTGCAAAGCTGGTAGTTGGCAAGGGCTCTGCATCTGCCCACCCACCCAGTCAGCTTGTGGGAAAGCTGGGCCTGAAAGATGGCCAAACTTCATTGTGTCTCCCCCAGGCAGCCCTTTGGCTGAGCGCGGTGGGCCTGGAGCTGCTGGTCTCCATTCCCCGCTGTTGGTCTTACCTTCTTAGGCCAGGTGAGGAGTGGCTGTCTGGGCCTGTGAGGGGAGGGGTGGGGGGCGCCCACCTGCAGGCCACTGCACATGAAGAGGCTGCCTGGGTAGCCACGCAGTGTCAACAGCAACTCATGGATCATGGTGCCACACAGGGACAGGGCCTGCCTGAGCCCCTCTTCACAGCAGCCTCAACAATGCCCCCAGCCTCCTTAGGGCAGAGCCAGCTCCAGGCACTAGACTGGCCCTCTGTGAAGCTTGTTGTCTGCCAAGGAGCCTAGCCAAGACTTCGCCCGTGGCCCGCTGACATGTGCCTGGACTCCCAGTGCTGAGATGGGGTCCATTAGGCATTTAGCTTGGCCACCTGCTTAGTAGGTCCAGTCCCTCCCTCCAAGTGCCATGTCAGAGCTGCCTTGGGTTTTTGCATGTGCAAATGTCGCTTGCTTGGAGGGGGTGGGGGGGCAATTAGAGGAGCACTGAGATGCCAAAATGGCCTCAGGAGAGACCAGCTGAGGGGAGGAATGCCAGGGAGGGGAGGGGCGAGAAATAGGCCAGCCAGTGGTGGGATCAGCCAGTTAGCCAAACTGGGCCCAAAATTAACAACCAGTTTGGCTGAAATGGGACAAACTGGCTGAATTCCACCTCTGACCTCAATCTACTTCTTGGTAAGTTAGAAAAATGTGGAATAGGCAGTATCACCACCAAACAGATTTGTAACTGGCTGACAAACCATACTCAATGAGTAGTCCTTAATAGTACTATATCTACATGGAGAGAAGTAAGTAGTAGGACACCACAAGATTCCGTCTTAGGCCCAGTACTCTTCAATACTTTCCTTAAAGAGGGAAGGGCTGGCTTGAGACTTCTGGCATTGTTTTCTGAGGTTTCTGGTGCTGTGAGGTTTCTGGCACTGTCCTTTTGGGGTATACTTCCCACAAGACAATCATTTAAACAAGAATCAGCAGTGTGCATCCGCCGCCAAAAAAGCTAATACAATCCTTGGTTAAACAGAGGCATAGAATCAAAATCACATGAAGTATTAGTGCCATTTTATAAAGCCTTAGTAAGACCACACCTGGAATACTGCATCCAGGTTTGGTCAACACATTACAAAAAGGATGTGGAGACTTTGGAAAAAATGCAAAGATCACCTAAGATGATTAAAGGCCTGGAAACTAAAACATATGAAAACATATGGTTGCAGGATTTGGGTTTGGCTAGTTTAGAGATACGAAGGACTAGGGGTGACATGATAGCAGAATTCCAGTATTTGAGAGGCTGCCACTGTGGCGGGAAAACCCGCTTCCCAAAATCAGGAGACAAGACCACAAATGTTGGAGAACACAGGTTTATTTGCTAGCAAAGGTTCAGAGCATTCACATGTCAGATTCTGAACCCTGGGCTATGCCCAAGGTGTACTTTTTATACATTTTGCAATTCTAGCCACGCCAGAGGCGTTACGCTTCTGACTCTAGTTCCATATATGGGTATACCGTCTGTTATTTTCCATGCACACTTCTGGTAATATGTTTCTTAATATAAATTCATTACAGGGATGATATAGAAAATAGGTCATTAAGCTCATCAGTACATTTAACAAGTTCCTTATTTCTGTTCCTTGTACTTTCCTGAGGTTTACAACTTCTACTCCCATGTTAATACTTCTGAGAGCAACAGAGATAGAAACAAGTAAAGGTCAATCTACTAATAAACTGATATAAAAATAAGACCCTAGGGTTGTCCGAATAAGACCCTAGGGCAGCCCGTCTCACCACAAAGAGGAGGAGATTAATTTATTTTCCAAAGCACCAAACAGCAGGAAAAGAAACAATGGACATAAACTAATCAAGGAGAGTAGCAACCTGAAATTAAGTAAAAATTTCCTAACAGTGAGGACAATTAAGCAGTGGAACAGCTTGCCTTCAAAAGTTGTGGGTGCTTCATCACTGGAGGTTTTAAAGAAGAGACTGGACAGTTACTTATCTGAAGTAGTATAGGATCTCCTGTTTCAGCGAGGGCTGGACTAGTCAGGTCCAAGGTCCCTTCCAGCTTTATTCTGATTCTGAAGATGTTGCCCAAACACCAGAAGCAAGAAAGGTCCCTGGAAGGATCTGAAGCCTCTGAGGAGGGCTGCAGGCAGACTGGAGGAAGAAGATACACATCAATTCTGTGTAAAGGAAATAAATAAAGGTTATTCTTTTATAAATTGTAACAGATGTAATACCAAAGTGTGAGACTATCTGTCTGCTGTTTTCTGACTATGTAAAGTGACCACAAATAGTAATCAGTGGAGACAATGCATTATGAGTTGCTAAGAGCTCCCCAGGAAATAGGAACTTAAGTCTTGGGCAAAAATCGCTATCAGGAGACAGGAACATCAGGGGAGGGATGGAAATTGTCAAGAAGACCCTTTAAAATATAAAACAACTTATAAAGCAGTGGTCACCAACTGGTGCTCTATGGACCACTGGTGATCCATGAGAAAATTTTGGTGGTCCACAGAAAAAAATATTTGCACTTTTTATATTACTTAAATCAGGGGTCCTCAAAATACGGTCCCTGGGACAGATATGTGCAATGAACGTTTGTGTTGCTGCAGAGACTCTCCCCCTTTGGGGTCTTTTTTTGTGGGTCAGAGATGGAGGAGAAATTCCGACTTGGGGTCTGCTTCAGCCTCCTGGTGCAGGGCTCTGGGCAAAGGCTGGAGGGAAGTGCTGCTGGTGGCGAAGAGCCAGAGGGCCTTGTTCCAGTGGGATTGCCTCATGGATGGAACTGGCTGACCTTCTCAGCTCACTGAGCCTTCAGGTGCCAATACCTGGCCTTGCATTCTTGCAGGTCTTCCCTCTGCTTGGAAAGCCTATGCTCCTAGTCCTCAGTGAGGTGCTTCTGCTGAGCCTCCTTCTCTGTCAAATCCAATTTGAACTGAGCTGTTTTGCCAACTCTTTCTCCTGGTGGCTGTTTAGCTCCAACAGCTGCTTCCTGTTGGGTCCCTAAGGAGCCCGTGCGGGGAGGCAGTGAGTAGGTGGGAGGGGAGGGGCGAGCAGAGGCTGCTGAGGTGCCCCTCGATGTGAGTGACATCGAGTTGGCCACATCCACCCAGTCACATGATCACCTAGCCACGCCTGCCCAGCTGGTCATTAGGCAGATCATATTAGTAGTCCATGGGATTTAAAATTATGAATTTAGTGGTCCCTGAGCTCCAAAAGGTTAGTGACCCCTGACTTAAAGGATGACTTACGAGAATAAGGGTGAGTTGGGAGGGTTTCTTAGGCTTGGTGTGCATTGTGAAGGTGTATAAGATGTATAGCTTAAAAACTACTTTTTGCATTCTTTGAACTCAATCCATTTGAGAAGGGTCTAAGAGGCCGGGCTTGCAACCGCTTTTCTTTTTTTTTTATTTTCATGTTTTTCTCCAATAAATCTTTGATTTTGTTAACCAGATTTGTCTTGGAGTTGTGAGTATAAAATTTTGGGAATTTTAAATCTCACATGTGTAAGCAAAAAAAAGTTAAGCAATATATATGGATGTCATTAATTGTTCCCCGTGACAACAAAGAAATGAGCTCTGAGTTAGTAAATTCTGTATCACTTTAACATCAATGTGTTTTCATGCATAAGCCTCTGGTAGTGTGACACATTTCCACTCTGGCCTAGTTAGAAAATATTGAAACTGCCAAAATATAGAGAAATAAGCCAGGGGTGACCAGGTGAAAAGGCAATTTCTTGCAGAAGCAGGCTGGAGGATCTGGGAGCAGGACTTGTCTAGAAGTGAGCATGTGCTCAGTTGGCAAGGCATCTTTCAGAACTATGGCAGTGTATCCTGGAGGGAAAAATCCCCAGCTAGATTAATACCTGCCTTAAACTGCAAAGCTGTTCTACATGGTGCTGCATTGAAGTGGGGCTTTCAAAGACATGGAGATAATGGTAGGTTTCCATTTGTCATTCACAGACATAGTCCAGTCTAGATTATTTATTTATTTAGAAAATTTATAAGGCCGCCTAGTCACTTTCTGTGACTCTAGTCACCTTACAAACAATAAAAAATCCCAATATAAAAAGAGTAAAAATAAAACCCCACCTATCATCTGGCAACAATAAGCACTCAAACAAGCCACTTGATGAGCTCCATCCTGCTCTGGGTTTCCCAGGCTGGTTGGAAAAACCAAGTCTTCAGGTCCTTGTAAAAGAGTATCAAAGTGGGGGCCAATCTAATCTAATCTCTCTCTCTCTCTCTCTCTCTCTCTCTCTCTCTCTCTCTCTCTCTCTCTCTCTCTCTCTCTCTCTCTTTTCTGAGGTTTTCACGGGTGTTTGTATGTAGGTCTTTGGTTATTCGGGTCTTCTCCCGCGTAAAATTGGAAGTGTCTTGGTGACGAAGTCTCCACGAAGAAGTCTCCACGAAGTCTCAACGAAGTCTCATTCGCCATCTTCAGGCTGGTGTTCTCAGCTTCGTGCTTCCAGGAGCAATGTGAGATCACAGCTGTCTCTTCCTTTTAACTGCTAGTGGCGGTGGGAGCTGATTGGGTGGGAGCTTGGCTGTGTTCTGATTGGGTGGAGGTGTGTTCTGATTGGTTAGGGGCTTGGCTGTGCTCTGATTGAATGGGGGGTTGGTTGTGCTCTGATTGGCTGGGGATGTGTTCTGTTTGGGTGGGGGCTTGGTTGTGCTTGGCTTAGTCTGAGTTGCAGGGGGATTTGCTCCCATACATAAAAGGCACCACAGACAGAATAAGCAAAATCCTCCACAAACATAACATCAAGACAGCATTCTGCACAAACCGAAAAATATCCACCATCTTAAGGAACCCCAAAGACAAAATTGAGTTAGAAAATCAAGGAGTATATGAAATCCCATGCACCGCCTGCCCCATCACATAAATCGGACAAACCAACAGAAGAATAAGTGCACACATTGAAGAACACAAGAACTCAGTCAGAAAAGAGGAACCAACTTTTTCCCTTAAAGCCACAGGACATGAAATTGACTTTAAAAAGACCAGACCGATTGCCAAAACTGAACACTTTAACAACAGAATAATCAGAGAAGCCATCGAGATAGAAAAACTCCCACACAACATGAACAAACGAGACGATACCTCCCCCCTACCAGCCACTTGGAAACCTGCCCTTATTGACAAATGAGTCCCTAACATAACGAATGACATCAGACCCACACTCACGAGAGCCACACAGGATGTCACCACGCAGAAAGCAGACTCAAACCCACACTGATAATGAGGCATGACCAAGGACCAGAAGCCAGACCACAGCTGCATCATTAGCCACTTTAAACCTCCAATAACCAAAGACCTGACTAACCAAAGATAGATATAGATATAGATATAGAGATAGAGATAGAGATAGAGATAGAGATAGAGATAGAGATAGAGATAGAGATAGAGATAGAGATAGAGATAGAGATAGATAGAGATAGTGATAGAGATAGAGATAGAGATAGAGATAGAGGAGATAGAGATAGAGATAGAGATAGAGATAGAGATAGAGATAGAGATAGAGATAGAGATAGAGATAGATAGCACTTCGAAACCCAAGCTCTAGAAAAATCCGATCACAAACCGAAACTCTGGCTCAGATACGTAGACGACACCTTCATAATCTGGCCACATGGGAAAGAAAAACTGGACAACTTCCTCACACTCCTCAACAGCCTACACCCCAAAATACAGTTCACCATGGAAATGGAAGCAAACAACCAACTTCCCTTCCTGGATGTCTTAGTCTACAGGAAATCCGATGGCTCCCTAGGACACACTGTCTACCGGAAGAAAACACACACAAACCGCTATCTGCATGCACTCTCACACCACCACCCAGCCCAGATCAACTCTGTAGCCAAGACACTCATCTACAGAACAAAACGCTTAGCTGACGAACACCTAAAAACCAAACTACACACTCTCACTAACGTACTAACATCCAATGGATTCCAAAGAAATAAGATTACCAACCTAATCCAAAAAGAAACCCCCACTAAAATTCAAGACAGAGAACAAGAAAACGGCAAAGCCGTCCTCCCATACATAAAAGGCACCACAGACAGAATAAGCAAAATCCTCCAGAAACATAACATCAAGACAGCATTCTGCACAAACCGAAAAATATCCACCATCCTGAGGAACCCCAAAGACAAAATTGAGTTAGAAAATCAAGGAGTATATGAAATCCCATGCACCGCCTGCCCCACCACATACATCGGACAAACAAACAGAAGAATAAGTGCACGCATTGAAGAACACAAAAACTCAGTCAAAAAAGAGGAACCAACTTCTTCCCTGGTCCAACATTTCAAAGCCACAGGACATGAAATTGATTTTAAAAAGACCAGAACTATCGCCAAAACTGAACACTTTAATGACAGAATAATCAGAGAAGCCATCGAGATAGAAAAACGCCCACACAGCATGAACAAATGAGATGATACCTCCCGCCTGCCAGCCATTTGGAAACCTGCCCTTATTGACAAATGAGTCCCTAACACGATGAATGACACCAGACCCACACTCACAAGACCCACACAGGATGTCACCACCACACATCCATGCAGAAAGCAGACTCAAACCCACACTGATAATGAGGCATGACCAAGGACCAGAAGCCAGACCGCAGCTGCATCATTAGCCACTTTTAACCCCTCCAATCCATACATGAATCAGACCAACACCCTCCATGAAAAGCCCTCAAGACCACAAACCCGAAGCCAAACAACAACAACGCAGCTCACCAGCTCAAATCCCCCTGCAACCCAGACTAAGCCGAGCACAACCAAGCCCCCACCCAAACAGAACACACCCCCAGCCAATCAGAGCACAACCAACCCCCCATCCAATCAGAGCACAGCCAAGCCCCTAACCAATCAGAACACACCTCCACCCAATCAGAACACAGACAAGCTCCCACCCAATCAGCTCACACCCCCACTAGTAGTTAAAAGGAAGGGTCAGCTGCAATCTCACATTGCTCCTGGAAGAACGAAGCCGAGAACACCAGCTTGAAGATGACGAATGAGACTTCATCGAAACGTCGCCAAGATACTTCCAATTCTATGTGGGAGAAGACCCGAATAACCAAAGACCTACATACAAACACCCGTGAAAACCTCAGAAAACATATATATATAGGCTGTTATATATATATATATATATATATATATATATATATATATATATATATATATATATATATATATATATATATATATATATGTAGGTCTTTGGTTATTTGGGTTTTCTCCCACGTAAAATTGTAAGTGTCTTGGCGATGTTTTGACGAAGCCTCATTCGTCATCTTCAGGCTGGTGTTTTTGGCTTCGTGCTTCTAGGAGCAATGTGTGATTGCAGCTGTTTCTTTCTTTTAACTGCTAGTGGGGGTGGGAACTGATTGGGTGGGAACTTGGCTGTGTTCTGATTGGGTGGAGGTGAGTTTTAATTGGTTGGGGGCTTGGCTGTGCTCTGATTGGATGGGGGCTTGGTTGTACTCCGGTTAATCTGAGTTGCAGGGGTATTTGAGCTGGTGAGCTGCGTTGTTGTTGTTTGGCTTCATGGTCATGGTCGTGCCACATCTTCATGGTGGGTGTCAGTCTGCTTCATGTATGGATTGGAGGGGTTTAAAGTGGCTAATGATGCAGCTGCGGTCTGGTGTCATTCCTTGTGTTAGGGACTCGTTTGTCAATAAGGGTGGATTTCCAAATGGCTGGTAGGTGGTTTACAATTTTACATGGAAGAAAACCTGAATAACCAAAGACCTACATACTAACATCTGTGAAAACCTCAGAAAGCACACACACACACACACACACACAGAGAGAGAGAGAGAGAGAGAGAGAGAGAGAGAGAGAGAGAGAGAGAGAGAGACAGCTAAAAAGCTTGAAATAGATCTATACTAGTCTCCCTTTATTTCTTTATCAGCAAAATATAAATTACACACACACACACACACACACACACACACTTTAATACAAACATTCTATCTTTCATTAAATAGTGGGTCATCTGAGTATAAAATTCTTTGTGTCTTAACAATTCAACTTACCACCACGTTCATTACTTATATTCATTCTTATATTAATACTAGATAATAATAATGATAAAATAACCTAACAGTAACATTTCTCTTAACTTATCTGATTTTATAATGCATCACTCTCATATTTATTCTCTAAACATTGTTAAATTAACTCTCATATTGTCAGATCCCTAAGAGTGATACTGACAATCAATCGGGAGAAGGGGGAGACTTGGATTCGATTTAATAGCATTGCGTGTGTCAACAGGTATTTTACAACCTATATCCTGGCACCAAAGAGCCCTGAGATCCTCTTAATGTGGAGGAATGTTTATGATAGCCATGTAGGTTGTTTCACTTTAAAGAATAACAGTGTGAATGCATGGTTGTTTAGGTTTTCATGGAAACTAGTAAAGAAACATCTTCACACTTGTGTATTGGCTAAAATCTGCATTCTGACTTAAAGGGAGGGGTCTCTACTGCTTTAATTCTACTTATTTTGCCTAAGGGTATTCAGATCTTGCTTTAACTTGGTTGCTATCACTTCTGCTTAATAAAAGGTTCCTTTTGAAACACCACGTTTCAAGAGTTTTTACTTTCTTAAGTTGGAAGGAGAGGCAATCATTACACATATATTATAATAATCTGATTCTTCCTTTCCTTGAATGGCAAATGTTAATCTATTCATTTCTGCACATTTTAATATTTTTAAATTACATTTTTATCTGTAGAGATCTCTTTGCTTTTCCAGTTTTGTGCAAATACAATTCTAGCTGCAGTCACCATGGAGAAGTGGCCTTCTTCTGGGTCCCACCAGTTGTACCTCATTAGGAAATCGGACACACAGTATTCCCTGCCTCCCTGTTATAAGTTAGGTGGCTATAACCAGGAAGATGTGATCCTTGAGATAACCTTGTCCCAAGCCATGTAGGGCTTTAAAGGTGACAACCAGCACCTTGAATTGCACCCGGAGGTAGAAAAACTGGCCTCTGGTTCTCTTACAGAAAATTCCACCTGTTACTTGGTTTTGTTTAGTGGATAATCTGGTGATGGCAGCTCATTAGCCCTTAGATTGGGCCTGCCTATATCTTTAGGTGCTTTCAAGATAAACCAGTTCCCAGGCAAACAGTGATTCAGTAGCAATTCAATTGCCATGCAGAACAGCCAGTTTCTTTTCCTACTTCTGTTACTGTTACAAGGACAGATGATTGCATATCATCTTGGCAACATAACTAAATCAAATGGCAACACGGAAAAGGGCAGACTTTGGTAATTTTTGCTCTATAGCTAATCCACTCCAGAAATGTGATTCCATGTCTTTGATGATCCTAAATGGAAGATGAACAGTTAATAATACTTTATTAAAAGTACACAATTTATACTGCATTTCTATATGCATTCTTCTTCTTTAAATTACCACCAAACTCTTGAATGCACAGTCAGGAAACATGATCAGCTATCATCTATTGAAATGCAACCAGATGCTACAGTTCAGTCTAGTTTGACATTGAACAACCAGTTGAGTTCAAGGGAGAATTCTCATGTGTATATTAAATTACTCTGCAACCCCAAAATGACCCTTTAAAAAGTGGACATGAATAATGGTGTGTTTGATGCAAGGAATGCAATAGCTACAGTATAAGCAGGCATGCATTTGAACAGGATGAGAAGAGCCAGTATAGCTAATCAACAAGAAAGCCAAGTGAGGTACCCTTGGGAATCCAAACTGAAAACTGAAAAAGAAGAGATAGTGTGTTATTACATCCTGGACCACACACTGTGTTTACAAATTATACTAAAATAAGAAAAATATAAAGTGTCCAGCCAGCAGTCCTGACAAAAGCTATGTTGCCCCTCGTAGGAAAAATATAGAGCACAACTATCAACAAAGAAAACCTGTGTAAATTTCTGCAATGACAGATTTTTGTTCATGTTGTATTATAATTTTGTTTTAGTGTGTCCACTCAGAATCACTTCTGACTGAATGAGTTATTTGATTTCCATTTGCAGGTCTTAGGGTTGGAGTGTGTTATCTAGTCTCCCTGAAAATTCCTCTTAAACATAGTGAGATTTGAAATACCATTTGCTTGCAAACAAAAACTGTGGGACCACAAAATAGACAAAATGATAGGAAATGAAGCTAAAGTGTTCTGGGATTTTAGAATACAAACAGAAAGGGACCTGCCTCACAACACCCCTGATTTAACAATTGTTATAACAATAACAAAAAAAGTCTGGATAGTGGATATGGCAGTACTTGTAGAAAGCAGAATAGAAGAGAAAGAACTGGAGAAGATAATAAAATACAAAGACCTGCAAATAACTGTAAAAAGAAAACAAAAATTGTACCAATAGTAATAGGGTGCAATCCTAAAACAACTGGAGCACCACCTGAACACCATCAGCAGTGACAAATTCACCATCAGTCGTTTGCAAAAGGCAATTTTATTTGGAACCATCATGTACATTCTGCGGCGATATCTGTAACACCATCCAACATCCACATCTGCCTATCCCAGGTCCTTGGGAAGGACTTGATAGGCAGACAAAAATGCCAAATCTAGTCTGAACTTCTGGCTGACTGTAAGGATTGCCTCTCCTTCCAACTTAAGAAAATAAAGACTCTTGAAACATGGTAGTTCAAAAGGATCCTTTATTAAGCAGCAGTGAAAACAACCAAGTTAAAGCAAGATCTTAATATCCTTAGGCAAGACAAGTAGGATTAAAGTAGTAGAGAACCCTCCCTTTAAGTCAAATGCAGATTTTAGCCAATACACAAGTGTGAAGATGTTTTCTTTACTAATTTCCCTGAGAACCCGAACAAACATGTATTCACACCGTTATCCTTTAAAGTGAAACAGCACATGGCTATCATAAACATTCCTCCATGTTAAGAGGATCTCAGGGCTCTTTGGCGCCAGGATATAGGTTGTAAAATATCTGTTGACACAGGCAATGCTATTAAATCAAATCCAAGTCTCCCTCTTCTCCCAATTGATAGTCAGTATCACTTTTAGGGATCTGACAATAATGAACCATAATAAAATTATTACATTTTTATGCCATCTGACTCTTAGAGAAATTTAACTTTATTTTTTATTCATTTGCAGTGATGTAACAAATGAAAAATATTCCATAATTACTTATTATATCAGTGACTAAGTCTAAATCATTGCAACTTAGACCAACATACAGAGGATCCTGTAATTTGTTCAAATCAAGTGCTTACAATTAGGTCAAGGATAGCAGATTCCATTGTTCTTTCTTCCAATCTGACAAATGAAATTGCTAACAAGAGGGGATGAGAAATTGTTGGACTTTTAACTCTTGATAGAATTTGATTCCAAGGAAGTTGAAATCCCCACTCTGGGTATCATGTAACTCTCTGAAAGGCTTCTCATCTGACGTAGAAAGGCCTCATCTATATCTTCTGCCATTCCAGGCAGTTTGTAATCACCTCTCACAATAGTATCAGTGACAGTGTGCAACAGCTAACAACAGCTAACAATTGTCCGACATCCTGTCATATGAACTATTTTCTTTGGCAATGCAGTCTGGGAGAAGAGCAGATAATAAACTTCTGAAAATCAGAAACTTTTTCACAAGGAAGCAGGGTTGATGGACTAGGGGAAAGAGGAAAGGAATTGGCTGGACCTGAAAAGGGAGTTTTGGAGAAGGAAAAAAATGATTACTAATGAATCCACTTGGCCTAAGCATCTTTAGGAAGTGCTGAAATTTTGCGAGCTCCAAAGGATCAGATCATTATTACTGAGATGGTTGTGACTAGGAAAAGAAAAATGCTCCTCCTGCTTGACCTTCACTGCCAAACACTTCTTTGTGCTTTCTGTTTGTTCAAGGTGTGTGTTCTTTGGAAATTGGGTTTTTGATATAACCCTTTATATCATGTTTTGTTAAATTAAATCCCCAAATTCTGGAATCTTTCAAACTGTAGATGTATTGAGCAATTGTAAAAAAGATGATCATGTTCATATGTTAAATTCTAAATGTTGACTTAACCAAAATTTTTCAACTCTTGGTCTTTAAATCAGTTTGCTATTGAAGGAAAGGCAAGCTTGAAAGTATGATTTTGCATGGTCTAGGCTTAAATGGTTGAAAAAGTGAAAGGCATGATTATAAAATGTTGGAGACCATTTGGGATTTGATGGATCACAAGCTGAACATTTATCCAAAAAACAAAGACAAATCCCAAATAAAGGCATCAGCACAATTATCAACTGCATCTACAGAATTATTAAAATCAAGAGAAGTCTCTATTCTGGGTTGGTCAGACCACACCTAGCAATTGCAATCAATTTGGAGTATTGTGTTTGAAGGATATTGACCAATGGAGAATATCCAGAGGGGAATGTGAGGCCTAGAAAGAAAAAAATACTGATGAGAATCAGTTGAGGCATTAGGAAATATCCTGTGGAAAAGAATGATGTGGGCAAAAAGACACTTGTCTTCAAAACAAGATTTCCTTTGCAGCAAATACAAATATGTTTACAAAGTTACAAAATTATCTTTTACTCTATGGCAGTAGTGAAATCCAAATTTTTTTACTACTGGTTCTGTGGGCATGGCTTGGTGGGTGTGGCGTGGCTTGGTGGGCATGGCTTGGTGGGCATGGCAGGGGAAGGATACTGCAAAATCTTCATTCCCACCCCACTCTGGGGCCAGCCAGAAGTGGCATTTGCTGGTTCTCACCCCTGCTTTACAGGCATATTTGGACCCTTTAATACTGGGTTTCTCAACCTCAGCTACTTTAAGATGTGTGGACTCCAACTCCCAGAGTTCCCCAGTCCCTGTTCCCCAGTTCCCAGGTTGAGAAACGCTGCCTTGGAAAAAGAAGCCAAGTTGCAAAAGAGATGTTTTCTTCTGCCTCGAAAGATTTTCTCCAAAGATTGCACAGCATATCTGGAAGGGAGTTTGGGAAGAGCGTATAAGAGAACTGGAGCAAACAGGACTTTGGTAAAAATTTTCGCTCGACAAGGAAAGCTAACTGGAGATGATTGAGTCCTGCAGAAGTGGCTAAATGGATGGTAACATTCACTGAAACAGATCCTCGAGGCCAGAGCTGCAGGAGGCTGCTGAGAAGCGGCTTCATTATGGTGTTTCTCAAAGAAAGAGCAACAACAGAAGTTTGGGGCTTTCAGGCTTCTACTGTAAGTCTCAGATCGGAAGAAACCGCATCTTCCAATCCACCCCCTTTTCTAACCTTAGGTGGGGGGAATCACCAGGAGCAAATCAATTGCACCAGAAAGGGGGAAGTTGCAGGCTTGTAACCAACGGCAGGAAAAGACCAGAGTTATGCAAAGGATAGAAATCTGAGCAAGTCTCTCACTTTTCCAGTTTTGCTTGATAATGGCGTTGTTCTCTTGTAAGTGATAGTAGGATTTCAGAAAGCAGCTTTCAGATCAATAGCCACACTGCTGTTTTCCCATCTAGAACACATTTTAAGTTATTTTCCAAAAGCGGTTTATGAGTATTTCTGGTGCATTTCTTTCTTTTCCTTACTTTTACCTTTTAAAAGCATTTTTTTACTACTGGTTCAAGTGAATAGGTAGTAAAAAAATGCTTAAAAAGTAAAAAAAAAGTTTTGAAGATCAGCTGAGTGACACAGGATCATCAGAACTTTTTTTTACAGTTTTTTACTACCAGTTTGACGAACCAGTGGTATTTTTTACTACTGGTTTGGGCAAATTGACCCGAACCGGTAGCATTTCCCCCTTGCTCTATGATTACAAAAAGAAAAGTCCTCCTTTTTCTATTATCCATTTTTTCTAATAATCAAAACCACAAGTCATGACTTCCAGTGGCACCACAGCGATTCGGATGTGAAAATAGCGGGGCTCTTCGGAGGTCTGCGGACCTCCCCTGTCCTGTAGGGACAGGGGGAGAGAGAGAAACCCCCTCGAACTGCCAAGAGGAACAGGCAGAGCTTAAGATGGACGCTTGTTAATAGAAGTGAAAGTGGGAACTGCAAATTGTATATTTCTTGCTGCTTTAAGAAGAAATTTTGTTTTTTATTTCTTGAACTGGAGTATATTGAGCAAAACTAAGGTGGTTTGATTTTGGATGTACTTGTTTTTGAACTTAATAAGTGGTGGGACTTTAAGATGGACACTTGTTAACAGAGGTGAAAGTGGAAACTGCAGACTATTTTTTGCTGGTTAAAGAAGAGACTTTGTTGCTTATTCTTCAAACTGGAGTATATTGAGGAAAAACTAAGGAGGTTTGATTTGGATATACTTAATTTGGGTTTGAACTATTTATGGACAGGAAGGGAGAATTTATTTGGAACAGTTAAATCTGCTGATTGATGGTATTGAAGAAGGAGGGCATTGCCCTAGGAGAGGGCATTGCCCTAGGAGAGGACATGATGACACCATATATGGAATACAAAACAATTAAATTTGTTAGCTTTTATAACTTTATGGATACTGGAACTGGAAAGGAGGAAAAAAGAAAAAAGAAGAAAGTTTGGGCAGAAGGAGAGAAACACCTCAGTTTGATTAAAATGGATGTAAATACTTTTTATGTAATTGATTTTTAAACAATATAAGGAGGAGAGTTCCTTTTTCCTCTCTCTTTCTTTTTACTTTACTTTCTCTCTCTCTCTCTTTTTTCTCTTTTTTGCTTTGTATTATTTTTCTATCTCATTCCTTTCTTTTTGCTTCTTCTTCTTCCCTTTTTTTTCTTGCAAATTTTTCTTTTGATAATTTTTGTTATATTTTTATTTCTTTGGCTAAAATATTGTTTTTTATAGAAAGTAAGGGAATGTGGATAATTTAATATTACTGAGAACTATTAGCAGATGATAATTTTTAAAGCGAGGGATATTATTATAGGGGGAAAAAGTGGATATTTTGAAAGAAACCTTTTTTTGTTTTTGTTTTGAAAACTGATCTAAAAATGGTTTAAAATGTTGTAAGCTATAAGAAATATGAAGATTAAGAATGAATCTTTGATTACTAAAGAGAAATGTTAATAGATCTAACAATTACAGGAAACTGTCTTTTTAAAATGGTTAAAAATATTGTTCATTATAGAAAATAAGAAAATGTGAATGAAGTTTTGAATATTGTTAAGAACTATTTATACATGTTTATTTTTAAAGCAAGAAATGCCATTATAGAAATAATCTGAATACTTTGAAAGAATTCTCAAAAAATATTAATAAGCGTTTTAAGGATGATAGAAAATGGATTTGAAAGATGTTTAAAATGTGGGTTTTTTTAATAACATGCAAAAAATGGGAATGAACTTCTGAATAACAATAAGACTTGTTCATAAATTTTATAATTACGGTGAATTGATTTATAAATAGTCTAAAATGCTTGGGAATTAGATGATAAAAATTAAATTGTGAATTTATCAAATACAAGGTTAGGAGCGGTGGAAAGCATCTCTGGAGAGCAGCTGACTAGGCTGTGAACCAGCTAAAAATAAACCTGGCAACTGCTGGAGAGCAGTTAGAGCCAAACTGTGAACTAGTTAAATATAAGTTTAGGAGTGGAGGTAAGCATCCCTGGAAAACAGTGAATTAAGCTGTAATCCAGCTAAAAATAAATTTAGGAGGAGTGGAGGAGGAGGAGGCATGCTGGGGACCAGTTAAAGCTAAACTGTGAACCAGTTAAATATAAGGTAAGGAGTGGAGGAAGCATCCCTGGAAAGCAGCTTATTATGCTGTGATCCAGCCAAAAAAAAAAAAAAGAGGAGAGGAGAGGAAATACTGGGGAGCAGTTAAAGCTAAACTGTGACCCAGCAAAATATAGGTTAGGAGTGGAGGGAAGTTTCCCTGGAGAGCAGCTGAAAAGTTGATATCCAGCTAAAAATAAGAGGAGTTGAGGACAAAATGTTGGAAGCAGTTAAAAGTAACTGTGATCCAGCCAACAAATAAGGTTAGGAGTGGAGGTAAGCATCCCTGAAAACCAGCTAACTAAGCTGCAATCCAGCTAAAAATAAAACTAGGAGGAATGAAGGAGTTACTTTTGATGAATAGATATTGACCTTAAAATGTTTTTAGAAAGGAATGAAATATTTTATATTGATTATTAGATATGTTTCAAAAGAAATATTGACTTGATTTGGTTCTTTGAAGTAAGGGAAATATATGAAATACTGATTGTTAAAATGCTAAATGAATATTACAAAGTGCTGTTTGGATGTAAAGTTTAAGAGTTAGGATGATTATATATCAGAAAATTAAATGTTAGAATAAGATGTTAGATTGAATGATAAAAATTGGGTTTATATTTGGGGTTTTTCTTTCTTTCTTTCTTTCTTTTTTTGTGATTTTCTGTTTATTTTAAGATGTTAATGGGGGGAATTGGAATTTATATCTATGTTATACCAGGCCAAACTCTTGCTCCAAAAAGATGTCTTACGTTTTATTTCTTAAAAAAATAAATAATTTTTTTCAAAAAAAAAACAAAAAACAACAAACCACAAGTCATAATCCCCCCCCCCCCCGTTTCATGCAAAAAGTCTATAAGGGTTTCCCAGTCAGCAGTAAATGTAGATATTGTGTTTTCTCTGATCAGGATGTCAGCTTAATCATCTCTACAAATTTTATCATCTGAGTATATAATATTCTTGCCAAAGTTTATATGTATATGTATATGTATATGTATATATAAAATGAAGTTCCATGACTTTTTTTTCAGCTTTCTGTCCATTAATCCCCACAAGAAACCCTCTGGTTTCAATTGTATTTTACTCTTTAAAATCTGAATTAGTGTATCTATTTGTATCCAAAATATTCTGATTTTTTTACATGTCCACCAAGCATGATAAAATCTCCCTTCAGGTTATTCACTTTTCCAACCTAAATTTGAAATACCTTTTTCCATTCTAGACAATTTATCTGGTGACACTAACCAGAAGTATATCATTTTATAATATTTTTCTTTAAGACTAAAATGTAATGTAAATTTCAGTCTTTTAAATACATATTTTCCAATTGCTTCATTTATATATTGTAACTAAAGTTTTAATCCTTTTTTATCATATATTTTAAGGATTTTTTTAATGGTCCCTCTTTGTGTCTTATCAGCATTTGGGTTGTGTGCAGTAAGGGACATCAACTTTCCCAAAGCACCTGAAGCAGTAGTGAAATGTAAAATTTGTTACTCCCGTTCTGTGGGCATGGCTTGGTGGTGGTGGTGGTGGTAAGGTGACTGGGATAGGCGTGGCCAACTTTAAAAAAAAAAACTTTTCAAAGCATTTTTTCTAATGCTTTGAAAAGCCTCTGTCGATCAGGCAACTCAGCTCAGCCAGTCAACATTGGCCAACGGCACCCTGAGGAGGACCCCTCTGTGAGAGTGTATCGATTGGTGGGAGGCAATCGGTGGCAGAAGGCAGATCTGCAGATATCCAGGTCCTAAGCCATGGAGCACTTTGAAGATGATAACCATCACCTTGAAACACACCTGGAAGACTACCAGGAGCCAGTGCAGCTTGCGCAAGACAGGTGTTACATGGGAGTGACGTGTCGCCCCCATAATCACTCGTGTGGCCGCATTCTGGACCAGTTGGAGCCTCCAGGTGCTCCTCAAGGGGAGCCCCATGTAGAGAGCATTACAATAGTCCAGAGGGGAGGTAACAAGGGAGTGAGTGACCGTGTGCAAGGCGTCCCGGTCCAGAAAGGGACACAACTGGGAAATCAGGTGAACCTGATAAAAAGCCTCCCTGGCCACAGCCTTCATATGATTGTCTAAAGACAGCCATGTATCCAGGAGGATGCCCAAGTTGCAAGCCCTCTCTGAGGGGGGCAAGATCTCATCCCCAATAGCCAGCGATGGCACCAGCTGGCTATACTCAGGTGCCGGAAACCACAGCTACTCAGTCTTGGAGGGGTTGAGTCTGAGCCTGTTTCTCCCCATCCAGATCCGCCCAGCCTCCAGGCATCGGGACATCACATCAAGGGAATCATTGGGGTGGTCCGGGGTGGAAATGTACAGCTGAGTGTCGTCGGCATACAGTTGACACTTCACCCCAAAACCACAGATGATCTCACCCAGCGACTTTACATCAATGTTGAACAAAAGGGATGAGAGGACCAATCCTTACGGCACCCCACAAATAAGGTGCCTCAAGGTCGACCTCTGTCCCCCCGTCAACACAGACTGCGTATGGTCAGAGAGGAAGGAGGAGAATCACTGTATCACAGTGCCCCCCATTCCTAACTCCTCTAGCTGATGTAGCATGATACCATGATCGATGGTATCAAAAGCCGCTGAGAGATCTAGGAGGACCACGACAGAGGAGCAACTGCTGTCCCGAGTCCTCCAGAGATCATCAACCAATGCAACCAATGCTGTTTCCATGCTGTATCCCATCCTGAAGCCTGACTGGCACAGATCTAGATAGACAGCTTCATCCAGGTATTGAGGAAGTTGTCGCGCCACCACACTCTCAACAACCTTCACTGCGAAGCGAAGGTTGGAGACTGGACAATAATTAGCTAGTACAGCCAGTTCCACCAAGGCTTCTTGAGGAGGGGCCTCACCACCACCTCTTTCAAGATGGATGGGAAGACACCCTCACTCAAAGAAGAGTTAATAATCCCCTGATACCAGCCTTGTGTGACCTCCCGGGAGGCCAGCACCAACCAGGAGGGACATGGGTCCAATAAACATGTGGTAGCGTTAAGACTCCCCAAAATCCTGTCCACATCCTCAGGAGCCACAGGGTCAAACTCCTCCCAGATAACGCTCTCAACACCCATCATCCCAACCAAACCTACCTAATTGGAGTCCAGGATGTCCCGAATCTGAGCAATTTCATTATGCAGATATTGCACAAAATCCTCAGCCCTACCCTGCAAGGGATCCTCCTGCGCTCCCACCTGAAGTAGAGAGCTGGTTACCGTAAAAAGGGCGGCTGGGCGGTTCTCTGCAAATGCAATAAGAGCAGAAAAATAATTAGATTTTGCCGCTTTTATTGCCACTAGGTAGATCTTGATATAAGACCTCACCAGTGTTCGGTCGGATTCGGTGCAGCTGGCCCTCCAAGTGCTCTCTAGGCGTCTTTTCTGGAGCTTCATCTCTCTCAGCTCCTCAGAGAACCAAGGAGCTAATTGAGATCAGCACCGAGTCAGAGGCTGGAAAGGCACGACGCAGTCCAAAGCTCCAGTGGCCACCCTATCTCAGGTGGCCACCAGTTCTTCAGCCGAGTCATGAGCCTTTGGGAATGGCCCAAGCTCTGTCAGGAACCTCTCTGGGTCCATCAGGTGCCTGGGACGGAACGACCTGGTTCATCCCTGTGATGAAGGGAAGCAGCCCTAAAGTCTAACTGAAGAAGCGAATGATCTGTCCATGACAAGGGCTTAATAACTAGGTCCCCTATTTCAAGATCATTCAGCCACTGACCAGAGACAAAAATCAAGTCCAGCATATGGGTGAGGTCATGAACTAACTGGGTCAGGTCCATGGCAGTCATGGAAGCCATGAACTCCCGAGCTGCTTCTGATGTTTCACCAATGGATGGCAGGTTGAAATCCCCAATGACCATAAGTCTGGGGGTATGCACTGCCACCCCGGCTATTACATCGAGCAGCTCAGGCAGGGCTGTTGCTATGTGGCAGGGAGTCAGGTACGCAGTCAGCAAACCCATCTGCACCCCATGACCCCACTTCACAAGGAGGGACTCTCAACCAGCTATCTGAGGAACAGTGGTCTCCCTCAGACCAAGACTTTCCTTAATAATCACCGCTACCCCCCCGCCTCTCCCCTGGGCTCTCAGCTGATGAAATGCATGGAAGCCTGGTGGGTGAAGGGTGAAGAGAAGAGTGTGCGCTTGCACAGCTGGCGCATGGAACAGGGCAGCAATGGTGGCAGTGATGGTGCATTCGCTGACCTGGTTGAGGCAGATGGTGAGTAGGCAGCGAGTAGGTGAGTAGGCGGCAGCTCCGGGGCCTCAGGGAATGGTGTGTCCCTGGGCATCCCCCAACCCAAGCAAAGGGCGAGCAAGCGGCAAGTGGGCGGCTGCTCCAAGGCAAGGCCAGAGTTAGGGAATGGTGCATTCCCCAACCTGGTCAAAGCAGGCAATGGCTCCAGGGCCCCAGGGAATGGCATGTCCCTGGGCCCCAGCCCCCAACCCAAAGTGAAGGGAGAGCAGGTGGCGAGCAGACGACAGAATAGAAATTTTAAAAGTTTCCCTACCAGGTTCTGAGGGAGCGGCTTGGTAATGGGAAGTCTTGTGACTGAGTGGGTGTGACATTGAGTTGGCCACACCCACTCAGTCACAGGACACCTCCCCAACAAGCCACACCCACTGAACCGGTAAGGAAAAATTTTAGATTTCACCCCAGCCTGTGACCTGTCTAACATCTCATACAAAGTCTTTTATGGGTCAATTACCAAGCTTCATGACCTTTATTGTGGCTTCATTTTCATTGACTGGGTCTTCATATCTGGCCCAGAGCAGCTCAACAAAACCATCGGCATCATTCAGTTCAGCAACTCCCTGATTGTGCAGCTGGGCTATTCAATTGGCAGTGTCCCCTTCATTCATCCCATCAGAAATTGCAGATACTAAGTCTCAATCTGTTTCATATTGCTCTCCATACTGATCTATATGAGCCCAGATTCGGCTGAGGAAGTAAGCCAGCTTGGCAGGCTTACCATCAAATGTTGCTATAAACTGGGGTGGCAGTTGCCTCACTGGTGGATTGGCCGGTGATGTGCAGTGGGGCTGGGTCCTGCTGGTGTGCCACGGCAGGGGTGGGGTGAGCACCAATAACTGAGCTGGAACTGGGAGGTGGGTGCGGTTAGTGCCAGAAGTGGTACAGCAAATTCCAAGGGCTCCTGGAAAATGGTGATATCTCAGCTGCTTTAGGGGATCCTCAGGGATCATAGCTGTCCTGTATGGACAGTGAAGAATGGAGTCACAGGTAGGCAAGAACAGGGAAGTCGCAAGTTCCCTGAAGTGTCTGCATCAGCCTCCAACCCAGCAGCAAGGGAAGACAGTCATTAAGAGCCGTCAAAAGCCGGGCGATCACACGCAAGAAGAGAAGGGAAAAAAACCGAGGTGATCATTTGGGTGAGAAACTGTGGTCTTGGAAACAAGATTCCTTTATATATTTAACTCCTGAACTTTTAAAATAGTTTTTACTTGAGAAAATTGGCAAAGAGAGAGGGGAGGGAGTGGAAAAAGGCTACCTCCCCACCTCCAGAACAGCTGAGAAGAAGCAGAAGCCATTAATAAAAGCTAATTAATAAAAGTTGAAAAAGTAATTTAATAAATTGAAAGCAGATTGGGAAAAGAGGCATTTTTGGCTAAAGAACTGTAATTTGAAAATTTGAGTTTGGAGTTTTGAAGCTGGGGGTTTATTTTTTTTTCTCTTTTAAGACTATTTTGGATTGTAGAGGAAATTAAAGAGATATATTGGACAAAGGAAAAGATGAAAAGTGAGTGCCCTTGGGTTGTTTTGGAAACTGGCAAGAAGATTTTGATAAGAAGTGGTCTTGTGACTTTGTAACAGAAGGGGGAAGAAAAAAAAGAAAAGAAAGAAAGCTATTTGTTTTTTCATTTCGCTTGATGGAGTTATAAATTTTGGAAGGTTTTGGAATTGTGGTATTTTGGGAATACTGGTTTCTGGTTTTTCTCTTTTTGTGCCTTTTCCCTTTTTCTTGTAGAAATTCCCTCTTCCTGGAGTTAAAAGAGTTCATTGGCAGGGTTTTTGTTTTTTCTATTTTCTAATTTTGAGGGGGGGGGGGAAGATATATTTTTTTCATCTTTTTATTGCCTGGTTGGATAGTTTGGGCAAACACCTGGGTTTGGGACTAGTGAATTTTTATTTTTGCGCTGATCTGGTTTTATCTTTTTTCTTTCTTTCTTTCTATTTTTCCCCTCTATTTTTGCCCTTTTGGGCTGTTTGATTGTTCTTGGCTTTTTGTATGGTTTATGGATCAAATCTACATGGATTAGGGTATCAGTGACCTGAAGAGTCTGATTGCGCATTTTGAATTTAAAGAAATTGAGTATTTGGATTATAAAATTAGGTAGTAAGATTTGAAAAATCATTTTTCTCTCTTGTTTTCTTTTTCTTTTATTCTTGCCTTTTGGGGGCATCTTGGCTGCTTTTTATTTTGTTTTTATTTTTTATTTTTTTGTGGTGTTTCTTCGGATACAGTCTTTCTACCTTTTTGTGGATTAGGGTAGCAAGAACCTGAAGAGTCTGAATGGGCAGTTTGAATTTGAAGAAATTGAATATTTGGATTATAAATTGGGCAGTAAGATTTGAAAAAACAAGATGAAGAAAACAACACAATATTCATCATCACCATCAATATCTGCAACATCTGTTCCTCCTGAGCACGCACAAGATGGCAGTCCATCTCTGAGGCGCTACAGCTTGATGGGGGTGGTGCCCCGCATTGTGGGGGTCATCCGGGGGTTGCTTGGTCATCTGCGACCCCTGCCTGGTGGAGTTAGCACCACGCCGGTCATTTCAGAGCCTTTTTGCTCTCCGGGGTGAACCGACCAGGGAGGATGTGTTGCTGGCCAGTGGGCGCTACTGGAGGTGGCAGTGGTGACATTGGTAGTTTGGATGGCGGTTTGCTTGAGGCCTACTCAGCCCACTCGTCGGCCGTTGTACCAGGAGCCGGAGCGGCGGCGGTGGTGTCAGCAGCATCCATGGTGCCTGTATCGGCGGTAACACGGTGCTTTCTATTGAAATATTGGATGCCCCTGGACGTCTGAAGCTTGACGAAAATGGTGACTGCTGGGATGACGATGGGAGGGGCGGAAGCAGCCCTCGTCCTTTAATGTGGTGGTGGGAGACCCCCTTCAGCAATTGACCATCTGGAACTCTGGGGCAGCTGCAGGGTTTCTGGCCTGGGTTTGGAGGGTACCTTCCACTGGTACGGCTGCTATTAAGATTTATGGACTGGCCTATCCTGAACCCTTGGACTGGCTTGGTATGGCATTCTGTGCTCCCTAACCATGGGAGAGCTGCAGCCAAGATAGTGAAATTCTGAGGGAGCCAGTTCTCTGCTGCGTTTTCACCACCTGGTGGAACATTTTATTGATCTCCATGGCCATTTTGAAGGCCACCCACCATGAGAGGGTGGATTGGATGTTGTTCCCCAGATGGTCGAAATGCCAAAAGTGGGAACTCCTCCCACAGTCATGAGAGGACAGTGAAATTTCCAGTTTAGCCACATCTAAGAGTTGCTTGGTGCTCTCTCTTGGACTCTTGGTCTATCATGATGGATCGCCGGGCCATGTTTCACCACCGTCCCGGTGCTCTAGATGTACACAGAAACTGATCTCCTTGTGTGATTCCCCCCTCTCACAGGCTTGGTCCTCCATACTATTGAGGGCCTACCTTGATGACAGGCTTTGGGACTCAGAGAGGTGGCATGTGGCGAAAAGGAGGTTGAGGGGTTTTTTAACAAAGGCACACGAGCTTTGGACTGTGTCGTGCCTTTGTGGCCTCTGACCCGGTGCCGATCTCAATTGGCCCCCTGGTTTTCCAAGGAGCTAAGAGAGATGAAGCGCTGGAAAAGATGCCTGGAGAGCGATTGGAGGGCCAGCCGATCTGAATCTGATCGAACACTGGTGAGGTCTTATATTAAGACCTACCTAATGGCAATAAAAGTGGCAAAATCAAATTATTTTTCTGCTCTTATTGCGTCTGCAGAGAACCGCCCAGCCGGTTTAGGGTGACCCGTTCCCTACTTCAGCTGGGAACGCAGGAAGATCCCTTGCAGGGCAGAGCTGAGGATTTTGTGCAATTTCTTCATGACAAAATCGCTCAGATTCGGGAAGGTCTGGACTCTGATTGGGTAGGTCCAGAAGGGGTAATGGATAATGGGTCCTGGGAGTATTATCTGGGAGGAGTTTGACCTTGTGACTCCTGAGGAGGTGGACAGGATTCTAGGTAGGTTTAGTGCTGCCACATGTTTATTGGACCCATGTACCTCCTGGTTGGTGCTGACCTCCTGGGCAGTTACACGAGGCTGGCTTCAGGGAATTATAAATGCTTCTTTGAGTGAGGGTGTCTTCCCCACCGCCTTGAAAGAGGCAGTGGTGAGACCCCCTCCTCAAGAAGCCAACCCTGGACCTAGCTGTATTAGCAAATTACCGTCCAGTCTCCAACCTCTGCTTTGTGGTAAAAGTTGTTGAGAGTGTGGTGGCGTGATAGCTTCCTCGGTACCTGGTTGAAGCTGTCTATCTAGGTTAGTACCAGTTGGGCTTCAGGCCAGGATACAGCATGGAAACAGCATTGGTCGCATTGGTTGATGATCTCTGGAGGGCTCGGGACAGGGGTTGTTCCTCTGTCCTGGTCCTATTGGATCTCTCAGCGGCTTTTGATACCATCGACCATGGTATCATGCTGTGCCGGTTGGAGGGGTTAGGAATAGGGGGCACTGTGCTGCGGTGGTTCTCTTTCTTCCTCTCTGGCTGTATGCAGTTTGTGTTGACAGGGGGACAGAGGTCGACCTCAAGGCACCTTGTCTATGGGGTGCTGCAAGCGTCGGTCCTCTCGCCCCTTTTGTTCAACATTTATGTGAAGCCGCTGGGTGAGATCATCTGTGGTTTCGGGATGAAGGTCCATCAGTATGCTGGTGATATGCAGCAGTACATCTCCATCCTGGACCACCCCAATGATGCCCTTGACGTGATGTCCTGATGCCTGAAGGCTGTGCTGATCTGGATGGGGAGAAACAAGCTCAGACTCAACCCCTCTAAGATTGAGTGGCTGTGGCTCCTGGTGTCCCTGTATAGTCAGCTGGTTCCTGATGTCCCTATATAGTCAGTTGGCTATTGGGGATGAGATTTTGGCCCCCACAGAGAGGGCTCGCAATCTGGGTGTCCTCCTGGATACACGGCTGTCTTTAGAAGATCATATGATGGCTGTGGCCAGGGGGGCTTTGTATCAGGTTCACCTGATCTACCAGTTGCATCCCTTTCTGGACTGGGATGCCTTGCGCATTGCCCTGGTCATGCCCTGGTCACCTCCCGTCTGGACTACTGTAACACTCTCTACGTGGGGCTTCCCTTGAAGAGCACGCGGAGGCTCGAACTGGTACAGAATGCGGCTGCACGGGTGATTATGGAGGCAAAATGATGCACCTATGTAACACCTCTCCTGCATGAGCTGCACTGGCTCCCAGTGGTGTTCCGGGTGCGATTCAAGGTGTTGGTCATCACCTTTAAAGCGCTCCATGGCTTAGGACCTGGGTATTTACGAGATCGCCTTCTGCCACTTATAGTGGTAGTATGCTCTCACAGAGAGGGACTCCTCAGGGTGCTGTCAGTCAAATTGTGTTGACTGGCAACCCCCAGGGGGAGAGCCTTCTCTGTGGGGGCTCCCATCCTATGGAATGAATTGCTCCCAGAGATACATAGGATCCCCAACCTCCATACCTTTCATTGTGCCCTTAAGACCCTACTATTCCAACAGGCTGGGCTGACGTGAAATTTTTGACTCCGTATTTTAATTTTGGGGTTTTTAACAAAACTGGGCCAAATTATTTAATACTTTTAAACTTTTTAAATTCATGGTGTATTGTGTTTTTACTCTGGCTGTACACTGCCTTGAGTCCTGTGAGAGAAGGGTGGTATAAAATGTAATTAAATAAATAATGTAAAAAAATAGAGCCTGAGTAGCGTAGGGGAGTAATGCCTCCTACAAAGGCAGCATTTAAGATCCAGCTGCTGCAATTACTGGTAAATTCAATCCCAGGCAGGCTCAAGGTCGACTCAGCCTTCCATCCTTTAGAAGGTGGATAAATTGAGGACCCAGTTTGTTGGGGGCAATAAGCTGACTTTATATAAATATAAATATACAAAAGTATGAAGGCTATTCTTAACGCATTGTAAGCCGCCCTGAGTCTCTGGAGAAGGGCAGCATATAAATCAAATAAAAAATAAAAAATAAAAATTAATTAATTAATTAATTAAATAAATAAATAAATAATACTGGGCAAAAGACAACAGAACCCATACCACACCAAGAGAAAGTAAACACAGAATTAAAAAAATGTGCTACAGGCTACAGATAAAATTAGACAAGGTAGATGGGAGAATGGAAACAATGGAAGGAAATATGGAAAAAATGGAAAGAGAATTAAAAGAAGTTAAAGAAATGATAGGGAAAAATGAAGAACAATTGCAGCAAATGGAAGAAAAAGCAGAAGCAACGGAGAAAAACGTTGAAGAGATGGACTATAGACTCACAATTACTGATAAAAATCAGAAAAAAAACAATTATAACCGTGGAAATGGATAAAATTGATTTTTATTTAAAATTTCAAAACATTGAAGAAGAAAAGGGAGAAAATTTAGTACAGAAAATTGCAGAGATACTAGCAGAAGCAATGGAAGACAGTAAGGAAGGGATATTAAGTAGAATGTACGAGATATATAGAGTGCACACAAGATATGCGATGAGACATAATCTACCTAGAGAAATTCATGTCAGATTCACCAAGAAAACACTGAGAACAGAGATATTACAATTGGTGAGAAACACGATGATAAAGCACAAAGGGAGAAAAGTAGTGGCACTGAAACAAATTCCCAGACGAGTGAGAGATCTGAGAAAAGAATATCAATTTCTCATGAAATGTTTGATAAAGAGAGGAATAAATTTTAGATCATTAATTCCAGAAGGAATATTGATGAACTAGCAAAAACAAAGATACAGATTAGACTCAGTAGAGAAAGCAGAGTTATTTTATAAACAATACATAGATATCCAAGAGGAAGGAAGATTGAGGGAAGAAAAAGGGATGAACAACAGGAGGAGAAGAAAGAACAGCCATGAGAGACAACAAAAGAACAAGAAGAGAGAGTGTTAAGAGAAGGAGCAAGGGCAAAAGAAGTTAAGGAACTAAGGGAGATAAGAATGACTAGATTGACAAAACAAACAAATAAATAAGAAATGGAAGAATAAATTAAAATAATATCTTCAAATATAAATGGATTAAATTTGGCAATAAAGAGAAGGAAAATATTCAATAAATTAGAGAAGCTAAAATTAGAAATTATATGCTTACAAGAAGTGTATATTAGAAAGCAACATAATTTTTTTTTGAAGCAAATAAAATTAGGGACATTGTATACAACTTTGGTTTGTCAAAGCAAAAGAGGAGTAGCATTTTACAATCCAAACAAATATTTGAGGATGAGGAAAAAAGTATTAATGGTAGAAATTGTAATGAACTATTAAAAAATATTACTTATGGGTATATATGCTCCAAATGAAAATCAAGAAGAATTTTATGCAAAATTACACCGGAAAATATTAGAATAAGAATATGAAGATGAAGATATTGGAATAATTGGAAATTTTAATGCGATTGTTGATAATGAGTTAGATTATAAATCTAGAAAAGTGAATTAAAAAAGCAAGAAAGACACTCCTGAAAACATTCTATACAAAGGTAGACGAATTAAGTTTACAGGATGCTTGGAAGAAAATAAATTTAATGGAAAAACAATATACATTTTATTCAAACAGGCATATGTCATGGTCAAGAATAGATATGATGTGGATGTCCACAGACTTAATATCCAAGATAGACAAGATTGATATAGAAGCAAATATATAGGCATGATGATGACATGGAAAGGACAAAGAAAAAGAATGAGATGGACACTAAATCAAAGCCTATTAAATGAGAAAGATTTTATACAATATATGGAAAAATAATTGACCTTTTACTTCAAAGAAAATAGAAAAAAAGATACATCATTGCAAAAATGTATGGGACACTAGCAAAGCATATATAAGGGGTTTGGCAATGACATATGCAGGAAAAATAAACAGGACAGACAAACTCAAAAGAAGTTGGAGCAAGAATATAAGAAGTTAGAGAAAGAATTGCAAAAAAATCCACAAGACAAAAAAAATTAAAAACCTAATGGAATTGGGGAAACATAAATTTAATTTAATAGAAAATAAAGACCTGGCAAGGAAAATAAAAGCATCAAAGCAAAACTTTTTTGAAAATGCAAATAAACCAGGAAGGTGACTGACATACAAGATGAAGAAGGAAAAAGAAAGGAAATTGATAACTCAATTATCAAGAGGGAAAGATATGTTACCGAAATGAGGAAAAGAAAAAAATAATTGAGAAATATTATAAGAAATTATATAAAATTATATAAAAAGAGCAGATACCAGAAGAAAAGATAGAACAATATCTGGAAAAACCCCTAAAATACCAGAACAATTTAAAAAAGTATTAGAAGAAAGTATATCAATGATGGAATTGATGGAGGGAATTAAAAGGCAGAAGAATGGAAAAACCCCAGGAGCAGATGGGCTACCAGCAGAAGTACATAAAAATTTGCAAAATGTACTAAGTAATATATTGTTACAAGTATTTAATGATTTATTAATAGAAGCCAAGACATCGACCTCATGGATGGAGACATATATAACTCTTATACAAAAGAAGAAACAGATTTACAACACATAAAGAATTATAGACCAATTTCACTATTAAATTCAATTATAAAATATTTGCATCAATTATGGCGGAAAGATTGAAGAGGCTGTTAAATCCAGATCAAAATGGTTTTTTGCCTAAAAGGCAAATTAGAGACAATATAAGAATTCTTTTGGATACATTGGAATATTATGAGGCACATTCAGAGAAATAAATCACATTGTTATTTTTAGATGTGCAGAAAGCATTTGATAATGTGAATTGGCAATTTAGGATTTTACAATTACAAAAGATGAAGTTTGGGGACAGATCTACCAATATGGTTAAGACTATAATTAAAGACCAATCAGCTAAAGTAATAATAAACAGTGAAATGACAGAGAAAGTAGATATAAGAAAAGGAACTAGACAAGAATGTCTGCTATCTCTGCTATTATTTATTCTGACCCTAGAAATTTTAAGCAAGAAATAAAACAAGACAAAGAAATAAAAGAGATGAGACTATAAACTACAAGCATTTGCGGATGATTTAGTATTCATTATGGAAGAACCAATAGAAACGGGTCCAAAGTTAATTGAGCAAATAGAGGAATGTGGAAAAGTAGCTGGATTGAAAATAATTAAAGATAAAACAAAAATTATAGTTAAAAATATGTGAGAAAAACAAAAGAAGCAATAGATGGAGAACTTAGATATTCAAATAGTGAAGAAAGTAAAATATTTGAGTATCCAATTAACTTCAAGATGTATTACAGTGAAGGAAGATAACTATTATAAACTAAGAAATCAAATTGAAACAGATTTGGAAAAATGGAAAATTTACAATTATCTTTAATGGGGAGAATAGCACTAATCAAAATGAATATATTGCAAAGATTGTTGTTGTTTTTTCAAACAATTCCGATAAAGTTGGAGAAAAAATACTTTTAAAGTTTGAAGTCTACCAAATTGGGAATTATATCACCAAGCGGCGATGTTAACGCTGCTTATGGATTAAAGAATGGATCTTATTGAGAAATACAAGACTATTGACTTTGGAAGGACATGACTTACAACTAGGATGGCATGCTTTCTTATGATATGGAAAAAATTGGATCCATAACTTACAACTAGGATGGCATGCTTTCTTATGGTATGGAAAAAAATGGATCCATGGATATTTCCAGAGACATAGGGTAAGGAATGGTTTGTTGGTAGTATGGGAAAGAGTAAAAGAAAAACATTATATGGAAGTACCAATGTGGTTTTCAACAATAGAAGCGTTGACACACCCAAATATGATTAATGTGGACAAGATTGTAAAAATAGACATTTTAACAAAGAAGGGAGAATTAAAACAGAAACAAGACTTAGAAAAACAAGGGATTGAGATTGACTGGTATACACGGCTGCAGATACAATCTAGATATTGGAAAGACTTGAAACAATATGGTTTTAATTTGGGGGAATCAGAGTTGGATCAGATTGGGAAGGATGAAAAAATGATTAAAAGACTGTATAATTATTTGTTGCAAATTAGATTGGAAGATGAAAAATTTTGGATATGCAATAGAATTAGAGAAATGGCAACAACTATGGGAAAGGAATTCTAAATTGATAATGACAACTGCATATAAATAAATCTATATAAAATGTGTTATAGGTGGCATATGCCATCAGAAAGATTAGTAAAGATGTTTAAGGATAAATCAGCCAAATGTTGGGAATGTTTGCATTTGCCAGGATCATATTATCATATGTGGTGGTCATGTTTAGAAGCAAAAAATTATTGGTCTAGAATACAGAAATGGTTGGAAGAAATATTACATAAATCTATAGAATTAAAATCAGAGTTTTTAAAATTGGGTATTCTCCCAGAGAGATATATTATATGTATTTAACTATAGAGCAGCAAGAATTGTATTTGCACAAAATTGGAAGACAGAAAAAATTCCGTCAGAAGGTGAAGTAATAAAAAAGATTTTAGACTGTGCAGAAATTAATAGATTAACTTTAAGAATAAGAGATAAAGAGGAATCAGTGTATTTCAAGACATGGGGAAGATTTTATATACTGTATGGTTAGAAAAGAAATATGAAGATAAGATGAAAGATAAATGATTTAGATAATAGAAAGTTAAATGAGGGAGAGGATAAAAAAGAAATAGAAAGCCAGATGACACCAGAATAAATGAAAAAAGGGGATGGGAGGGGGGAAAAGAAAGAAGATAATAAGAATAAATGTACAATTATGATGATAATGCTGATAGATAGAATAAATCTGAAAAGAAATTGAAAGAAAGTATATACTATTAGATTACAGAAGTTGCTCGGATGCCAAATAAGGAGAATATTCCACAGCAAAGAAGATAGAAAGGAGAGAGGAGTAGAGGGTAGGAAGAGGAGAGGGAGGGAAAGGAATGGAAGAAAGGGAAAAGGAGAGGAAGGAAGGGTAGGGGACAGGGGTAGGAGAGAAGGTGAGAAGGGGGAAAAAGAGAGAAGTGGGGGAAAGGAAGGGGAAGTAGGATGAGGTAGGAGAGGAGAAAGGAGAAAGAAGGAGAGGAGAGGAGAGAGGAAGGGAAGGGAAAAAGGAGGAGAAGAAGAAGGGTTGTTGTGAAATGAGGGAAGAAAGGGTAGAACAGAAACTCTGAATGTAAATTAAAATGCCTTATTTTAATGCTTTCTTTGAGGAAAACTTGTATATGTATGATTAATTATGTATAAAAAAATGTACATTTTATATTATGTGTATAAGAAATAAAACTGAAAAACTTTTAAAAAAATTTCAAGCTGAGCTGGAACCTGGGGCAGAGCTGCTGCTGGTTGCTGGATTGCGACTGGAGGTGGGACAGGGGCTGGCTGCTGTGCTGCTTGTTGGGCTGAAGAAAGGGGGGGAGCTCCAGGTGGCTGCTGGCCTGGCTGTGCCAAGCAACCACTCCTGTCATCGCTGGCTGGGTAGAAAATCACGCTAGTTCCTCGGCCAGGTCCTGGATCAGGGAAAATGAACAAGGGTTGTGTTGAGCTCCATCTCACTTGAAGTTGTTGGGACTGCGAGGCATAAATTCCCACTTCCATCCTCTCAAAATGTTCTGGGAGTCCAGTTAACAATTGGCTTCGAGACGGAGGCAACTGGTCCTAGTCCTGGAAATCTCCGGATCCCAAAGCTGTCACATCTCTCCACTCTGGCTTGTGGGGCAATTTTATTTGGCTGGAAGTGGCACAATATTCAGGCAGTCTCTCTTCTGGTCCCATTTCTGGAGTTGGATCAGACTGGCAACTTTTCCAGGAAACCAACTCCTTCGGCCAAGTGCCTAGCCTTTGTGTCGTCTCTGCAGCTTCAATGGCTCACATCACTTCTTCAGAAGGAGAATACCAGGTCTTGATAAGTCTTCCAGTATCGGTCCCTATGGCTCCCTCTGTGATCTTTCTCCTCCAACTTCGCTGAGTCTTCGCACGACCTGAGTTTTAGGCCGATGCTGGGGCTCAGCACTCTGGATAGCCCCCTTTTGTGGTGCTGTAATAATTTTAGGGATTCAGGTTAATGTCAGCATTCCAGAAAAACCCAACTTCAATTAAAAACTCCAAGACAAGCATCTTCTCAAAGTTCCATTTATTAGAGTAGGTATACTGGCACATCTGGGAAAACCCGAATCTGAGAGTTCCGCTTTTACCTCAGTAAATCAAATCCCCCAAATCCATCCCCTGCACCCAGACTGTAAACTGTATTAAATACTCTACAAGTAGTAGATAAATATTTTTCAGTCATCTTATCTACTTCTTTTGTTATAGCATCCTGCTCCCCTTGTTTTAAGTTCTCTCTGCAAATGGTATAAGCTTTTGACGAAAAATGTTCTTTCATTTTTTTTTCTTAGAGAAGCTTGTTGTACTTGTTTATTTTTCCCTGCTGCCTCAATCTGGAAATATTTCCGTTCTTTGGACTCATTAACACCTTTCTCCTTTGCGAAGTCATGTTTTGCATAATACTTGCAACCTAAATTTTTGTTAGAAACTACCAGTCCCTCATATTTTTCTTTAAAATTGTTGTATTGTAGCACTGTCCAGCATTCAGGAAGACTATTTTCAATTTTGGAACTATCTATTTCAATTGATGTGCTGCTTTCTCCAAGTTGGAGTGATTTTGCTTGTGACGGTTTTGTATTATCCAAGGCCAATTCTGATACAACTGGTTCTGATCTTGGTTTCTTACTCAAAAAATCTGTAAAATTCTGTTGACTTTTCATCCTAAGGGCTATTACAAAATATAATAAAAAATGTTTCAGTTTTGATTCGATTGTGGTTGTAAATTGAGGGCTAACTGTACATGTGAGACAGTGACTTTCCAAAAAACAGTCGTCACAATCCTATGAGGATTCCCCCCCCCATTGGACCTTTTGCAATCCCCCAAAGGGTAAAAGTAAACCAGATTCCATATAGCTTTGAATACTTAAGGCAAACCAAATACAAGTGGTCCTTACTTAATGGCTGGTTGCTTAGCAAGTGTTCTCATTTATGACTGACCTCCCCAGAGCTACTTGACCTGTTTTTGGAGTTTACACACACACACACACACACACACACTTATGACCAGTTACAACATCCCACACAGTCATGTGAGTGAGGTTGTTATGTTGTTACTGTTTTGAGCGGGAATTTCAAACTAGGGGTTGTTTCTGATTGGTTACTGACCAGCAGCCAAACTGTATATAAAGAGTGCTGCTGCCTGCATAGCTTTGCTGAAGTCTCACCATGTAATAAAGAGCTGTTGTCACTATCCTGCCTGAGCTGCTCATTATTGCCTAGCCACTTCATCTGGCGACGAGGGTGGGATAGCAGGAGGATCAAAAAGAGCTAACGATAAGACACAGTGCCCACCGGGACCGTAGACTTCAGCCATGGCAGCGTACATTCCGCCTACGCCGTTTGAACAGCCCAAATGGGGTTCCTACATAACTCGATTTGAGTGCTTGCTCGAAGCCAGCGACATGCACGGGCTATCTGCGAACCGCAAATGAGCCCTGTTCCTGAGCCATTGTGGACCGGATGTCTTCGAAATGGCTGAATCGTTGTGTGAGCCGACCCCAGTGCAAACGGTTCCTTGGGATACACTCCAAGCAACCCTAAGGGCACACTATGCCCCTGCACCATCCAAGTTCTTCCAGCGCTATCAGCTGAGGCAGCGAGTACAGAAAGAGGGGGAACCGGTGACCGCATATGTGGCAGCATTTTGTAGAGCCGCACTGTGACTACCGCGACCTGGACGATGCATTGCTAGAACAATTAATCTGCGGCATTCGTGACACCCGGCTTCAGAGGCGGCTGCTCGCAAAGCCCGGTTTGACTCTTGCCAGTGCTCTAGATGAGGCCAGGGCACACGAGGCATCAACGAAGGTGTTGGAGGCTTTACAGCGTCCTCAGCCTGAGAAGAGCGGTCCTAAAGCAGTCCCAGTTCACCGTGAGGAGGCTAGAACAAGTTCGGAAGAAGAATCAGACAAAGACGTCTTCCAAACCGAGAAAAGAAAAGGCGAGCGCAGCCGCCGCCGAGAGAGCTGCCTGAGTTGCGGCAGCCAGCACGAAAGACAAGCCTGCAAATATCGCGATGCCATTTGCAGGCGCTGCGAGAAGAGAGGTCACTTAGCCCAAGTATGCCGAGCGCAGCTTCCGCATTCTTCTAAACCATGTGACCAAGGCAACCAATCAGAGCCGTTGCCACCTTCAAAATGACCAATCCAGAACAAGGGCACTGAAAAACGGCATGAGATTCAAACTTACAGCACGAGAGTCGGCCAAGCCAGCACGTCAACCGAAGAAAAAGTCTTCACGACCATCAAGATCAACGGACAACCCTGAAGCATGGAGATCGACACCGGATCTGCACTCTCCATTATGTCATGGGCCACATTAAGGTCCCTGCTTCCGAACTACAGAAAGAGCCAGCTATCGAAACAACGAGTCCATCTGCTACACTACCAGGGGAACCGAGTTCCAGTCGAAGGCGTCGACACCTTCACCATCTCCTACTGTGACTTCGAGGAGAGACTACCGCTAACCATTATTAGAGATCCGCTACCAGCCTTCTGGGTCTACGCATGGGCTTTACAGGGGTCCACAGCCTCAGCGGAGCGTCACTCAAAGAACAATTCCTGCACGAGTTCTGAGATGTGTTCGAGGACAGCCTTGGCAAGTATGTGGGGACCCCGATTTCATTTAATTTGGACCCAGGGGTGGCCCCAATTAAGCTTAAGGCAAGGGGAGTCTCCTTCATCGATCTTGGTTTTACCCAAGATCAATGCCGAATTAGATAAGCTAATTAGCCAGGGCATCTTAGTACCGGTAGACCATGCTAAATGGGAAACCCCAATAGTGACCCCAATTAAGGCAGATGAGTCTATCAGGATCTGCACTGATTACAAATGTTCTATCAACAAGGCATTGCAACAAAGCGCTTATCCTGTCCCAGTAGTTCACCACCTACTGCATTCCCTTGGCCCAGGAAAAATATTCGCCAAATTAGATCTTGCGCAAGCTTATCAGCAGCTGCTGGTAGACGACGCCACGGCAGAAGCGCAAACTATTGTGACATACAGAGGGGCTTTTAAATGCACTCGGTTGCAATTCGGGGTCAGCATCGCCCCGGGATTGTTTCAAAGCACAATGGAGCACCTTTTACAAGGCCTCCCTGGAGTTGTCCCGTATTTCAACGACGTGCTAATTAGTGGCCATAACGAAAAGCAACTGGCAGAAAGAATCAGGTTAACCCTGTCGAGGTTCCGTGAAGCCGGCCTAAAGCTCAAGAGGTCGAAATGCAAAATTGGGGTTCCCTCAGTTGAGTTTCTAGGATATAAGATTGACGGATCGGGGATCCACCCCACCGAAAGCAAGGTGAGAGCCATCAAGAGTGCTCCCACACCCAAAACCAAGACCGAGCTGCAGGCCTTCCTAGGCCTTCTTAACTTCTACGCCATGTTTTTAAAAGACAAGACAACGGTAGCCAAGCCATTTCATAGACTCTTAGGCAAGAGTTTGGGGTAAAGCAGAAGTGGCAGCATTTAACGCTGTTAAGAAACTCCTCTCCAAGGACAGCTTTCTAATCCAATATAGCTCTGAACTGCCATTGGTCTTGGTTTGTGACGCCTCTCCGTTTGGCGTCGGTGCTGTGCTCAGCCATAGACTACCAAATGGCCTAGAGGAGCCCATTGCTTACTACTTTTGGACTCTGTCATGCGCAGAGCGCAACTATAGTCAACTTGACAGGGAAGCTTTAGCTGCTATTGCCGGCGTAAAAAAATTCCACGAGTACCTGTTTGGCCAATCATTTGACTTAGTTACCGACCACCAACCATTACTGGGCCTCCTTGCCGGCGACAGGCCCACCCCTGCTGCACTTTCTCCACAAATGACTAGGTGGTCAATTTTTTTGGCCACATACTCTTACAAACTAATCCACCAACCTGGAAAAGCCATGGGCCATGCAGATGACCTTAGCAGGTGCCCCCGCCTGACATTTTAGACAACCCAACCCCCGAGGCCCCAATCCTATTGCTGGACGCTGTGCCGCCAGGGCCTCTATCTTCGGCTGAGGTGGCCAAAGCTTCTAAAAGAGATGCTACTATCAGAACTGTGATGGGCTGGGTCCTGCGAGGCTGGCCTATACAAACTGACTCTGTTGTATTCAAACCATTTTGTACTAAACACAACGAATTATCTATGTTGGGGGGGTGTTTACTGTGGGGAGATCGTGTTGTTATACCTGAAAGTCTAAGACATAGAGTGTTAGAGATGTTGCATGTGGGTCACCCGGGCATGGTTAGAATGAAGGGTCTTGCCCAAAGTTACGTGTGGTGGCCACATTTAGACCAAGACATTGCTGAGTGGGTGGGGAAGTGCAGACCCTGCCAGGAGTCCTGTCCAGATCCCCCGGTCGCCCCTGCTAGGGAATGGGAGAAACCCA
Source organism: Masticophis lateralis (assembly GCA_030761175.1). Classification (NCBI taxonomy): domain Eukaryota; kingdom Metazoa; phylum Chordata; class Lepidosauria; order Squamata; family Colubridae; genus Masticophis; species Masticophis lateralis. Next base: position 23,374,382 of record JAUDYJ010000007.1, on the reverse strand, counting down.
AGGGCCCATGGGGACGTCTCCACATAGATTTCGCTGGGCCGTTCCACGGCCAGTCTTTCTTAATAGTGGTAGATGCATTCTCTAAGTGGTTGGAGGTTTTTCTCATGCCATCGACTACTTCAGAGGCGGTAATTAGAGTCCTCTGCTGCCTTTTTGCCACGCACGATCTGCCCGACATGTTAGTTTCGGACAACCTCAGTCACCTCAGTCCAATTCGAAAGCTACCTTGCCGAACTGGGTATTCGGCATGCCCTATCGGCCCCTTTCCATCCGGCCTCGAATGGTCAGGCCGAACGATTCGTTCCGACCACCAAGGAGGCTTTGTCCCAACTAGATTCGAGCAATTGGCAGGCCAAGATAGACCAATTCCTGGCAGTGCAACATGCTATTCCCTGCACGGCCACTGGCCACAGTCTGGCCGAACTTTTGATGGGCCATAAACTCAGATGTGTCCTCGACCGGTTGCATCCTAATTATTCGGTCGATACCTTTCAGGAGGAAGAGGGAGGCCTCAGGCACTTCCCAATTGGCACAATGGTCTATGTGAGAAATTATGCCACTAGTCCCTTATAACAGGGATGTCTGGGCCAAAATCATATTCAATCAATATCGGCCAAGGTAGAATTTGGAGGCATCATATCGACCAGTTAAGAAAAAGACTAGTCAGTGAAAACTCAGACCTCGAGTACAAGCCAGTCCCTAACTTCCAAGGTCCTTCCAATACAGCTACCTCAACCCCGAGTGAGCTGGAATACTTATCTGGCAAGCCAGAGTTCCAGCGCTGCCCCAGCGAGCCACTCTGCTCCAGCCAGCCGGGAAAAGTCACACCGCCAAAGGGTTCCCAGAGGTTCCATTGGCGGAGCCAGGAGAGATGGAAGGTCCCTCTGACCGGCTCAACGCCCCGCCTGCAACTGAACTGTGCAGGTCGACTAGGACTAAGACACGCCCAGGTCACCTGCGCGACTACATTTGTAAATATGTAAATAATTGTGAAAAAATGCATTCTGGGAGGGGAGGGGTGTTATGTTGTTACTGTTTTGAGCGGGAATTTCAAACTAGGGGTTATTTCTGATTGGTTACTGACCAGCAGCCAAACTGTATATAAAGAGTGCTGCTGCCTGCATAGTTTTGCTGAAGTCTCACCATGTAATAAAGAGCTGTTGTCACTATCCTGCCTGTGCTGCTCGTTATTGCCCAGCCACTTCAGAGGTTTTCTATGTTTTTGCCAGTTTCCAACAATTCCTTTGCCAGTTTCCAACAACCACAGGGTTCACTTAACAACCATGGTGTTTGCCTAATCCAGGGGTCTACAACCTTAAACACTCATTTAGAGTGTTTTTCTATTTTCTGTTAAATAGATATTTCTCTCTTTTTTTCTCTCTCTCTCATCTCTTTCTCCCTCTCTCATCTCTTTCTTTCTTTCTCCCTCTCTCATCTTTCTCTCATCTCTTTCTCTTTCTTTCTCCCTCCCTCCCTCTCTCATCTCTTTCTCTTTCCTTCTTCCTCTCTGTTTCTCATCTCTCTCTCTTTCTCCCTCTCTCACCTCCTCTCTCTTTTACTCTCATTTCTCTCTCCTCTCTTTCTCTTTCTCTTTCTCTCTCCCTATCTCTCTCTCTTTCTCACTCTGTTTCTCATCTCTCTCTCATATTTTCCCCCTCTCTCTTTCTCTCTCTCATCTCCTCTCTTTCTCTTTCTGTTATTCATCTCTCTCTCTCTCATTTCTCTCTCTCGTGTGTTCCCTCTTGAACCATTTCCAAAAACACCTCCAAAAAGGCGAGGGTTGGGGTGAGGGTTTTTTTTTTTGTGCTGATGTTGTTCTTTCTTCTTCTTTGGGTGCTTTTTACCATACAATTTTAAATCTACAGCCATTTCAGGTTTCCAGATAAATGAAGTTCTTTCATCCCCTTGCTGTGGCTCCCTATTGGATGATCCCACTACTCCCTAGCCCTGCCCCTCTCCCTCCTCCTCCTCCTGGAGTCCATTATGACATGGAGCATCGGCTGCAGTCACCCCAGCCACTGTCTCAGCATGGAGAAAAGTCACATGTCTCCCTGATGCACATAGCACCAACAAGGCTGGCAGCCACAGGCCTATGGGACTGGCTGCAAGGCAAGGCCGTGGCCAGTGGCCGGGCAGATGCAGATCAACCACCCTTCCCAGTCTCACTTCCCCGAGGGGGCACCCCGCTTACCTGTTCTGCTGCTGGAGCGGTTGGGAGCAGGCTAAGTCAGACAAGCAGGAGGCCGCTGTGCCATAGGCTCTTTTCCCTCTCTTTCCTTCCTCTTCCATTCCACCTCTCTTCTCCTAATTTCTTTCTATTGCTGTATTCATCTTTGATTTAATATTTTCCACTATGGAGTCCAGGCAACCCCGATCTTTCATTTATCAAGTATATTTCACAAAATTCCTCTTATTTTTAAAATTATAAACAGTATATTTCATCTTATTCTATTTTTCCCTTTAAATTTTTACCCAAACAAGCTTCCAATCCTTTATCTTCTTTACTTTAAACAATATTTATTTTATTTATTTATTTATTTTATTTAATTTATATGCCGCCCTATCTCTGCAGGACTCAGGGAGGCTCACAACAATAAAAATATGTTTTTTCTTCTTTACTTCTTGCAAGTATAACACTTAAATCATTTTTTAACATTTCAATTTCATTCAATTTTACATTCAATTTCAGTTTTCCATCATAATTTCAATTAATGCGTATGTTACTTACTTCTCTCCATTTAATGGTTTCTCCAAAATCATTCTTTCACATTGCACCTACTGGCCAGTTTCATTCAACAATATTTTCACATATAATTTCTACCACTAACATCATTCTTTTTATTAACAAATTAACATTTTCCCTGTCTCTTAATCATTTCCCCTTAATCTCTTCACAACTCCATTTCTTAGTTCCCAAGGGAAGGGCCTTCCTCTTTTTCCTTTTCTTGTATCTCCCCTTCAGCCTCTTTTCTTTAATTTTAACTCTATTCATTTTCTTTCTCAATCTTTCCCTATTTATTTCTCTTCTTTTCTTATTTGAGATGCATTTTCCCTTATCCATTCTTATTCTGTCACTGCTAAACCCAGTGTAATCATCTTTATTTTTATTTTCAAACTAGAGAATAAATATTAAACTTATTCATGGTACATTTTAAAAGGCTGTATTGTTCTGAATCCTGAGCTGTCATCAAAGGTTACCAGATCTCACAATCAATATATTTAGCAATTGTTTCTCCCAATTAAAAAACCCTCACTCAGAGAAAACAGATCTAACTTTCTTTTCTACTCTGTTGCCCAAAGAAAGCATATTGAATTTCTACCTGTGCTTTAAGAAGAAGTGATATTTTATATGCAAGTTAAATTCTGTTGGATCAGAAAACATTTGTTGTGAAGATTTGCATAAGTTAAATTGAGAAACTAGCTTAAACTGTACCAGCCGAAAATTAATTTTAATCATATCTATATTTTACTAAAAAAGAAACTCAATGTGTCTCTGAAGTTTCAAATTCAGACAGATCATTATTTTAGAAAACATACTCCCCCTCTAAATATTTAAAGCCTTATTGTCCCAAGAAGTATATTGTTTTAGTGTGACTCTTTTATATGTGCCTTTAAAGGAGATATTTTGTTTCTTTTTATCACAATAATACAGTCCTTCCTGATGAGAATAATCCAAAGAGCCCCATGTCGATACAGAACTCCCTAAAATGGTGAAAAAAACAAAACAAAAACAAGACAGGCACAGGAAGTAGAAGGAACTTAAATTAAGGAGAACACACAGGACTCTCCAGAAACCATAGGAATTATGTCAGAAAAGCTAAAACTCAGGAAAAGTTTGGGAAGAGATGAAAAAAAGAATAGAAAAAGGTTCTTTGGCTATTCTAGAAATCAAAAGAAAGCTAAGGAGTTTGTAGGTACATTGCAAGGAGAAAATGGTGAAGCAATAATGAGAGACATGGCAGACCTACTTAACTCTTACAGGACAAGGACAAGTATCCCAGCCAAAGGCAAATGCTGGAGGTGCTGTGAATCAGCTGAAGACCAATGTTGGAGGTGGGAATGCCTGTATATCTACTCCATGAGACTGATTGCCCAGAGATTTCTGTACTAAGGTGGCAATGCATAAAAAGGCTGAGGAGAGTCATTTTTCTACTCAGAGACAGAAGGATTACAGGTAGCCAAGGTGAGAAGCTGCAATTGTTTCTCATGGTTATTTTGGAGGTGTGAAGCTCCTGGAGGCAGGTAGCTTTGGATGCTAGCATTACTTGAGGTCAACTGGATATGTAGATGGTGTAGAAAGTTGGCACCCACCCCTCTCCTAGAAGAATTAAATACTTTGAGAAATATTAAAAAGGCAGAGTATAAGATGCACCTGACTATAAGATGCACCTAAGTTTTAGAGGAGGAAAACGGGAAAAAATATTCTGAACCAAATGGTATAGTGATATATTTAATAAAATATAGCAGAATAATTTTACAATCATGTAAAATCAACAGCGGTATTAAGAACCATCACCACTGTCATTAACAAATGAGGAGTGATTTTAAGGTTCAAGCACTCTTCTAATTTTCTGGAAACCCCAAAAACTCATCACTGCTAGTGTCATAATTTAGGAAGCTCAATTGCTCACAATCATTAATATCACTTTCTTCACTACCTTCATAGATGATATCATCTTCAGTTCCATCTAAGGCATTGCTAATGCCACATTTTTTGAATGACTGTGTAACAATTTTGTCCTTCACTGAGTACCATGATGTTTTCACCCATTCACAAATTTGAGTGACAGTGGGCCTCCTCATTCCTCCAGTAGGTGTCAGATCTTGATTACCAGCAACCATCCATTTGTTCCACTCTTTTCATATGTAGACTTTGAATGGTTTGTTGATGGAAACGTCAGGAGGTTGCAACTGACTGGTAAGACCCCCAGGAATTACAGTTGGATGAGTAGCTGTACTCAAAGAAAAGATACTGTCAGCCTCTCAGATTGCATTTCATTCAGGGCTGACATAGTAAAGGGGGGGTTAAATTACTGCAGTAGAATGATTTAGTGAATGACCAATAGAATAAGGGAGCAAGCCAGGAAAGGGAGGGAATTTGGAGCAGAGGTCATTTTCTGGCTGCATATGAGTTCGTGAGGACGTTGTTCTAATAAATAAATGTTTTTTTCTTTATTATCAAAATGTGAGAGGCACTTTATTTCTTTTTAGACAACTCCGCTTGGACAGACAGCCAGGAAATAACATCTCTTCAAAAACTTTTCTTCTAAAAATATTTATGCATTCCTAAGCTACTTCACGCTGACGTTGGCAGACCTCCAGATGTCTCTGAAGGTAAACGGCATTTTCAAAGGCCATGGAAGAAAGCCAACTCCACCCCTCCTGGAAGAAAGCCAACTTTCCACTGGAGGTTTGCCTCAGAAAAGGAAAAAATAATGATGCCTTTTGCTGGACTCTCACCAAGTGCCAGGTAACGGGGGAAGGTTTTTACCAAAATAGCCCTTGTGAAGCCTACTACTGCATACGCATCAAGGAAGGAGACGAGTGGAAGACAGCATTCAACTGCCCCCTAGGAAGTTTTCAATTTAAAGTGATGCCTTTTGGACTACAGGGAGCACCGGCGGTGTTCATGCAACTGATAAATGAAGTTCTACATCATCACCTTTATAAGGGGATCCTCGTCTACCTGGACGACATTCTCATTTACACGGAAACCATAGACGAACACATACCCCTCGTCCACCAGATGCTCGAAAAACTGCTGAAAGCGAACCTCTATGTCAAACTGTCGAAATGCGAGTTCCACCAGTCACGGCTAGACTACTTAGGCTACTGAGTGTCCAATGAGGGGATAGAAATGGACCCAGCCAAAGTACAATCAGTCCTTGACTGGCGACCCCCACGCACCCGCAGACAACTGCAAAGCTTATTGGGGTTCGCGAACTTCTACAGACAATTTATCCCCTCTTTTGCAAAAATTGCCAAACCTCTAACCGACCTCCTAAAAACAGGGAGTCCAGCAACAAAACCTTGCCTGGGACAGCCTCTACAGTGGAGCCCGGCCTGCCTACAAGCCTTCGAAACACTAAAAGAAATGTTTGCAAAAGAACCAGTCTTGAAACATCCTGACCCCAACCAGTCTTTCGTCATCCAAACAGATGCCAGCGACGTGGCAGTGGGAGCAGCTCTACTCCAAAAGAACAGCCAAGGGAACCTTCAGCCTTGTGCCTACACTTCCCACAAATTCACCGACACAGAGAAATGCTGGGCGGCATGGGACACGGCTCAAAACAGAGACATTGGCGGACCCCTGGTTCCGAGACAATCAGCATCTTTTGACAAGGAGAAATGACGTAGCATGGAAAGGGACGAAACCTTACGTCCCAGAGACTCTACGCACCCTAGTCCTCAAAAGGAACCACGACGTTAGACCAGCAGGCCATTTCAGCTTTCTAAAGACTCTGCACTTAGTACGAAGACAATTTTGGTGGCCTCACATGAGGAAAGACGTGGACAGCTATGTGAAGAGCTGCACCATCTGTGCCACGATGAAAAACCGACCAGGAAAACCTCCTGGGTTACTACAGCCAGTAGCTGAACCGACAAGACCATGGGAGGAGATTGCAATGGACTTTATAGTAGAGCTGCCGAGGAGTGGCGGAAACACAGTGATCTGGACCGTAATAGACTTATTCTCCAAACAGGCACATTTCATACCCTGTAGTGGGCTACTCTCAGCATGACAATTGGCCAAGCTGTTTGTGAAACACATCTACCGCTTGCATGGAGTACCCAGAAGAATCATCTCCGACCGAGGTGTCCAGTTCACAGTGAAATTTTGGAGGGAATTCCTATGATCCATAGGATCATCCCAAGGTCTCAGCTCAGCATTTCACCCGAGCACCAATGGCAGGGTGGAAAGACTGAATGCCATGATAGAGCAGTACTTGAGGTGCTATGTAGACTACCAACAGTCTGATCTGTCCCCCCCCTTCAGAGACCCACAAAAACACAGCCAGCCGAGGGTTAAGAATCACTTGGCACACTCCGCAGTTCTTATCTCAACCTTGGCAGCGATATGCACACCGTCTGCCAAGGACTTTATTGGTTTACACAAACAAGAAAATCACCTACGTAGCTTTGCCGTTCATCCAGCTTCCAAGACTACGAGGTTGCTCCGTTTGTTTAGCTTTGTTCGTCACGAACTTCGTGACCCACCGTACTGTCTTATATAGATATGTTTCTGGGTGTGGTCCAGTGAGTCATTGATCCTGTGACTCCAATCCAATGACTCAGGATTTCTTCATACGCCGCAGCTGCAGTACCCTTTTCTCTCGCCTTCTTTGGCGTGCGTCCAGGAATGACGTCTCTCCCTCACTCTCATCTGAGACACCTGTTTCCCCACTACTTGGCTCTCTTTCAGCTGGCACCTGAGCCGGTGCCAGAGGGGGAGGGCTGGGAGATCTGGCTGGCTCCTCTTCCTCCTGCTCAGAGCTGCCTTCCTCCAAAGGGATAGGCTCAGAGGACGGGGCCACAACACTATCCCCCACCGCAGGGCCCTTCCCCCGGGTCTGACGGTCGGGATGGGGTCGGGACGGGAACTGTTCGTGGAAAGCCCGCACCAGGTCAGGGGCCTGAACGGCAGATGCGTCCACCCAGGTGAAATCCTCGGCCCCGTACCCTTTCCAAGCGATGAGGTATTGGAAGCGCCCCTTCAGCCAACGGGAGTCCCGAATACTGTCCACCTCATACGTCGAGGCGTCGTCCTCGGCTGCGGCTGGGGGGGCAGGCGGCGGTGGGCGGCGGAGACGGCTAGTGGGAGTCTCAGGGACCAGGAGGGACCGATGAAAAACGGGGTGGAGCCGCATGGAGCGGGGTAGAGTCAACCGATAGGCCACCGGGTTGATGACCGCCTCGATGGGGAAGGGACCGATAAAGCGGTGGGCCAGTTTCCTCACCGGCTGGTCCGTGGGGAGGTGTTTCGTGGACAGCCACACCTGATCTCCAACTTCCAGCGGTGGCGTCGCCCGGCGGCCGCGATCGGCGAACCGTTTATAGTCCTCTTTCGCCCGGATCAGCTGCCGCCGCACCAGTTGCTGCACCGCCTGCAGCTCCGAGAGGAAGTCCCGGGTCTCAGGAACAGGGGAGTCCATGATGGTCAACGGAAAAAACCGTGGATGGTACCCGACGTTGGCATGGAACGGTGTCATCTGGGTGGAGGTATGTTGGGAGTTGTTAAAAGCGAACTCCGCCAGGGGAAGGTACTCGGCCCAGTTGTCCTGCTGCTGGTTGACAAAACAGCGGAGGTACTGCTCCAGTATGCCAATGACCTTCTCCGTGCCCCCGTCAGTCTCCGGATGGTGTGACGACGACAGGCACACCTGCACCTCCAGCGCAGCCATCAGGCTTTTCCAGAAGCGGGCCATGAACTGGGCCCCGCGATCCGAAACCACCTGGTCCGGCAGGCCGTGGAGGCGGAAGATGTGTTGCAGGAACAGGCGAGCCGTGGTACGAGCCGAGGGCAGGCCGCGGCACGGGATGAAATGTGCCATCTTCGTGAGCGCATCCACCACCACGAGGACGGTCGTGAACGTAGCGGACAGGGGCAGGTCAGTCAGAAAGTCCATGGAGATGGCTCCCCACGGTCCCTCCGGTGTCGGCAGCGGCTGGAGGAGTCCAGGAGGGGGGCCGGACGCGGCTTTGGCCTGTCGGCATGGCACACAGGACGTCACGTAGGCGTGCACGTCGTGCCGTACCCGAGGCCACCAAAAAGTCCGCGTCACTAGATTCAAGGTCTTAAAGAAGCCGAAGTGCCCCGCCGCGGGGTTGTCATGGCACTGGTTCATGACGAGGGCTCGGAGCGGACTTGTGGGCACGTACAGCCGACCCCGGTGCCTGAGCAAGCCCTCCTCCACGGTCCATGGGGACGCGGGGCCGACGTCCGCTCTCCGCTGCTGCGACCAGTCGTCCCGTCGCTGCGCTTCCAGCACCTGAGTCCGCAGGTCCACCGGTTCCTGGACCGCGGCCAAGGAGTCCGTTGGCAGCACCGTCCAGGGGGAAAGGGAGTCCTTGGGGCAAAAGTATTCCAGCTTACGGGATAGCGCATCCGCCCTCTGGTTGAGATGGCTCGGAATGTATGTGACGTGGAAGTTGAACCGGGCGAAAAACAACGACCACCGGATCTGCCGCTGGTTCAAATTCCTGGCCGTGGTGAGGTGCTCCAGGTTCCGATGGTCCGTCCGCACCTCCACCTGGTGTCGGGCCCCCTCGAGGTGATGTCGCCAAGCCTCGAACGCGGCCTTGATAGCCAGCAACTCCTTTTCCCAGATGGTGTAGTTGCGCTCGGAAGGAGTGAGTTTCCGGGAGTAGTAAGCGCAGGGAAAAAGAGTGCCGCCATCCACCGGAGCCTGTAGCAGCACCGCTCCAATCGCCACGTTGGACGCGTCTGTCTCAACCACGAACGGACGGTGTGGATTGGGGTGCCTCAGGACCGGCTCCGTGACAAAGGCCTGCTTGAGAACCTCGAAGGCCTGCTGCTGCGGGGGCCCCCACTGGAACGGAACCTTCTTCCGAAGGAGCTGGGTCAACGGCACGGTCAGGGTGGCAAAGCCCGGGATGAAGGTCCGGTAGTAGTTGGCGAATCCCAACAGACGCTGGACGTCCTTCACCCGATGCGGGGGTTCCCAACTGCGCAAAGCCGCCACCTTGTGTGGGTCCATCGCGATGCCCTCGGGGGTGATGATGTGCCCGAGGAACTCTATGGAAGTCTGGAAGAAGTAACATTTCTCCAACTTCGCATAGAGCTGGTGCTCCCGCAGGCGCTGCAGGACCTGGCAGACATGCTGGAGGTGACTCTCCGGGATCCGGGAATAGATCAAAATATCATCTAGGTAGATCACCACGAACCGATCCAGCATGTCCCGGAACACGTCGTTCATCAAGTGCTGGAAGACCGCGGGGGCGTTGGTCAACCCGAACGGCATGACGGTATATTCAAAGTGTCCGTATCGGGTGCCAAATGCCGTCTTCCACTTGTCCCCCTCTCGCATCCGCACCAGGTTGTAGGCTCCCCGGAGGTCGAGCTTGGTGAAAATCGAGGCCTCCCGCAACCTCTCCATCAGCTCCGGGATCAGCGGCAGGGGATAGCGATTCCGTACCGTGATGGCATTCAAGCGCCGGTAGTCGCAACACAGGCGCAAGTCCCCCGTCTTCTTTTTCACGAAGAGGACTGGGGCCGAGAGCGGGGAGGTCGAAGGCCGGATGAACCCACGGGCCAGGTTCTTGTCCAGAAAGTCCCGTAAGGCGGCCAGCTCGGGCTCCGACATGGAGTACAGGCGTCCCGAGGGCAGGGGCGCGTTGGGCATCAAGTCCACCGCGCAGTCGTAGGGTCGGTGCGGGGGCAAGCGATCCGCCTCCTTCTCCCTGAACACGTCGGCGAAGGATTTCAGCTCCGGAGGCAAGGAGACGTTCGGGGCAGAGACGTCCTGGCCGGCACAGGTGTGGCGAAGGTGGTCGACACACTGCAGGCTGGGGAACGAGATGGCATTTCTCGACCACGCCACCTGAGGGTCGTGCGCCCAAAGCCAGGCCATCCCCAGGACCAAGGGGAAGTGCAGGTCCGCCGTCACATAAAACTGGATCGCCTCCTCATGGTTCCCAATGGCAAGACGCAAGGGCTGAGTAGCGAAGTTGATGGGCCCCGCCACAAGTTCCCGCCCATCAATAGTTTCGACCCTCAACGGAGGGTCCACTGGAACCAAGGGAACCTTGTAATGGGCCACAAAGGCCTGGTCCATAAAGTTCGTGGTGGCCCCCGAGTCCACCAGCACGTGCGCCTGGAGCCCCTCCGACCGGTTAGCCAACAACACCCGGGTGTTCAAAATCAGGTGCCGAGGGGGCTCACAGTCCACAGCCGCCGCCTCCGGCGGGGCATGGTCACCTGCCTGACCCAGAGTTTTCCCTAAGCCAGGCCTGACCCGTTTCCCGGCTGGTCACGCCGAGGCTCCGGAACAGGCTTGAGCGATCCACTCCGCTTCCGGGGACACGAGGCGGCGAAGTATCCAGCCTCGCCGCAATAGAGGCACAACCCCCCTTGGCGTCTCCGCATCCGCTCCTGGGCCGTCAGTTGAGGTCTGGCTGCTCCGAGCTCCATGGGCTCCTCAGCCGTCGCCACCAAACGCGGTACGGTCCGGGGCGCTGTTGGTACGAAACGCGGGGGTGCCGGCACTGTTGGTGGTTCCGGAAGAGCCCTACGGGGCCGTCGCCGTTGTAGGCGGGCATCGATGCGCAGGCATTGGGTCACCAGCGCGTCCAGGTTCTGTGGCGCCTCCACCCGAACCAGCTCGTCCTGCATCTCATCGCAGAGGCCGTCCTGGAAGGCATCCATCAGCGCCGCCTCATTCCAGGCCGAATCCTGGCCTAGCAATCGGAACTCCGCAATATAGTCCTGCAGGGGGCGCTTGCCTTGGCGGAGGTCTTTGATGCGCCTCACTGCCGTCTGCACCCGGAGGGGGTCCTCAAACATGGTGCGCAGGTGTTGCAAAAAGCCCTGATAGTCCAGAAGCAAGGGGCTGTTTTGCAGCAACAGGGGCGTGGCCCATCGGGCGGCAGTGCCAGAGAGGGAGCTGATAATAAAAGCCACCCGAACCCGGTCATCCGGAAAATCCTCCGGCCACATTGCCATGTACAGCTGGCACTGTCCCAAGAAGGCCGGGAACATTTCCTGCTGTCCAGAAAACTTATCTGGCATGTTCACTGGGCATCTTGGACGGGGAAGGGGAGCAGGTGGAGCTGCTACAGGAGCATTTCCCAAAGCAAGTTGTGCAGTTAGCTGTGCTACTTGCTGTTGCAGAAGTTGATTGGCCTCCAGCATCTGCTGTACCTGCTGCTGCAGCTGTTGGTCCATCGTGGGTTAACGATGGAGTTTTGGGTGACGAACAAGATGATCTGTCCCCCCCCTTCAGAGACCCACAAAAACACAGCCAGCCGAGGGTTAAGAATCACTTGGCACACTCCGCAGTTCTTATCTCAACCTTGGCAGCGATATGCACACCGTCTGCCAAGGACTTTATTGGTTTACACAAACAAGAAAATCACCTACGTAGCTTTGCCGTTCATCCAGCTTCCAAGACTACGAGGTTGCTCCGTTTGTTTAGCTTTGTTCATCACGAACTTCGTGACCCACCGTACTGTCTTATATAGATATGTTTCTGGGTGTGGTCCAGTGAGTCATTGATCCTGTGACTCCAATCCAATGACTCAGGATTTCCTCATACGCCGCAGCTGCAGTACCCTTTTCTCTCGCCTTCTTTGGCGTGCGTCCAGGAATGACGTCTCTCCCTCACTCTCATCTGAGACACCTGTTTCCCCACTACTTGGCTCTCTTTCAGCTGGCACCTGAGCCGGTGCCAGAGGGGGAGGGCTGGGAGATCTGGCTGGCTCCTCTTCCTCCTGCTCAGAGCTGCCTTCCTTCAAAGGGATAGGCTCAGAGGACGGGGCCACAACACAGTCGAACTGGGCGGACCTCCTATCTTTTGCGGAGGTTGCATACAACAATGCTGTCCACACTAGTACAGGACTAACCCCATTCAAGGTAGTGAGCGGTATGGATTTTGTCCCCATGCCAGAGTATCCCAGGGAACCCCCTTCTTTAGTCAGCTTGAACGATTGGATGGCAATGCTAAGAGAATCCTGGGAGAATGTCAAGAAGGCATTAGACAAGGCAGCACAGACTTATAAGAAGCAAGCAGACAAGCACCGAACCCCTCAAAGACCGTTCCGAGTAGGAGAGAAGGTCTACCTCTCCACCAAGTACTTGAAACTCAAGTACTCCTGACTAGGAAATTGGGCCCAAAATTTATAGGACCATTTCCTATAGTAAAAATAATCAACCCGGTCACGGGACAATTGCAGTTGCTACTAGGAAAGATACACCCCGTTTTTCTTTTTCTTTTTCTTTTTTTTTTTAAATTTTTATTTATACAAATCAACAATACAATAAGAAACATTTTCGGTTCCATGGTGCATAAATAAATACATAAACTTTTATCTTGTCATACATATACATATACTATTACTTCTTATAGGTAGATATATGGACGTAATAGTGCTAGATTTTATCTTAATGATTATTACACATAATAATACACAGTAATATATATATACTATCTCGTTTTTTTCCTTCTCTCCAACCACTCGTACCACAAACCCCACACCCCATAATAATCCGAATCTGTTCTGTCATTGATTTCTAAGGACAATTTATTCATTTCTGTACATTCCAATATTTTCTTTATAACAAGTTCTTCTAGAGGTAGCTGTTTTTCCTTCCAGTACTGGGCAAAAGAAATCCTTGCGGCAGTCACTATGTGGATAATTAGATACTTTTTCTCTTTAGCATACTCTGTTTTTAAGATTCCCAGGAGAAATGCTTTGGGGTCGAGTTCGAAATCTTCTCCTATAATTTCTATAATCCACTTTGATAACGTCTTCCAATATTTTTGTGCATAATTACATGTCCACCAACAGTGGTAGAAGGTGCCCTGTTGATGGTCACATTTCCAACAATTTGCTCTCAAATTAGGGTATATTTTCGCTATCCTTGCAGGGGCCATGTGCCACCTATAAAACATCTTATAATGATTCTCTTTGTAAGTCACTGCTCTGGTCATTTTAAGGTTTTTTTTCCAAATTGTATCCCATTCGTCCAGATTTATATTTTTACCAATATTTTTAGCCCAGGCCAACATCGGCTCCTTAACCACCTCCTCTACAGTATCGTATTCCAATAAATAATTGTATAGTTTAGCTAAAATTTTCTCATCTGAGCCCATCCAAATCTTATCAAATCCATTTATATCTATCTCTATGCCGAATTCCTCCTTATCCTTTTTATATCTTGAAGTAATTTGAGCATATGGCCACCAATCTATAATAATGCCTTGCTCCCTCAATTCTTCCCTAGTTTTAAGGTTCCCTCCTCCATCCAATATCTCTTTATATCTGAACATCTTTCCTATTTCCAGAACATTTGGGTATATTAATGCCTCCATGGTGGAGAGCCATCTCGGGATTTTTATGTATTGCCTCTGTCTTATCTCTCCCCATGTTTGTATGAGGGTCTCCCTTATTTTATGTCTATGAAAATATGTTTTGGTTCTTTTTCCAGGATCCCAAAGATATGCATGCCAGCCCTTCTGGAGGTCATGTCCTTCCAGAGTTAGGAGTCTTTTATTTTGTAAAGTAGCCCAATCTTTCAGCCATACTAGATTTGCAGCTTTTTGATCTGTCTCCCATTTTGGTAATCCAAATCCCCCTCTCTCCTTTTTATCCTGTAAATTTCTAATTGCAGTTGCAGTTGCCCCGGCTACTAGAAAAGATACACCCCGTTTTTCACAGTAGTCTTCTGAAGCCTGTGGTGGGGTCAACTTTAAGGCCGGTGCCACGTGATCCCCCAGGGCCCTTGATCATTGGGGGCCAAACTCACTATGAAGTACAGCAAATTCTCGATTCGAGGTGGCACAGAGGCCGCCTTCAACACTTAATTAAGTGGAAGGGTTACCCCTTGTCAGAAGCTTCCTGGGTGAAGAGCACGAACATTCAAGCTGACCGCCTTATAGCTAAATTCCATGCAGATCACCCGGACAGGCTGGGAGGGGGTGGGACACAGTCCCAGATGGGGTAATGGTATTAGACCTGTTGTTTTATCTTGTGCAAGTTTTGCTGAGAGAATGAAGGGAGAGGGGCCTCTCAAGTTGCATTTCATTCAGGGCTGACATAGTAAAGGGGGGGTTAAATTACTGCAGTAGAATGATTTAGTGAATGACCAATAGAATAAGGGAGCAAGCCAGGAAAGGGAGGGAATTTGGAGCAGAGGTCATTTCCTGGCTGCATATGAGTTCATGAGGATGTTGTTCTAATAAATAAATGTTTTTTTTTCTTTATTATCAAAATGTGAGAGGCACTTTATTTCTTTTTAGACAACTCCACTCGGACAGATACATTTTTATTTGAGGTTTTGCTAATATGTGCTCTAAACTGGTCAAGCACTAATAAAGCAGGTTTTTTCAGAAGCCCTCCAGGATGTTTGGACCACACTTTTTCAATCCATACTGTCATTCCATTTTAGTCCGTCCATCCTTTCTCATGGACATGCACAACAACACTTCTTGGAATCACTTCTTTTGGGAAGGTTTTCGTTTTGAATAATAACATCAGTGGCAATTTGGTGCCATCTGCACTAGCAGGATAACACAACAGTGTAATGTATTTTCTCATGTCCTGAGGTTTCCATGATTATGCTTTTGGCACCTTTCACATCAACAGTCTTATTAGATGGCACACCAAAGGTTAGCGGGACTTCATCCATATTCCCAATCTGGCCAATTTCAAAATTATTTTTCTTCCTGGAGTTTATCACAAATGTATGAAAAGACAGAATCTTAGATTCATACTCATTTGGCATTTTTTGCACAATTCTAGTTTTGGTGCGCATAGCAAGGCCATATTGCCTTATAAATCTGAAGCACCATGATGATGATCCAATAAAATCCTGAATGCTTTTCTGTACAGCAATGCGTTTGGCTTCATATATCACCATTTTTGTGGAAACTGCAAAGCCATTATTCCGATGACATATGATCCAGTCTTTCATGTCCACCTCTAACTGTGAGCACTTTGCAGGAAGCCCAAGAAATTTGTGCTTGCTTTTATCTTTTACTTTTTGCAGCCGATCCACCTGTTCCCTCCACTCTCTTATCATTTTTTCAATTGGAGGTTGTCCAAAATGTTTCTCCACTGCTCTGTTTCCATATTTCACAGCATATTTCACAATTTCCAGTTTAAAAGAAATTTTATATGCTTGCATTTTTTGCTTTGACATCCTTGTTCTGGTATGTAGCATCACGAGATACCGTAGTATTTTTCTGCAAAAAAGAACAGTAATGTGTCCTTTATAATACTACAGAGCACTGTAGCTGAAACCATGTTCATACATTCATACACAAGATGTAGGTATACTGTATACAATACATGCTACACTAACTGATTATGCCTCTGCTTCTGACAATGCTTTTTTTTTGTAATTTCCCACCCCCTTTTTAAGGACTCCATTCATTAAGAATGGAAGAAGGGGTCTCTCTGGGGCATTTCAGGCATGGGGACAAACTCCATGCTGGTGACCTGGAAAAGGGTCAGTCTAGTGCTGCTGTGCACTGCATTGTTGTAAGCCATCTCTGCAAATGGTAACAGATCTGCCAAGTTCTCTGGTTGGTAATTCACATAGCATCTTATGTATTGTTCCACCATCGCATTCATGCATTCTGCCACTCTGTTCATACTCAGATGAAAAGCTGAGCTTGGGTGGACCCGACAGATCTCAAAAATTATTTCCAGAATTTAGCTGTAAACTGGACTCCTTGGTCGGAGATGATGCAGTGGAGTATTCCATGCAGGTGGTAGATGTGTTTGATGAATAGCTTTGCAAGTTTCTTTGTGGACGGAAGTCCAGAGCAAGCAGTGAAATGGGCTTAATTAGAAAACAGATCAATAATTGTCCAAATTACTGTGCTCCCCCCACTTTCTGGGAATTTGACTATGAAATCCATTGCAATCTCTTCCCAAGGTCTGCTGGGGCTTGCCACTTGCTGAAGGAGTCCAGGCAGTTTTCCAAGTCTCGGCTTCATTGCTGCACATGTGGCACAACTCCTTACATAGTTCTGTTTTCATCCTTGGTCACCAAAATTGTCTCCTAGTGAGATGTAGGTTCTTCAGGAATCCAAAGTGGCTGACCAGTATTTTGAGTATTTTGAGTCTCAGGCTTGCTGGGACATACAATTTGGATCCTTTCCATGCTAGTCCCTCCCTCATGGTCAAGAGGTCTTTATTGTCTGTGAGCCAAGGGTCTGCTGGTAGTGCTGCTTTCAACTTAGCTGTTAATCTATCCCAGTTTGGGTTGGGTGGTCACCTGGTTTGGTTCCTGATGGTGATTTGGGCAGCTGATTGTGAGGGGGAATGATGGCATGGACTACTTCCTCCTGGTGGCTGTCAATTCAAGGTTTTCTTGATAAGGTATATGCCAACAGGTTTTTTCCTGCTGGTATGTACTTCAGCTCAATTTTGAAGCACCTGAAGCCTAGCAGACTTGTTTGGGAGACAGTTTCCTTGGGGTCTTTAAGCCTCTTTTTCCCTGATGGCCCATCACCACTCTGTGTTGTTGAGCTTTTTGGACATGTAGGCATAGGGCAACAACTGTCCTTTGTTGTTCCTTTGTAGGAGTACAGCAGCCACTGCCACATCACTGGCGTCAGCTTGTATGATGAAATGTTGCTCTGGGTCTGGGTGCTGCAGAATCGGTTCTTGGGCAAACAGTCTTTTTAAGCTTTCAAAAGCTTTTTGGCATTCCATTATCCAATCAATTGGTTGGGTCAGCTTTTGCTTTGTCGGAGGAGACCCCTTTTTCAACAGTTCTGTTACAGGTAGGGCCACCTCCGCAAAAACCAGGATGAACTGCCTATAGAAGATAGCAAACCCCAGGAAGCTTTGAAGTTGCCTGCTGGTCCATTGGAGTTGCCAATCAAATACTGCTTTTACTTTCCCTGGGTCCATCTCCACTCTTCTGCTTGAAATTCGGTAGCCCAAGTAATCTAGGGAGGTTTTGTGAAACTCGTACTTTGACAGCTTTGCATAAAGTTTGGCAGCAAGGAGTTTTTTCAGCACTTGCTGGACGAGTTTCACATGTTCATCGAGGGTCTTGCTGAATATGAGAATGTCACTTAAGTAAACCCCTTGTTACAGATGCTCATGTAGCACTTCATTAATGAGTTGCATGAACACTGCAGGGGTCCCTTGTAGTCCGAATGGCATGACTTTAAATTGGAAGCTGACCAGGGGTGGGTTTTAAAATTTTTTACTACCAGTTCTGTGGGTATGACTTATTTTGTGAGTGTGGCTTGATGGTCATGTGACAGTGGGTGTGGCTTGATGGTCATGTGACTGGATGGGCATGGCCAACTCAATGTCACTCATATCAAGGGGTGCCTCACCTCACCCCTCCCCTCCCAGCCATTTATTGTCACGCTCAGCGTCAACATACTGTATCTATAGTTCTGTAAAAATGCTATTCACCTTTTTTCAACTTCATTATCTACATACTATAGATGCACTTTCATGGACCACTGAAAGGAAGAAATGGCTCACATACTTTGCCCAAGATTGTGATAGGCAATAGGCTTTTAAGGGGCTGCCAGAAAGAAGGGAGGGGCAATGTATTTTCCAAAGTACCAGAAGGCAAAACAAGAAGCAATGGATGGAAACTGAACAAAGAAAGAAGCAACGTGAAACTAAGGAGAAACTTCCTGATAGTGAGAACCAATATAGGTGCAGAAATATTTCAGTCATAATTTCACATATAAAATAGCCATTTGTGTAATACAACCTGCATATTGTTCAAAACATTAGTAAGAGGGCTGATGTTTGACAGCAAGCCTAAAAGTCAAAGATCACAAGAGTGCTTCTTTCTCTGTATGTATGGAAAACATCACATACCAGAAATAGCATATTAAGATGGATTTATATAACACATATTTATGCTCTGGATTATAGACATTGAATGCATGTAAATCCCTGAAAAATACGTGGTAGTCCTGGGCAAAAGAAAGGCAGTAAAATCACTCTAGGTGTAGGGACAGTGTAAAATATTAACATATGATAAATAATGGAACAATTTTTTAAAAATAGCACAGTCTCTCTCTCTCTCTCTCTCTCTCTCTCTCTCTCTCTCTCTCTCTCTCTCCCTCTCCCTCCCTTCCTCCCTCCCTCCCTTCCTTTTTCTTCCTTTCTCTTCTATCTCTCTCTTCTTCTTTCTTTCTTTCTTTTTCTTTTTTTTCTTTTCTTTCTCTGTCTCTCTCCGTCTCTCTGTCTGTCTGTCTGTCTGTCTGTCTGTCTCTCTCTCTCTCTCTCTCTCTCTCTCTGTGTGTGTGTGTGTGTCTCTTTCTGTCTGTCTGTCTCCGTCTCTCTCTCTCTCTCTCTCTCTCTCTCTCTCTCACACACACACACACACACACACACACACCTGGTCTGGGCACAAAGTATCTGTTGTTACAGAAGTTCTCATTTCTCTCTATAATATACCTGATACTAAAGGATACCCTATTTCTCAACTATGTAAAGCCTATGCATATTAACTTGGCAGTAAGGCTATTCTCTTTCAGTGGGATTTACTCCTAATAGATACACATGATTGCAGGCAGACAGCTAGCTCAGTTGTTTAATAGGCTGTAAGTAAAATTTCTACATTAACAAAATTTCTACCTAAACAACAGAATATAGGAGCAAAAAAAATCATAACAATAGTCTGAGCTATGCTTTTCTTCTTTAAATGGAAGTACTACTCATTTTAACCAGATATTAAGACTCATTAATTTGGAATACTAGTATGGCTTGAAGTGAACCTTGACAGTACTTGTTTTCCTTACAAACCAGCTCAACTTTGTTTCCTTTAAACCTTGCTTTCATTACACACTGCCCACTTCAAACCAAGAGCTCTGTTTTTAGGGAAAGAGAGTGGACTGGGGGGTGGGGGCTTTGGAAATACAAGTGCAGCAAGAGAAAAGGGGAAAGGTACACTCTGGATTCTGGATTCTGAGCCTTCCCTGAGCTGGGAAGCCCTCCTCGTTCTCATTCTTCCCAATCCCTTCCCACTCCTGGATCCTTCTCCCCCGCCCTTCGCTTCCTTTTGCTTGAAACTCCTTTCAGGTGGGAGGGAAAACAAAATAAAAATGGGAAGGAGGCATGGACAGAAAATGGTGCATGGAGGAGGGCATTTTTTAACCACTTTCTGGGACTGAAAAGTTGAGGGGACCCAAGGAAGCAGCAACCAGCCGGGATTAAGATGCCCCCCACTCCCACTCCCCACCATCCTGCACCGCCTTCTTTTTCTCTCCCTGCCCCCGCTCTTCTCTCTCTCCTGAAAAGAAGGGGACTAACCTTAAAAAAAAAAAAGCTCTGCTGCTGAGCAAAGAAAGCAGTAGCTGGGAAAAATGTTGCTACAGAGTTCAAACAATGAAAAAATTGCCCTTCCCCTGTTCCTACCCTCCCTCTATTTCTCCATACCAGTTTCTTTTAGCTTTGGCTCCGGTGCCAAAACAGAATTCTCTTTTGTTTGTGAAGTCCCCATCTTTTTTTTCAGGAGAGGGCTGCTGCTGCCCCTATCAGTCCTAGCACAGAAGCTGCATGCAATGTCGGCGGCTTCGAGAGGTGCTGGCTGGCAGGGAGAAGGGAGCCAGCACAGCAACTTTTGTAGTCACACAGCTGCAAAGCTTGCTGAGCTCCCCCATACCCTGCCCCACCTGCCACCCCAAATTGTGTCCCACTGCAAGACACACATTTTACTGGAGAGTGGCAGCTCCAGGTCATCTCTCAGCTGTTGCGGGCAGGGAGTGCAAGGCAACTAACTTCTCACATTCCAGAGAAGTTTTTCTTTACTTTGCAAGGTTTTTCCCTGCACAAAACAGCTGAGAGATGACCAGGAGCTGCCAGGCCAGCAGCAGATCTGCCGGCTTCCTGTAATCTGCAGTTTACTCATGCTGATATCACCCCTCCACCAGCTATCCCTCCCCCGCCCACCTGTGCCCTTCAGCCTTATCTTTGCCAGCAGCGGTGAGCAGAAATATGGGGCTAGATTCTGCAAATAGTGGCTGGGCGGGGTGGGCGAGCATTGGGTGAGCGGGGTGAGCGAGCAAGGACTGGTTTGGGGGCATGGCCAGCCAAAGGTCACTAACGGTTCGGGGAACCACATCAAATTTCCGCTAACAGTTCTCCCGAAGCAGTCCAAACTGTTAGCAACCCACCTCTGAAGCTGACGAGCGGGCAGCTGAAAGCAGTTTTCCGTTCGTCTCCCTCTCTGATTTTTATACGATAGTATGCTTCCCTCAAGTCCAATTTCGTGAACACTTTACCCTTCAACAAGTGGTTTAGCATGTCTTTCATGAGGGGGAGGGGTTAGGTGTTTTCTATGCACACAGCATTGATTCCCTGGGAATCAATGCAAAGCTGCATCCTCCCATCTTTCTTCTCTTTAAAGAGCACTGGGGCTACCACTTTGGATTTCACGGGCTGGATGAAACTTCACTTTAGATTGCACAATTTAGACGTACTTCCTCAATTCCTCCATCTCTTTTGGAGTCATGGAGTACATTTTTGGCTTGGGTAATTTAGCCTCTGGCACAAACTCTATCATGCAGTTGGTCGAGTGGTGAGGAGGGAGAAAGTTGCAATCCTCTTAACTAAACCCCCCAAGTAGTCTTGATACTCCTTTGGCACTTGCTGCCTGTCAGGTAGGGCATCTTGGACTGGGGCTGCAATTTCTCACACGGTAGCCTCCTCTTGGGTGGTGGCTTCTAGGAGGTGGTCCTGCCTTACAGGTGGCAGTGGCCCAATGCTAATGACTAGCTTCTTATAGCTGCCATTCCAGGAGATTGTGGGGCCCCATTTATCGAGCCATGTGAGTCCCAATATGACTGAGTTGGTCATCTTTGGGGTGACCATGAACCAAAGGAGTTCTTGATGAACTCCTTTAGTTCTCTAGTCTGACAAGCTCAGTGACCAAGGTGGCAGGGGCCCCACCAATTGTTCAAAGCTGATGGGGTGCATAAGGGGCCTTTTGCGTATGGCCAACTGTTCAATTATGTGGAGACTGATTAGGCATCACATGCAACTGGTGTCTATGATGGCTTCTGCTTCCCTTTGGACCCCTATCTCTGGGACTGCTAAATTAATTTTGAAGGCAAAGGGGTGGATGGCTCCACTTACCATTGAATTGCTGTTGCTACTGCTCTCCCCCACAGAGACTGGAGGAGTTCCCTCTGCTTCATTGGGGAGGAGTGGGACGTCCAAAGCCTGTTTGACTCTCTATCCTTTGTCGGGCAGTTTCTGCAGTGTTTTCTTTGCTCTGGCTTGGGCAGGAGACCTGCTTTGGGGAATGGGAGTCAGAGCCAGGCATTCCAAGGCCTGGTGCCGGTGCGGACCACACCAGTAGCATTTGACAGTCCTGGACAGTGCGGGAGGGGGCTCCTCAGGTTTCTTCATCTGGGTCTGGTGTCTGAGTGATCTCCTGGCCAGTTTATCTGCAGCTGGTTTCCTGTGAGGGTGAAGCTCCAGGTCCAGAATGATGGCAGTGTTGTACCACAACTGTATCTGGTTTGGTACAACCCTAATGCCGCAGGCTTGCCTGAGATCTGGGTCCAGGGCCACTTTGAAGGTGTGCACCATTAGGTGCTGTGGCTAGTCTTGCAATTTTCCAGCCAACCTACGAAACTCCCATATTAATTCTTTTGTGGGTCTGCTTCAGTGCTTTAATTTGGGTTTCAGCTTCCATTTGCTGGGCAACGTTGTTGAATCTGACCCGCATCAGTTGGATGAATTCATTGGTGTCTTCTAGCTCAGGGGCCTCCTCATCATGAAGCTCTGCTATCCATTCTGCTGCCTCTCCTTTGTTCATGCCACCCACGATAGCAGAAATCAATTCCCGATCCGATGGGCATTGATTTCCATATTTGTCGATGTGGGCCCAGATGCAGTTGAGGAAAATTCAATTTCACAGGAGTCCTATCAAATGTCACCTGAAATTGTAGGGGAGGAGTGGCTGGCAGGACCGGCAGCTGGGCTTGAACAGGTGGTTGGCCAGGCGCTGCCCAGTGTTAGGTTGGCGTTTGGGGCTCAAGACCCCAGACAGCACCCTGAAACTTGGGGGAGCTGCATTACTTTGAAAGGAGATTCGGGTTAATGTCTGGGTTCCAAGTAACACCCCCAACGAAATCAAACTCAGAGGCTTGAATTTCCTCAAAGCTAATTTTTATTAGAGATGTCATATTGGCACATCTGGGAAAATCCAAATCTGAAAGCTTCTGGGTTTTCCTCACCCAAAAGAAAGTTCAAGTCCTTGCCCTTCACCCATGTCCATCACATGAACCAATCAGGTTCTTCACAGCACAGCTGCAGGGCCCCACGGCCTTGACATTCTAGAAAGAATCTTATTTTGGCTAAATATCATCTTCAGTCCATACAACCCCTCCTCCTATTTTCCCACAGTAGAACTTGTGGCAGGCCTGAAAGCTCAAAGGAGGGGGGTAGAACTGGTATTACGATGGTACGATGGACGATCCTGAAGCTCCAAGATCGCCATCGATATCTTCGCTGCTGGATGGTCCATTTTGGACCGCACCATCCCGTAGAGATGGTGATAGGGCAGGGCATGTCCTGCTGATCCCATGGACATTGCAAAGTCCCTGGTTAATCCAGGAGAAGCCCTTTTTTCCGGCGGCGAAGAGGCAGCCATTGAAGCTGCTGAAGTTGGGACAGCTCCAGAATGGAAGAGATTGGGAGAAAGTGTGTTGGCTTGGTGAGAGATAGATTATTTAAATAGATTATTTGAGAGAACACCCTGAGGTGAAAAGGAAGTTAAAATTGAAGACAGAAGTTAAGCGGTGGAATTAAGCCTGAGTCTAAGGTAGCATTCCCTATTTTTCAACTTATTTCTACTTATGGATGTTTATGGATGATCGTATTTTTCAACTTGGACTGGACTGGATTGGTCTGGAGATTTCTGTTTTATTTATTTAACTGTTAAATTTTTAGTGCCTTTTAGTACAAATTTTCCCTGTTTTTTTTTAAATTTTATTAGTTAAAAGTACAAACAAACATAAATACAATGATACAACATACAAAACAAACAAACATCAATCAAGTCTTACGACTTGCTCTTAAAGTTATCACATTGGTAGACTATTTTTCCTGTATCTATCTATATATCTGTATATTTACATTTTTACATATGAAGCATTAATATACGTTCCATCTTTAAAATTGTTACACTCCCTAATTGGTGCTCAAAGTTTTGTCTCAAAAATTGACCCTATTCTTTAGTGTCCCTATGAATGTATTTTTAACTTTTTCTCCAACCAGTTATATCATTACTGCTAAATAACTAAGAGTACTGCTAAGTAATACTCTGTGTCATCTTTCTCTTATAGCTCTTTTGTTAGTTTATCCATTTCTGCGCATTCTGTGATTTTAGTGATTATTTTGTTTTCTGTTGGTATGTATTCATGTTTCCAGAGTATGCGGGCTGCAGTTAGGATGTGGATAATTAAGTATTTTATCTCTTTCTCATATTGTGCTGTGATTATTCCAAGTAGAAAGGTTTCCAGCTTCATTTCCAACTTCTGATTTGTAATTTCTTCTATCATTTTCCTTATTTCCTGTCAATATTGTTTCGCCTTTCGACATGACCACCATAGATGGTAATATGTTCCTTTTTCTGCATTACACTTCTAGCAAATTGGAGAGGTGTTTGGAAACATTTTCGCTAGGTGCGCCGATGGGAGGTGCATAACATAAAACATTTTGACCAGGTTTTCCTTATAGGGTTTAGACATTGTTAGTTTATAATTTATAGTCCATAATTTTTCCCATTTGTCCAATTCGATACTATACCCAATTTTTTTTGCCCAGATTATCATGTTTTCTTTAACCACTTCTTCCTCTAGTTTATATCTTAATAAATAATTATATATTTTGGTTATCATTTTCTCATCCATTCCTTGTAAAATTTTATCCAATTCATTTGGTTCATTTTGAAATCCGAATTGTACCCGATCTGTTTTATATCTTGATTCTATTTGTAAATATGGCCACCAGTCAATGTCTATACCCTGTTCTTTCAATTCTTGTCTCGATTGTAATTCTCTCTATTGTTCAGTAGTAGTTTGTAGTTTTTCATTTTCTCCGTGTCCATAGCGTTAGGATAAATCAGTGCCTCCAAAGTCAATAACGATCTTGGAATTTTATTATAATGTGTTTTCTGATCTCTTGCCATGTTCTATGTAATGATCCTCTAATAATGTGTTGTTGGAAATATCTGTGATGTTTATCTCTTCCCTCCCACAAAAATGTGTGCCAGCCTCATTGTAGGTCGAATCCCTCTAGAAGTAGTGTTCTCTTATTTTTAAGATCTATCCAATCTCTTATCCAATTTAATGATGCCGCCTTATAGTACAGTTCCCAGTCCGGTAATCCTAATCCTCCTTTCTCCCGGGTATCTTGCAAGCATTTTATTCTAATTCTGGCCTTCTTCCCCTGCCAAATATACTTTGCTATCATTTTATTGAAGTCTTTGAAAAAATCCTTTCCTGGCCAAATCGGAATTACTTGGAAGAGGTATAGCAGTCTGGGTAGTATATTCATTTTAATGGATGCAATTTTCCCTAAAAATGACAATTGTAGTTTGCTCCATGCTTCCAGATTTTTTTAATCTGTTTTGTTAATTTAGTATAGTTATCCTCTCTAATTGATGTTGCTTTGTTGGTGAGTCAAATTCCCAAATACTTTACTTTCTTTATCATTTGTATTCCTAATGTATCCTCTAATTTTTTCTCCTGTGCCTTTGTCAAGTTCTTCGTTAATGCTTTTGTTTTTTGTTTATTAATTTTGAGACCTGCCACACTTCCATATTCCTCTATTTTCCCTAACAGTTTAGTTCCTGTTATTTCTGGTTGTTCCAAGATAAACACCACGTCATCAGCTAAGGCTTGCAGTTTATAATCCTCTTTGTTTATTCTCAGACCTTTTATTTCTTTGTCTTTCCTAATTTCATTTAATAAGATTTCTAGGGATATTATAAACAATAATGGTGATAGAGGACATCCTTGCCTCACTCCCTTTGATATCTCAAGTTTTTCTGTCATATCCCCATTGATCATAATTTTTGCCATTTGGGAAGAGTATATTTTCCTAATCATGTTTAAAAATTTATCACCAAATTCCATCACCTCCAATTGTAATATGCAAAAATTTCAATTTAAGTGTCAACCTCGCTAGCTTTGCCTTGCTTCGGCTGTCATAGAAATGGAGGGAGGGAGGTTTAGGCTCACGGGGGCTTTGTAAAATCTGAGAAATGAAACCAGTTCCTAAGCTGTTATCAGACGAATGGACACTGCATTCCTGGATGCTGACACGACCAGACGTCTGTTCCCACCTGACCTCTGGGAGACCTGTGGATTGGATGATTTATGGTGGACAGGGGAGGGAATGCTTTCTAATTGTAACTTTCGCGCGTTTTGCCTCAGAATCCTGCTTTCCACGGTTGCGTTCATTTCATATCTAGTAAAAGTACCAGTCTTTAACCTATGATGAAGTCTGGGTCTTCCTTTTCTGGATACTGAAGGAAGCATACCTGACAATAAGCAGGATTCTCACCTCAGCCATCCCGGACAAGACCGAGGGGGCTGAAATCCACGGAATGTCTGATCAAGAAAGTGATACAGATCAGATGGGGGCATATGACTTGGCTATGTCTTCGTACCAGCCACCAGAAGAGACTGCGGTGTGGCTGGAGAATTTACAGCTGAAAGAGCCGAGCGAAGAACCAGCCCAATGGTCGAGAGGGGTCGGAAGGTTGCCGGACCTGGGAAGGACCCCCCCGTGGAGTAACAACCTCCAGATCCCGAAAAGGAGAAGGCGTGTGGCTGCAGGAGCAGAAGGAACACCTCATGATGGATCAAGCACTACAACTCATTCGCGATGTTGAAGAAAGCTGAAAAAACCGTGAGTCTTATGCAAATCCTGAAGGGGGGAAAAGAGAATACTCCAAAGTAGATCCTGAGGAAGGAGCTTGTGCGGGAGGAGAGAGCTGACGAAGATACATCCCAGGCTTTGGGTGGTCAAACGAGAGATGCGGTAATCCAGGGGGCCCCAGCCTTGCAGGCCCCACCCCGCAGGCACAAGAAACCTAAAATTCCCCCCCCCTTCCTGGAAAATAGGGAGGAGACCCGAAAACTTTGGGGTTTTTCTTAACCCAAGTGTGGAATCACATGCAGGACTGGGGAGAGGATTATTTGTCGGATGCAGCCCGAGTGAGATGTGTCACTAGTGCCTTAGAGGGGGTGGCAGCCGAGTGGATGGTGGTACTCCACAATAACAATTCCCCTCTGCTGCGGAATTACAACCAGTTCATGACGGCCCTTAGGAAGCGTTTTGAGGACCACCTAGCTGAGCAGAAGGCGAGGCTCCATATGAAAAGTATCCAGCAGGGCCGAAGATCGGTAGCGGAATACACCCAAGAATTTCGGGACCTAGTGCCATACATGACAGGGTGGTCAGAAATAGCTCTGCTGGAGGGTTTCAAAGACGGGCTGAATGAAGAAATCTACCATGACTGTAGAGCGCGGGGGGTCCCCGAAGATCTGGACAGTTGGTACATAGTAGCTGAGGATGCGGAAATTGAAATAGGCCGCAGTCGACTCCGAAGATGGCGTGCTGGGGAGCCTTCATTCTCCTACCACTGCAAGGAAGCCCCGAAGATGGCTGGAGGAAGGGTGGAGTCCAAACCCAAGCCAAAGCCCTTCACCTGCTTTAAGTGTGGCATGGAAGGTCACCGGGCTGCTGAGTGTTCCTCCAAGCCAGTGCCTAAAACTACCAGCAGAGGGCCAAAGAAGATGGACAAAACACCCGCAAAAGTTCGTGAAGCTGCACTGGAGGGGGAAGTCATAGAGTTCGCTCCCCGGGCCAAGGGTGAGTTGGGAACTCCGACCAACGCAGACAACAGTGAGACCGACCCCGACTCCGATGATCTGGTGAGTCACACTGAGGGGCCCCTGCTCATCCCCATAGAACTAAAGGTGCCATGCACAGGGGCCCATGCACGGATGCCAGCCTTATTAGACTCTGGGTGCACCAGGTGCATTATCAGCCCGAAAGTAGTAGAGAAGATGGGCCTGGGACTTAAGGAACTGAAAAGGCCTATTGCGTTTTGTCAGCTAGATGGGTCGATGGCAGGGGGGGGGGCCAACCAGTTTCATAACGGAACCCATTGAAATGAAATTAGGGGACCACGTAGAGACTCTCAGTTTTATTGTGGCCCCTAGCATGGAACGACCCCTTATACTTGGCCTGCCCTGGTTACGTAAATGGAACCCGCGAATTAACTGGAAAACGGGTTCTGCGCATTTGTGCTGGGAAGCCACCACTAGAGGGGAAGGAACCCTCCCTTGAAGGCAGAGGGGAGCCTGAAGAAGTGGAGTTGGCAATAGACCACATAGAGGGGGAGGAGAAAATTCCAAAAGAGTATTGGGATCTCCGTGAAGTCTTTAGTGAGAAAGCCTCGGATGTGCTACCCCCCCACAGGGCTTCGGACTGTGCTATTGAGATACTCCCTGGAGTGAAGCTCCCTAAGCCAAAAATTTATCCTATGACCCCTCATGAACTGGGGGAACTATGCAATTTCATTGACAAAAACCTAGAACGGGGTTTCATCCAACCAGCTAGACCACCAGTGGCCGCACCAGTTCTGTTCAGAGAGAAGAAAGATGGTTCCTTTCGTTTAGTAGTTGATTATAGAAACTTAAACGCCATTTGCGTGGAAAATGTCTACCCCTTACCCCTCATGAAGGACATGTTGGCTCACTTAGGAAAGGGGAAGATTTTCACCAAACTAGACTTATGGGAAGCTTACTACAGGGTGCGGATCAAGGAGGGGGATGAATGGAAAACCTCATTTAACTGCCCGCTGGGATATTTCCAGTTCCGAGTACTCCCTTTTGGACTACAAGGGGCTCCTGCAGTATTCATGCAATTGATCAATGAAATTTTGCATGAGCATTTGTACAAGGGGGTGCTCGTTTATTTGGATGACATTCTTATCTACTCTGAAAACATGGCCGACCACGTGAAATTAGTACGCACCGTCCTGAAAAAACTTAGAGCTGCTGAACTGTATGCAAAACTTTCTAAGTGTGAATTCCACCAAACCAAAATCGACTATCTTGGATATCGCATCTCCCCGGAGGGAATAGAAATGGACCCTGCAAAGGTTCAGGCGGTATTAGAATGGACGGCGCCACGCACCCGCAAGCAGCTACAGAGTTTTTTGGGATTTGCTAACTTTTATCGACAGTTCATCCCCTCGTTTGCCAAAATCGCATTGCCAATAACTAATCTCCTGAAAACCAAAGGTGAAGAAAAATCAAAACCTTCCAAACCTCTTGAATGGACTATGGACTACCAGGCAGCATTTGAAAAACTGAAACGGCTTTTTGCTGCTGAACCAGTCCTCAAGCACCCGGACATGGATGAACCTTTCGTAGTACAGGCAGATGCCAGTGATGTCGCAGTAGGGGCCGTACTTCTGCAAAAGAATGCGGATGGAAAATTACAGCCTTGTGCCTACACGTCCCGGAAGCTGTCCGAAACTGAAAGGCGATGGGCCATATGGGAAAAGGAGGCTTTCGCTGTACGCTGGGCACTTCTAACTTGGAGACAATTTCTTGAAGGAGCTAAACATCCTTTTGAAGTTTGGACTGATCATAAAAATCTCGAGGCTTTGAAAACTCCACGTAAGCTGTTGCCAAAACAAGTTCGCTGGGCCCAACACTTCAACTGCTTTAACTTCACCTTGCGCTACCTTCCTGGCGGGAAGAATTTCATGGCAGATGCTCTGTCCCGATTGCCTCAATACAACAGCATCAGGGAGGAAGTTGTTCGTCCAATTGTCCCATCAACCCAACTGGCGGCACCAGTGACTACCCGAGCACAGTCGAAAAGTGACCCAAGCCTCTCGGGTGATTTGCTCCAGAAACTACAAGAGACTTTAAAAACCGATGAGTGGTTCCAAGCCCACTCAAACGAATGTACGCTTCGTGATGGACTAGCTTGGATTGGAGCTAAATTGTACGTCCCAGCCAGCTACGAGTAACCGTTCTGCAACACGCCCATGACTCCAAAGTGGCGGGACACTTTGGATTTCTCAAAATCTTACATCTCGTCAAAAGACAGTTTTGGTGGCCTGCGCTCAAAAAGGACACAGGGCATATGTAGCGAGCTGTCCAGTGTGTGCCTCAGCTAAGAAACCTCCCGAGAAGGCACCTGGTCTTCTCCAAAGTGTGGCCAGACCCACTGCCCCTTGGAAAGAAATATCCATGGACTTCATTGTAGACCTTCCCGAAAGTGGGGGGTGCACAGTTATATGGGTAGTAACTCATTTGTTTTCCAAACAGGTGCATTTTATCCCATGTTCTAAGATCCCATCAGCAAAAGCCCTTGCTAAGATGTTCATTCAACATGTATATAGGCTACATGGAGCGCCAAAACGTATAATTTCAGAC
Source organism: Masticophis lateralis (assembly GCA_030761175.1). Lineage (NCBI taxonomy): Eukaryota > Metazoa > Chordata > Lepidosauria > Squamata > Colubridae > Masticophis > Masticophis lateralis. The sequence goes on along the minus strand of JAUDYJ010000007.1, from coordinate 23,344,230 downwards.
AGGGGAGTGCAGTTCACCTCCAGCTTTTGGAAAGAGTTCCTGATGCTGATAGGCTCCGCCCAAGGACTAAGCTCCGCCCACCACCCCCAGACCAATGGGGCCTGTGAAAGAACCAATGCTGTACTAGAACAGTATCTGAGATGTTATATAAATTACCAGCAAGATAACTGGGTAGACTTGCTGCCATTCGCAGAAGTGGCATATAATAATTCCATACATAGCAGCACAGGTTTCACTCCTTTCAAGGTGGCTTCTGGCCAGAAGTTTGTGCCAATCCCAGAGTTACCTCATGATGACCCACAGAACCCTTCTCTAATTGAGTGGATCGATCAATTTCGAGCGACTTGGGCAGTAACTCGAAAAGCGTTAGGTGATGCTCACCAAGCCCATAAAGCCCAAGCCGACAAAAGGAGATGCCCTGCACATGTTTATAAAGTGGGGGACATGGTCTATCTTTCTACCAAGTATTTGTAAACTCCTCAGAAATCAAAAAAGCTTGGACCTAAGTATGTGGGGCCTTTCCCTGTTACTCGGATCATTAACCCAGTCACGGTTGAATTAGATTTACCCAAGAACTTGCAACGAATTCATCCAGTGTTTCATGTTAGCTTACTGAAACTGGAACAATCGTCCCCTCTACGTCCGTCCAAAGAACCTCCTCCTGTTCCCATCCTCATTGAAGGGGAACAACATTTTGAAGTAAAAGAGATTTTGGACTCTAGAAAACATCATGGAAAAGTGCAGTATCTCGTAGCATGGAAGCACTTCCTGTTATCACAAGCTGAATGGGTGAATAAACGTGATGTTCGGGCACCTAGAAAAGTGCAGTTGTTTCACACCAAATACCCTGATAAACCTTGAGACATGATAAGTATTGATTGTTGTGATATTACCTCTTCTTTTCTCTGTTTCAGGACTAGAAGCTATCTTTTCTGAAGGGGGGCCGAATGTCAACCTCGCTAGCTTTGCCTTGCTTCGGCTGTCATAGAAACGGAGGGAGGGGGTTTAGGCTCACCGGGGCTTTGTAAAATCTGAGAAACGAAACCAGTTCCTAAGCTGTTATCAGACCAACGGACACTGCATTCCTGGATGCTGACACGACCAGACGTCTGTTCCCACCTGACCTCTGGGAGACCTGTGGATTGGATGATTTATGGTGGACAGGGGAGGGGATGCTTTCTAATTGTAATTTTCGCGCGTTTTGCCTCAGAATCCTGCTTTCCACGGTTGCGTTCATTTCATATCTAGTAAAAGTACCAGTCTTTAACCTATGATGAAGTCTGGGTCTTCCTTTCCTGGATACTGAAGGAAGCATACCTGACATTAAGTTATCGAATGCCTTCTGCACATCCAGGAAAATTAAGGCCAGTTGTTTGTCCAATTTTTTCTCATAGTATTCAAAGACGTTAATGATTGTTCTGATATTATTTTTGATCTGTCTTCTTGGAACAAAACCATTTTGGTCTAAGTGGATGTATTTATGAATAATTGTTTTCAGTCTCTGCGTAATTACCAGCATGAACAGTTTGTAATCCACATTTAACAGCGATATTGGCCTGTAGTTTTTGATTTGTGTGGGATCAGTGTCTTCTTTTGGGATGAGAGTAATGATGGTTTCAGCCCAGGAATTGGGAATTTTTGCTTCTAAGAGTGCATCATTGAGAACTTGGAGTAAGAACTCGTCCATTGGGTGCTGACATTTTTTATAGAATTCTGTTGGTATGCTATCTGGTCCGGGAGTTTTATTATTATTTTTTTGTTTTTTCCTTGCTTCCAACAATTCAGTCATGGTAATTCGTCTATTTAATAACTCTTTGTGTGTCTCCTCCAACTTTTGGATATTTGTTTTGTGTAAAAATTCCTTAATATCCCCTTCCCTGATTTCTTCTTGTTTGTACAGGTTCTGAAAAAAAAAATTTGCTATACATTTTTTGTCTTGATTTATGTGGTATATTTCCCCTACCTCATCCTGCAGTTGGTATATGATCCTCTTCTCTTTTTCCTTTTTCAATTTATATGCTAACCAGCACCCTGTTTTATTTGCATACTCAAAGTGTTTTTGTTTTGCCAGTTTGATTTTCTGTTTGTGTAATTAAATTAATTTTATGTTTGACAAGTTTTAACTTTCCTTTAATTATTTTATTGTGAGGTTGTTTCTGCAGTTCTAATTCATGTGTTCTGAGTTCTGTTAATAGGTTGTTTCTTGTCTGTTGTTTATCTTTGTTTTTCTTTGCTGTATATGCGATGGTAAGGCCTCTTAGTAGGCTTTGGCTGTATTCCAGAAGTTTTGGAGTGTTGTCTGTTCTTTGGTGTTTATCTGAAAAAACATATTCATTTCTTTCTCGATCATCTGTGAGTATTCCTTGTCCTTAATCATTCCAATGTCCATCATCCACCTTTTTTGTTTCCACTATCCTTTCCATACTATTGTTATTGGACTGTGGTCTGCCCAGATATTTGGTGATATTTCAATGACTTTTATCTCTTTCCTAAGTTCTGAGGTCATCCAAGCCATATCTATTCTGGACCATGATTGGTGTGGGCCAGAATAGAACGTATATTGTTTTGCTTGTTTATTCGCCTCTCTCCAAATATCATGTAATTGTAATTCGTCTGCCATGTCTTTGAATGTATCCGGTAATGCTTTTTTCCCTGGTTTTGTTCTTTTTATTGCTCTGATAATCTTTTTCAGTGTCCAAGAGGGCATTGAAATCTCCTATGATGCAGATATTCTCATATTCCAGATCTTTAATTATGTTATGTATTTTTTTGAAAAAATCACTTTGATTTCCATTGAGTGCATATATTGATATTAATAATATTTTTTTTGGTTCTATTTTTATTTCTATTATCAAAATCCGTCCATCTGTGTCTGTATATACTTGCTTTGTTTTTAAATGTTTCTTAATGTATACTGCAACTCCTTTCTTTTTTTGATCCGCTAATGATGTGTGTGGTGTTCCTAATCTTTGGTTTTCTAATAGTTTTTGGTGTTGTTTCTTAATATGGACTTCTTGTAAGATTATGACATCCATCTCTAATTTAGGTAATTTTGTGTGTTCTTTTGGTTGGTGAATTTAGTCTGTTTATGTTAATTGAGGTCATCTTTAGTTCTTGTTCCATTCTTGTTTTCTTAGTCTTCTTGTGTTTCTTGTAATCACTTGTGTCTTTTTTAAAAAAATATACTTTATTGGTTTTATAAATATACAAGAAAAAAAAGCATCAAATTTCTAATAATATCGGAAGTGCAGTGTCTGTATATGTTTACAAAATATACCACAGTTGTATTTCAAGCTTCAATTTCAGAGATATAACCATACCTACTCTCAAGTTTTAATCCTATTATAAAGCCAATCGTACCATCTACCCCATACAACATAGTGTTTAGATTTTTCATCATTGTTTAGCTCATTCGTTAAGTTGGACATTTCTGCGCACTCTAAAATCTTATTTATTACGTTTTCCTCCGAAGGTGAGGTTTTATCCTTCCATGTTTTTGCATATACTAATCTGGCTGCCATGGTTATGTGGATTATAAATTGGATTTTTTCTTTAGCCATCCCCTCCCTAATTATGCCCAAAAGGAAGGTTTCAGGGGCTAGGTCTATTTCTTCTTCAATTATCTCCCTCAATCAATCACGAATTTTGGACCAGAACCTTTTTGATATTTGACAGGACCACCACATATGATAGAAGGTGCCGACTTCCTTACCACATTTCCAGCAAGTTGCTGAAGCATTGGGGATCATTTTCGCCAGTCTAGCTGGCGCTAGGTGCCACCTGTGGAGCATCTTATACTGGTTTTCCCTATACGTTGCCGCTTTGGTCATTTGATAATTCCTATTCCATGCTTCTTCCCACTCATTAAAATTTATACTATATCCTATATTTTTTTCCCAAGCATTTAATTGATTTCTAGCTATAGCCTCTGCCTTATCCTCATCTATTAACAGGTTGTATAATCTTGCAAGCATTTTCTTTTCTTGTCCCAATAGAATTTTGTCCAAGCTTCTGTATTTAAGTTCTATGCCAAATTGATCCCTATCCTTTTGGTACCTAGAATTGATCTGCAGGTAATTCCACCAATCTATGTTAAAACCTTGGTCTCTTAGTATATCTAAAGATTTAAGATTCCCATTTCCATCTAATACCTCCTTATATGTAGCAAACGTTTGAATATCTCACCTATTTGGGTCAATTAGAGCCTCCATGATGGAGATCCAATTTGGTACTTTTACATAAAACCGCTGCCTAATTTCTTCCCACACTTGAATAAGAGTCCCTCTTACTTTATGTCTGTGAAAAGTGAGGTTTTTCTTATTTCAAGAGCCACACAAGTGGGCATGCCATCCTTCTTGCAGGTCATGCCCTTCTAAGGTCAGAATTCTTCTATTTTGTAATGTGACCCACTCCTTAATCCAAACTGATTTGGCTGCCTTTTGATATGCCTCCCAATCGGGGAGACCAAAACCACCCATATTTCTTTTCCCTTGTAAAATCTTGTATGATATCCTTGACTTTTTCCCCTCCCATAAAAAAAGCCTAATACTTTTGTTCAGATCTAAAAAATTTTTTTTACCTAATTTCACCTGAATATTTTGAAATAAGAATAAAATTTTAGGGAGAATGTTCATTTTAATTGCTGCAATTTTACCTGTAAGGGACAATTTTATCTTTTTCCATCTCTCCAGGTCTTGCTGTATTCTTTGTAGTAATGGGGTGTAGTTATTTTCTTTTAAAGATGAGTACCGCGAAGTTAGCCATACACCTAAATACTTTGTTTTTTTCACTACCTGGATGCCTAGCAACTCTTCCAACTCTATTTTGTGTATTTCTGTTACATTCTTCACTATTATTTTAGTTTTTGTTTTGTTGAGTTTAAAGCCGGCAACTTTTCCATAGTTCTCTATTTCTTGTAGGACTTTTGGGCCAGTTTCTAGTGGGTCTTCTACTATTAACACCACATCGTCTGCGAAAGCCTGCATTTTGAAAATTTCTTTCCTTATCTTAAGTCCTTTAATATCATTGTTGGCTCTGATCTTCCTAAGTAGCACTTCTAACGCCAGAATAAAGAGTAAGGGAGATAAGGGACATCCTTGCCTTATGCCCTTTTGAATTTGAAATGTTCGAGTCTTATCCCCATTTATTAAGATATTTGCCTTTTGTTTATAGTATAGATTCTCAATCATTTTCCTAAAATTGGCCCCAAAACCCATTAAATTAATTTGATTAACCATAAAGCTCCAATTCAAATTATCGAATGCCTTTTGGGCGTCCACAAACACTATCTCCAGCTGCTTGTCTGGATGTTGCTCGTAATATTCTACAACATTTAATACTGTTATCAGATTATTCCTAATTTGTCTCCCAGGGAAGAATCCATTCTGGTCTTTATGGATCCAGTGGTTTAGAATTTTTTTCATTCTTTCTGCTATAATGGACATGAACAGTTTATAATCAGAATTCAATAAAGAAATTGGCCTGCAATTTGCTATTTATTTCAGTTCGGCACCTTCCTTCAGTATGAGAGTGAGGTACGCTTCCCTCCATGTATCTGGGATACTTATACCTGCCAATACCTCATTGAAGATCTCTAATAATTCTAGTTTTAGTGATTCATCCAATTTTATATACATTTTCCCTGGGAGTCCATTAGGGCCTGGAGTTTTATTTTTTTTAATTTTAGAAAGAGCAGTTTTAAGTTCCTCTATTGTGATCCATCTATTTAACATATCCCTCTCTTCTTCTGTTATTTGGGGTAAGTCAGCTTCCATCAGATATTGTTCCACCTTCTCAGCCTTAATCTCTTCTTTGTATAATGCTTCATAGAAATCTCTTGCTCTACCTAATTTGTCCTCTTCCTTTGTCAGGGGATTACCTTTGGAGTCTTCCAATACCAGGATCTGACTTTTTTCATTTTCTTTTTTGAGTTTATACGTAAGCCACCTTCTAGACTTGTTAGCATTCTCGAAGTGATAATGTTTGGATCTTTTCATTTTTTGCGCTACTTCCTCCTGATCTAAGATATTCAACCTATGTCTCGCCAACATCCAATTTTGTTTAGCCACCTCCTCTCCTGGCTTCAGCAGTAATTTATTTTCTGCATCTTCTAATTTCTTAATAAGTGCCTCTCTCTCCTTCCTTTTTTCCTTACTCTTATACGACATATAAGAGTACACCTCTCTTACATACGCCTTCATCGTATCCCATACTATTTCTCTAGCCGTACCTTTATTTCTGTTTTCTGCAAAAAAGCGCTTTACTTCTTCATTTAGTTTGGCTATAAACTCTTTTTCATTCAATAGGCTCATGTTTAATTTCCATCTCTTTTGAGTTCTCTTTTTTGTATGAATCCAATTTATTTTGAGAAGTTTATTATCTGCCCATGTGCTTGTATTTATCTCTACCTTCTGTATTTCCAGTCCTAATTTCCTGGTGGCCCAAACCATCTCTATTCTGGACCAAGAATTCCGCGAAGTTGAATAAAAAGTATATTGACTGTCCGAAGGATGTAATGTTCACCACATATCTATTAAATTTAATTCATCCACCAAATCAAAGAAGCTTTTTGGCAAGGGTGTTCTTTTTTTCCCCTTAATTTTCCCACTTTTATAGTCTCTAACAGGGTCAACAATACCATTGAAATCGCCTAGCATATATAATTCGCTATGAGCCCATCTTCCTAACTGCTCGTGCAGTTTCTGATAGAATTGTCCCTGTTTTTTATTTGGAGCATATATCCCTACCAATATCATTTTTGAATTACCTCTCGTTACCTCAATTATTAAAATTCTTCCTTTGGCGTCTTTATATTTTAATTCTGCCTCTATTTCTCTTTTGACATATATAGCGACACCCCCCCTTTTTTTTCCTTGGCTAAGGACACAAATATTTTACCAAATTTGGGAAATTCTAATTGTTTAGCCTCTTCCTTTTTTATATGGGTCTCCTGTATACAAATAATATCCGGCAATATTAACTTCCTCTTCTTGTAATCATTTAAACCATTAACATTCTGGGACAAGATTTTCAGGCCATTCATTCTTATTGTCTGTGGCTACTCCCTAGTTCTTGTTTTTTAAGGTTACTGCTTTCACCAGTCGAGTTTTCTTTCCTGTTTCTTCTTCTTCTTCTCCTCTTTTCTTCTCCTCTTCTATATCTTCCCTAGTACTTTTTTCTTGGGATGTTTCTTCTTCTGTGTTTGCTATATCAACCTCCTTGCTGTTTCACTCCTCTTCTTCTCCTCTTATTTGATCTAAGAACTCTTGAGCTGCGCTTAGGTTATCTTTCTTCCTTGGCACGAAATTAACATCCCCTCTGGCAAGAGCCATCTGAATAATATGTTTCTTCTATTCAGCTTACTTGTCAAGAATCTATAATTCTTCCTTCTGTCCCTCACTCTTTTTGGCACTTGTTTAAGAATGATCACTTCCTTCCTTCTAAATATGATTGGTTCCTCCCTCGCAATATTGTATAAGATATCCCTCACTTTCCTCCTAGCAAACCTTATATGGACCTCTCTAGGGAGCTTGTTCCTTCTCACATAATTTGTTTGCACCCTATATATCTCATCAAGTTCCCTAATAATTTCCTGTTTGTCTTGCTGGAGCATTTCTGCTATCAACTCAGCCATCTTATCTCCCAAATCTTCATCTTTATCTTCAGCTATATTTTGGAATCGAAGATAGAATGAAGCCTTATCCATTTTGAGATGTATCAATGTGTCTTCCATTTCCTTACTCTGCAACGAGAGAGTTTGATCTACCCTGTCTAGCTTCTTTTCATTTTGTTCAATCCTTTTCTCGGCTTTTTGAATTCTTTTTTCGTTATTAGCGATTGACGCTTGAATCTCATTCATCTTTGAATCTAATGCATGCATATCCAGCTTTAATTCAGTGTGATTATTAACAAGTTTCTCTTGCATTGCTAGCATCGTTTCTTGGATTAATAACAGAGAGGACTGTACTGTTTGTAATGTGTGACATTTGTGTCAGACTTCCGGTTGGTGAGCTACAGCGGTATGGTGCGGAGCGGGTGACTGCTACCCCTCAACGCCTTTTATCATCGTGTTTTGGGGATCCTTTCGGGGGCTTGAGGATTTGGAGGATCCCACGGACGAAGGAGAGAGCCGGGTGAGTGAGAAAGCGATGAGCAAACGCTTCTCACAAGACCGGGAGGCTCTATCAATCCAACGTGGTGAGTCTGACAACTAATGTCAGACCCGAAGCTGTAGTTGCCGACAAATAAGAAGGGAAGCAAGGGAAGATCGGAGGTTGCAGTGGTGGAATTGAGACGTACCACCCCATCTAGACATTTTGGACATCAACGAAGGGGTTGGTGGAATCGGGCGAAGAGGGACTTGAAGCATAAAGGAGCGGTGACTGCGATCGGAGAGTTGATTGCAAGCAGAAGAGAACCCGATAGCCGGCGCCGGCGCGGGGAAGGAGAGGGCGAGGAAGCGATACTGTTCGTGTGGAAAGCGGCCCGATAGGTGTAGTGTACAAGAAGATGAAGCGGAATCCTTGAGATAAACTTTTTGCGCTTTACTGTCTTTACCGGGAAAGAGCGGAGGGAGAAGCAAGTTAGAGATCAGACTCAGTTGGGCCGGTTTGCTTTGGAAAGCAGGAAGTGAGGCCATTACGGAGAACTGCCAGTCATCATAAGGACTACATAGAAGACAACAGAAGAGACTGGAGCTGAATACTCTAGCCTTCCGTATTCTTAGAGAAATGGGACAGCGTTAATTATTAAGTTGCTTGACTTGGAATGAGACATGGATTTAGAACAACAATATTAAAGAGATTGGGAAAACACCATCCGGTATATTCTTAATAAATTGGAACATTCAACTTTAGACTTTGTCTTAGCTCCTGATAACAACTGGAAATTATCTTATTCAGCAAACAAGATTTGTGACTATTTGGTAAATTTATGAAGCTATCTTACCTGTGAGATATTTCTAGGCTCCCACTGATATTTCTAGGCTCCCACTGATATTCTTTGTAGATTAATTTCTGTATTAACTATTAATTATTAACTATTAACTACCAACTATTATCCTTTTACATATACTATTTTTATAAGTATACTATACTTAACGCACTTATTTATTGCACCGACTTAGCTAAGTAGGTACTGATCTATTGATATTTATTACAATTAACTGTTTTTTTAGATGATTATTAACTTAGTGGATCAATCAAGGTAATTTGCCAATTAATTAAGTATTTATAAGTCTTAGTGTATTTTCTTAAGAATCTTATTTGTTGGTAATCAATTATATATTTATAATTTAGGTGATTTTTAAAATAATTACTATTTATTGTCATACTCAATTAATTTTCCTAATTGACTTAGATCGGGACTAATTAATTCTTTAGAATCTACTTTTATTGGAGGATTTAAAGCTCTATAGGAGCCAAGAGTTAATAATTATAACGTGTTTGTAGTGACTTAACTAATCTAAGAAGTTATTGGAAATAACTAAAGGAGGTTAAGGACAGGGATCTAAGGGAGAACTTTCAAATTAACAGACCTCTCATACCTATTATATAAATTAACAGAACTCTTATAGTTAATAAAACAGGTAACCCAATTTGGATTTCTAGAAATAGCTAATAGCGGAAACAGTGGCAAATGCCACTGAATGATTATCTGGAAAAATATAGAGTATATAATAAGAGAACAAAAGTCAATTTTGAAAGAAATGGCAAATATGACCACAACAATTCTGAAAACTGGCAAAAAAGTACCATCCAATCCCACATCGATTTTATCCCCAGCCACCCAGAAGTCATTTGAAGGTTTACAGAAATCAGATAAACCACCAACAATGCCAACATTACAATCACTTGTGTCTTTTCCCTTGCTCCCTCTCTTTCAATTCTTTCTCTCTCCAATCTTCTTTTTTCTTCTTCATCTCTTTCTTCTTTTTCTGTCGGGTCTTCCTCCTAGCTCTTAGTTTCTAATTCTTCTCTGCTTTCCTATTCCTCTTCCAACACAAAATGCTGATCAAAAAAGTCTTATACTTTTTCTAAACTGTCAATCTTTTATTTCTTTTCTTGCCAGGAAATCAGTAACCCTTCCGGTATTAGCTAGTGGAACAATATTTTATATTTATTCAATTGTGTTGTTAAGAAGTTATAATTTTTCCTTTGGTCTCTTATCCTTCTTGGGATTTGCTTGAGAATCATAATTTCCTTTCTCTTGTATTCAATTGTCCCTTCTCTCATCTTCCTGTAAATATTTTCTTTTATGGATTTTTTTTTTTGTAAATCTAATATGTATCTCCTTAGGCAACTTGTGTCTTCGCACGTGATTAGTGTGGACTTTGTAGATTTCATCTATGTCTCTTTGGACATCTTCTTTATCACTCTGGGTCACTTCTGCTAGTATTTCTGTCATCAATTCTCCTAGGTCTTCATCTATTTGTTCCTCTACATTCTGGAATCTGAGGAAAAAAGATGCCTTTTCCATTTCTAAGTATGTTAATGAGTCTTCCAAATCCTTATTGATTGACATTTGATTTTGCTCCATCTTTTCCATTCTCTTGTCCGTTTGTTCTATTTTCTCCTCCACTTTTTGTATCCTCTGCTCGTTTTCCGCAATGTTCTGTTGTATTTTTTCAACCTTCTCATCCATTTTCTTAATGTTATCTTTTATTTCTCCCACATCTATCCTCAATTCTTCATGACTTTTACTTGTTTCTTCATGGTTGTTTGCTATGGACTCTTGTGTTTTATTCATTCCCTCTTGAATCATTGCTAGTACCGAATGGATATTTTGCATGTTAAGGGTGGAGGTTGCCTTTTCTTTTTCCGCCCCTAAGATGGAGTCAACTGGCCTTTGCTGCGCCGGAGAAGCTGAGAGTGTCATTTGGCTTGAGGGTATCTTCTTGCTTATCTTAGTGATCATTGATGAACCTGTAGTTGCCATTTGTCCTCTTTGTATTATCTTTCCCCAAAGTTTCATATACTGGTTTGCTATTTAGATCTTTATGTTTCTGTCTATATTAATGTTCAAATTATAGCATCTAACACTAGAATATAGATCTAAATGTATAAGATAATAAAAGGCTAAATAGTAAGATAAATCACTGGATAAACACAAAAACTGGACTAACAAATATATATAGCAATCTAAACAATATATATGTCACTTTTTACTTAATATTTATTAATTAATAATTAATTAATAATTAATAATCAAATTTAAGTAGCTGGATTTTACTTCATTAAATGTTATTCTTTCTCCTTCATGGTATCTTCTTCTTTCAGTCTTGCATCATTCCAACTTCGCTCTATTAATTTTATCCAATGTCCTTTAAATTAAATATCCGAATGTCCAACACTCAAAATGTCCAAGTCCAAGTGTCCAAGTATGATCTAAGTGTCCAGGAAAAAGATCTTAATAGAGTTAATTTAGCTCCACCACTCATTAGTTTTCAGACAAAAAAGTTCTATATATCAGTTTGCTTTTCACTCTGCTCTTCCGGTATCTGCTGCCAGTCGATCACCTCGTCACAATCTCCACTTATAACAAAGTCTGTCTATCTCCTTTTCTTCTCTCCTCTGGATATCATCCTTTTCCACAAAATAATTTATTTTAATACTCAGGTTTCCTCCGATTTCACCTTCTACTTGCGAGTATTATAGATTCCAATGTCCGCCAATCATTTGATTTTCTGCTGTCAAAATCACCTCTCGCCCCACGCTGTTTCTTCCAATCTTCTCTGGTTTCTCTCACCCCGCTCACAGTTCTAATTCTGAACACTTTCCTCTCCAAGATCAATTTGTTTTGTATTTTATTTTATAATCCACAACTCCTTAATGGTATTTCTCTTGGAGTCGCTCCGGTTCCACCGCTTGCCACTTTCTGCACTGTCACTGTCAGTTTAAGTCTTCTGCTCCACTCACTTTTCTGTTGCCGCTTATCTGGCACTATTTTGCTGCTTGCTTGGAGTCTCACTTTCACCTGTTTCTGTTCACACTTTATATCTGTACCTTCTATTCTTGTTCTTCTTCCTTCTGTTTCCTACCGATGTGTTCTTTAATTTGATCTTCGCTTCCCACTAATCAACTGTCAACATTTCAGGCCAGCTAAAATTGCTGTTTTTTCCTGATTGGAATTCAGAGGAGGTTTCCTCTGAACCTTCGGAGGGATTGCTGTCCTCACCGAGGTCCTCAGGGTTTCCTTTTTTTTCTATTGACCCCTCCAAGGTCAATAGCACCTGGATCGGCTTCCTAATTGAAAATATTGGATCTTTGAGAACGGAGCACCATTCTTTTGTTCCTGGCATGATGACATCACCACGGAAGACGGTGACATCATCGTCACCATCAAATTTTCCCTGGTTTTATCTTTTCTCTATTTTTTCTCCCCCCCCTCTCCCTTTTTATTTTATTGTGTATTGAATTTAAGAAGGGAAGGGAATGTGGAGAAAATAAATAAAACTGCCATCTAGTGGATTGGAAATATTGTACACTTTTTCCCTCCTCTGGTTTAACGAAAGTAACAATTGTGCTATATTTCAAGGACTCTGAGCCTATCCATAGATAAGATAGTGGGAAGAACATCGAAGACTGTCTGCAGGATTGTTTATTTAGGTACTCTTCTGGGAAACTATCAGTGGCAGAAGTCTGAGATTGAAAAAAAGAGGATTGCAGTGACTCTGGAAAGAAAGCTCTAAATATTATTTAAGACTTAACAAAAGAACTTTTGGGTACTATACAGGGATTTTCTTTTAGACAGAAAGTTTATTTTTTCTTTTTTCTTTCTTTCTTTCTTTCTTTTCTTTTTTTTTTTTTTTGGTGTCATTTCTCCACTTCCCCCCATACTCAATTATTTTTATCCAGATTGTGATTTTTTGGAGGATGTCTAATTTTTTTTATGCACATAGATTTTTTCCTAGTGTTTTTTTTCTCACTTTCTTTTTTGGCTTTTTTCTTTTCTTTCTTTGATTGGAGATTGTCAATGTGCTTAATACCCCTCTGTTTAATTGGAATAAGGCATACAAGAGCCTGAAGATTTTTTCCTTTTCTTTTTCCTTTTTTTGTGTTTTTTTTCTTTTTTTCCTTTCCTTTTCTTATTGTTACTTGGAATAATATTTGTCCTACATATAAGTGGATTAAGGTATAGAAGAACCTGAAGATTTTTTATTTGTTTGTATTTTTTGTAACCACTCCACAGAAATGAGTAGAAAAGCAACAGCTATTGATTCTTCTACATCGACTCCTTCTTCTTCATCATCTGAAGGACAATGATCAATACAGATGATGTTACAACAGGATAAGGAAAAGGAACAAGAGAAGGAAAAGGAAGTGACATTGCAGATGATTTGGCAAACAAGAGTAGACAATATTGAACAAAGAACAGAAAAAGAGATGAAAAGGTGGAGAACATACATCAAATGATGAAGAAATATGAGGATAGACTTCAAAAAATTGAGGAAAAGGAGGAACAAAGAGACAAAAAATTGAGCTATTGATAGTAGATTGGATGAGGTTGAATGAGATAAGAGTGGAATATTGAGATGGGAGATGGACAGATCAGAATTCTACCTCAAATTTCAAAATATAGAAGAAGAAAAGGGAGAAAACGTGGCAGAAAAAATGATAAGAATCTTGGCAGAAGCATTAGAAATTATTAAAGAAAAGTTGATGAATGGCATAGATGAGATATTTTGAATCTATACAAGATATGGAATGAGAAACAATCTACCAAGAGAAGTCCACATAAGATTCACTAAGAAATCAATGAAAACACAAATACTGCAGATTGCAAGAGAGAAAACATTGAAATATAAGGTTAAGGAAATTGTGGTTCTGAAGGGTTTAGAGGCTTATTTGGGGAAAAAGGATAAAAAGAAAAGACGTAAACAGATAAGACTGGAAGAAGAGTATAAAAAATTAGAAAAAGAATTCCAAAAAGACAGTCCAAACAAAAAAAAAATTAAGAAATTGATGGAAATGAAAAAACATGAAATAAATTTAAATGAACAGGAACAACTAGCAAATAAATTAAGAATAACTGAACAAAGTTTTTTTGAAAATGCAAATAAACCAGGAAGATGGCTGGCGTATAAATTGAAAAAAGAGAAAGAGAAGACAATAAAATATTTATAAGATGAAGAGGGGAAATTATATTATAGAAATGAAGACAAGAAGAGGATAATTCAAAAATATTATAAAAAGCTTTACTCTCAAGAGAAAATCCCAGAGGAAGAGATATTAAAATATTTGGAAAATTCAGATTTACCTAAAATAGCAGATCAATACAATAGAATGCTAGAAGAAAGAATAACAATGATGGAACTAATAGAAGCAATAAAAAGACAAAAAAATGGGAAAGCATCTGGGTCAGATGGCCTACCAGCAGAATTATATAAAATATTACAAGAAAAGATGAGCAATGTAATGCTAGAACTATTCAATGAACTTTTAATGAAGGCCAAAATGCCAGACTCATGGAGGGAGACCTATGTAACACTTATTCCTAAAGAAGATACAGATTTACAACTAATAAAAAATTACAGAACTATTTCACTATTAAATGTGGATTATAAGATTTTTGCTTCAATAATGGCAAACAGACTAAAAAGACCATTAAATGAATTTATTCATATGAATCAGAATGGATTTTTACCAAAAGACAAATTACAGACAATATTGTTTTTTTGTTTGTTTTGTTTGTTTTGTTTTGTTTTAATTTTTATACTGCCCTTCTCCTACTGGACTCAGGGCAGTGCACAGCCAAGAATAAAAAACATCCCAATACAAAATTTAAAATTTTAAAAGAATTAAACAAATTTTGGCCCAAAATTTAAAACGTCCTGACTAAAATCCATTTACAATTAAAAATATCTAAAGGGGGTGGGGGGTTATGCAGCCCAGCTTGATGAAATAGAAAAGTTTTTAGGGCATGGCGAAAAGCCCGGAGATCTGGTATCCTATGTATCTCCGGGGGCAGGTCATTCCAGAGGGCAGATGCTGCCACAGAGAAGGCCCTCCCCCTGGGGGTTGCCAGTTGACATTGCCTGGCTGACGGCATCCTGAGGAATTCTACTCTGTGGGAGCATACTGGCCGGTGGGAAGCTATCGGTGGCAGAATATGAGGGTAATTTTGAATACTTTGGAGTATTGTGAGACCCAGTCAGAAAAACAAATGTTGATGATGCTTTTAGATGCTCAAAAAGCCATTGATAATGTGAACTGGCAGAGAATGGACTTTGGGGAGAGATTTATAAACACAGTAAAAATATTTATGATAACCAATCTGCTAAAATAATGATGAATGGAGAAATGACAGAAAGAAATATTAGGTGAGAGACTTCCGGAGTACCGTCATGCTGGTGAGGTGCAAGGAATTGGAATCTCCACTTCTCCTGCCTGATTTTCCAAGCCTGGAACCGATAACGGCAACACTGAACCTTGAAGAAGATAGCAAATGAAAGGGGATAGCCCAGAGGTGGTGGAGTGAAAGGCAGTCCTTCACCAAGGAGGGTGGAACCCCCTGAATCCAGCGTGGAAGAGACCGGCTGTCAGAGCCAGGTCCGGAGACATGGCAACCTGAATGGAAAATGAGGAAGCAGAATAGTGAGAAGCAACAAGAAGCATCATCGAGAAGAGTTTTACAAGAGGCAAAGTATACAAAGTGTCTCAGTGAAACTGTAGAGGTGGCAGACGAGGGGAAAAAATGAGTCTCCAAAGAAGAAAAAAGTGGCTCCTTCCCAGTGGGAGCGGAAGGAAAATTGGTGGAGAGTGCAAGTGATTTACGAGTGGTGCTGAGAGAGTTAGGATTGTGGATAGTGGATTGTGGATTGGACTGTTGAGAAAATCTCAAAGAAAAGCTGGAACTGGGATTGTGGCTGAGAGGAGGTACTGAAGGTGTGTGTGGGTGGTGAACAGGTCAGAGAAAAAAGAAAGTAAAGAATAGCATTTGGAGATAGAGACGGAGGAAGTGACAATGACTAGGCAAATTGAATTAAGTTTGGAGAACAGGAGGAGAAAAAAAAGGAACTGTGAAAGTGATTGAACAAGAAAGAACATTGATTTACAGGAGGAAGACTTATTGACTGGAGATATTAAATCAACCAATATACTGATTGGTAAAGGATTACCATATATTTGTATGATATTGGAAATTTATAGTTAATCCAATTTTTTCTTTATGTAACTCTGGAACTTGTTAGCTAAGATTTAATACAGATAATACTAAATATTATGTTGATTTTTTCCCCTAGCTAAAACGAAACTGAAAGTAAAGCAGGTTCTGCTGCAACGTGACAAAATGAGGCAGGGAGAGAGGTTTCTTTTTCTTTTTGCTCACCAAAAAAGGAAGGTGCAAACAATGGGAAATTTAAGAGAAGAGTTCAAGATTTTAAAACACAAAAGAAAAAAAGATCTATTTAACTAGGGAATTGTAATAATTGAGATGCTATTAATTGTATATTGTGTTGAAATAGTTAAGTTATGGTTTGGAGGAATATATGGGGTTAATATACAAAAAAGATAGTTATAACTAATTGATTTATATAAAAATGTTGAATTTGTATGAAACAATTGTAATATTAAATAATTAACCAATGTGAGGATGGGTATAAAAATAGATACAATGGGAAGGGGTATAATATAGAATAAAAGGGAAAAATTGAATTTGATTAAGATTAGAGATGAGAATGAAGGGTAATATTGTTTTTTTTAAAAAAAAATAGATGAGGAATAAATATGGCAAAAAGGAAATATAGAAATTGTAAATTTAATTGAAATGACTAAACACTGTTTAAATTGTGAACCAGCCAAACACTCTGTTCAAAGAAAATACATTGTATGTTTGTATGTGTGCTTGTCTAAAAAATAAAAAAAACTTTAAAAAAACATCCAAAAAAGGTAGGTGCGTCTTATACTCCAGTGTGTCTTATACTCCGAAAAATACAGTACCTTATTCTCTAACCCCCAAAAATCATGGTCAAGGAAAAACAGGGAAAGACATTGCGGAAATAGAAATTAAAGCCAACTTCTGGGCAGACCACAATCCATTAAAAATTAGTCGGAAAGGAGAAGTCAGGAAGAGAGGGAAATGGACCATAAACCAAAGGATAATGAAAGAGAAGAATTTTATTCAATACTCAAAAAAAGAATTAGGCCTGTTTTTAAAAGAAAATTGGAATGAAGAAACTACAACTCAAAACATATGGGATACAACAAAAGCTTCTATAAGAGGTTTATCGATAGCATACACAATAAGAAAATATAGAAATAAAAACAAACAACTGGCAGAGCTCCAAGGAAAATTAGAAAAAGCAGAATCTAAATTACAGAAAGAACCCCAAGAAATCAAAGTAGAAAAAGAGTTAATTAAACACAAATTACAATTAATAACCCAAGAAGAAGTAGCGCAAAAAATTAGAGCAACTAAACAAAATGATTTTGAAAATGCCAATAAGCCTGGTTGGCTTATAAATTAAAAAAAGAAAAGGAAAGTAATAAAACAATTATTTATATTATAATTATTAATTATTATATTTAATAAAACAATTAGAGGATGATGATGGAATGGTGCATTCTCAGGAAGAAAAAAAAAGAAAAGTATAGCAGTAAACTATTTTAAAAAATGATACAGTTCAGAAAAAATTGAAGAGGAGAACATTCAAAGATACCTTCAAAAAAGGAATCTTCCCAGAATACCAGATATAACAAAAAAAATATTAAACGAGGAAATAACGAAACTGGAGATACAAAGAGCAATTCAAAAGCAAAAAAATAATAAAGACTCCAGGCCCAGATGGAATTCCCACTGAATTTTATAAAACATTTCAAGAGTAGTTAGAACAACTGCTATTAGAAGCATTTAATGAAGTACTGAAAAAGGCCAAGATACCAGAATCCTGGAGGGGATCACTAATAATTCTTATCCCCAAAAACAATAGTGAACCACAGAAGATACAGAATTATCAGCCAATCTCATTGCTAAATGCTGATTATAAAGAATTTATAGCCATAATAGCGGATAGAATTAAAAATATATTGAACGAAATTATACATTCGTACCAACAGGGATTCCTACCCAACAGATATATTTATTTATTTATTTATTACATGTATTTATATGCCACCCTTCTCCCGAAGGACTCAGGTGGCGAACACAAGTTAAGAAACATGTACAATAAAATCTTACTTTAAATCAAATAACTAATTAATGATAAATAATAAAACCCAGAATCAGAGTTAGCCTATTTGCTTGAACAGCCAAGTCTTCAGGTCCCGATGGAAAGAGCGGAGATCAGGAGCCATCTGGAGCTCAGTAGGTAATTCATTCCAGAGGGTGGGAGCACCCACAGAGAACGCCCTACCCCTGGGCATCGCTAGATGACATTGGCTCGCCGTTGGAACCCTGAGAGAGTGGCCCTATGTGAGCGAACAGGATGGTGGTAAGCAGGCAGGAGAGGTCCTGTAAATATCCTGGACCTAAATCATGTCGGGCCTTATAGCTGAGAATCCGCACCTTGAAGGAGACCCGGAGAACCACTGGTAACCAGTGCAGCTCACGCAGGAGGGGTGTTATATGGGAGTAACGAGAGGCTCCTGTAACAAACCATGCGGCTGCATTCTGGATCAGCTGGAGTCTCCGGCTGCATCTCAGGGGCAGGCCCATGTAGAGGGAATTGCAGTAATCCAAGTGGGAAGTAACCAGGGCATGAGTGACTGTGTGAAGGTAATCTCGGTCCAGGAAAGGGCACAACTGGCACACCAGACGAACCTGTGTGAAGGCACCCCTGGTCATGGCTGTTAGATGGTCTTCTAGGGACAGCCAAGCATCCTGGAGGACACCCAAGTTGCGAGCACTATCAACGGGGGCAAGTTTTTCTCCATCCATAAAAACTGATGGAGCTTCTGAATCCGAGATACCGACATCCACAGCCACTCAGTCTTGGAGGGATTGAGTTTGAGTTTGTTTCTACCCATCCAGGCCTGTACTGCCTCCAGACAACGGGACATCATGGAAAGGGCATCTCTGGGGTGGTCTGGGGTGGAGATGTATAATTGGGTATCATCAGCATATTGATAATATCTCACCCCAAAGTCACGAATGATCTCACCCAGTGGCTTCATATAGATTTTAAAGAGTAGGGGGGAGAGAACCAACCCCTGAGGCACCCCACAAATTAGGGCCCTCGGGGTGGACCTCTGCCCTCCCATCCATACAAACTGTAAGCGACCCGAGAGGTAGGAGGAGAACCACTGTAAGACAGTGCCTCCCACCCCCAATCCCTCAAGTTGCTGCAGTAGGATACCATGGTCAATGGTATCAAAAGCTGCTGAGAGGTCAAGTAGGACCAGGATGGAGGAACAACCACCATCCCGAGCCTGCCAGAGATCATTCACCAGAGCAACCAATGACGTTTCTGTGCTGTGTCCATGTCAGAAGCCTGATTGGTAAGGGTCAAGGTATTCCATTTCCTCCAGGAACTATGGGAGCTGTTGTGCCACTACAGTCTCAACAACCTTCGCAATGAAGTGAAGGTTGGAAACGGGACAATAGTTATTAACTGAGTCTGGATCCAGGGAAGGCTTCTTGAGGAGAGGTTGAACCACCACCTCTTTAAGAGTTCTCCTCTCTCAATGAAGCATTGACAATTGCCTGGATCCAGTCTCTAGTCACCTCCCTGGCAGCCAAAACCAACCAGGAGGGACAAGGGTCCAATAAGCAAGCGGAGGAACTAAGTTTGCCCATAAGTTTCCCCATAATCCTGTCCACTTCCTTGACAGAAACAGGGTCAAACTCAATCCAAATATTATTCTCAAGACCCATCCTAGTCTCCCGATTGGATTCTGCCTAGTCAGAATCCAATCCGATCCAGATCTGAGCGATTTTATCATGCAGAAACTGTACAAAATCCTCACTTCTGCCCTGTAAAGGGTCTTCCCTCACTCCCCGATTGTGGAGGGAGCAGGTCATATGAAACAGGGCTGCTGGGCAGTTTTCTGCAGATGCAATGAGAGCGGCGAAGTAATCTTGTTTCGTCACTTCCATTGCCACTAGATAAGACCTAATATGGGTTCTTAACTGTGTTCAGTCAGATTCAGATCAGGAGGACCTCCAGCACTCTTCTAGGTGTCTTTCCCGATGTTTCATTTCCTGGAGCTCCATGGAAAACCAAGGAGAGACCCAGGATCTGTGTCAGGGTAGAGGCTGCAAAGGTGCAATTCTGTCTAAGGCGTCAGTAGCCGACCGTTCCCAGGATGCCACCAGAGCCTCAGCTGAATTGCAAGATTGAGAGGTGGGGAATGTCCCAAGCTCCTTCAAGAACCTTTCTGGGTCCATCAGGTGCCTGGGGCGGAACCATTTTATGGGTCCCATCTCCCAGCAGCAAGGATTGGCAGATTGAAAGTCCAGTCTAAGGAGGGAATAGTCAGTCCATGACAGGGAAGTGATGGAAAGTTCCCCCCTACCATGACCATTTATCCACTGCCCAGAAAGAAAAACCAGGTCAAGTGTGTGTCCTCCCCTGTGAGTTGGGCCCTGAATAACCTGAGTCAGATCCATGGCTGTCATGGAGGCCATGAACTCCCGGACTGTCTCAGATGACTCACCGATTGAAGGCAGATTAAAATCTCTCACAACCAGAAGGCTGGGGAGTTCAAATGCCACTTCAGTCAAGACATCGAGCAGTGCGGGTAGGGCTGTGGCAACATAGCTGGGAGATAGGTATGTGACCAACAAGCCCGACTGAACTCCAGGGTCCCACTTCAATAGAAGAGACTCACACCCACCTATCTGAGGAACAGTGATCTCCCTAGGACTCAGACCTTCCCTGACAATCACTGCCACCTCCCACCCCTTCCCTGGTGTCATGACTGGTGCAGGACATGAAAGCCTGGGGGGCATAAGTCAGAGAGAGGGATTCCCCCCTCTTGCCCCAACCAGGTCTCCGTGATACAGGCCAGGTCCTCACCCTCCTCATCAATAAGATCTCGTATGAGGAGGGCCTTATTCATCCTGGACTTGGCATTCACATACACCAGACGGAGACCAGGGTCCCTCGCTCTCAAATCCTTAGGAAAGCAGGGTGAGCAGGAGGTATGGGAGCAAGCCACCATCCGAATGCATCTGGTGTGATACTTCCTTCTCCTACTTCGATTTCTTCTGCCTCCTCCCACCATCACAGGTATAGAATGTCCCACCCTCCTCCGAGCATCCCCCATGACTTCCAACCCCCCCAACCCATCAGGACTGTCAGAATGGCATGGTTGCTGAATCTTAAGAGACCTCCCCAGTCTGATTTTTGTTATTAAAAACCACCCTCCTCCTGGATCCCCTTAAAATTGGATCTAAAAATCTATTTTAAAAACCCCATAGCTTCCGTTTTTTAGTGTACCACCTCTCAGGGTTCCAAAACCCATCATCAAAGGTGGCCCTCGATAGTTGAGAGGGTCAAACCTGCGAGAGGGGGGAGTCTCACAGTGCAAGGAGCTCCACAGTTGAATACATTCAAGAATAGCAATGAGCTGAGAGTGATGAAGGATCATTTTCTTCTAAAGGGTGTTAGAGATGGTTAAAAACAGGTAGATTAAATAAGGGAGGAAAAGATGTTAAAGAAAAGACAATATGTTAAAAACATCAGAACATCGGAACATCATTGCCCTCTCATGACAATGGGAAGTCTTGTGATTATAATAAGTCTATTCAATGGTGGGAAAAAGTCTCAAAGGCCGCCCTCTCATGGTGACCAAACCAGAGTCATAAGGTCCAATGAGAAGATGGTCTGTCTCACCATAGTTCAAGACTCTCGGTGTCTGTGCCTCCTCCCATCCTGACATCAGTGATAGCCGAGGCTTAGTTCAGAAAAAAAAAGTGTAGTCATAGAATGGAAAAAATGATTGAATAATCTGGGTAACCCAGGAAGGACAAGATAGTCAAATAATGGTCAAATAAGGCTGCAGATCAATCAAAAGCTGTAAATTTATGCTGAGTCGCCATATTAGGCCTAAGTCTAATAAGGGGGGACCAACCGTCATCCCCCAGCTAACAATCCTCAGTCCCTTCTCCATGATCTTGATCTTCAGGCCATTCAGGCCATTAAGTTGTTAGGCCCCCTCCCATGCTTCAGAAAAAAAGGGGGAGTGTCAAGATCCCTCAAAACTGAGAGATCCTAACGTTTGTAATGCTGCCCTCTTCTTCATCAACAGCGGGGCATCTTCGCAGCCAGGCCTCCAGGTACTGCCGCTGCCCTCCAGCTGTCTCAACACTCCTGCCAGTGCCAATCTGGCAAGCCTCCAGAGCTCTGGTTCTTTGCCAGAAGTCGGGACACAATGGAGAGAGAGCCCGGAAACCATGGCCGAAAGCCAACTCTCCAACGAAAGCCTGCTACAGGCAGTGGCAACAGAAGCAAACGTGGATATACAGAAGGCCCAACCCCTCCCTCCTCCAGCAAAGATGCCAGCCGAGAAGAAGAAAAAAGAACCTTTGTGGGCTTTGCCGAAGTCGGCAGAAATGGAATTCCCCTTTCCAGCCGGGAAAGGTAAGAGCCAGCCTCTAAGTGAATTAGCGAGGGTGGATTGGATGTGGGACTGGCAACAGGCCAGACAGCCGAAAGCGTCAAAAAAGTCCCTCGAAACTTCCATAGATAAGT
Source organism: Masticophis lateralis (assembly GCA_030761175.1). Taxonomy (NCBI): domain Eukaryota; kingdom Metazoa; phylum Chordata; class Lepidosauria; order Squamata; family Colubridae; genus Masticophis; species Masticophis lateralis. Next base: position 23,321,600 of record JAUDYJ010000007.1, on the reverse strand, counting down.
TAAAAGAACATTTTGACCGGGCTGTCCAACTGGGGGAGGAGCCGTCCTGCAGGTCCAAGGAGAGGGGGAGGCCAGCCCAGCCCACTGAACTGAGTCACCACAAACAGGAGCACAGTCCTCCCCCCTCCCACACCAAACGAAGAGATAGCCCCGGCAGGCATCCATGGATTCCCCCTCCCCCCACCAAGCCCATCAGCATGCTTCGGGCATCACCCCCCCGCCTCCGGAGGAGAGATGATGAAGAATTCCAACGACATTATGGGCAGGCTGAGAGAGGCCCACAATGGGAGGAGGGGCCGCCGAGGGGGGAGCCACCCCGGTTTAGAGGGAAATTTGATGGGAATCCAGACCAGCTAGCACAATTCCTCGATGCGGCTGAGATTTACATCGACTGCTACGGACACCTTTACCCATACCCCAGGGCCCTAGTCAGTGCCATCGCAGAAGGCCTGGAGGGAGAGGCTAGGAGCTGGTCAGGGGCCCTGTACAAAAACAGGGCCGCCCAAGAGCAAGATGCACCTGGTTTCTTACAACTGCTGCGAGCCCGTTTTCAAGAAACAGGGGAAGACCCCTATGTAGAAGATGAGCTTAGAAACCTAAGGCAGAGGGGAAAACCCATCCAAGAGCACATTCGTGAGTTCAGGAGAGTTGTTGGGACTTTACCTCCTTTGCCGGAACGACTGCTCGTGTACTTCTTCAGAACGAGCTTAGATAAACAGATTGCCCAAGTGACCGCTTATCGTGATATTCCGAACCGACTCACTGACTGGTTCCGGATAGCGACACAAGTCGAGAGAGGGCTAAGGGCAAACGACATGCTAAAGCAACCACAGGCAAAGGAGAAAGCCCAACTGGACCAGGAACTGTATGCCAGATGAGGAACTTCAGCACCACGACCCACCCAAAGACCACCCACCACCCGGAGCCGGCTGAGATGCTACAGATGTGGAGGAGTTGGTCATTTGGCAGCGATGTGTGGCACCCCGGGACCGAGACCAGAGCCAACGAGCAAATCACGGCCAGGACAAGGACCCAGGCATGCCACCAACACATCACGAAGGCCCCCCCCCCCGGTTCAGAAGTTTTCGCCCATTTGACCGAAGCAAGGGAGAACCCAGATGATGCGAACCAGCTCCCGAACTGTATGACAGCGATGACGATGGAGAAGACGACCCTATGGTGAGTGGACCCATCTATCCTTTTTTATTCCCTGTACACTTAACGGCCCCAAAAACAGGGACCCAAGGGGTTTTCCAAGCCCTAATAGATTCAGGCTGCACGAGGTGCCTGATCAACTTACCCACGGTCCAAAAATTGGGAATACGAGCAAAAAAACTCAGCCGCCCAATCCGATTTGAGCAAGTAGACGGATCCTTAGTGGGGGGGGGGGCGCAGGCCACACATTTAACCGAGCCAGTGAAACTGGAGCTAGCAGATCATTGGGAGATGATTCGGTTTATAATAGCCCCCAAGATGACTAACCCAGTTATACTTGGACTCTCCTGGCTTGACAAGTGGGGCCCAACTATCTGGTGGCAGGAGGGGACCCGCAGACTGAGAATAGCAAGGGGGCCTCACCCCCTGCTGCCACAGCCACAAAGGACACCTCCCACACAGAGGTCCCGGCCCCTCCCACCAAAAGGACAAAAGATGCCCTCAACCCCAGCGCCCCTGATCAAGAGTACAGCTAAACAACTGACGGCCTCATCCGACAGCCCCCATGACACAAAGCAGATCCCAAAAGAATATCAAGACCTTGCAGAAGTATTTAGCGAGACTGAGTGTAACGTTCTACCACCCCACCGTGAGACCGATTGCGCCATCGAAATCATCCCTGGGGCAAAACTACCTAAACCTAAGCTGTATGCTATGACACCCCGGGAAATGCAAGAAATGCGAAAATACATAGACACTAACCTACAAAGGGGTTTCATTGAGCCAGCCAAACCCCGAATAGCGGCACCAGTCTTCTTCAGAGAGAAGAAAGACGGCTCTATGCGTTTAGTAGTTGACTTTCGAGGTGTCAACCGTGTCTGTGTACGCAATTTATACCCCCTTCCTCTCATGAAAGACATTTTAGCCCACCTGGCCAAAGGAAAGGTTTTCACCAAACTAGACCTTCGCGAAGCCTACTACCGGATACGCATCAAGGAAGGTGACGAGTGGAAGACAGCATTCAATTGCCCATTAGGAAGCTTCCAATTTAAAGTAATGCCTTTTGGACTACAGGGGGCGCCGGCGGTATTCATTCAACTTATAAATGAGGTGCTTCACGACCACCTTTACAAGGGGGTCCTCGTCTACCTGGATGACATTCTCATTTACACGGAAACCATCGACGAACACATACCCCTCGTCCGCCAAGTGCTTGAGAAACTGCTGAAGGCAGATCTTTATGTCAAACTGTCGAAATGCGAGTTCCAACAGTCACGGCTAGATTATTTAGGCTACCGAGTATCCAATGAAGGGATAGAAATGGACCCAGCCAAAGTACAATCAGTCCTTGACTGGCGACCCCCACGCACCCGCAGACAACTGCAAAGCTTCTTGGGTTTCGCGAACTTCTACAGACAATTTATCCCATCTTTTGCAAAAATTGCCAAACCTCTAACCGACCTTCTAAAAACAGGGAGCCCAGCAACAAAACCTCACCCAGGACAGCCTCTACAGTGGGACCCATCCTGTCAATGCGCGTTTGAAACACTGAAAGAAATGTTTGCAAAAGAACCGATTCTGAAACACCCCAACCCCGACCAGCCTTTCGTCATCCAAGCCGATGCCAGCGATGTGGCAGTGGGGGCGGTTCTACTCCAAAAAAATAGCCAAGGAAACTTACAACCCTGTGCCTACACATCCCGCAAACTCACTGACACCGAGAGACGATGGGCAGCGTGGGAAAAGGAAGCGTTCGCAGTGAGGTGGGCGCTGTTAATGTGGCGACATCTACTGGAAGGAAGCCAAACACCCTTTCAAGTTTGGACTGACCATAAAAATTTGGAGGCCCTCAAAACTCCAAGGAAGTTATCACCCAGACAGGTCCGGTGGGCCCAATATTTCAATCGTTTCAACTTCGAGCTAAAGCACATCCCGGGAGGGAAAAACTTTCTGGCCGACGCCCTCTCCCGAATGCCTCAATACAACAGTGAACGAGAGCAGGTGGTGAATGCCATCATCCCCTCCACCCAAGGAGCGGGCCAGATAACTACCAGACAGCAGCATCGTGATCAGCAGGGCCAACCAGCGAGTGACCTAACGACAAAGCTCAAAGCAGAAACATTGACGGACCCCTGGTTCCGAGACAATCAACATCTCTTGATGAAAAGGGATGACCTAGCCTGGAAAGGAACAAAACTTTACATCCCAGAGACGCTACGCACCTTAGTCCTTAAGAGGAGCCATGATGTTAAGCCAGCGGGACATTTTGGGTTCCTAAAAACTCTGCATTTACCACGGAGACAGTTTTGGTGGCCACACATGAGAAAAGACGTAGACAGTTATGTAAAAAGTTGTACCGTCTGTGCCACGATGAAAACCCGACCAGGGAGAACCCCTGGACTGCTGCAGCCAGTAGCTGAACCGTCAAGGCCATGGGAGGAGATTGCTATGGACTTCATAGTCGAACTACCCAGGAGCGGCGGAAACACGGTGATCTGGACTGTAATAGACTTATTTTCAAAACAGGCACATTTCATACCCTGTAGCGGACTACCCTCAGCCCGCCAATTGGCAAAGCTGTTTGTGAAACACATCTACTGCCTGCATGGAGTGCCCAGAAGAATCATCTCCGACCGAGGTGTCCAGTTCACAGTGAAATTTTGGAGAGAATTCCTACGATCCATAGGATCATCCCAGGGTCTCAGTTCAGCATTTCACCCGAGCACCAATGGGGGGGCGGAGAGACTGAATGCTATGATAGAGCAATATTTGAGGTGCTACGTAAACTACCAGCAGTCGAACTGGGCAGACCTCCTATCTTTTGCTGAGGTCGCGTACAACAATGCTGTCCACAGTAGCACAGGACTAGCCCCATTCAAGGTAGTGAGCGGTATGGATTTTGTTCCCATGCCAGAGTATCCCAGGGACCCCCCTTCTTCCGTCAGCTTGAACGATTGGATGGCGATGTTAAGAGAATCCTGGGAGAACGTCAAGAAGGCATTAGACAAGGCGACACAAGCATATAAGAAGCAAGCAGATAAGCACTGAGCCCCTCAAAGACCATTCCGAGTAGGAGAGAAGGTCTACCTCTCCACCAAGTATTTGAGACTCAAGCTTCCGACTAGGAAATTGGGCCCAAAATTCATAGGACCATTCCCTATAGTAAAAATAATCAACCCTGTCACTGTACAATTGCAATTGCCCCGCTTACTAGGAAAGATACACCCCGTTTTTCATAGTAGTCTGCTGAAGCCGGTGGTGGGGTCAACTTTAAGGCCAGTGCCACGTGACCCTCCAGGGCCTTTGATCATTGGAGGCCAAACTCACTATGAAGTACAGCGAATTCTCGATTCGAGGTGGCACAGAGGCCGTCTCCAATACTTAGTTAAGTGGAAGGGTTACCCTTTGTCAGAAGCTTCCTGGGTGAAGAGCAACAACATTTATGCTGACCGGCTTATAGCTAAGTTCCATGCAGATCACCCGGGCAAGGCGGGAGGGGGTGGTATACCTCATCAGATGGGGTGACAGCACTAACCCTGTTGTTTCTCCTGCACAGGCCTCGTTGAGAGAATGAAGGGAGAGGGGCCAGATGTCAGTGTTCCAAAACTGACATAGAAGCAAGGAGGAGAAAAGTTTGACATTTCACCTAGAAAACCTTTCGGTGAATTCAGTCTCCTGGGAGATGTTGGGAGGGGTGACATTCCTGGGTACTGAAGAGACAGATAAGAGAGAGTATCTGGAAGGCAGCCAATGGAGAGCAGTTTGGGGAAGGAATAGGAGGGGTTTTGGATGGAGGGGCCAGTACTGTCTGCACCGTTGTCTGGCTTGGATGCATCTCTCAATAAAGAGAATATTTCCTAAATATACGGCTTGGAAATTAAATTATTTCGAGGATGAAATCGCAAGCTGTGACAGGGAGCAGCAGCCATGGCAGCTGCCCCAAGGCTGTGGCAACCAGGACAAGCAAAGTGCAGGAGGAGATGCAGGAGCAAGGCGTTTGAATGCCAGGCAAGTAGGACTAGCCCAGGCAGGAACAGCCTTCAAATAATTGGTTATTAATAATGCCCTGGCCTTAATAGTGGCTGAGAACTACTTGGGCAAAGGATTCAAAAAAATTAATAAAGAGAAGACCCATTAAAGGACAATAGTACCTATTGATTGCTTTTGGAATTAATGTTACTTTGGATGGATTTAAAATTTGATATTTTCCTGGTCCTTAATGAGAATGGATTATCTTTGAAGAGAGAGGAGAAGAGGAAATAAGCAGAATGTCTTTTTAAAGCTATGAAAAATAACAAACGGAGGAATGTAAAATGGTTGCCTGCTGAGAAGTGAAAGTGCAAATTGTGGATTGCTTGCTATTTAAAGAAGAAACTTGTTTTCCAAATTGGATTACTTTGAGGAAAAACTAAGGAGGCTTGATTTTAGATGTACTTAATCTGTCTTTGGACTACTTATGGACAGTTGGAAAGAAGAAATTAATTGGAACAATTAAAACTGCTGATTAATGGCGTGGCAACAAAAGGGAAGGGCGTAGCAACAGAAGAAGACATGATGATACCATATATGGAACACAAAAGAACTAAATCCTTTAATCTTTATAACCTTATTGATATTGGAACTGAAAAGAAAAAAAAGTTTGGACAGATTGGAGAAAGGAAAAAAATGGAATATACTGGGTAGCAAGATGAGAAAAGTACTACAGTTTGATTAAAATGGATGTAAATGCTTTCTATGTAATTGATGTCTAAATAATGTAAGGAGTGAATGAAGCTTTGAATATTAACAAGAATTGTTTATAGATTTTATGATTATTTTTGAAGCGAGAAATGTCATTATAGAAAAACTACAAAAATGTGAAGACTTTGAAAGAATTTTTTTAAATACTAATAAGAGTTCTAATGGTTACAGAAAATTGATTTTAAAGTGGTTTAAAGTGTTGTTTTTTATAGTAAATAAGAGAATGGGAATGAATTTTTGAATATTAATAAGACTTGTTTGTAGATTTTATAATTATGGTAAATTGGTTTTCAAAATGGTTTAAAATGTTGCATTTCATAGAAAAACAAGAAACAAATAGGAAAGGGGAGAAATTTAAAGAAAAGTAATAGTTCAGAAGAGAGTAGGAAAGAAGATATATATTAAAATGCATTATTATTTTAAATTGGTAAGGAAGTATGATTTTAGTGATTAGATGATTAAAGCTAAATTGTGAACCAGCTAAATATAGGTTAGATGTGGAGGGAAGCATCCCTGGAAAACAGCTGACTAAGCCATTATCCAGCGAAAAACATACCCAGGAGGAGTGGAGGAGAAAATGTTGGAGAGCAGTTAAAACCAAACTATGATCCAGCCAACAAATAAGGTTAGGAGTGGAGGAAAGCATTCCTGGAAACCAGCTAATTAAACTGTAATCCAGCCAAAAATAAACCTAGGAGGAGTGAATGAGATATCTTTGAAGAATAGTTAAAGCCAAATTGATAGAAGTGGAAGAAAATATTGTTGGGGAATAGCTATATAAGTTATGAACCATCTAAACATTAGAATTAGTTGTAATGGAGAAGAAGCTTGTAATTAGCAAAAACAAAATATTTTGGGTATAAGAAATTATAGGTGGAAATGTGGAATAAAATTTAAAGTGAATTGATTTTGAAATGTTTTTAAGAGAGGAGTAAAATATTTTATGTTGGTCATTAGAAATATGACTGAAGACATATAACTGAAGACACTGCTTTAAGGGAATTTGGGATTTGCTAATGGGAAGTTTCTATAATGTTGCAAGACATCTGTAATTTACAGGAATAATAAAACTGATAAACAGGAAAAGAGGCGATTGAGAGAAAAATGATTTATTCCTGTAAAAAGCATAACTTGAGTAACACCATTTTAAATGCCATGTTTTACCTGATATAACCTGATTGTATAATTTGGTAGTGAGGACATAAGAAAGGAAACTGTGTTGTTCCTGTGACGCTTGTTTTGCAGGATATATGATGCATACAGGACATATGATGCATATTTATGAGGAAAAAAATGTTCTGGTAAAATTCCAAAATGGGCATGCTTGGGACCTGCCCATTCCAGAAGGGGAAGTCCACAAATTATCATAGCGTATTTTCGAAGGGTATTGTTGGAGGGGAATTTCCAGGGCGTAACATGAGCCAAATATGTTATATAAGACCTGAAACCAATTCCCTGGTGGACTGTTTGTATCCATTTGTATCAGGCTTCTGTATCCTGAAAACTGTATTTAAACCATGTAATCAAAGTGGTCAGATGTCCTCCCTTTATGGGAGGAACCTTTTGCAAAAGATTGAAAAATATATAGCTTTATATATTTTTAATAAATCTGCTGTTTTTCATTGTTCATGTTCTCTGTGTCACTTATTATATGGTATTATAATAAGTATAATTAAATGCTGTTTTTCTGCATTTAACATAAATAAAAATGGTAAGATACGCAGATTTATTAGACACAAAAGGAGAATTAAAATCAATACAAGATTTGAAAAAACAAGGAATAAATTTGGAATGGTGGCCATATTTACAAATCAAAATTAGATTTAAAAAAGATAAGGAACAATTTGGCATAAACAGGAAACAATTGGAATTAGATAAATTAATATTAGGATGGGGAAGAAAAATGATTACAAATATCTATAATTACTTATTAGGATACAAATTGGAAGAAGGAACAGTAAAGGAAACGATGATAAGTTGGGCTAGGAATTTTGGACATAACACAGAATTGGATAAATGGGAAAAATTGTGGGAGAAAAATTACAAATTGACCATGGCAGTATCATACAAAAAAAAACCAGCTATAAAATGTTTTATAGGTGGCATTTAGCACCAGCGAGACTGGCAAAAATGTACCCCAATTTATCACCCCAATGTTGGAGATGTAGTCACAAATTAGGGACATACTACTGCATGTGGTGGATGTGCCCTAAGGTGAGGAAATTTTGGTATAAAATTAAGGGGTGGTTGGAAGAGATTACACTCCAAAAGAGGTGTAAATCAGAGATGTTCCTCCTAGGAATGATTGATAGAAAAATGGGGAAAAAGTCTCTATTATACTATATAGCATATTCTAAAGGCAGCCAGGATTACTCTAGCGCAAATGTGGAAGTCAACCAATACACCATCAGAAGAAACAGTAATAAAGAAAATCCATGAATGCACCGAAATGGATAAATTAACGATGGAGATCAAAGAAAGAGAAGACTCGGATTATTATAAAGTGTGGAATAGGTTTTATACATGGTTGGAAAACAGAAATCAAATTTAAGAAATAAGAATATAAAGTGAAATTAGATATTAACATACTGGATATAAATGTAAATAATGATCCTGCTAACAAAGCAGTTAACTATAAATATTTAAAAATAAAGAGAAGGAACGGGAGGATAAAAGCTAAGAGAAAAGAGAAAAGTAGATGCAGAAAATTGTAAAATTGTATATATCTGTGGTTAATATTGTATTTTAACATCTGGTGTACGTGTGTTTTTGTTCTTTGTTTTTGTCTCTTGATTTCTTTTGTTATGGGGGGTTGGTTTTAAAATGTAAAATACTCAATAAAAATTATTTTATATAAAAAAAGAAATATTAGGTGAGATAAAGAGATAAAGGGAATGAAATTTTTTTAAAAAGGAATACAAATTGAAAGCATTTGCTGACGATTTAGTATTTATTTTGGAGGAACCACAAGTTACAGGATATTAATACCAAATAGAGAACTATGTAAAAGTATCTGGTTTGAAAATAAACAAAGAAAAAACAAAAAAAATGGTGAAAAATATTACAGAAAAACAAAAAAGAGAAATAGAAGAGAAATTAGACTTAGAAGTGGTGAGAAAAGTTAAATATTTGACTTCAAGGTGCGTAACAATTAAAGAACATAATTATTATAAACTTAAGGAACAAATTGAGAGAGACTTGGAGAAATGGAAGAACCTTCAATTGTCACTTATGGGAAGAATAGGAATAATACAGATGAATATATTACCAAGATTATTATTTCTATTTCAGACAATACTGATAAAAATGGAAAAGACTTATTTTCAATATTTAGATAAAATAATAAGAAAATTTATATGGCAAGCCAAAAAAGCAAGAATAAGCTTAAAAATCCAGGATACGAGACTATGAAGAAGATTTGGACTTCTGAATTGGGAATTATATTATCAAGCAGCCGCATTGACATGGCTAAAAGAATGGGTCAAACTAAGAAATACAAGACATTAGAAGGACATGATTACAACTGGGTTGGCATGCCTTTTTATGGTATGGGAGAAATAAGGTACATACGTACTTTCATAGACAGTATATAAGAAATGCATTGTTATTATATCATAAAAAGTTAGAGATAAATACTATGTGAAAATACCAACATGGCTATCAACAACGGAAGCCTTAATTCACCCAAATATTTTTAATTTTGGAAATATTGTTAGATACAAGGATTTGTTAACAGATAAGGCAGAATTGAAAGGGAAACAAGAACTGGAAGAACAGGGAATTGAAATGGATTGGTATATGTATATGCAAATACAAACAAGATATGAAAAAGATCTTAAATTACATGGTTTTTACTTAAAGAAGACTGAGCTGGATAAGATACTCATGGGAACAGAGGATAAACTAATTACAAAATGTTATAATTTTTTATTGAATATAGAATTAGAGGAAGAACAAGTAAAAGAAACAATGATAGCTTGGGCAAAAAAATTTGGATATTCAATTGATCTAGATAAATGGCAATAATTATGGGAAAGAAATTATAAATTAACAATGTCCCATGGCATATAAGGACAATCAATATAAAATGTTCTATAGATGGCATATGCCCCCTGAGAAACTGGCAAAATTTTTAAAAGATAAATCAGCCAAATTTTGGAAATATCACCAGTTACCAGGTTCATATTATCATATTTGGTGGACGTGCCCTGAAGCAAAGTACTATTGGAATAAAATTAAGCTATAGTTGGAGGAAATAATACAACAACGTATGGATTTTAAACCAGAACTGTTCCTATTGGGTATCTTACTAGAGAAAATTAGTAAACAAAATATATACCTGATTGTACATGTAATAACAATGGCAAAGATTGTCTATGCAAAAACTGGAAAGCAGAGAATATACCATCAGAAGGAGAAGTAATTAAAATTTTTTAGATTGTGCAGAAATGAATAGATTAACTATGATGATAAAAGAAAGAGAAGACTCAGAATATTTTAAGATATGTAATCAATTTTATTACTGGTTGGGAAAGAGATATAAATAAGTTTTAAAAGAGTTGGGGAAAAATATTGTAACTAGAATATCATATTAGCTAAAATTTTTGTAATGGATTTGATGAGTACAAAGATAGAGGAGGTAAGAGTAGAGAAGTTTTTTGGAGATAACACAGAAATGTCACATGGGAGAAATGAATGATGTGTTAAATGTTTGTTCGTCTTAAAAATAAATAAAATAAATAAATTAAAAAATTGGAAGATACAGTAGCAACACTGGAAATGGAAAAAACCTCACATACTGTATATTAAGATGTCAGAATATACCTGAAGATAAGGAGGAAGACTTAATTGACTTGATCAGAAACCTATTGGCTAAAGCATTGAAAACTGAGAGGTGATAGAAGAGATAGACCAAGCTTACAGGCTAAACTCAAGCTATGCAAGAAGACACAAAGTGCCTAGGGAGGTCCACATTAGATGTATGAGGAGAACAATAAGAGATGAAATACTGAAGAGTGAGAGAAGAACCACTGCAATACAGAAATAAGGAAATTATGATGCTGAAACAGATCCCTTGGAATATAAGAGATTAAAGAAAACAATATCAATTTTTGACTACAAAATTAAATGAAAAAGGAATACATTTCAGATGGTTGGTTCCAGAGGGGATCCCTATTTATTTATTTATTTATTTATTTATTTATTTATTTATTTATTTATTTATTTATTTATTTATTTTTGTGATTTATATGTCGCCATTCTCCCTGAGGACTCAGGGTGGCTTACATACAAACAATCATCAATACAAATCCCAATAAAACAATTAAAAAATTAAAACCCCCATTAAAACCATTCTAAAAATTATAAGGTTGTAAAACCCCTCGATCAGATTATTGTTGAAACAGCCACGTCTTTAGTCCGCGGCGAAAGGAGAGGAGGTCGGGGGGTGTCCTGAGCTCAGTGGGCAAACTATTCCAGAGGGTCGGGGCTCCGACAGAAAGCCCTCCCCCAGGGGGCCGCCAGCCGACGTTGTTTGGCTGATGGTATCAGGAGGAGGCCCGCTGTCAGCCTCCGCCTTTCCCTGCTTTGGCTGTCTTAGTAATGGAGGGAGGGGGGTTTAGGTAGCTGGGCTATGGATGAATCTAAGAAACGAAACCAATTCCTAAGCTGTTATCAGGCCAACGGACACTGCATTCCTGGATGCTGACACGGCCAGACATGTGCTCCCAGAGGCCAGACGTGTGCTGACCTCTGGGAGACCTTTGGATTGGATGATTTACGGTGGACATTGGGAGGGGATGCTTTCTATATGTAACTTTCGTGCTTTTTGCCTCAGAATCCTGCTTTCCATGGTTGCGTTCATTTCATATCTAGTAAAAGTACCATACTTTAATCTATGATGAAGTCTGGGTTTTCCTTTCCTGGAGACTGAAGGAAGCATACCCGACATTAAGCAGGATTCTCACACTCAGCCATCCTGGACAACACTGAGGGGGCTGAAATCCACAGAATGTCTGATCAAGAAAGTGATTTAGATCAGATGGGGGCATATGGCTCAGCAATGTCTTCATGCCAGCCGGGAGAAGAGACCGCGGTGTGGATGGAGAATTTACAACTGAGAGAGGAGCCAGACGAAGCCTGATGGTCGAAGGGAGTGGGAAGGTTGCCGGACCTGGGGAGGACCCCCCACGGAGTAACCAGCTCCAGACCCCGAAAAGGAGAGGCAGTGTGGCTGCAAGAGCAAAAGGAAAGCCTCATGATGGCACAAGCACTACAACTCATCCACGACGTTGAAGAAAGCCGAAAAAACCGTGAGTTTATGCAACCCCTGCAGGGAAGGGAAGAGAACACTCCAAAGTAAATCCAGAGGGGGCTTGTGGGGGAGAGGAAGAGGGAGCTGGTGAAGATACATCCCAAGCTTTGGGTGGTCAAGCGAGGGATGCAGCAGTCCAGGGACCCCCAGCCTTGCAGGCCCCACCCCGCAGACACAGGAAACCAACCCCCCCCGCCTGGAAAATATGGAGGAGACCCGAAAACCCTGGGGCTTTTCTTAACCCAAGTGTGGAATCACATGCAAGACTGGGGGGAGTACTACCTGTCGGATGCAGCTCGAGTGAGATGTGTCACTAGCGCTTTAGAGGGAGTGGCAGCTGAATGGATGGTGGTCCTCCACAATAATAATTCCCCCCTGCTGCGTAATTACAACCAGTTCATGGCAGCTCTTAGAAGGCGGTTTGAGGACCACCTAGCTGAGCGGAAGGCGAGACTCCGAATGAAGGGTATCCAGCAGGGCCGGAGATCGGTAGCGGAATACACCCAAGAATTTCGGGAGCTGGCACCATACATGACAGGGTGGTCAGAAATGGCTCACCCGCTCTGTAGGAGCGCACCAGACAATGGGAGGAAGGCAAGAGATGGTCCTGTAAGTACCCTGGGCCTAAGCCATGTAGGGCTTTATAGGTAAGCACCAGCACCTTTAAACGAACCCAGAGAACAATCGGTAGCCAGTGCAGCTTGCGCAGGAGAGGTGTGACATGGGAGTAATGAGGAGCCCCCGTATACCCATGCAGCTGCATTCTGAACTAACGGGAGTCTCCGGATGCATGAAGAGGGCATTACAGTAATCAACCGAGAAGTAACAAGGGCATGAGTGACCATGGCAAGGGCATCTTGGTCCAGGAAAGGGTGCAACTGGTGCACAAGACGTAGTTGTGCAAAGGCCCTCCCTGGTTACGGCCATCAGATGGTCATTCAAGGATAGTCGAAAATCCAGGAGGACACCCAGATTGTGAACCCTATTGGATGGGGTAAGAGTCTCCCTACCGATCACTAACGATGGTATCTCTAGATCCCGAGAGGCCAGCACCCACAGCCACTCAGTCTTGGAAGGGTTCAATCCGAACCTGTTTTTACCCATCCAAACCCGTACCACCTCCAGGCAGCGAGACATCACGGAAAGGGCATCCCCAGGATGGCCCAGGGTGGAGATGTAAAGCTGGGTATCATCCGCATATTGGTGATAGCTCACCCCGAAACCACGAATGATCTCACCCAGCGGCTTCATGTAGATGTTAAAGAGCAAGGAGGAGAGAACCAATCCCTGAGGCACCCCACACGTGAGAGGCCTCTGGGAGGATCCCTGACCCCCTGCCGATACAAACTGCGAGTGGACCGAGAGTTAGGAGGAAAACCATTGCAACACAGTGCCTCCTATCCCCTGAGTCGCTGCAGTAAGATACCATGGTCGATGGTATCAAAAGCCGCTGAGAGGTCAAGAAGGACCAGGATGGAGGAGCAACCCCCATCACAGGCCCGCCAGAGATCATTCACTAGGGTGACCAATGCCGTTTCCGTGCTGTGGCCGCGCCTGAAGCCAGATTGGTAAGGATCCAGGTAGTCCGTTTCCTCCAGGAAATGAGGGAATTGCTGTGCCACCACGGTCTCAACAACCTTCGCTAAGAAGCGGAGGTTGGAAACAGGACAGTAGTTGTTAAGGGAGTCTGGATCCAGGTTAGGATTCTTAAGGAGAGGTCGTACCACTGCCTCTTTGAGTACAGCGTGGACAATTACAGCGTAATTCCATCTGCATACATTGTTCCTCAGGCTCTCTTTCAAACTCTTTATCCTTCTTGTCTTCTTCCATAGTTGATAACATAGAAGGGGATGAAAATATGGGGGCTCCCTTAAGAATGTTATTATAAAAATGTTCAGCTTTTTCAACAGTGTTTAAACAATATCTCACATCTTGATAACTCAAAATTACACCAACTGGTACATTCCATCTAAATGGTATCTTTCTTCTGTTCAATTCTTTCACCAGAAATCCAAAATCTTTTCTGTATCTTAAAATCCTAGATGGTAACTCTTTAAACACCTTAACTTGTAAACCTTCTACCTTTAGAGTGGCTGAGTAAGACTTTTGTAGAATATCATTTCTTAATCTTCTATTAGTAAAATAGACAACAACATCTCTAGGCAGATTCCTTTGTCTAGCCACACGTGAGTTGACCCTGTAGACTTTTTCAATACAACCAAGAATTTGATCATCTTCCAAGTTTAATAATACCGCTAATGCCTTAGCACAAAGTGTTCTTAGATTTTCTCTATTATTCTCTCTTATACCTCTTAATCTTAAAGCAGATTCCATAGCTTTAAATTGAAGCATCATCACATCATTCTCAATATTCTGATTTTTGGCATCAGCTTCAACAAATTTTTCTTGTATATCTTTCATCTTGGAATCAAACTTAATACTGATTTCAGCCACTTTCTTCCCCATTTCCACCACTACACTTGAAAGATCAGAAACTACTTTAGTAATGGTTTGATTCAATTGATCATATTTTCCCTGTACCAGCTCCTCAAGATTCTTCTGTGAGCTTTTTATCTTCTCAACAACACTTCCTAAAGACCTAGTTATAAAATCTTTTAAGTCCTCATTTGCAGTTCCCTGCGAGTGCATTTGAGTCATTTCTGCTTTTTCCTTTGTCTGACTTGTAAGGAAGCCCCCCCCCCCTTGATTTTGGTTTAGGAGTCATACTTCTAAAAAAAGTTTTAACTTTTTTCAAAAAGACACAGAAGTTCTGTTTAAATCAATTTTGTTTCTTTTCCCTACTAGAATGTTTCTTTTAAAGTACTTCGGCGCTGGCTAAGCTCTGACTTTCACTTTCCACTCTCCATTTTCTCAAGCATTTTCCGAGCAAAGCCAGTCACCATTTTCAAGACAATTTCTCCAGTCTCTCTCTTTTTCTTCTAAAAAAATTAATAAAAAACAATACTTGCATTTTTCCTTTTTTGGATTAGTCCATGTTTTACCAGCTTGTTTAAGTTTCAGTCAATCTTGTGGTGTTGCTCACGACGTCTGGCTCCGCTGCTGCAAGCAGCAGAGATCCCTCGCTGCGCGGAGCTTCTCTGGAGGTGAATAGGGAGCCATCACCCTGAGCCCTCTCCAGGACAAAAAAAAGTCCTGGGGGCAATTCAGGGGGCTCTACCACACCCCCAGTAGCTCTACCCACTCTTCCGATCGAAGAGCGGGGTTTTCGAGCTGCCTGCCAGCTGTGAGGCGGCTCTTTTACGCGTGGCGAGGCCGGCGGTCATGGAGCGACTGCTGACAACGATGGAGGCGCCACCGGAAGTCTAAAAAATGCTTTTAAAAGCCTCTGCCAATCAGGCAACTCAGCTGGGATTGCCAGAGGCTTTTAAAGGCACTTATTTTTCTACAACCTCTTTGGCTGAACAGGTTGTAGAAAAAATGCTTTTAAAAGCCTCTGAGATCCCAGCTGAGCCATCTGATCATCAGAGGCTTTTTTTTTTTACTTTTAAAAGCATTTTTTTCAACCGAAGAGGTTGTAGAAAAGTGACCGGCGAAAAGCGAGCAGTGACCAGGCCAGGGACCAGTTCGGGGGTGTGGCCAGCCAATGATATTACCGGAAATGGAATTCTTCTTTAAAGAAAACAAAAGAGAAGATACCTCACTTCAGAACATTTAGGACACAGCCAAAGCATACTTTAGGGAATTAACTATAATTTACATGGCTAAAAAGAATAAAGAGAAAGAGTGACAGACTATGATGTTAAAAGAAGAATATAAGAAATTGGAGTTAGAGCTTCGAAGAGATCCACAAAAGAAAATGCTTAAAAGACAAATGGAGATAATTAAACATAAATTGAACTTAATAGTTTCAGAAAAAATAGCTCTTTGAAAGGCAAATAAACCAGGAAGATGGTTGGCATATAAACGGAAAAAACAGAAAGAGAAAAAGGCGATAAATAAATTGCAAGATGATCAGAGACAAACACCTTTCCAAAATGAATAAAAAGAATAGAGAATAGAAGAAGAATAGAAGAATAGAAGAATAGAATAAAAAGGTTCTTTTTTGGAAAGAACCTTTCCAAAATCAATAAAAAGAATAGAATATTATAAAAAGTTATATGATACAGAAAATAAATCTACTGTATGGAAAAAATAACACAATACATGGAAAAAGTCAATCTACTTCAAGTCAGAAAATTGTAAAACTATATTAAATGTGGGAACTAACAATGTAAAAATGTGGGAACTAACAGAAGTGATAAAAAGACAGAAAAATGATAAAACTCCAGATGGGTTACCAGCAGAATTTTATAAATGTTTTTCAGACACAGGTTCGCCACTGAAAGAAATTTGTGATGAGCTATTATTAGAAACCAAACTACCAAACAGGTGACTATTATGCTAGTATCAAAAGAGGATGTAGATTTGACACAGATAAAAAATTATAGACCAATATCTTTATGAAATGTGGACTATAAAATCTTTGCTTCAACAATAGCAGAGAGACTGAATTTTTTTTGATGGAATATATCCACCAAGACCAAAATGGTTTCATACCAAAAAGACAAATAAAGCACAATTTAAGGATCATTTTAGATATATTAGAATACTATGAAACACACCCAAAAAAGCAAATGGTGCTAATCTTCTTAGATGCCCAGAAGGCCTTCGACAATAGGTTGGCAATTTATGATACATCAATTGAACTGTATGAACTCTGGAGAAGAATTTATAAATGTAATTAAGATGATATATCATATACAAACAACTAAGGTAATTGTAATTGAGGATGATACAGAGAGCTTTAATATAAAAAAAGGAACAAGACAAGGATGTGTAAGGATCACCTCTCCTTCCAACCTAAGAAAGTATGAACTCTTGAAACGTAGTTGTTCAAAAGGATTCTTTTATTAAGCAGAAGCGAAAGTCATCCAGCTAAAGCACAATCTGAATACCCTTAGGCAAAGCAGTAGGATTAAAGTGGTAGAGACCCCTCCCTTTAAGTCAGAATGCAGGTTTTAACCAATACACATGTGTGAAGATGTTTTCTTTACCATTTCCTTTAAGAACCCGAATAAATATGCATTCCCACCACTATCCTTTAAAGTAAAACTTGCAGGACCGCCTACTACCACCAATAGCCTCCCACCGGCCAGTACGCTCTCATAGAGAGGGGCTCCTTCGGGTGCTGTCAGCCAAACAATGTCGGCTGGCAGCCCCCAGGGGGAGAGCTTTCTCTGTGGGGGCACCTACTTTCTGGAACAAGCTCCCCCCAGAGATACGGAGGATCCCGGATCTGCCCACCTTCCGCTGCGCTCTTAAGACTTTTCTATTTCGCCAGGCGGGCCTGGCCTAACCACTCCACGTTTTTAGTGTTAAATTAAAAAAAATTTTTTTTAATTATATTGGGGTGTTTTAATTCTGTCCGGGCCAAATTCATTTAATCTGTTTTTAGTTGGTTTTAAATTTTGTATTTATGTATTTTTATATTTGGCTGTACACCGCCCTGAGTCCTTCGGGAGTAGGGCGGTATATAAATCCAATAAAACTCTAAAAAAACTCTAAAACAACCCACATGGCTATCATATAAATTCCTGGTGCCAGGATATAGGTTGTAAAACATCTGATGACACAGGCCATGCTAGTAAATTGAATCCAAGTCTCCCCCTTCTCCACTTGGCATTTGAAAATTGACATCCAATTCAGTGGTTGGTTTGGTTTCAGTTTATCTACCCCTTTGGTTTTTAACAGATTTGTAATTGGGCAAAAGAGGAGATAAACTGCCTATAAAAATTAGTGAACCCCAAGAAGCTCTGCAATTGTTTGTGAGTACGGGGGGTTTCCCACTGCACTGACTTTTGCAGGGTCCATTTCCACCCCCTGGTGAGAGATTCTGTACCCTAGGTAATATATATTATCTTGGTGAAGATCATATTTGGAGAGTTTGGCAAATAACTTAACTGCCCTTAATTTCTTCAAAACCTCCCGCACCAATTTAACATATTGAGTCTTAGTTTCAGTATAAATCAATATATCATCAAGATAAACCAAAACTCCCTTATACAAGTGCTCATGTAGCACTTCATTAATTAGCTGCATGAAAATGGCAGGAGCCCCTTGGAATCCGAATGGCAAAACCTTGAACTGAAAACATCCTAGCGGACAATTAATAGCTGTTTTCCCTTCATCCTCTTCTTAGATTCTGATCTAGTAATAAGCTGCCTGTCCGAGATGGAGTTGTCTAAGAAAGAAATAACGTGCCTGTGGTTGTTTTAGCATGTTGTTGGCATGTAGCCCTCTCTCAACTTGCGTCGCTATCCAGAACCAGTCGGACAGTCGGTTCGGAATATCTCGATAAGCGGTGACTTGGGCGATTTGCTTATCTAAGCTTGTTCTAAAGAAGTATACTAGCAGTCGTTCAGGCAAAGGAGGTAAAGTCCCAACAACTTTCCTGAACTCATGGA
The DNA here is from genome assembly GCA_030761175.1 of Masticophis lateralis. NCBI lineage: Eukaryota > Metazoa > Chordata > Lepidosauria > Squamata > Colubridae > Masticophis > Masticophis lateralis. Next base: position 23,302,928 of record JAUDYJ010000007.1, on the reverse strand, counting down.
TATGTTCTTGGATAGGCTTCCCCTCTGCATTAGGTGCCTGAGCTCATCTTCTACATAGGGATCGTCCCCTGTTTCTTCGAAGCGGGCTCGTAGCAATTGTAAGAAACCATCTGCATCTTGCAGTTGGGGGGCCCTGTATTTGTACTGGGCCACTGACCAGCTCCTTGCTTCTCCCTCCAGACCTTCTGTGATGGCACTGACCAGGGCCCTGGGGAAAGGGGAAAGGTGTGCATAGCGCTCGATGTAAATCTCAGCTGCATCGAGAAATTGAGCTAGCAGGTCTGGATCCCCATTGAATTTCCCTCTGAATCGGGGTGGTTCTGCCCTTGGTGGTCACTTCTCCCATTGCGGGGGTCTGTGAGCCTGTCCACGGTGCCCTTGGGCTTCTTCATTATCTCCCATTTGGGTGCAGGGGGGTGATGCCGTGGCTGGGCTGGGTTGCTTGCTGAGCAGGGAGGGAAGCCCTGAGTGCATTTTGGAGCTTTCTTCTCTCATATTTTTTTCTTGTGTGTGTGTGGGGGGGGGGTGCTATGCTGCCGTTTGGAGAACCATTGAACCTTCCCCATTACCTGGCACTTGGTGAGAATCCAGCAAAAGGCATCATAATTTTTTCCTTTTCTGAGGCAAACCTCCGGTGGAGATGGCTTTCTTCCATGGCCTTGGATAATGCTTCAGAGACATCTGGAGGTCTGCCAATGTCAGCGTGGAGTAGCTTAGGAATGCATAAATATTTTTAGAAGAAAAGTTTTTGAAGAGAGATTTTTCCTGGCTGTCTGTCCGAGACGGAGTTGTCTAAGAAAGAAATAACGTGCCTCTCACATTTTGATAATAAAGAAAAAAAACATTTATTTATTAGAACAATGTCCTTACAAACTCATATGCAGCCAGGAAATGACCTCTGCTCCAAATTCCCTCCTTTTCCTGGCTTGTTCTCTTATTCTATTGGCCATTCTCTAAATCTTTCTACTGCAGTAATTTAACCCCCCCTTTACTATGTCATCCCTGAATGAAATGCAACTTGAGAGGCTGACACTGCCCGTAAGTCCAGTTTAAAAAAATTAACCCCTTTGCCAGATGGGCCAGCATGTCCTTCATTAAGGGAAGGGGAATAAAGATTTTCCTTGCAAATAGCATTTAAATTCCTATAATGTACACATAAACATAACAAGCCTCCTTCTTCTCTCGGAACTGGACAGTCTCTTGGGTCTCGCTAGTTTGATGAATCCACACTCAAGGTTTTTGTCTATGAATTGCCACAATTCATTCAGTTCCTGTGGAGTCATAGCATAAAGTTTTGGTTTAAGTGGTTTGGCCCACAGTAAAATCTTTTTTTTTTATTAAAAGTTTTATAAAAGTACAAACATATAAAAAAAAACCCCTCCCTCTCCCCCCTCCCTCCCACCCTTCAACCCCCCTCCCCCCCCGACTTCCCAGAGTGGAATACAGGGTTTTCTTCTTCAACAAAAAAATTTTTTTTAACACCATCAACCTATCCAATTTCTAGTTTACAAACACTATCAAAATCTTAACTCCAATCTAATATATATATAAAAAAGGAAATTTACAACTCTATAGTCCTCTTCATTCATACGCAATTTGATGTCTTCTTATATGATATTTATTCCGAATATAATCAATCCATTTCCTCCACTCCAGAATAAATTTTTCTTGTGTATGGTCCTTCAAATATGCCGAGATCTTGGCCATCTCAGCTAAGTTCATTACTTTTACAATCCAGTCTTCTACTGTGGGCAAAGAGTCTTTTTTCCAGTGTTGTGCAACCAACAATCTAGCTGCTGTTATTAAATTCAAAATCAGCTTACTCTCCAATAATGTACATTCATTTATAATACCCAATAAGAAAAATTTCGGTGTGAATTCCAACCTTTTTTTCAAGATATTTTGCATTACCCACCAAATCTTTATCCAAAATGCTTTAACCTTCTTACAGGTCCACCAAATATGAAAATAAGTTGCATCTTCACAGTCACACCGCCAACATTTAGCTTGTACATTAGGATACATACATGACAACTTTTTTGGATCTAAATGCCATCTATAAAACATCTTATAAAAATTTTCTCTAAGGTTTTGTGCTTGAGTAAATTTAACATTTCTAACCCAGATCTTTTCCCATGTCTCCATCATTATTGGTTCTTGAAAATTTCTAGCCCATTTAATCATACAATCTTTAACCAACTCTGTTTCAGAATCTATCTCTAATAATGCACTATATAATCTTTTTATATATATAAAACCCTGGTCCCTAATTTGCTTTACCAAATTTTCTTCATTTTCCATAAGACCTGTTTTTTGATCCTCTCTCCATCTTGCTTGAAGTTGACCATATTGAAACCAAGTATAAATTATCCCTTCCTTCTTCAAAACCTCTAAGGGTTTAAGTTGTAGTTTATCCCTTTCTCTAAATAAAAGTTCTTTATATGTGATCACCTCCATCTTTTGTTCTATACTTATATTTTCTATTGCATGTCTAGGATTTGCCCAGATAGGTATTTTATAATCCAGTTCATATTGATATTTCTTCCAGACTCTCAACAAAGCATTTCTAAACATAAGATTTTTAAAAACTTTATCCACCTTTTTTTCATACAATAAATAAGCATGCCATCCATAAAGTAAGTCATATCCTTCTAAATTCAAAATTCTATCCTCTGTTAAATTAAACCAATCACTAATCTGAACTAATACCAAAGCTTCATAATATAATCTTAAATTTGGCATTTTTAAACCACCTCTCTCCCGAATATCTTGTATAATTTTTAATTTAACTCTAGGTTTTTTACCTGACCATATAAAAGTATTAAGACCTTTTTGCCATTCCCTCAGTTGTTCATCCTTCTTCAACACCGGTATCATTTGAAACAAAAATAAGAACTTAAGTAATACATTCATTTTAATTGCTGCTATTCTACCTAATAAGGATAATTGTAACTTTTTCCAATCTTCCATTTCTTTCTGCACCTTTCGCCATAAAACTTCATAATTATTTTTAAAAAGCTTTGTATTTGAACCAGCAATATACACACCCAAATATTTAACCTTTTTAACTATTTCAAATCCCGATATTTTTTGAAGCTCTTCTCTTTGATTAGAAGATATATTTTTAGTCACTATCTTAGTCTTATGTTGATTTATTTTAAATCCCGAGACTTTACCATAATATTCTATCAATTCCAACATATATGAAACTGTATCTATAGGTTGTATTAGTGTAACAACTAAGTCATCTGCAAAAGCCCTCAACCTATAATCTTGCTGTCTAATCACTATTCCTTTTAACTCTTTAGATTCCCGTATCTTTTTCAATAAAATTTCCAAAGATAAAACAAACAATAAGGGAGATAGTGGGCAACCCTGCCGCGTTCCCTTTTCTATCTTAAAACTATCCGTTAAACTTCCATTAATAATTATTTGTGCAGTTTGTTCCCTATATATTGCTTTAATTGAACTCATGAATTGCTGCCCAAATTGCATTTTATCTATTATTTTAAATAAAAATTGCCAATTCAATCTATCAAAAGCTTTCTCTGCATCCAGAAAGAAAAAAGCTGCAGGAATATGATTATTTTTCTCTAAATATTCAACCAAATTTATTATTTGTCTCAAGTTGTATTTCATATATCTCCCCCTTATAAACCCTGATTGATCATTGTGAATTATTTGTTGCATAATCGGCATTAATCTATTTGCCAGTATTTTGGTAAAAATCTTATAATCAGTATTTAAAAGTGAAATAGGTCTAAAATTTTCAGGTTTAACACAGTTTTGATCTTCTTTAGGAATCAGTGATATAAAAGCTGTTTTCCATGAAGGTGGAGTGTCTCCCCCGGATTGAATTTTATTAAAAAGCATCCTAAGCGGTTCCACCATTTCCATCTGCAAGTTCTTATAATAAATAGCTGTCAACCCATCCGTTCCCGGTGTTTTACCTACTTTTAACTGTTTAATTGCTAGAATAATCTCTTCAGAATTTATTGGTTGGTTCAAACCTTCTCTTTGATCCAAAGTTAATTCCTGAATATCAACCTCTCTAAAATATCTATCTATATCTTTATCTTGTATCCAATCTCCTGCATTTAATTTTGTATAATATTCTAAAAAGGCTTTTTTAATCAAATTTTGTTGATAAACTTCTTTACCTTTATGTTCTATCTTACCAATAATATGTGATCTTTGCTTTTTCCTTAACATATAAGCTAACCATCTGCCTGGTTTATTAGCATTGCAAAATGTATTATGTTTGGCATATTGTAAAGTAGTTGCAACTTGATCAGCCATTAACATATTAAATTGCTGTCTTAATATACTTATTGCTTCTTTCACTTTTTTATCTTCTGGATTATCTATTAATAATTGTTCTTTCTTTTTTATTTCTTCCTCAATATCCTTCCGTTTTTTTGCCTGCTTTTGTCTATATTTATTATTCATATATATCAACACTCCCCTCATATAGGCCTTACTTGCATCCCAAACCATTTCCATAGAGGTACCTTTATACATATTATTAACAAAAAACTCCTTCATATGTTTTTAAGTTCTTCAACATTTTCTTCATATCTAAATAAATTTTCATTTAATCTCCAAGACCTCCTTTCTTTTCTCTCCTGTTCTAATTCCAACCAAACTGGGCTGTGATCAGCTAAAATCCTTGGAAATATCTTAACTTTCTTCACCCTAGAAAGGAAATCAGATGTTAACAAAATAAAATCAATCCTAGAAAAGGATTGATGTCTATCAGAAAAAAAGGTAAAATCTTTTTCATCTGGATTCCATTCTCTCCAAACATCCCTTAGTTCAAAATCATCCATAATTTCAAAAAAGGGTTTGGGTAGTTTAGCCCGTAAGGCCGCTTTAGATATGGTCTTCTTATCCTTAAAGATATCAATTACTCCATTCCAGTCACCCATAAAAATAATTGATTTGTAATCCCATTGCGATATTTTGTCATGTAAAAGTTTATAAAAATTTTCCTGTTGCTGGTTCGGGGCGTAAATTCCAATTAAAAGCATTGTTCCATTTTGAGTTCTCACATCAATTGCTATATATCTTCCTTGATCATCTGCCTCTATCAAATTTGCTGTTATATTCTTTTTTATATATACCACTATTCCATTTCTCTTCTCCAAAGATGATGCCACAAAATGATTTCCTAATTTGGAATTAATTAAATATTTCTGATCTGTTGATTTAATATGTATCTCTTGCAAGCATACAATTGTTTCAAATAATGATAAACTTTCTTTCTCTTTTGTGGCGAATTCAAACCATTGACATTCCAAGACAGAAATTTAACTGGCATCTTTGCGAGACTGAAGCATATGGAGCATATTTTGAAGATCATCTTTCACCTTGATCTTCGGTCTTGCTCCCCCCCACTGCTTCTGATTTTGTATCCATTTGTTGTTGTTGTTGTTGTTTAGTAGTCGCTCTTGTCACACGTTGTGCTCTTGGTTCCTCCAATTTTGCAAATTCCAGTGGTGCTTGCAGATGACTTAAAGGAAAGGGAAGTGGTACTAAATCCGATTGGTTCTGGTCATCTTGATTCTTAGATTCTCCAACCACTGCTTCAGCATACGTTAGAGACTGTTGCTTTCCTTTTTCTGCTTTTTTATCATCTTTCGGGGGGTGTTCCACTTTCAGTACACTACGGTAAAACTCTCTTGCTTTCTCAACTGTATTCAGTCGGTACCTCTCTCCAGCATAATCCACTATTATGCCTACTGGAACATCCCACCTGTACACTATTTGTTGTCTTCTTAACTCCTCCACTAGAAAACCAAGATTCTTTCTGTCTCTAAGCATTTTGGGAGGAATCTCTTTCAGCACCTTAATTTCCTGTCCAGACACCTGTACTTTATTGTTATAAGAAGCTTGCAGTACATCATTTCTAATTCTTCTATCAGTAAAATAAATCACAACATCTCTTGGCAAATTTCTGTTTCTTGCAATCCATGAATTAACTCTATAGACTTTGTCCAGGTGACCAATTATTTCATCCTTCTTCATTCCAGCCACTGAGGCAATCACTTCAGCACATTTCTCTCTTAGGTTCTCCCGTCCATCCTCCTTTAATCCTCTCAGCCTCAGGGCGAACTCCATTGACCTATATTGTATCATAGTAATATCTCCTTCCATTCTTTCTGATTTGGTCCGGAATTCTCCCATCTTGTCCTCCAAATCTTGAGTAACCTCACTGATTTCTTCCACCTTTTCATCAAGCTGCACAAGGTGATTAGACAATCCAGAAACAGCCAGCAAAATATCTTCTCTTATTTCATCATGTTTCTCTTCAACAGTCTTTTTAATTTCACTTCTAATTTTTTTTACATCTTTTAAATCCTCCTCAAATTTCCCCATTCTCTCTTCTATTTTTTCTTCTATTTTAGCTGTTTGGGCAATCGCAATTTGCATTATAAACTCCTTAAGCTCACTCATAAAGTCCTCTTTACTTGTAACCTCCCCTGGAAGCTGTGTCTTTTGAGTCACAGTAGAAACTGAAGGAGAAGCCCCTCCTGCTTTGGCTGATGCTGGCTTAGTTTGTTTAGAAGCCATTTTAATTTCAAAAAAACTTTTTTCCTCTTCACCCCACTTTCCAATTAGTTAGCCTTAAATATCACCAAATTCAGTCCAAATTATTTAAAATTACTGCTTTCAATGTCTTTCCCGAATTACTTTCTTCTGGCAATTTAGTTTCTCTTTACAAATAGGAAAAAAAAAAGGTCCTTTTTAGTACTCACTTTCTCTTCTCAGCACAGTTCCGATACTCTTAATTGGATACTTCCTCTTTCAATTTGAGTCATTCAGCCCAAAGCACACAGGAGTTAAGCTCTGTAACTTTGTTGCAAGCTCTCCTGCTCCACTCCGTCTGCTGCAGAGATCAGTTAAACTTTCAATTTGCTTGCAGAGCTGGTCGCGTCCCTCTAATGCTGCTTATGCAGCAGCGCTTTGAATCCGGAGACGTTTCCCTGGGGAGCCCACCTTTCAAGCCCCTGAACTTAGTCCCAGGGGCTTTTTTTGGCGGCTCTACCTGCCGGAAACTTCTCTGCCTTTCTTCTTTTCCCGAAGAAAGGTCTGCAAAACCGCCAGACAGCTGTTTTTCGCTGTAAAATCTTGATGGCACAATCCGTAGACCTATTGGGGGGGGGGATTCATCTGAGGCCACTTCTTGAAAACATTCATCAAATCCTGGTATTCCCTGGGGATGTCCAGTAGGGGTCCATTCACTGCAGCCACAGCTACCTCCTCACTCTGTGGTATTTTAGTCTGGTGGGCTTCCTTGTTCTGAATTAATTTATCATTAGAGAATTGGTGGGTCCCCCCTGCCCAGTCCATCCTTGGGTTCCATTTCAGGTTAGCCCAAGAACTAGGGCCAAGTGCATCTCTGGTGTCACAATGAAAGCAATGATTTCAGAGTGATTTAACATAGTTAGTTCAAGTGGTTCAGTGGCAAACATGGCCGGGGCACCTCCTGCAATGGACCCATCAAATTGGCAGAACAAGACTGGGGTTTTTATTGGCCTTAGTTGAATGCCCAGTTCCCTGACTAGAGTCAGGCTTATTACGTTTCTCATGCACCGCAAATCTAGCAATGCCTTGTCTCACTTTTCTCCCCATTACCAGAATTAATAATTCTATAGGGGTTGTAAAGGGTTCAACAATCCCAGTCCCAAAGGATCTTCATAGTCGCTCTACAACTGCCTGAGTTCCTCCACTGGAGGGGGCAGAGTTCCTCACACTGTAATTGATTCCAGCAGGAACTCAATGACTGCAAGGGGCTTCAGGGCAATATCTTTGGCACACTGTGGTGGCTTTGAGGGTTTCCCTCCAACCTGCTTCTCTCCCTTCCAAATGGACATTCTCACAATGCACTCGTTTGCATGGTGACCTTCCTTCCCACAATGAAAGCAGGTCACTGAGCATGGCAGGGCAGAGCAAGATTTGGTTTTCTCCCTTCTCCCTTCTGGTGGGGATGTCTTCAAGGAGCGTTTTTCATGGAACTGGTTTAGAGTTTGGTCAATTTCCACTTCCTCAGCCAAGACACACCAGTTGTGTAGGTGGACTGGGGCTCCACGGGCAAAGCAGGCATTGTACAGGTCATCATTTAAGCCATCTTTGAACCACCTCATGAGTATTTCCTCTGGCCAATCTATGTGGCAAGTCAGATCACGAAAGTCTTCAGGGATGGCGTCCCTGTTTGATGTGCCTTATGCAGTCTCTAGCCTTGTAGTTGGCTAGGGCGGGTGTTGGCAATCCGTGGCTCCAGAACCACATGTGGCTCTTTGGCCCTCTGCTGCAGCTCCCTATCCCATCACTGGTTGGCCCCACTCCTTGCCCTCACCCTCCCCTTTCTCACCTGGCCTGAGAAGGTAAAGGCAACAGTGGGGGATGGAGAAGCAGCTGGGACTGATTCTCCAGTGTCTCACTCCTTTTGGAGCTTCTTCAGGCTTTTGTTGGTGCTGGGCATGCCTTGGTTGCTTGGGGAGACACCCAGCCTGCTCTCTGCCCTGAGACACTGGCCCAGCTTGGCCATGACCTACGCTGGTCTCACTAACATGAGGGCTGGTGGGGTGGGAATGGGATCTGGGAGGAGGGGACAACAGAAAGGGGGATGGGCCTGCAGCACCCAGTCCTGGTTTTAAGAAGCTCAGGAAAAAGGGGCTGGCCCCACCAAACCTCACACCCCCACCCCAGGGTCAGGCTTGGAGAAAGCAGGAGCACCCTCAGATGCTTACCCATCATCCGGTTTCCCCCTCTCTCTATGGCTCTCTGTGTGTATTAATATCTTTCTCTCACATACACATGTGCACTCTCTCTGTGTGTCTCTTTCTCTCTCAGAAAGCCAAGGCTGGGCTAAGCTGGAGAGCTCTCCTCGGGGTCTTTGCTACTCATTTTCTTTCTTCTTTTTGGAAATCTAACTGAGGAACGAGCAGGAGCTGCGGTGGAGGCTTCCCTTTGGGTGACCCTCCTCCTCCTCCTCCTCCCCCTCCTCCCCCTCCTCCTCCCACATCCCCTTGGCCAGCTATGGCAGGGCCAGGTGGTATGCACACATGGGAAGACCCTCCTCAAGAAAGTGCCCACCCGCCTGCCCACCCTGTGTACATCTTTGCTGTGCTTTGGCTGAGCCTGGCCGCTCACTTGAGGAAGGTCTCCCTGTGCGTGCACACCCTCCTGGCCTCACCACAGCACTGCCGAGCCCATTTGCAAAATCCACCAAGCACAGCTCCAAAATCCACCAAGTGTGGCAAAATCCACCAAGCATGGCAAAATCCGCCAAGCGCTGCACCATTTTGCTCATGCATCCCTCCCAGCTAGTGCAGCGGCAGGGAAGGTGCACATGCTGCCTGCTCCGCTCTTGCCAGCTGGAGGCAGGGCTCTGCCCTGCTGCCTCCCAGCTGAAGAGCTACAGCTGGGTTGATTCTATACTGATTTTGTAGCTTTTTATTTTCTTAAATTTTAAATTTGAATTGGTATTCCCACTTTTAATTTTATTTATTGGATACTCTGTTTTAATTTGTCTTTTAACTTTTGTATTTTCTGTTTCTTATTATTGTGAGCCACCCTGAGTCCTTCGGGAGAAGGGCGGCATATAAACCCATCAATCAATCAATTAATCAATGTGTTTGCTTGCTGGCTGTCTCCGAGATGGGAGTTGCACTCAGGCTGCCTGGGTTCCCACCACAGGGGGAGAGAGGGAGAGGGAAGGGGTGTCTCACCAACAAGATCCAGGTTGGAGTTGCCTTATTTTGCATGGATCTCCATGCAAGTGTCTCCAACACTTGGCTTTGCCTGCCAGTCTCCACTCCCCCTCTACAGCCCAAGTGGTTGGATTCACACAACATGTGAAGCTGGGCAGGAGAGCATGGAGGGATGGAGGGATAGATGGGGGAATAGATGGAGGGGTAGATAGGTAGATGAATGCAGGAATGGATAAATAGAGGGAGAGATAGATAAATATATAGAGGGAGGGAGGAATAGAAAGAGATAGATGATAGATGATAGATGAGAGAGAGAGAGAGAGAGAGAGAGAGGGAGGAAGGGAGGGAGGGAGGGGTGGATAGATGAATGGATGGAGGGATAGATGGGGATAGATGGAGGGATAGATAGGTAGATGGAGGGATGGAGGAATGGATGGTGGGATAGAAAAATAGAGAGAGGGATAGAGAGATGGAGGGAAGGAGGGATAGATAGATGGAAGGATAGATGATAGATAGAGAGAGAGAGAGAGAGATGGAGAGAGAGATAGATGGATGGATGGAGAGAGGGATGGATGGATGGAGGGATAGATGGATGAATGGATGGATTCAGGAATGCAGAAATGGAGGGATAGATAGATAGATAGATAGATAGATAGATAGATAGATAGATAGATAGACGGAGGGATAGATGGAGGGAGGAAGGGAGGAAGAGAGGGGGATGGATGGATGGATAGAGGGATAGAGGAAGGGAGGGATAGATGGATAGATAGATAGATGGAGGGAGGGAGGGAGGGAGGGATAGATGAAACAGAGAGACAGAGAGAGACAGAGAAAAATAGAGGGAGAGAGATAGAGAGAGACGGACAGAGAAAGAGAGAGCAGAGAGAGAGACACAGAGAGAGAGATACCTTTTTTCCAGAGAAAAGAAAACTGGGAGCCACAAAATCTGAGTAGACATGGCTGTGTGGGAGGAATCATGGACTGGGTTGGAGTCATGTCAAGTTGACCACACCCACCCAGTTTTTGTGGTTCCCGGTGTTTTCTGTTCTGTGGGAAACAGGTCCAAATGGCTCTTTGAGTGTTTAAAGTTGCAGACCCCTGGGCTAGGAAGTCCTCAAATCTCTGTCTCAGGGCTATCATGAAATGATTGAAGTTCAAGACCTCCTGCCTCTCCTCCTTTCCCAAGAAAGTATAGACTCTTGGAACGTGGTATTTCAAAAGAAACCTTTTATTGAGAAGAAGTGACAGCAGGACAAGGCAAAGCAGTCTCTAAATTCCCTCCCAAACTATACAATTAGAAATAGGACATTAGAATCCCTCCCTCCAGTCCAATGTGGATTCAGCCAATCCACAGGTGTGAAAATGTTATTGTAACGGCTGTCCTGAGAAACAGATAAGGAGCCATTCCCAGGGTCTTCTTCCACTTTTAACAAACTGAAACAATTCACATGGCCCTCCCTTCTTATTACATTCCAAAAAAGTGAGAATACTACCGGGCACTTAGGTACCAGGAAAAAGGTTATAAAATATGGCTTATCCCCATGCTCCACTCTCCCTCCATTTTTATGGCAGTATCACATTAGGGATCTGACAGGTGCATCTGCATTATGGAGGCTCACCATCCATTGTGCAGCTGATCCTTCTAGAGCCAACCCTGACTTTGGTGCCTTCTGTAGGAAAATCCCTCCCATGCTCCTGCATGTAGATCAGTACATGTGCAAGGAAAAATCCCAGTTGCTGTGGATTCCCATTGAATTTGACACCAAGAGGGGACACCTTCCATTCTAAGGTTGGAAGCCTCCTCTTGTCGAGTCGCAAACCTTGCTTTGTATTGAGATGTGTCCTGGGTGGATTTTCCATGGTGGAAATGGGTTCATCAGTACTCCCCATCCCTTTTTTTTATTGGTAGTCCCCTTTTGTACTCCTAACTGGCTTGCAGCGCAAGCCTGGCATCCTGAATCCACATGCCATGGATGGCCTCTCTCATGAGGTTCATGGCTTCCCACAGGAGTGGGTTGTGCCAGTCTGGGACTCCTTCCAGTTCATCATTGTTGTAATGTTCTGCCATCTCCTGCTTCCAACCAGGTCATTGGCTCCTATGGGTGAGGGCAACATCTTTGGTTATGTCACCCCAGCCTTCCATCTTCCCAACACCGATGGACCACCTTGGCTTGGCAGCAGTGCTTGAGAACATTTCTCCTTGACCCAGGCATTGAGGGCCTCAACTGAGATTTTGGGGGGTGGGGTTCTCCCCCAGGTTTCAGCTTCTTCGTGGTCACTGCCCTGAGCAGACATGGTGTGCACAGTCCCCATGGTAGGCCTGTTACCTCTCCAGGTGGATCAGTTTGAAGTTCTTTCCTAATGTAAGGTCTTGCCTCTCCAATCTTCCCAAGAAAACAGAACTTTTGAAACTGCAGTGGTTCCAAAAGGAGCTTTTATTGGAGGCAAGAACTGAAGTTCTCATTTAAAACCAGCTATTTAAAGCAATGCTAATCCAAACCCCTCCCACACTACATCATTGCAGGGAAACAGAAACAGAGACTTCATGAAGAAATTAACGCAGTAATGCAAGAAACAGAAACTTCATATAGAGATTAGCACAGTAATTCAGGAAACAGAAACAGAAACTTTATATACAGACCACCCCATCCTACACCCCTTCCTCCCACTAAAATGTCAGCATCCCTGTAGAAATATCTGGAACTTGACAGGTACAATGGGAAAAAAGCTTTGGTTATAACATAGAACTAAAGAAATGGTAAAATTTATGGGAAAGGAACTATAGATTAACAATGACAACTTCTTATAAAGAAAATCTATATAAAATGTTTTATAGATGGCATTTACAATCAGCTAGGTTAGCTAAAATGTTTTAAAATATGTCTAGGAAATGTTGGAAATGTAATCAAAAGATGGGCACATTTTAGCATATATGGTGGACTTGTGCTAAAACAAAAAAATTTTGGGCATAGATACACAGGTGGCTAGAAAAGATGATAGGGAATCATGTAGATTTTAAGCCTGAACTGGTTTTATTAGGTATAATATCAGAAAAAATAGATAAGAAAAGTATGTATTTAATATTACATGTTGTAACAGTAGCGAGGATTATATTTGCACAATATTGGAAAAATGAAGAAACATCGTGAGATGAAGAGATAATTAAGAAGATGCTAGACTGTGCAGAAGTGGATAGATTGACATTGAAAATGAAGCAGAAAGAAGACACAGAATACTATCAAACATGGAGTCTATTTCACCAATAGTTAAGAATATAAAGAGAATTGTTAAACAAATTAAATACCCAGAAAATGTGATGTTTATTAAACACTAAGAATGTAATTAATTAAAAAATCAATAAAATTTGAAAAGAAAAGAAAAGAAAATGAGTTTTGTAATGAGGGATGAAGTGGCCCCAGGATCTATCAGCCATTCATACTTCCTTCCACCTATAGTGAGTGTGAGAAGGGGTTCACCTTCTGGGGAATGGCAAGGCCAGTGAATATGGCTTGAAATTTTGCTGGTTCCCCTTCTGGTCTGGGTATCCTGAGATCATCTTCAAACTGTACCTGTTGGGGTCATTCCAAGTCTCTCCTAGCCCTCTGGGGTGGGGGAGGCTCTCTTAGGAATGGGGGTCTTGGAGGGGGGAACTGTGGTCCCGAAATCTTGAGGGTTTTTCCCTACATTCCTCTTTGAAATGTACCTCACTGCCACATTTGTAGCAGTGCTGGCATCTTATTTCAGGCCATCCCACTTCTTCAAATCAGCAGCATCTCACCCACTTGTCAAAAGACTGGTGGCTGGGCTATCTCCTATCACTGTGCAGGGCTGTGAATACCTGCAAATCTTCTTTCCTCTCTACTCTCTTTCTTCTTTCTCTTTCTCTCTCTCCTCTCTCTTTTCTTTCTGCAACCCAGGGTTGTGTGCAAGCAACACATGCTAGCTAGAGGCTTGCCAGCCTTTATTCAATCACCATTCCCCCAAATCCCCAAAATCCAGCAATTCCACAATCTCTGCACACTGTTTACACCTACAGGCCAAGAGCAAGGCTTGAACACATGTGCATGCCCCACTTAGTGCAACTTCCCAACAATGAAAGTCTAAGGGAACCGCACCACTTTGGAAGGAAGAAAGGATCTTAAACTCGGCAAAATTCACAACAAATGCCTTGGAACTTTGTGGCATGGAGACCAAGCTACGCCCACAAAATAATCCACACCCACAGAACCGGTAATAAAAATTTTTAGAATCGACCCCTGGCCTGATCCCCAAGGGTGGAAAATGGAGAGAAGGCAGAGTCAGTGCAGGTTGACCTGACTACTCAAGAGGAGACTTATTTGGAGAGTAGCATTTAAGGAGATGCTGTGGGGAGGGGCTTTTGTCAGGAACAAGTATTGTATTTCGCAACACTCCCATGGTTCTGAGAAGAACTTTGCTCCAGAATCTTTGCTGTTGTTGACATCTGTTTGATTTCTTGCCTTGATGTCGATGGGCTGATGGTGACATGGCTCTGTTCCTGGTTTTGCTGTGTTCCTGGTGCATGGCCAACTTTTTTTTTTAACTTTTAAAAGCATTTTTCTACAACCTTAAGAGGTTGCAGGAAAAAGTGCTTTTAAAAGCCACTGCCGATCAGGCAACTCAGCTGGGATTGCCAGAGGCTTTTAAAGGCATTTTTTTTTCTGCAACCTCTTCGGCCGAACAGGTTGTAGAAAAAAATGCTTTTAAAAGCCTCTGAGATCCCAGCTGAGCCGCGCAATCATCAGAGGCTTTTTTTTTTTACTTTTAAAAGCATTTTTTCGGCCAAAGAGGTTGTAGAAAAAATGCTTTTAAAAGTAAAAAAAAAAGCCTCTGGTGGGTTGGGCAGGGTAAGCAAGCGGCGACTGGGCTGGGGACTCGTTCTGGGGCATGGCCGGTGTGAACCAGGAGCAACCCACCATTGGATCAGGCACAGGAAGCATTTGCTCATCTCTGGAACTCAAGTCCACTGGGAACACAGCAAAACAGAGCCACATCACTGTTTTCCCACTGAAGTCAAGGCAAAGAATCAAACATTCGTCAACACCAAGAAAGATTCTGAAGCAAAGTTCTTCTTGGAACCATGGTGAGTGTTGCCATGACACTTGCTCCTTGCAAAAGCCTCACCCCATGACATCTGCTAAATGCTACTCTCCTCAGGAGAAGGGCCAGTGTGCCCCCCTCCAAGTATTTGGGTCTCCCTGTGCTGATCCTGCCTCCTCTCCATTCTCCACATTTGCGGATTGGGCAGGGCAAGCATTTGCTCATCTCTGGAGCTCTTTTGCTCTTCTGCTCTTTTGCTCTTCTGCCTGCCCTTTCCATCTCCTCTCCCCTTCCTCAGTCTGCCTGAAGCCTCTCTTCCTCCCTGCCTAATCTTCTGAGGCATGAAGGACCCGGGACTGCCTCATCCTCATCCCCAGATCTTTTCTTATGGGCCATAGGGGCTGCGCCCACCACCTCCATCCAGGCTCCAACAGGGCCATAACACTTTCCTTTTCTTCTCTCAGTTTCTCCCTTTAGTCAAAGATGAAGTTCACAATCCTGCGCAACTGCAAAATCTCCAAAGTGGAGCAGTTTGAGACAATTTTGTAGAAATGCCCCCTATCATAGGCAGAGGCTAAGATTCTCTGGTCCTTTGGACAATTTAGATCTAGATGAGACTAGGCCACTCCTGCTTCCAGGAGTTAAACTCAGAAAGCATCAGGTGCTTCTTTTTCCCTCTGGGTCATTTGTTGGAACTCAGACCAATTGAGGGGTTTTTGCCCTATTTTTTGCAGGGCTTCCAAGTTGCCTTTGGCCCTGTTGTTGTTGTCCCAATCTGGGCAAGGTGGCCAGGCAACTCTTACAAGGGCACCTACCCTGATGTTATTATTATTGGTCACCTGGTGATCGCTTCAGTTTTTTCTCATCCTTCATGAGGAAGATATGAAGTAATTGGTTCATATCTTCCCATGATGGGTTGTGACTATCTATGATAGATTTTAGGGTGCAAATTACTGATCTAAAAGGAGGGGTTTGTTTCTTCCAAATTACTAGGTCAGATGGGGAGAAAGGTCAGGACATAACTCAAATTGACTCCTCCCTTTCCCAGGTATGGCTTTGCTAAGCAAAGCAGCCATAAGTTTTGGCCCTTCTCTATTTGGTGGGGAAAGGGGTTTTGCATTCCTCAGGACCACATGGACCAGAGCCCCTGGATTTAGAGAGCTCAGTCCAGCAGTGCCAATAGGTTATCTGGGTGAGTTTCAACTTGACTTTATGTGCCTTACGAATTTTGTATTTGAAAGTACTGTTCTGTAGCCAAATTGTTTTCTCTGTCTTGTCCTTGAGCAAAGTCCATTCCTGGCATAATTTCCTTGCTCGTCTTTTCATACCAGCCAGGACAGGCAATTGTCTCTTATCCCAAGCATTGAACAAGTCCCCTAGTGGGGATCCTGGCAAGACCCTCAAGCTGGAGCTTGCTATGTTTCTCTATTTCTGATGTAGAGATTCAATTGGCTAAGCTTCTTTACAACCTTCCTGCCCTACCTTCAGTTTTCAGATTTAAAAAAGAGGTCTGGGAGGACTGTAGTTTGCTCTCAGAGTAAGGGCACCTCCTTCCTAGGGAACACCTTGCCTGTCAGTTTTCAGACCAAAAAGGGGTCTGGAAGGACTCTACTCCCCTGCAATAGTATGTGTATCTCCTTCTGCAACCTGCCTCATGGTTTTCAGACCCAGGAGAGTCTGGGAGGATCTCTGCTCCTCTCTGCAGTAGTACAGGCACCTCCTTTCTGAATGGACTTCACTCAGAAGGACTTCCAACAGGGACCCCAGCAAGTATCCTGCACTCACTCACTCAGCCCCTGTTCCTGACAAAAGATCCTACATTCCAGCCAAACTCCCTTGCTTTCCAAATTACTTCTGTCACAGTCCTGTGGGATTAGCAACAGATCTGGGTGTGGCTAGGAATGGTGTGGAGGGTGTAGGATCCAGCTGCAGCTGTGAGAGGAGAGCCCTTTCACTCACACACACACTCATATCCTTTCACTCACCTTGGGTTTCCAAATAATTTTAAATTTAGCAGTACTCACCTCCTTTCCAAACAGCTGTCAAGCCCAAGACTCCAAAACTTCCTTTACTACCCTTTGCTACCTGGACAGGATCCATGGAGCTCACCCACAGACAAAAAGGGGTTTGCTGCTGACAGAGTGGTGATTCTCCTGGGCCCAGTCTGGTGTCTGGGTTAAATAGGAGTCACTTCATGGTCACCAAATTTTCAGAACAAAAGTCTCCAGTTCATTCCTTTCAGCCAAGACAATTCAATCAGCACTGATAAACGAAATAAAAAGCTGGGAAGCAAGCTGCCAGAAAGGAGGTTTTTATTTGGGAAGCCAGAGAATTTGTAGTGACAATAGCAGTGTGTTCTGGGTCAGCTGGCAGGTTGGAAGTGTAAGCAGAATGATTTTTATATCCTGCTGGGCTTTTGTGATTGAGATGCCTGATGGGGTATTTGATTAGTTTAACAGTGTGTCTTTTGAATTTTGATTGCCCTGTCCAGTTTTCTGAGAGGTAGAGGGGATCAAGTCCAGCTTTGGGGAAGGAAGGAGAATGTAAATTTAGTAGGTTCTAAATGTTTTACTAGTTTAATCTTGTCAATTCTGTTTGCCCTAGTCTGAAGTGCAGAAGCCACTTCTTGCTACATTTCTGTGGTTTTGTTTTCCTTCAAATGGATACAATGTATCCATTTGCAGAATGCTTTTATCAGCTCACCTGAGATTATTTCACTTAGTTGAGTGGCAGAGTTTTTTCTCTCTTCCTCCCAGCCTTCGCAAATGGCTCTTTTCTCTGAAGTTTTTGTTAATTGTTTTAATTCCTGCCTGAGTAGCAAGAAAGGCTGCTTTTCTTCTTTTCCTGGGAACATGAAATGGTGGGCAGGGGGTTATCATTCTCTCTACAAGCGTTAGTATTTAGGCATCTGAGTCCTTTATGGCTGACCCTAGGTATGCTTCCACCATCTCCTACTTCATATCTGAGTTTTTCTTCCTTCCCATTATTCCCTACCTCCTTGTTTGATTGATTGTTTTGTGGTTTATGCTTGGGATTATGTCCTAAAGATCCTAAATGTTGGTCACCCTCCCCCCTCACTTTTAGTTTTAAAGCCCTCCATACAAACTGAGCTAGTCCTAACAAGAACTGAGCTCAGTTAAAGGAGGTGGATAAAAATAAAAAAGAAGAAAGAATTTAATAACAGCAGAAATGGTGGTAAAAAGGCCAAGGGATATTAAGAATTTGTTGGCACCAGGTGAACATGAATTGCATGGATGTTGGTTGAAACATCTGACTGCTTTAGTGTTGTACCTTGTGATTCTTGACGAATGTATCTTTTCTTTTATATACACCGAGATCGTATGCACCAAGACAAATTCCTTGTGTATCCAATTACACTCGGCCAATAAAGAATTCTATTCTATTCTATTCTATTCTATTCTATTCTATTCTATTCTATTCTATTCTATTCTATTCTATTCTATTCTATTCTCTACACCAACATCTGGCAAAACCTACAAGATAATGAAAGATCCAGCAAAAGATAACTACAGGAGAATTACCTACTTACCAACAACTTTCAAATTACTAACTAATGTGTTGGCTGATGCAGTCCAACAATATCTAGTTGAAAACTAGCTCTTTCCATCTAAACAGAAAAGTGATTCACTATTACTACTGAAGAGCTCTGATTTCATATTTGCATCTGCCATCTTGATTTAGATTCCTGCTGCCAGCCCATGGAAGCCACTGCAACAATTAATCAATGGAACAGCTTGCCTCCCAGAGATGTGGGTGCTCCATTGCTGGAGTTTTTAAAGAAGAGATTGGACAGCCATTTGTCCAGGTTGGTATAAGGTCTCCTGCCTTCGTCAAGGGGTTGGACTAGAAGGTCCCTTCCAGCCCTATGATTCTATGTCTATATCTAGTTTGGTTTATATTTGGTACTATCCAAATTTGAATATATAAAAAGAAGAAAGTGTCTTCATTCCTGCCATTGCAGCAAGCAATTTAACTTTTTTGACCCTCTTCTCCCCCAAATGCCACTGCCTTGGGTCCCATAAGCATATTTTCAATGAAACCTTATTGGGTAATAGAGGCTTTACAAACATTAAGAAAAGTACTGAAACTCTTGATGTTGCAATGACTGACCAGGAAAGGAATTCAGGAAACCATCTCTCTGCAACTTCCTGTCTTCTCTTGCCTGTGAGTGAAGGATGTTAAGGCCCTGTCATACTCCTTCACAGGAAATAATTATAAACATGTCTTCAAAAGCAATATTGTTTTTCAGAAAAGCTTGCAACAGGGCTGGGGCTCTCATTCCTTGAGTAAAACTGAGTTTCTCTCACAAGTGTAAATAATATCCCTGTCATGGTTCCAACCAATGCCCTAATTAAATGATGAATTTCAAACTGAGGTTCAAAAGAAATCCAGTTATTTATTAGGAGTGTCATGTCGGCATGATCCAAGTGAAGCCAACTCTGACCTCAATTAATTCATGCCTTGGCTCTGACCCTATTTCCCCCTCCCCCCAAGGTGTGTCATCAGCCACATTCCCTAATGAAGCAATTTTGTGGGTTGTAGAAGTTACTCCTTCTGGCCACTGGGGATCTCCATGGAGATGGCCTTGACTTTTGCTGGCTAGAATGTGCTTTGTTTTGATTGAGGTGCAAACTCCTTGATACAGCTGTAAGGCTCAATTCCCCATCCCTCTGCCTATGGCATCTTGAGAGCAGATCGGGAAGGCTTCAGGAGTTTACTCTCCCATTAAGAGAGTAAAGTGCAAACGTGACCTAAATAGTCACCCACATGACTGAGTGGGTGTGGTCAACTCAACATCACTCATGGCAAGGTTGAGTGGGTGTGGCCAACTCAATATCACCCATCAAATCATGCCCACCAAGCCACACACACAGAACTGGCAGAAAAGGAAGCTCCTGCGGCCTGTCCCTTTATGGTCCCTCCCGTATCGAAGTACCTTAAAGGGACACTACAGTCCAGCTGCCTTGTGAGAAGCTCTGCTGCAACGCCGTCCTTCCGGCACAGCAGGCCATTCTCCTGGCCAGGTCTGGCATTAGGGTGTGGCCATGCATGTGCACCGGCAAGCAATGGGGTGAGCATGCGTGGCTGGCACACAAAACAGGGCAGAGAAAGTGGTGAAGATGGCAATGGCAGCAATGGCAGCAATGGCAGTGATAGTGGCAATGGCAGTGATGGTGGCAACAGGGCTTCAGACCACTGTTTCGGCCTGTAGTTTTCAGTAGTTTTCGGTGCAAGAAGCCTGCTGCCTCTTTTTTGGCATGAGAAGCCTCCAGCCACTGCCTCTTTGCCAGCCAGAACCAAGCTGGCAGCAGCGGCTGGAGGCCAAAAAAGAGGCGGCAGCTGCAGGCGTTTTGTGCCAAAAACTACAGAAAACTACAGGTCGAAAAAGAGGCCTGAAGTAGTCCCATTGCCACTGTTGCCCGCCCTGTTCTTCACGCTGACTGTGTACGTGCACCCCATTGCCTACCGGTACTGCTCACAGCCAGACGCAGCCAGGAGAATGACCTGCTGCATTGGAGGGATGGCGTCACAGCAGAGTTGCTCGGAAGTCAGCCAAAAACTACCGTAGGCTTCAGGCTCACTGGCCTCACCAAGGTGTGGATAAAGGTGAGCGAGGCAGAGGGCAAGCAGGCAGCATGCAGGCGGAGGCCCCAGGAAAGGCCATAGTCAGGGAACAGCACATTCCCTGACCCAGCCAAGGTGAAAGGCAAGAGGGTGGAGGCTCCAGGGCCTCAGGGAATGGCACATCCCTGGGCCCCGAGTCTGACCTGAGGTGAAGGGTGAGCAGATGGCATGCTTACCTTTGGTGAGCAGAGTGGCCAAGGTGCATAGGTGAGGCGAGGTGATTAGCTGGGCTGCATGGCGAAGGCAACATATATAGGGCGGGGTGGGGCAGGGGTGGGTGGGGCAGGCAGAGCAGGTGGATGGGACGAGTGGTGACCGGGTGACCTGGCAGGTAGGGGAAGGGCCAGCTAGAGATGGTATTTGCTGGTTTGATGAACCAGTTAAAATTTCCACTACTGGTTTGCCTGAACTGGTCCGAACCAGCTGAACACCACCTCTGGTTGAAGGTCTGAAATTATGCAGTGACATTACATTTCTACATATCCGTGGCTCTGGCAATGAATCTGCCACAAGCTATGTATATTTCTGTGAATGGCATATAATTTTATTAATGAGGATGGCTGTAGCTAGGTAACAATTTTTCAAACATTCGACACCAGTTTTTAAATCAGTGGTTCCTTTCTAAAATCCTTTGCTCCCCCATTGGATGTTGGCCTTTTCTTGGAAACATAGATGAAAATACCACTTGTGGTCCTAATTCTTTAACTTTCTTCCCTAGCTGTTCATAATCTCTTGTTATTGTTTTCAGATTCATTGTTGTGTCTGTCAGCATTCCATTGCTAATATGGCTTCCAAAGCTGACAGTGTCATTGGTCCCCACACGTAGGAGAAGAAATGGGTAGTAATCAATGAGGTTGATTATTTTAGTAAGGAACTCAGTTACATCTTTGCTTTTTGCTCCAGGGAGACTATATAGCTCCCTAAATTGACTGCCTGGCCTGCAAACTGTAGTTTCTGTTCCCCTATGAATTGAATTTCTTATGACTAATATTCACCTTTTTTCCCCTGGGGAAGTCTGGAATACTTTTCTTCCTGTCACAAGAATGCTGGATTGTGTCTACTTTTTAGAAACTATTGATAAATGCTCTTTTGTGAGTGCCTGTATATTTTCTTTCAGTGGGAGGCTATGAAAACAATTGTTTTCAATAGTAGAGGCTCTTGGTTGTTTTTTTTTTCCTAAGAGTGACATGTTACT
The DNA here is from genome assembly GCA_030761175.1 of Masticophis lateralis. Taxonomy (NCBI): domain Eukaryota; kingdom Metazoa; phylum Chordata; class Lepidosauria; order Squamata; family Colubridae; genus Masticophis; species Masticophis lateralis. The sequence goes on along the minus strand of JAUDYJ010000007.1, from coordinate 23,281,313 downwards.
ATCAATCTTGCTCTTTAGGCTCATTGTTTTAAGAGAAGCTGTTTTTTTCCTTTGAATGTTGCCATTTTACCATTTCTCAGATTGCCACACAGTATGGGATGGGGGAGAGGTTTGAAATGTCAGACCAGACAATAACAACAGACCATCCCATGGTAACCAAGGTCATCTCAACAGGTCCTGGCTAGACAATAGAAGGAGTTGAAAAGGAGATGCCAGAACACCTAACTGAATGATGTGACCTGTGACAATGAAGGAGAGAGTTATCTATTCTTTAATTATACTGAAACTGTGGGAAATAGTTAGAGCTGGTTTTGTTTTAATTTGTGCCAAAATGATATACTCAATAAAACAGTTCTTTGAGAAAGATGCAAGTCTCAGAGTGCTGAATTGCTAAACTAGAAAAATGTGGGATTGACATCACCATCAGATGAATTTGTAAGTGGCTGAAAAATCATCCTCACAAGTAATCCTTAATGGTACTACATCTACATGGAGGGAAGTAAGCAGTGGGGTACCACAAGATTCCGTTTTAGGCCTAGTACTCTTCAACATCTTCATATTGTGTGTGTGGTTGCGCGACAGCTACCGCAGTACGTGGATGACACTGTCTATCTAGATCTGTTCCAGTCCGGCTTCAGGCCTGGGTACAGCATGGAGACGGCATTGGTCACATTGGTTGATGATCTCTGGAGGCTCAGGACAGGGGTTGCTCCTCTGTTTTGGTCCTATTGGACCTCTCAGCAGCTTTTGATACCATCGACCATGGTATCATGCTGCACTGGCTGGAGGGATTGGAGGTGGGAACGGTGGTGTTGTGGTGGTTCTCCTTCTATCTCTCCGACCGGTTGCAGTCCGTGTTGGCAGGGGGGCAGAGGTCGACCTCGAGGTTTCTTGCTTGTGGGATGCCACAAGGGTCGGTCCTCTCGCCGCTCCTGTTCAACATTTATGTGAAGCCACTGGGTGAGATCATCCGTGGTTTTGGGGTGCAGTGTCACCTGTACGCTGACACTCATCTCTACCACCCCAATGATGCCCTTGAAGTGATGTCCCAGGGTCTGGACCGTACAGGTCTGGATGGGGAGGAACAGGCTCCGACTCAACCCTTCCAAGAGCGAGTGGCTGTGGCTGCCGGTGTCCCGATATAGCCAGCTGGTGCCTTCGCTGGCTATTGGGGGCAAGTCTTTGGCCCCCACGGAGAGGGCTCGTAACTTGGGCATCCTCCTGGATGCACGGCTGTCTTTAGAAGAGCATATGACGGCTGTGGCCAGGGGGGCTTTTTATCAAGTTCACCTGATACACCAGTTGCGTCCCTTTCTGGATCAGGACTCCTTATGCACGGTCACTCATGCCCTCATCACTTCTCGCTTGGACTACTGTAATGCTCTGTACATGGGGCTCCCCTTGGAAGACCACCCAGAGGCTCCAACTGGTCCAGAATGCAGCCGTGCGGGTGATTATGGGGGCGACTTGGCGCTCCCATGTGACACCTCTCCTGTGCAAGCTGCACTGGCTCTCAGTGGTCTTCTGGGTGCGTTTCAAGGCCTTGGTTCTCATCTTTAAAGCGCTCCATGGCTTAGGGCCTGGGTACTTACAAGACCACCTTCTGCCATCGATAACCTCCCACCGGCAAATATGCTCTCACAGAGAGGGTCTCCTCAGGGTGCCATCGGTCAGGCAATGTCGACTGGTGGCCCCCAGGGGGAGACCCTTCTCTGTGGGGCACCCGCCCTCTGGAATCAGTTACCCCCGGGAATACGATTAATCCCAGACCTCCATACTTTCCTCAAGGCCCTGAAGACCATTCTATTTCAGCAAGCCGGGCTGGCTTAAAGAAGATTTTAATGGGTTAATTTTAGTGAGGGGTTTTAAATTTGGGGAAGCCAAAATTGATTTAATTATGTTTTAAATGATTTTAACTTTCATATTTCTTGTATTTTAATTTTTGGCTGTTCACCGTCCTGAGTCCATCAGGAGAAGGGCGGTATACAAATTTAATAAATAAATAAATAAATAAATAAATAAATAAATAAATAAATAAATAAATAAATAAATAAATAAATAAATAAATAAATAAATAAATAAATAAATAATTTAGATGAGGGAATAGAAGGGGAATTCATTGACAGACCAATCAGCCTGACATCAATACCTGAGAAGATCTGGAAAAGATAATCAAGCACAGATCTGCAAACACCTAGAAGCAAGCAAAGTTATAATCAGAAGCCAACATTGGTTTATCAAAAACAGATCATGCCAAACAAATCTTATTTCATTTTTTGATGAAGTAACTAAATTAGTGGTCCAGTAAAGGAATTTGACAAACTACTTTTTGGTAAACTAGAAAAATTGGGATAGACAGCATCAACACTAGATAGATTTCTAATTGGCTGAGAAACCACACTCAATGTGTAGTCCTTAATGGAATTACATCTACATGGAAAGAAGATATTCTTTAGTATTTTCATAAATGATTTAGATGAGGAAATAGAAGAGGAACTGTCAGAGTGCGCACAGTGTGACTTTGTGAGAGAACAATAACATAAACAGAGGTTTGTAATAATAAATAGTGGTTTATCTCTACAAAAGAATATACATACACATACTAAGCAAACAATCAATCAGCAGCTGCAGCAGGGAAGAACACACGGTGAGAGAAATATGCCCTCACAGGGCCTCTCTTATAATACAGCCTCTTAAAGTGGTAACAGTCAAATAACTCTGCTGATTCATTCCTCATCATTGCATCATTTCAGTATTACAGCATTACAGCAACTGGTCAGCTATTAAATTATCATTACCCTGACACTCCTCCCTTTTAAAGCTGAACAGCCATTAATCCAAATAGTTTGCAATATTTCTGATGCTAGTATACATTCAATGGCTTTGTCAACATATCGGCTATATTATGATCAATGGAACATCGCTGTAATCTTATCAGTTTCTCTTTTACAGCTTCCCTAATATTACAATATGTTATGTCTACATGTTTGCTTCTGCTTCCGATGTGTTCCTCTGTTGCCATTTTTACACATGCAACGTTGTCTTCAAATACTGCTACAGCTTCTTTTACATGAACATTTACATCCTTTCCCCCAAGCACATACCAGGTTAGTTCAGAACTTGCTTCAGACAATGCTATGAACTCAGCTTGAGCAGTGGAAAGTGCTACTGAAGATTGTTTTCTGGATTTCCATCCAATGACAGATGGCAAACAATACCACAAACCCTGCGTTTGATTTTCTGTCCTGTACATCCCTGCCAAGTCACTATCCACATAGAACTGCAACAACAAGTCACCGGATGGGTTTATCCACAGTCCTAGATCCATTGTCCCTTTTAGATATTGCAATATTCTTTTTATTCCTAACCAGTGGTGTTGTTTTGGTACCGATGTATAATGACTTAAAATGCTAACAGCATTGGTTATAGCAGGCTTTGACCACTGGGATAAATATAATAAACTACCTATTACTGATTGGTACACCTCTTTATCACAATCTGTGTCATTTCCTGTCCCTACATTGTTCTGGAACCTTAAAGTCATAGGAGTGGATACACCATTACTCTCCAGCATATTATTATTTTTCTAATAATTGTTTTATTTTCTTTGTTTGGCTTAACATAGAATCTCCCTGTTGTGGTTTACTTATCTCCACACCTAGGTAACTCTTTATTTCCCCCAATTCTTTATTTTCCCCAAGCTTTTTAAGCGAAATTCCTTTTCAAGCTGCCTGGCAAAGGAGTAAACCTGTGAGCTATGTTTACTAAGAAAACATATGTCATACATAAGCTAACAGCAAACACTGTGCTCCCTCATACTATGCTGTGTATAAACATGCATCTGCTTTACTGCTCCTAAAACCCAACTTTCTGAGAGTGGCATCTAAGTTTCTGGCTGACTGCTTTAAGCCATATATGGTTTTATTCAACTTATATTGAACCCAGGCTGTGCAATTTCATAACCTGGAGCCTGAACCATACTCCTCTGCCAATTCTGCATTCAAGTATGCAGTGGAAATATCAAAGTGATATATGGTACTGTATATTTGTATGCAGCTGCCAAAGCCAATGCTAGCTTTATAGTCTCACTTCTTACTGTTGGTGCAAATATTATGTCATAATGAGTATTTTTTCTTTGCATAAATCCCTGTGCAACTAACTGTGCCTTATACTGTGGTTCATTATTGTGTAACACCCTTTTCTTATATACCCATTTACACCCAACTGCCTTTTTTCCTTCTGGCAATCTTATAGGGGTAAAAACCTGATGCACATTCATAGACCCCATTTCACTGTCAATAGTTTCCTTCCATTTCTCATGTTCTTCCTTGGGTAACAACAACATCTCTTGGGGTTCATACTGAACATTACATACTCTAACCTCACTTGCACTAAACTGCTCAGGAGGTATACCTTTACTACTCCTTTTGGATCTTCTTAGTATTATCTGTTCCTGAGGTTCTGTGCCTTCACTTTTTATCACAGGTCTAACCTCTTCTATATCTACTTCTGACCTGCTTTCCTGCCTCTCCTTTATTGGACTTCCTTCTGGAAAACTAGTGCTATGCATTGGCATGAACACCTCAGAATTTGTTAGAGTTTGCAGCAATCCAATCAGCACACAAGTAAATAATTCAGCAGAATTCATACCTATAAGAAACTTCTTTATATGCAATACCATACAGCAGAAGCCAGAACCAGAACTCAGAATCCAGAAGTACAGAATCAATAATCACAGAAGCTATAGAATCACAGAAGCATTCATATGTAGGTCTTTGTTTATTTGGGTTTTCTCCTGCGTAAATTTGGCAGTGTCTTGGTGATGTTTCGACGAAGTCTCATTCATCATCTTCAGGCTGGTGTTCTCAGCTTCGTGCTTCCAGGAGCAATGTGAGATCGCAGCTGTCTCTTCCTTTGAACTGCTAGTGGGGGTGGGAGCTGATTGGGTGGGAGCTTGGCTGTGTTCTGATTGGGTGGAGGTGTGTTCTTATTGGTTAGGAGCTTGGCTGTGCTCTGATTGGACGGGGGGTTGGTTGTGCTCTGATTGGATGGGGGATTGGTTGTGCTCTGATTGGAACCAACTTCTTCCCTGGTCCAATACCTTAAAGCCACAGGACATGAAATTGACTTTAAAAAGACCAGAACCATCACCAAAACTGAACACTTTAACAACAGAGAAGCCATCAAGATAGAAAAATGCCCACACAGCATGAACAAACGAGATGATACCTCCCGCCTACCAGCCATTTGGAAACCTGCCCTTATTGACAAATGAGTCCCTAACACGATGAATGACACCAGACCCACACTCACAAGACCCACACAGGATGTCACCACCACACATCCACACAGAAAGCAGACTCAAACCCACACTGATAAAGAGGCATGACCAAGGACCAGAAGCCAGACCGCAGCTGCATCATTAGCCACTTTAAACCCCTCCAATCCATACATGAAGCAGACTGACACCCACCATGAGGAGCTCTCACAGCCACAAACATGAAGCCAAACACAGCTCACCAGCTCAAATCCCCCTGCAACTCAGACTAAGCCGAGCACAACCAAGCCCCCACCCAAACAGAACACACCCCCAGCCAATCAGAGCACAACCAACCCCCCATCCAATCAGAGCACAGCCAAGCTCCTAACCAATCAGAACACACCTCCACCCAATCAGAACACAGCCAAGCTCCCACCCAATCAGCTCACCCCCCCACTAGCAGTTAAAAGGAAGAGACAGCTGCGATCTCACATTGCTCCTGGAAGCATGAAGCCGAGAACACCAGCCTGAAGATGACGAATGAGACTTCGTTGAAATGTCGCCAAGATACTTCCAATTCTACGTGGGAGAAGACCCGAATAACCAAAGACCTACATACAAACACCCGCGAAAACCTCAGAAAACACACACACACACACACACATATATACACATACACAGATCAGTGAACCTAAGCCACACCCAGGCTTCGAGCCATCTGGGTCACCAAACGGTCCCCATTGGCTGACGTGTTACCATGTCTATTCCAATTCATGAACCCTTATATACTGACACCCCTCCCTTCATGACTGAAATAGACATAAAACCAAATAACTTAATATCCTTCCCATGGTGCACTTCACCTTTTAACTTTCCTGTATATATGCAACCATCAGCCTTGCAACTCTTGAACCCAAGACACTTCAATGCCATATCTAAACAGATATTCCAATTCCTGGCTGACTGCTTCAGTCCATAATTGAACTTGTTCAATTTATATACAGTGTTAGGCTCTTTGCTTTCATACTCTGGTGCTTGAACCATGTAAATTTCTTCCTCGAATTCTGCGTTGAGGTATGCTGTGGTTATATCAAAATGCCAAATTTTATGGCACATGCTGCTGCCAACACTATTTTGGGTAGTGCCAATATTTCCTAATAGTTTCTTGACTCATACCACACATTACACACCTTAACCTCACCAGCAGAATACCTGTCAGGTGGAATCCCCTTATTCCTGACAATTGTTCTGACCTGCGTGGTATTGACTGCTCTTGTGTTTCAACTCTTTCTTCCTTCATATCCAAGTCATCTTCTCCTGACTCCTTTTCTTGCTCTTTTTCAGGTTCTCCTCCCAGAATGCTGACACCATCACTTAGTGAGTTACCATCACTAAGTGGGTCAACATCTGCTCAGACCAGAATCCTCCATTTGTAACACACCATTCCATCTCTCAACCATGCCATTCACAGCTGCTGTGTATGGATTTGTGTGTCTCTGTTTTATTCCTTAACTGTCCCAACCACTGTTGAAAACTTGCTGACATGAATTCTGAACCTCTGTCAGTTTGCAGCTGACATACCTGTTGTTTATATCTCCTTTTACCCATTGTTTAAATTTCTGTAGTACCTCTATTTAACTTTTCAGTAAATAGCAGAAACCAAATCTGCTGTAGTCACCTACAATGACCAGCACATACTTTGCTCCTCCCAAACTGGCTTGCATTGGCCCCACCAAATCTGCATCTATCAGCTCTAGAGCTCTTGTTGTCTGCCTTATGCTACTCTTGCTTACTGGAAATGCCTTGGACTTTGATAATTTACATACTGCACAGTCCAAGTATGGCTTACACCCTTTTAAGTTTAACCCTTCTCCAAACTGTTGCATCTTTTGCAAAACTCTGAAGCTAGCATGGCCAAGCTTTCTATGTAAGACATGAACACATGAATTATGTTGTGCCACATTTCCAAATGTTTGGACACATTGAATCTTTTGTCCCTGAAACACATAAAGATTATCCTGTTTTTTGCCCTGTGCACACACTCTGACTAGACACTCAGTAAATTATGCTCCCTTTCACGCACACATAATATGTTGCAAAACGTTTCTTGCAGATCCTTTATCCTGAACTGCATGCCCTGAGGGACCCCAGCGCCTACTTTGAGTATTGACTTGCTTTCATCCCTTTCAATAAAAGGTCCCATTTGAAATACAAAGTTCTCAAGAGTTTGTCCTTTCTTGGAAGAGTGGGGGGAGAAGCTGGTCTTTACAGCTGTCCTGTTTCTTGCTTTTTAGAAAATTTTTGCTGGGCTGTAATCTGGTCTCTTCTGTTACTCTGGTCTCTGCAGAAATCCTGTCTGTTGCTGTTCTCTCTCTGCTCTTTGAGCCCCCACCTTAGGAATTTCTCCTCGTGGTTTTTTCTAAAATAGTGTTTGTTTTCTTCAGAAAGCAAACAGACTTTAAGGGCTTCCATTCTTAAGTCCTGTTTGACCTCAAAAACAGATGAAACAATGTCCCACGTTTCATCAATGTGTTTATTTATTTAATCAAATTTGTATACCGGCCTACTCCCAGAAAGGACTCAGGGCAGTGAACAGCCAAATAAAATACAGTGACATACAAAAGTTAAAAATATTTAAAATAAATTAAATAATTAGGCTGGAACAATATGAATCCAATTATAAAACATTTAAAAAACCCATTATAAAGGGGAGGTTTAAGCCAGGCCAGCCTGATGAAATAAGAACGTTTTTAGGGCACAGTGGAAGGTACGTAGGTCCTGTATCCTCCTTATCTCGGGGGGAGCTTGTTCCAGATGGCAGGTGCCCCCACGGAGAAGGCTCTCCTCCTGGGGTCTGCCAGTCGACACTGTTTGGCTGATGACACCCTGAGGAGCCCCTCTCTGTGGGAACGGACTAGTCAGTGAGAGGCTATTGGTGGTAGAAGGCAGTCCCGAAGATACCCTGGTCCTAAGCCATGGAGCGCTTTAAAGATAGTAACCAAAACCTTGAAGCGCACCCGGAAGACCACTGGGAGCCAGTGCAACTCACACAGGAGAGGAGTCATTGGGAGCACCACGTCGCTCCCATCACCACTCGCACAGCCACATTCTGGACCAGTTGGAGCCTCCAGGTGCTCCCCAAGGGGAGCCCCATGTAGAGAGCATTACAGTAGTCCAGGCTTGAGGTGACGAGGGCATGAGTGATTGTGCGTAACAAATCCCAATCCAGAAAGGGACGCAACTGGCGAATCAGGCGAACCTGATAAAAACTTCTCCCGGCCACAGCCGTCATATGCCCTTCTAAAGACAGCCATGAATCCAGGAGGACACGCAAGTTGCGAGCCTCATCCGTGGGGGACAATGACTCGCCCCCAATAGTCAGAGATGGCATCAACTGACTATACCAGGATGTCAGAAACCACAGCCACTCGGTCTTGGACGGGTTGAGCCTGAGTCTGTTCCTCCCCATCCAGATCCGTATGGCCTCCAGGCACTGGGACATCACTTCGAGGGCATCGTTGGGGTGGTCTGGGGTGGAGATGTACAGCTGAGTATCATCAGCATACTGATGGTACTTCACCCCAAAACCACGGATGATCTCACCCAGCGGCTTCACATAAATGTTGAACAGAAGGAGCAAGAGGACCTACCCTTGTGGCACCCCACATACAAGGGGCCTTGGGGTCAACCTCTGCCCCCCTTTCAACACAACTGCGACCTGTTGGAGAGAAAGAAGGAGAACCACTGTAACACGGTGCCCCCCATTCCCAACCCCTCCAACTGGTGCAGCATGATACCATGGTCGATAGTATCAAAAGCCGCTAAGAGGTCTAATAGGACCAGGACAGAGGAACAACCTTTGTCCCGGGCCCTCCAGAGATCATCAACCAATGCGACCAATGCCGTCTCCGTGCTGTACCCAGACCTGAAGCCCGACTGGAACGGATCTAGATAGGCTGATTCATCCAGGTACTGAGGCAGTTGTCGTGCAACCACACTCTCAACAACCTTTGCAACAAAGCGAAGGTTGGAGACAGGACGATAATTTACCAACATTGCCGGGGCCAGGGAAGGCTTCTTGAGGAGGGGCCTCACCACCGCTTCCTTCAGAGTGGCGGGGAAGACACCGTCACTCAAAGAAGCATTTATAATCCCCTGGAGCCAGCCTCATGTCACCTCCCGGGAGGCCAGCACCAACCAGGAGGGACACGGGTCCAATAAACATGTGGCTGTGCTCAGACTGCTGAGTATCCTGTCCATGTTTTCTGGAGTCACAGAGTCAAACTCTTCCCATATAATATTCTCAAGACCTGCCCCAGTCACCTCCCCTGGATCTACCCACTCGGGGTTGGAGTCCAGCTGTTCCTGAATCTGAGCGGTTTTCTCATACAGATATGGTACAAAGGCCTCAGCTCTACCCTCCAAGGGGTCCTCCCGCACTCCCTGTTGCAGCAAGGAGCAGGTCACCCTAAACGGGGTGGCTGGGCGATTATCTGATGATGCAATAAGAGCGGAAAAGTAACTCCTCTTCTCCGCTTTTATTGCCACTAGGTAATTCTTAATATGAGCTCTTACCAGTGTCCGGTCAGATTCAGAACGACTGGCCCTCCAACTTCTCTCTAGGCATGTCAGCCTCTGCCTTTCCCTGCTTTGGCTGTCATAGTAATGGAGGAAGGGGGAGTTAGGTAGCTGGGCTATGGATGAATCTAAGAAACAAAAGCAATTCCTAAGCTGTTATCAGGCCAACGGACACTGCATTCCTGGATGCTGACACGCAAGACATGTGCTCACACCTGACCTCTGGGAGACCTTTGGATTGGATGATTTACGGTGGACATTGGGAGGGGATGCTTTCTATATGTAATTTTCGTGCTTTTTGCCTCAGAATCCTGCTTTCCATGGTTGCGTTCATTTCATATCTAGTAAACGTACCATACTTTAATCTATGATGAAGTCTGGGTTTTCCTTTCGAGGATACTGAAGGAAGCATACCCGACATTAAGTAGTCGGTGCGGTAATGTCGGTGCGGTAAGTTCTCTGGGCCCAACACATCAACCATTTTAACTTCACTTTGCGCTACCTCCCTGGTGGGAAGAACTTCATGGCAGATGCTCTGTCCAGATTGCCTCAATACAACAGCACCAGGGAGAAGGTGGTTCATCCAATTGTCCCTTCAGCCCAACTGGCGGCACCAGTGACTACCAGAGCACAGTCGAAGAGCAACCCAAGCCTCTCGGGTGATTTGCTCCAGAAATTACAAGAGACTTTGAAAACCGACGAGTGGTTCCAAGCCCACTCAAATGAATGCACACTTCGTGATGGTCTAGCTTGGATTGGAGCCAAATTATATGTTCCAGCCAGCCTATGAGTAACAGTTCTGCAGCATGCTCATGACTCCAAAGTGGCAGGGCACTTTGGATTTGTCAAAACCTTACATCTTGTCAAAAGACAGTTCTGGTGGCCTGCACTCAAAAAGGACACAGAGGCATATGTAGCGAGCTGTCCAGTGTGTGCCTCAGCTAAGAGACCTCCAGGGAAGTCATCTGGTCTACTCCAAAGTGTAGCCAGACTCACTGCCCCTTGGAAGGAAATATCCATGGATTTCATTGTAGACCTTCCAGAAAGTGGGGGGTGCACAGTTACATGGGTAGTGACTGATTTGTTTTCCAAACAGGTGCACTTTATCCCATGTTCTAAGATCCCATCAGCAAAAACCCTTGCTAAAATGTTCATTCAACATGTATATAGGTTACATGGTGCTCCGAAATGTAAAATTTCAGACAGGGGAGTACAATTCATCTCCAACTTTTGGAAAGAGTTCCTGATGCTGATAGGCTCCGCCCAGGGGTTAAGCTCCACCCATCACCCCCAGACCAATGGGGCCTGTGAAAGAACCAATGCCATATTAGAACAGTATCTGAGGTGTTATATAAATTACCAGCAAGATAACTGGGTAGATTTGCTACCATTTGCAGAGGTGGCATATAATAATTCCATACATAGCAGCACAGGGTTCACTCAGTTCAAGGTGGCTTCTGGCCAGGAATTTGTGCCAATCCCAGAACTACCTCAAGATAACCCATAGAATCCTTCTCTGATTGAGTGGATCGAACAGTTACGAGGGACTTGGGCAGTAACCCGAAAAGCTTTAGATGACGCTCACCAAGTTCATAAAACCCAAGCCGACAAAAGGAGGTGCCCTGTGCATGTTTGTGAAGTGGGAGACATGGTTTATCTTTCTACCAAATATTTGCAAACTCCTCAAAAATCAAAAAAGCTTGGGCCTAAGTATGTGGGGCCTTTCCCCATTACTCGGATCATTAACCCAGTAACAGTTGAATTAGATTTACCCAAGAACTTGCGATGGATTCATTCACTGTTTCATGTTAGCTTACTGAAACTGGAACATTCGTCCCCTCTACGTCCAGCCAAAGAACCTCCTCCCATTCCCATCCTCATTGAAGGGGAACAACATTTTGAAGTTAAGGAAATTTTGGACTCTAGAAAACATCATGGTAAAGTGCAGTATCTGGTGGCCTGGAAACACTTCCCGTTATCACAAGCTGAATGGGTGAATAAACGTGATGTTTGGGCACCTAAAAAAGTGCAGTTTGGTGCAGTGCAATTTGGTGCAACTAGGTCTAGCGTGTTTCCCCCCACGTGACTAGGGCCATGAATTAACTGGGTCAGGTCCATAGCTGTCATAGAAGCCATGAACTCCCGAGCCATCTCAGACGTCTCACCGACTGATGGCAGGTTAAAATCCCCCATGACCATAAACCTGGGGGTGTCAACTGCCACCGTGGCAATAACATTGAGCAGCTCGGGCAGGGCCACTGCCACGTGGCAGGGAGCCAGGTATGTGACTAGCAGGCCCAACTGCACCTTATGATCCCACTACACAAGGAGGGACTCACAGCCAGCTGTCTGAGGAACAGTGGTCTTCCTTGGAGCAAGACCCTCGTTTATAACAACCGCCACCCCCCGCCCCTCCCTTGTGACCTTGGCTGATGAAATGCACGAAAACCAGGTGGGCACTTATCAATGACGGGGACCCCCCCCTCCTGGCCCAACCAATTTTGAGCCAATGAAGGTTTTTTTCCGTACAATAGGAAATTGGAGTTTCATTTATGGCCATATTCTATTTACTAGATAATTGGCTGTTTTTATGGCTTCTCCCCAGTACATTCTACTCATTCCTGCATCCACAAGCAATGAGTCTTTCATGAACTGCAGTACACTATTCCATCTTTCAACCACTTCCTTTACTGCTGATGAGTATGGATTCATACATCTATGCCTTATACCTAAACTTCTTAACCATCTTTGGAAATAAACTCTGTTCCCCTCTCTGTTTGCAACTGACAGCCATAACTTCACTCTACAAGCCATACCCATTGCTTGAACTGTTGCAATACCTCTGTCTTGCTTTTTAGCAGATAACAAAACCCGTATCTACTGTAATCATCTACTATGATTAGGGCATACCTAGCTCCTCCTAAAGAGGGCGCCATAAATCCAATCAGGTCGACATGCACTAACTGCAAGACTTTGTTTGCCTTGAGCTTTTCTTACTCACAGGATACACCCTAGATTTTGATTCTTTACAAACAGTGTGTCAGAGTTCCAAGGAACACCCCCAATGAAATAAAGCTCTGAGGCCTGAGGTTCCTCAAAGTTCCAATTTATTAGAGATGTCATGTTGGCACATCTGGGAAAATCTGAATCTGAAAGCTTCCAGGTTTTCTCCACCCAGCTAACAATTTACAGCCCTGTCCCACACCCACAAATTCATCACATTGTCCAATTAGCTCTTCACAATCAACTGGTTACAATCTTCCGGCAGTCTCCATCAGACACAGGCAAAAGTCCTTGAATACAGAATGTTGTTGTGACTATAACAATAATGCTCCAACAATAATCCCCTCCCAGCTAAACAATAATCCCCTCCCAGCTAAACTATGTGGCAGCTGAGAAGCAAAAAAGAAAATTGTCTTCCAAAACTGACACAGTGCTATCTAAGTACATGTGGCATTCCTTAAGTTTAAGTCCCTCAGCTAGGTCTGTCATCTTCTGCAATACTCTAAAACTTGCATGTCCCAATCTCCTGTAAAATAAAAGTACACAATTGTCATGTGTGGGAGTGTTTGTACATGTTTGTGCACAACTATTCTCCTGCCTTCCTAGAATGTACAGACCATCCTGCTTAACCCCTTCTGCATGAATTCTTCCACCTTTCCTTATGGAGTATTGTCCTCCAGCAAACAGTATTTCATACCCTTGATTGTCTAACCTGGAAACACTCAACAGATTAGGATCTAGGTCAGGTACATATAAGACATTGTTTCATGTTTCCCCAATCTCAGGTACATAGACTTTGCCTTCCCTTTTAACAGCAGATTCTTGTCCATTGACCAAATTAATAAATGTTTGCTTAGCTGGTCTCAAGCCAGAAAAGTTTCGTGGATTATTAGCAATATGCTGACTCACCCCACTATCCAACAGCCAAATGTTTCTAGTGTTTTCAGATTATGTTGTGGCCAGGGGAAAAGATGACAATGAAGAACCACTCCTATATGTGTTGAGTAGCCCTATGCCCTTGTCTTGCTGCTCCTCTGTTTCTCCTCTCAGGGCGGTGTCTCTGGAGATGCTCTGTAGAACCACACATGAAGCAACAGTTCACTGTGAAAACAGTCTCAACTGCTCTGCCGGCATCCTGGGATGTTGCAGATGTTGGCTTGTGCTGAGTATTATCTCCTCCATTTCTTAGTTGCCTCTCCAACTGTTTCTGTTCTTCCTCCAACAATTGGCCAGTCAAATATGTCTGGTTAAGTCCCTCTTGTATTGTTGTGACCCATGCCGAAGGAGATAGTAATCGATGCAAACAGTTCCAAAACAAACAGACTTTATTAGAACAGCTGAGAATTAACTCATTCTCAGTGTAGTCCAAACTAAATTTTAAAAACTCTTCACAACACAAATTCTTCAGTCTAATCACCAATCTTGGCATAATTAGGCAAACTGCCAAAGGCTTCTCTTGGCAATAGTTCAAAAGCAGAAGATGCCAACAAGAGATAAGTGCAGCAAGACTATCAACGTTGTTTTCCAACAAAGAGCTCAAGAGCCATTGCTGGTCTTTTAAGCCTTATGGCTTAAAATAATAAATTTATTTATTTATTTATTTATTTATTTATTTATTTATTTGATTTTTATACTGCCCTTATCCGACTGGACTCAGGGCAGTATAAACAGCCAAAAGTAAACAGCCAAAAGTAAAAACATCACATACAAAATTTTAAAAAAATATTTTTTTAAAAATTAAACAATTGGCCCAGTAAAATTTAAAACACCCATATTAAAACCAATTTACAATTAAAAATATCTAAGGGGGGGTGTTCAAGCCAGCTCGGCTTGATGAAATAAAAAAGTTTTAAGGGCACGGCGAAAAACCCGGAGATCTGGGATCCTACAAATCTCTGGGGACAGGTCGTTCCAGAGGGCAGGTGCTGCCACAGAGAAGGCCCTCCCCCTGGTGGTCGCCAGCCAACATTGTCTGGCCAATGGCACCCTAAGGAGTCCCTCCCTCTGGGAGCGTACTGGCCGGTGGGAGGTTATCAGTGGCAGAAGGCGGTCCCATAAGTATCCAGGCCCTAAGCCATGGAGCGCTTTAAAGGTGGTAACCAACACCTTGAAGCGCACCCGGAAAACCACTGGGAGCCAATGCAGCTCGCATAGGAGGGGTGTCACATGGGAGGGAGCGCCACGTCGCTCCCATGATCCCCCGCACGGCTACATTCTGCACCAGTTGGAGCCTCCGGGTGCTCCTCAAGGGGAGCCCCATGTAGAGAGCATTGCAGTAGTCCAGGCAAGAAGTGGTGAGTGCCTGAGTGACCGTGCATAAGGAGTCCGGATCCAGAAAGGGACGCAACTGGCGAATCAGGCGAACCTGATAAAAAGCCCCCCTGACCATGGCCGTCATATACTCTTCTAAAGACAGCCGTGTGTCCAGGAGGATGCCCAAGTTGCGAGCCCTGTCCGTGGGGACCAATAACTCACCCCCAATAGCCAGTGATGGCACCAGCTGGCTATATCGGGACGCTGGAATCATCTCTCGGCCCTAGTCCCGAGTCATCCTCTTTACTTTAGCTGCTCTTGCCTTATGGCAACTCTTCTCATATGTGCACTAGGAACAGGCTCCTCCTGTTCCTTTGCCTCTCTAACTGTCAGGCTCTGGAGGCTCTGGAGTCCACACATCACTCCCCGATGGCCTCTGCCTCCAACGCAGAGCCCTCATCTGGGCCTTCCCCAGCCTCCAGAACTGGCCCATGTTCTTCCTCAGCCTCATCGCTGTCCGACTCCGCTGCTAGCTCTGCAGGCTGCTAGCGAACCACAACACTATCCCTCATCACAGGGCCTTTCCCCCAGGTCTGATGATCCGGATGTGGCCGTGATGGGAATTGGTCATGGAAGGCTTTCACCAATTAGGTGCATGTATGGAGGTAAAGTCCTCCAATCCATATCCCTTCCACTCAATGAGATACTGGAGCTGTCCTTTTAGCCACCAGGAGTAACAAATGCTGGTGACCTCGTACTCAGGTGGTTCATCTCCGTCTCATGGCATTGGTTGGGGACAGTCAAGTTGGGGGAGCGAACAGGCTGGTCATTCTGGGACAATGAGGGATCTATGAAAGACTGGGTGGACATGCATTGAGCATGACAAGGTCAGGCGGTAGGTGACCAGGTTAATAACTGCCTCTACAGGTAACGGACCAAGGTACTGGTGGTTTAGCTACTTTTTTTTATTGAAAAAGTTTTACAAAAAGTTTACATGTATATCCCCCCCTCCTTACCCCCCACCCACTTTCCCTCCTCTTCCCTTCCCTCCCTCCCATCTCCCCACCCCTTCCCCTTCCCATCCACCCACCTCCCCCCACCCTGCTTCCCAGAACAAATTACAGGGTATAATATTCGACAATCATAGTCCATCCTAATCTAATTAATTATAACATTTATCCTCTCTCATTACTTCAATTCCCCAATCACCCTGCTAAATTTAATTACCTAAGAATTACCTAAAAATCACCTAAAAACATCTTCATATTTATTCATAAGCTATCTGCAACTTTTTATTCCGATATTTGCTTTGAATATATTCTGTCCATCTTCTGCAGTCTCTCAAA
This sequence comes from Masticophis lateralis, assembly GCA_030761175.1. Taxonomy (NCBI): domain Eukaryota; kingdom Metazoa; phylum Chordata; class Lepidosauria; order Squamata; family Colubridae; genus Masticophis; species Masticophis lateralis. The sequence goes on along the minus strand of JAUDYJ010000007.1, from coordinate 23,264,873 downwards.
TATTTTTCATTTGAATGTTCCTTCAGGTACACCAAAATTTTTGCCATCTCTGCTAAATTTGTTACTTTTAATGTCCATTCTTGAATTATAGGCAGATCTTGCTTTTTCCAGTATTGTGCCACCAACAGTTTTGCTGCGGTTATTAAGTTCAAAATCAAATTAGTCTCTATAACTGTACAATCCATAACTATACCCAGCAAAAACAACTGTGGTGTAAATTTTAACCTCTTTTTAAAAATATTTTGTAAAATTCACCAATTTTTTATCCAAAACGCTTTAACCTTTTTACATGTCCACCAAATGTGAAAATAGGTAGCATCCTCACAGTCACTTCTCCAACATTTTGGTTGTAAACTTGGATACATACAAGATAATTTTTTTGGATCTAAATGCCATCTATAAAACATTTTATAAAAGTTCTCCCTTAAATTTTGCGCTTGTGTAGATTTCACATTTCTTATCCATATTTTCTCCCATGTTTCCATCATTATTGGTTATTCAAAATTTTGCGCCCATTTTATCATACAATCTTTAACTATCTCTGTTTCTGAGTCGATCTCTATCAATATATTATACAACCTTTTTATATGCATTTGACTTTGGTCCCTGATTTGTTTTATCAGATTTTCATCGCTTTGTGTAATACCAATTTTCTGATCTTTTCTCCATCTGGCTTGTAATTGTACATACTGAAACCAAGTTTGAATTATTTTTTCCTCTTTTGACACAGAGGCTTTAATTTTGGTATACCTCCCTCTATATTAAGAATATCTCTATATGTTGCTACATCCTGCCTGCTTCCTATACTTATATTCTCTATCGTGTGCCTGGGTACTGTCCATATAGGTATCTTTTCATTTAGCTTATATTGATATTTCTTCCAGACACGCAATAAAGCATTCCTCAGTATGTGACTCTTAAATGCTCTATCCACCATTTTGTCATACACTAGATAAGCATGCCAACCGTAGACCAGATCATACCCTTCAATATTCAGGATCCTTCCATTTGTTAAATTGATCCAATCGCTAATTGCTGATAAAACAGCTGCCTCATAATATAACTTTAAGTTAGGCATTTTCAAACCCCCTCTTTCTCGTATATCTTGCATTATTTTTAATTTTATCCTTGGTTTCTTGCCTAGCCAAACAAATTTATTAATACCTTTCTGCCATTCTTCCAAGTTGGCATCCTTTTTAAGTATTGGTATCATTTGAAAAAGAAATAAAAACTTAGGTAAAACATTCATTTTTATAACTGCTATTCTGCCTAGCAAAGGCAATTGTAGTTTTTTTTCCATTTATCCATTTCAACTTGTATTTTATACCATAACAATTCATAATTATACTTATATAATTTCCCATTGGAAGTTGCAATATAAACACCTAAGTACTTAACTTTTTTAACTATTTCACATCCTGTCACTCTTTGTAACTTCTTTTTGATGTATTGTCATGATTTTAGCTATCATCTTTGTTTTTCCAATATTTATTTTAAACCCAGATACTTGACCATATTGTTTAATTGTCTCCATCAAAACCATTGCTGATTTCACTGGTTAGATTAAGGTTACAACCAAATCATCTGCAAATGCCCGTACCTTATATTCATAATCTCTAACTTTAATTCCCTCTATCTCATCTGTATTACGTATTTTATTCAACAACAACTCTAAAGTTAATATAAATAGTAAAGGCAATAAGGGGCATCCCTGCCTCGTACCTTTCTCAATTTTAAAAGTTTCTGTTAAACTGCCATTAACAATTATCTGAGCTGTCTGTTCTTGATATATTGCTTTTAAAGATTGCATAAAATAATTTCCAAATTGCATCCTATGCATCACTCTCAATAAAAACTGCCAGTCCAATCGATCAAAAGCTTTTTCAGCATCTAAAAATATAAGCACCACAGGGATTTGGTTGTTCCTCTCCAGATATGCAGTATATCAACAATTTGTCTTACATTATTTTTCATTGGCCTCCCTTGTATAAAACCCAATTGATCACTATGAATCATTTATTGCATTACTGACATTAACTTATTTGCCAATATCTTAGCAAATATCTTGTAATCTGTATTCAATAATGATATAAGTCTATAATTCTTTGGATGTGTCAAATCTTGATCTTCTTTTGGAATTAATGAAATAAAGGCTGTTTTCCATGAAGGTGGTACCCCTCCTCCCAACTGTATTCTATTGAATAATTCTTTAAGAGGTACAACCAATTCTAATTGTAAATATTTATAATACACAGCTGTTAGTCCATCCATACCAGATGCCTTACTGGTTTTTAACTGCTTAATTGCTAAGAGGATCTCCTCCTCTGTTATTAATTGGTTCAACTGTTCTCTTTGTTCCTCTGTAACTATAAGGATATTCTGCCTATCCAGATATCTCTCTATATCTATGCCTTATATTTTATCTGCAGTGTACAATCTTGTATAAAAATCTAAAAATACCTTTTTGATCATAGTTTGTTGATAGACCTCTTTACCCTTATACTCTATTTTCTCTATGGTACGAGATTTTTGTTTTTTCCTCAACATATATGCCAACCATCTACCCGGTTTATTTGCATTACAGAAGGTATTATGTTTAGCATATTGTAAATTAGTTGCCACTTGGTCTGAAATCATCATGTTGAACTGCCCTCATAATAAATTAATCGCTTCTTTGGTTTTCTTGTCCCCTGGGTTATGTATTAACACCTTTTCTTTTTTCTTAATCTCTTCTTCTAATTCCCTCCTTTTTTCCTTCTGTCTACGCCTATATGCATTATTCAAATTTATCAAAACTCCTCTCATGTATGCTTTACTGGCATCCCATACCATATCCATAGATGTTCCCTTATGCATATTAAAGGCAAAAAATCCTTCATTAATTTTTTACATTCTATTACATTTTTCTCATATCTAAAAAGATTTTCATTTAAATGCCAAGATCTCTTAGGCTTTAAAATTTAAAAATGGTGAAATATTTTCTTCCTTTTTTATGGTGAGTTTAAACCATTAACATTCCAGGTTAAAAACCTAGAAGCCATCTTCAGACTCTCGAAGCTTGGCAAGAACCAATTGGTAATCTCCTTGGAATTTCTTTTTCGGTCTTGCCCCTCCCACAGCTTCTATATCTGTATTCACAGTTTCTTGTAATAAAGCCTATGCTTGCAACATTTTTAATTCTTGTTCTTTACGTTTAGTAACTGCTCTGGTTTGTCTTTGTTTTTTAACTTCCTCTGGTTTTTCAGTTATGTCCCACACTTGGACAGCACTTGAAAGTTGCAGTACTTCGTCTGGCATACTCATAGCACCACCTGGTGGTTTAGCTTCTTGACCAGCCAGTCTGACAGAAGGTGCCTGGTGGACAACCAAACCTGATCCCCCATAGCCAATGGGGGCATTGCACACCAAGATCAGTCTGTGACTCTCTTATAGTCCTCTTTGGCTTTCTCTAGATACCATTGCACCAATTTATGAATGGCCTGCAACTCAGACAGATAGTCATCAGCCTGGGGAGTTGAGTTGCGTGAGGGGATACACTTCCCGTATCTGAGCCCGTAAATCCACTGGTTCCTGAACTGTGTCTCTACAGGCAACACTGTCTGGAGCGGAAGCAGATCTTCGATGTGGGAATACTCCGGTTTCCACAAGAGCACATCCACCCTTTGGTTGCGATCACTGGGAATATATGTCACACGGAAATTGAACCGGGCAAAGAAGAGGGACCACCGAATCTGCTGTTGGTTCAGTTTCTGAGCTGTCTATAGGAACTCCAAGTTTTTATAGTCTGTCCAGACTTCAATTTGATGCCGGGTGCCCTCCAGATGATTTCTCCAGGCTTCAAATGCCATCTTAATGGCCAGTAACTCCTTCTCCCAGATGGTGTAATTGTGCTTGGGCACAAAATTTTGAAGAACCAATAATGATGGAAACATGGGAAAAGATTTGGGTAAGAAATGTAAAATTTACTCAAGCTCAAAATTTGAGAGAAAACTTTTATATAATGTTTTATAGATGGCATTTAGACCCTAAAAAGTTAGCTTGTATGTATCCGAGCTTACAATCTAAATTTTGAAGATGCGACTGTGCTGATGCTACATATTATATATGGTGGACTTGTAAAAAAGTTAAAGCATTTTGGATAAAAATATGGTGGATTATTCAAAATATTCTTAAAAAGAGGATAAAATTTACTCCTCGGTTGTTTTTGTTAGGTATAATTACAAACTGTACGGCTATAGAGACTAATTTGATTTTGAATTTGATAACGGCAGCAAGATTATTGATGGCACAGTATTGGAAGAAGGAAGATTTGCCTACTATTCAAGAATGGACGTTAACAGTAGTAAATCTAGCAGAGATGGCTAAAATTTCAGCATATTTGAAGGACCATTTGAATGAGAAATATATGTTGGAATGGAGAAGATGGATTGATTATATTCAAAACAAATATCGGACTAAGAAACTAACAAACTTATCTTATGAATGAATAGAAATGTCATAATCTATCTAATTTTTAGTTTAACTAAAAGGGAGTTAAAGTACAAGAGGGAGATGAAATTTTATAGTTAGTTAGCATATGTTAGCTTATGATTGTTTAGTGCTATACCCTGTATTTTGCTCTGAGAAGATGGGTGGAAGGGTGGAGGGGTGGGGGAGGGTTGGAGGGGGAGGCTGGGGGGAAGGGGGATGGGGAGAATATTTGTAAAATTTATTAAAACTTTTTAATAAAAAAAAAGAAAGAGGACTACTGCCACAGCTACATCATTGGCATCTGCTTGTACCACAAACTGTTTAATCAGGTCTGGATGTTTTAGAATCAGTTCTCTTGCAAACAGCATCTTCAAATGTTCGAAAGGCTGCTGACAAGGCAAGGTCCAGTGTAATGGTTGGCCAGACTGGGGTTTTGTGCCAATTGTTTGGTTTTAAGGAGGTCTGTTAATGAAAGAACAACTGTGGCAAAGGCCAGAATGAACTGGCGATAAAAGTTCTCAAACCCCAAGAATCTCTGCAGTTGTTTTCGCGTTCTTGGGGCCTGCCAATCCAATGCAGTTTTTCCTTTTGTGGGGTCTATCTCTACACCCATTGGAGAAATACGGAAGCCCAAATAGTCTAAACACGACTTGTGAAACTCGCATTTCAACAATTTGATGTAGAGTTTGGCGGCTAACAGCTTACTTAGGACCTGGCGTACTAGGATAACGTGTTCCTGTAAGGTTTTGGTATATATCAAGATGTCATCTAAATAGATGAGCACACCATTGTACAGATGTTCTTGCAGCTGTTCATTAATCAGCTGCATGAATACAGCGGATGCTCCCTGTAGTCTGAATGGCATTATTCTGAATTGATAACTGCCCAATGGGCAATTGAATGCCGTCTTCCATTCATTGCCAGGCCTAATTTGAACCCTGTAATAGACCTCTTGAAAGTATAATTTTGTAGAGACCCTGTCCTCCACCAGTATATCTTTCATTAATGGAAGGGGGTACATATGCTCTACACATACAGCATTGATCCCCCTAAAATACATGCAGAGTCATAATCCTCCATCTTTCTTTTCCTGGAATAGTACAGCAACCGCTACCCTTGACCAGGCTGCCTGTATGAACCCCCATTTCAAATTTTGCTCTATGTATGCCCTCATTTCCTTTAATTCGTGAGGGGGGGCATCAAGTACATCTTGGGCTTGGGTAGCAAGACCCCTGGTAAGATTTCAGTAGCGCAGTCAGTAGCGCGATGTGGAGGTAGCTTGTCACATTCTTTTTTTTATTTAATTAAAAAAGAAAAACAAACAAGTACAAATATGACAATACACAACATACACAACAAATAAACATAAACAAGTCTTATGACTTGTATTTTGGATAGTCACATCGGTAAACTATATTTCTATATATTTCTACAACTTTAATTATATAACAATATTTTGAATTCTCTTTTTAATTTGTTGTTTTCTTAGTTTGTACTCAATTCCTGTCTAATTAGTCCATTTCCTTTAGTGTGTTCCTATTTTTATTTTATTTTCCTTTTCTCCAGCCAATCGTACTATTTTTGCCATACCAGATAGTAATCTGTTTCCTCTTTTTCTTTCATTTCTTTCATGAGTTTATCCATCTCTGTGCACTCCATCACTTTTAGTATTATTTTATCTTCCAATGATGTGTTTTCTGATTTCCAGCTTTGTGCAAAAATGATTCTTGCTGCTGTTAAGATGTGGATAATTAAATATTTTATTTTCTTTTTGTAATGTTTTGTTAATATTCCTAATAGATAAGTTTCTGGTTTCATTGGTATTCTCTGACTAGTAATTTCTTCTATTTGATTTTTGACCATTTTCCAGAACTGTTTTGCTTTATGGCAAGACCACCACATGTGATAGTACATTCCTTTTTGTATTTTACATTTCCAACAGTCTGAAGAGGTGTTAGGAAACATTTTTGCTAGGTGCGCAGGGGGTAGATGCCATCTGTAGAACATTTTATAGATGTTTTCCTTGTAGGGTACAGACATTGTTAATTTACTATTTAATTTCCATAATTTTTCCCATTTATCTAATTCGATACTATAACCAAAATTTTTCGCCCATGTAATCATATTTTCCTTAACCACCTCCTCTTCCAATTTATAATGTAATAGATATTTATAAATTTTAGTTATTAGTTTGTCATTTGATCCCAATAAGCTTTTGTCTAATTCATTCAGTTCTTTTTGAAATCCAAATTGTGTCAAGTCCAACCTATATCTAGATTTAATTTGTAGGTATGGCCACCAATCAATGTCTGTACCCTGTTCTTTCAGTTCTTCTCATGTTCTTAATTCTCCTTTACTGTTTAACAATTCCTTGTAGGTTCTCATTTTATTCGTGTCTGTTGCGTTGGGGTATATTTGTGCTTCCATCGTCAAGAGCCATTCTGGAATCTTATCGTAATGGTTTTGTCTAATTTCTCGTCAAATCTTTAAAAGTGTTTCTCTAATAATATGTCTCCGGAAGTATTCATAGTGTCTATCTCTTTCCTCCCATAAAAATGCGTGCCACCCGTTCAATAGATCAAAACCTTCTAACATCAGTATCCATTTATTTTTAAGTTCTATCCAATCCCTTATCCAGATGAGTGATGTTGCTTTGTGATATATTTGCCAGTCAGGTAGTCCTAGTCCGCCTTTCTCTTGTGTGTCTTGGAGATGTTTTAATTTAATTCTTGCCCTTTTCCCTTGCCAAATATAATCTGCTATCATTTTGTTGAAATCTTTAAAGAAAGCTCTTCCTGGATTTATTGGAATTACCTGAGATAGGTATAGTATTCTTGGTAAAACATTCATCTTAATGGAAGCAATTTTGCCTAGAAATGATAGCTGTAATTTGCTCCATATTTCTATGTCTTTTTTTATTTGTTTAGCCAATTTGTTGTAGTTGTCTTCCTTAAGTGTTGATGTTTTGTTGGTGAGCCAAATTCCTAGATATTTTACTTTTTTACTATTTGTATTCCTAATTTGTCCTCCAATTTTTTTCCTTGTGTATGCGTGAGGTTCTCTGTCAATATTTTTGTTTTTTGTTTGTTAATTTTGAGTCTGGCTACCTTTCCATATTGTTCTATTTTTGCCAATAATTTTGTTCCTGTTTGTGCTGGTTGCTCTGTAATAAATACTACATCATTGGCAAATGCCTGTAGTTTGTATTCTTCATTTTTGATTTTTAGTCCCTCTATTTCATTATCTTTCCTAACCTCATTGAATAGTATTTCTAATGATAAAATAAACAGTAGTGGAGATAGGGGTCATCCCTGTCTCACTCCTTTGACTATTTCAGATTGTTCTGTTGTCTCTCCGTTTATCCATACTTTTGCTTTTTGGGTGGAATAGATCTACTTAATCATATTTAGGAATTTCTCTCCAAATTTCATTGCTTCCAGTTGTAATATCAAGAATTTCCAGTTGAGATTGTTAAAGGCTTTTCGCACATCTAGGAAAAGTAGTGCCAATTGTTTATCTGGTTTTTGTTCATAATATTTGAGGACATCAATTATTAGTCATGTGTTATTTTTGATCTGTCTTCTTGGGATAAAACCGTTCTGGTCTGGGTGAATGTATTCATTAATAATTGTTTTCAGTCTCTGTGTGATGATTAGTGTAAATAATTTGTAGTCCATGTTTAAGAGTGATATTGGTCTATAGTTTTTAATTTGTGTAAGATCTGATTCTTCCTTAGGTATGAGTGTAATAGTTGTTTCAGTCCATGATTGGGGAATTTTGGCTTCCAGAAGTACATCATTAAAAACCTGTAATAGAATATCATCCATTGGATATTGACATATTTTATAGAATTCAGAAGGTATGCCATCTGGTTCTGGTGTTTTATTGTTTTTCTGTTTTTTCCTTGCTTCTATCAGTTCTGACATTGTAATTGGTCTGTTCAATAACTCTCTTTGGGAGAGTTTCTTTTAGTTCCTAGATGTTAATTTATACTTAGATAGCCTTTAATATCTTCTTCTCGGATTTCTTCTTGTTTGTATAGATTCTGAAAAAAGTTTCTTGTAATTCGCTTTTTATCCTTGTTTCTATGGTACATTTGCCCTTCCTCGTCCTGTAGTTGGTGTATTATTCTTTTCTCCTTTTCTTTTTTCAGTTTATAGGCCAGCCAGCATCCTGTTTTATTTGAATGTTCAAATTGATTTTGTTTCACCAGTTTGAGTTTCCTAGCTATTTCTATTGTTGTAGTTTGAATATATGTGTTCTTTTAGTTGGTAAATTTAATCCATTTATGTTAATTGAAATCAGCCTTAATTCCTGTTCCATTCTTCTTCTTTATCTGTTTGTTGTCCTGAGCCTTCTTGTGTTTCTTGTTAGGATTTGTGTTTTTTCCCTCGCTCCCTCTCTTTCAATCTTCTCCTTTCTTCTTGTTCTCTTTCCATTTCGTCTATGTGATGTTCCTGGGTCTTGTTGTCTGGTTGTGATCTACTTTCCTGTTCTTCTTCTAATATGAAGTGTTGGCCAAAAAAGTCTTGTGGTTTCTCTAATATGTCAATTTTATGTTTTTTATCTTGCCAGGAGATCAGAATTCCTTCTGGCATCAACCAATGGAACAATATTTTGTATTTATTTAATTGTGTTGTTAAAAATTATAATTTTTCCTCTGTTCTCTTATACTTCTTGGGATCTGTTTTAAGGTTATTATTTCTTTCCCCTTATACACAAGTGAGTCTTCTCTCACTACTCTCATTACTCTTCTTTCACAGTTTTCCTTGCAAATCTGATGTGAACTTTCTTGCGTAGTTTATGCCTGTGGGCATAGTTTGTGTGTACTCTGTAAATTTCTTCTATTTCTCTTCTAATCTCTTCGTTCTCTTTCTGGGTAGCCTCCGCTATAATTCCCACCATCAATTCTCCCAAATCTTCTTCTTTATTTTCAGTTATATTTTGAAACCTGAGATAGAAGGAAGCTTTTTCCATCTCTAGGTATGTAATTGACTCCTCTAGCTCTTTATTTAGTATTGCTTGATTTTGCTTCGTGTTGTCTATTTTCTTATCCGTCGGGTCCATTTTAGCCTTCATGTGCTGAATTCGCTGTTCATTTCTGACAATATTCTGTTGTATTCTTTCAATCTTACAATCCATTTTTTTAATATTGTCTTTTATTTCTCCCACATCTGTTTTCAATTCTTCATGATTCCTTTGGGTTTCTTTGTGATTAGCTATGGATTCTTGCATTTTATTCATCCCTTCCTGTATCATGGCTAGAACTGATTGAATATTTTGTATGTTAAATGTGGAAGGAACTTTTTCTTTCTCTGTAGTTAGCATTGTATCAATTGTTTTTTGCTGCGCAAGTGAGGCTGTAAGTGACGTCTGATTTGAGATTGCCTTTTTACTTGTCTTAATTGTAATTGTTGGGGCTGTTGTTGTCATCTTTATTTTCTGTTTCATACTTTCCCAAATTTTCATACACTTATCTGTCTTATGGGTTCAATGTATTTCTATTTCTGTATTGATTTTGTTAGGTTGGGTGAATGAGGACACAGCCAGCCAGGCAGTGAGTGACAACAGCTCTGTTTATTAGAGTGAGAATCCAGCAACTCAACTGGGGAAACAGCTCTCCTTATATACCCTGCAGCTGAGGACTATTAAGGTCAAACTTTCCTGCTAAAACTATATACATAACACTCCTCCCCTCCCAGAAGTCACTTGGGGTGGACATTAGCATATGTAGTCCCTCAGGTGACCAGGGCGTGTCCACACCCTAGTTGACCTGCGCAGTTCAGTCAGAGGTGTGGCGTCAAGTGGGTCGGAGGAACTCTCTGTTTTTCCCTGCTCTGCCAATGGAACCTCCAAGAATTCATTGTGGGCAGCGACTTCTTAGGCTGATCTATTTTCCTTGATGGGGTGGCGCTGGATCTTGGGGCTGACAGCTAAGTCCTCCACTTGACTCGGGATTGAGTTAGTCCTGGAATTCTGTTGGTAGTTAGGGAGCAGTTCTTCAAAGATTTCTTCTGTGTCAGCAGCTAATCATTTTCGTAACTGACCGATGTACCAGCGCCAAATTTTCCCATCTCCCATGTCTACCCTATAAGACTTGGGCCCAGTTACCTCCGTAATTGTTCCAGTGTTCCAGAGAGGCCCCTTCCCGTAATTCCTTGCATATACCAGAGTCCCTATTGTGAACTCCCTAAGCTTCCTGTCTTTCTCTCTGAAGTTGTCAGGGGAATAGCTGGAGTGTAGCCTGTCCAGGACTACTTGGAGTTTTCTCCCCATTAGAAGTTCCACCGGGTTTCAGCCTGTGGCGGCGCATGGTGTGGTGTGTTGGGCCATTAAGAATCGGTCTATCCTTTCTTGCCAATCCCCAGGGCCTAGGCGTGAGATGGCTTCCTTAGCCGTTCTCACAAATCTCTCTGCCAATCCATTACTCGCCAGATGAAATGGGGCGGAGAGTACATGCCTGATCCCCAACTCCGCCAAGTATCCCTCAAAATGCGTGGCCATGAACTGGGGCCCATTGTCTGAAACTAAGGTGTCTGGTAGGCCATGGGTGGTGAACAATTGCCTTAGCTCCCTTATGACTGCATCGGTGGTAGTGGCTTTCATAAATTTAATTTCCAGTAACTTTGAGAATGCGTCCACGATGACCATAAATACCTGCCCATGGACTGGGCCATTGAAATCTATGTGGATCCTGGTCCAGGGACCCTGCAGCCACTCCCATTTCCATACTGGAGCTATAGGCAGGTCTGGCCTAGACTCTTGGCAGGACTGGCACTTCCCCACTCACTCAGTGATGTCCTTGTCCATTTGGGGCCACCAAACGTAGCTCCTAGCTAACCCCTTCATCCTTACAATCCCGGGGTGCCCCTCATGCAACAGATTCAGAACTTTTTCCCTTAGGCACAAGGGAACAATGACCCGATCACCCCACAATAGGCAACCCCCTTGTGTTGTCAGCTTGCCTCTTTTTTTAGTGAAATGTTTGAATTCCCTGCCCTCAGTCTTTTCTGGCCACCCCCTCGTGACCCAACTTGTGACTTTTCTGAGCACCTGGTCCTTGGTTGAAGCCCTCACCATTTCTGCTGAAGTGACCGGTCCCAAGACGTCAATCAGCAGGACAGAGAGTCCGGGTGTGAGGTCTTCTATCCTGTCCGGTAATGGGCAACAGCTGAGGGTGTTGGCATTGCCCATGCTCACCTCTGGTCGATGTACCAGGTGATAGGAGTATGCTGCCAGGAAGATGGCCCAGTGTGTCATCCTGGGAGACAGGCCTGCCGGGGTGGGGCGGTCCCCTGCTATGAACCCCAGAAGGGGGCAATGGTCTGTGATGAGGTCGAAGTCTATGTCAAACAAGTACTCGTGGAACTTCTTGACTCCTGAGACGGCTGCAAGGGCCTCCTTGTCAAGTTGACTGTGATGTCAGCATTTCACGCTGCACTTACTCCAGTGCTGACATAAGAAGAAGCGGAGACATCTGGAAAGATACTTGACACTTCACCTACTTATTTTCCCTGGAGAGAATATCACCTAGGAGATGAGATGTAAGGGGGGAAATTCCTTTGAGTGGGAGCAGTAGATTAGGGGCAGAGTGTCAGGGAAGATGGCCAATGAGTGCAGAGGAGGGGGAGAGGAAAAGGAGGGTTTTGTCTGAGGAAGCCAGAGTTGGCTGCAATGAGTCAGAGCTAGAATGTTCGTGCTTAATAAATTAGAGGTTTTTTTCAAAGACATTGTTTAAAATGCAATTTATTTAAGATGACTTCGAAACTTGACAAACAGCCAACTCTCCTTTCTAAAGCCAAGCTGGCTGACTTCCAGATTTCCAGCTCCCTCCCAGATCTATGGAATGAATGGAGGAGCAGTCTGGACATCATGGCAGATAAGCACTGAACTCCCCAAAGACCATTCTGAGTGGGAGAGAAGGTCTACCTCTCCACCAAGTATTTGAGACTCAGACTCCTGAGCAGGAAGCTGGGGTCGGGGCTGAATGATATAGGGGTCCCCACATACTTGCCAAGCCGCTCATTGAACACGTCCTGGAACTCCTTCATCAGGTCATCTTTTAGGGTGCTTCACACGTTGCGGACTCTGGTGAATCCCATGCCCAGGGCCCTGAACCAGTCCATGCCCAGGAGGCTTGGGAGCTTTCCGCTGACCACGGTGAGGGGAAGCTTCTCCCAGAATTCCCCGTACTCCACCTGGAACTCGCTGATTCCTTCCACGGGGATGCTTTTCCCCTGGTAATCGCAGTCTGAGCCACTGGTGCTGGAGGTGTTGTTTCTGGACCCTGGGGATGGCCTTCCTTAGCCTATCCCAGGACATTATAATTATGGGAGATCCGGTGTCAATCTCTATCAGGCATTCATACCCCTTGATCTCAACCATGGTGTAGGTCTTCTCTCCGGGGGATGTGCAGGTCCGGCCGATTCGAATGGTGCAGGCTTCGAGGTCCTCGGATTTCATGCCCTTCCAGTGTCCACCATTCTTTTTGGTCTTCTTCTGCTGCACCGTCTCCAATTGGCTGGCATTGCTCCATGGCTTGTAATTGGGATTCTGCTTGGATCTGTAGACTCTGGCGATGTGGCCCTTCCGATCGCATTACCGGCAAATGGTGTCTCAAAACTTGCAGGTCTGTCATGGATGGGGTCTCCCACTGCTCGCACAGGCATCTCGGTGGCCTCGCCTGTCCTGTCAGTACTGTTCGGTTTGGCAGACCACTACATCTGACTCCCCCTCACTCTCCGTGTATACGGTTTCCTGATGAACCGGGGCTGACCTCTCTGCTGTCCTGACCTGTGTCATCCCCTGTAGTCTCTTGACCACTTTGGTGGAGGATTCTTGAGCCCTTGCCTCATCCAGTGTGATATGGAATGTTAGATTCGACTTTGTGAGCAACCTCCTCTGCAAGTGAATATCTCTCACTCTGCAGATTAGTTGCTCTAGGAGCATCTCATCTAGATCTCGGTACTGACACTGGTTTGCGGCCTTGCACAGGGCAGCAACGTACTCGCTGATTGATTCCCACTGCTGCTGCATTCGTTGTCGGAACTCGTACCGCTGGACGTATTTTGATGGCGTTGGGGCATAGTGGTCCTTCAGCAGCGTCTGGAGTGTTTGCCATGAGATGGTGTGGACTGAGTTCTGTTCCGATAGGGCTTTGGGTGTATTGAACATTTTGGGTCCACAATGGCTCAAGAACAGGGCTTTTTTCCGCATATCTGGAAGCCCCTGTAGATCGCTGGCCACCAGGAAGCATTCGAAGCAGGACATGTAGGATCCCCACTTTTCTTCCATTGGGTTGAAAGGTGCTGGCAGTATGTAGGCAGGTTGATTCTCCAGTTACTACGCTTGCTCGCCTGGCTGGATTCGGGTATTATCAGCTCATGGCTTCAGCTCTTTTTCGTGGCTTCTGGCCTCAAATCCCACCTTCGTCACCAATGTTAAGTTGGGTGAATGAGGACACAGCAAGCCAGGCAGTGAGTGACAACAGCTCTGTTTATTGGAGTGAGAATCCAGCAACTCAACTGGGGAAACAGCTCTTCTTATATACCCAGCAGTTGTGGTGGTCCTCCAATCAGTGAGGGCTACTAAATCCAAACTTTCCTACCAAAACTATATACATAACAGATTTTTAACTTATTTGGTATATATAAGTTAAAATATATGTCTATATATAAAATACCTTACTTAGTTCTCACCCAAATTGGTCTATAATTTACTTTCTGTTGTATAATCACTATTTCCAAATGATTTCTAGTACGATTGTTTGGGGTTCTATACAGTTTTCCAAATTTCACTTTTCAATATCTTTATATAAGGAGTAGGAAAATCAATTAGGGAGAAGAGGGAAAAATCTAATATTTCAGCAATTCATCTATCTATCCTTATTGTTATTTATTTATTTATTTATTTATTTATTTATTTATTTATTTATTTATTTATTTATTTATTTATTTATTGAATTTCTATACCGCCCTTCTCCCAAAGGACTCAGGGCGGTGAACAGATTAAGATTTCATATACATATAAATATATTTTATAAACAGTAAATAATAAAATGAGTCAACTTGGTGTATCTACTAAGACCTTGGCATGGAATTTTGATGTTTATGCTAGCCCTGCTTGTTGAAATAGAAAGGTCTTCAGGGCACATCGGAAAGTGCGAAGATTTGGGATTATTCGTATTCCAGGTGGTATTTTGTTCCAAAGCGTAGGTGCCCCCACAGAGAAGGCCCTCTCCCTTGGAACCATCAGACGACATTGTTTTAATGATGGTACCATGAGTAGGCCTACTCTGTGAGAGCGTATTGGTTGGTGGGAGGTTATCGTTTGCAGCATGTGGTCTCGTAAGTACTCAGGTCCTAAGCCATGGAGCACTTTAAAGGTAAGAACCAACACCTTGAAGCGCACTCGGAAGGCCACCGGAAGCCAGTGCAGCTCGTGTAGAAGAGGTGTTACATGCGAGCACCATGTTGCTCCCATAATTACTCGCGCAGCCGCATTCTGGACCAGTTGGAGCTTCCGGGTGCACTTCAAGGGGAGCCCCATGTAGAGAGCATTGCAGTAGTCAAGTTGGGAAATGACGAGGGCTTGAGTGACTGTGCGTAATGAGTCCCGGTCTAGAAAGGGACGCAATTGGCGAATCAGGCGAACCTGATAGAAAGCTCCTCTGGCCACGGCTGTTATATGATCTTCTAAAGACAGTCGTGCATCCAGGAGGATGCCTAAATTGCGAGCTTTCTCTGTGGGGGTCAATGATTCATCCCCAATAGTTAGTGATGGGACTAACTGGCTGTACCGGGACGCCGGTAGCCACAGCCACTCAGTCTTGGAAGGGTTGAGTCGAAGCCTGTTTCTCCCCATCCAGACCCGTACGGCCTCAAGGCACCGGGACATCACTTCAAGGGCATCATTGGGGTGGTTTGTGGTGGAGTTGTACAGCTGAGTGTCATCAGCGTACAGATGACATCGCACCCCAAAACCACGGATGATCTCCCCCAATGGCTTCACATAAATGTTGAACAGGAGAGGCGAGAGGACTGACCCCTGTGGCACCCCGCAAGTAAGGGGCTTCGAGGTCGATCTCTGTCCACCTGTCAACACTGACTGCGACCTGTCAGAGAGGTAGGACGAGAACCATCGTAATATGGTGCCTCCCATTCCCAGCCCCTCCAACCGGTGCAGCATGATACCATGATCAATGGTATCAAAAGCCGCTGAGAGATCTAATAGGACCAGGATAGAGGAACATCCCTTATCCCGAGCCCTCCAGAGATCATCAACCAATGCGACCAATGCTGTTTCTGTGCTGTATCCAGGCCTGAAGCCGGACTGGAACGAGTCTAGATAGACAGCTTCATCCAGGTACTGTGGGAGCTGTTGTGCCGCCACACTTTCGACAACCTTTGCTAAAAAGCGAAGGTTGGAGACTGGACGGTAGTTTGCTAAAACAGCCTGATCCAGAGAGGGCTTCTTAAGGAGAGGTCTCACCACCGCCTCTTTCAAGGTGGGAGGTAAGAATCCCTCACTCAGAGAAGCGTTAATAATTCTCTGGAGCCAGCTACGTGTAACCTCCTGGGTAGCCAGCACTAGCCAGGAAGGGCACGAGTCCAATAAACATGTGGTCGCATTCAGCTTCCTCAGTAACCTGTCCACATCCTCAGGAGTCACAGTATCAAACTCACCCCAGATAATGTTCTCAAGATCTGTCCTCATCATTTCATCCGAATTAACCCAGTTAGAATCCAAGCCTTCCCGAATCTGAGCAATTTTATCTTGCAGATACTGTGCAAAATCCTCAGCTCGTCCTTGCAGAGGATCTTCCTGGGCTCTCAGCTGGAGTAGAGAGCGGGTAACCCTAAACAAGGCGGCTGGGCGATTATCTGCCGATGCAATAAGAGCGGAAAAATAGTTACATTTTGCCACTTTTATCGCCACTAAGTAGGTCTTAATGTAAGATCTCACTAGTGTTTGGTCGGATTCAGAATGGCTGGTCCTCCACCTGCTCTCTAGGCGTCTTTTCCGGCGTTTCATCCCCCTCAGCTCATCAGAGAACCAAGGAGCTGGGTAGGTTCGACACCGAGTCAGAGGCTACAAAGGCACGACCCGGTCTAAAGCACCAGCGGCCATCCTATCCCAGGACGCTACTAGGTCTTCAGCCGAGTCATGAGCCAAGGTCTCAGGAAATGGCCCAAGCTCCATCCGGAACCTATCAGGATCCATCAGGCGCCTGGGGCAGAACCATTTAATTGATTCTGCCTCCCTGCAGTGGGTTGTAGTGGTCAGAAGGTCAAGCCTAAGGAGAGAATGGTCTGACCATGACAAGGGTTCGATGACTATATCCCCTATATCTAGACCATTCAGCCACTGGTCAGAGATAAAGATCAAATCCAGAGTGTGTCCCCCCGTGTGAGTAGGGCCATTAACTAATTGGGTCAGGTCCATGGCCGTCATGGAAGCCATAAACTCCCAAGCCCCTTCAGATGTTTCACCAATGGATGGTAGGTTGAAATCTCCCATAACCAGTAGCTTAGGAGCCTCAACTGCCACCTCGGCTATTACATTGAGGAGCTCAGGCAGGGCTGCTGATACGTGGCAGGGAGCTAGGTACGCAATCAACAGGCCCATCTGTAACCCATAACCCCATTTCATGAGGAGGGACTCACATCCGGTTGTCTGAGGGACAGTGACTTCTCTAGGGTCAAGACCTTCCTTTATAATGACCGCCACACCTCCACCCCTGCCTCGAGTTCTTGGCTGATGGAATGCGCAGAAACCTGGTGGGCACATTTCTACGAGGGGGACCCCCCCCTTCATTGCCCAACCAGATCTCTGTAATACCTGCCAAGTCCGCTTTCTCCTCTTGAATTAGGTCACAAATGAGGGGGGCTTTGTTAGCCACAGACCTGGTGTTGCATAACATCAACCTAAGACTCGGGCTCAGAGACCTTGAGCAACCCAAGGAACGAGAAGAGCTTTGGAGGTCGGAGCACGCCACCGCTTGAAGATAGTGGGTGCGTACCCCCCTGACATGATGTGGCCTCCTGCTCCCACCATATCTGCCCCTCCCAACCAAAACCTTGATGGAACAGCCCATTTCCATGCCAGTATTAAGTCTGCCTATTCCCAGTTTTGAGTTTCCTATGATGTAATTTTGTGTTGACTTTGGCTTCACTTTTGGAAAATTATTTACTAATCCCTCCCTCTGTGGATTGCCCCCCAAATCCACATGATCCACCCTGTTTATGCCCACCCCCCTTTCAGAAGCCATTAAAATCTTGGTTAGAAAATTAGATAAGAAAGCCCTTAATCCCCTCTTAGCACCATGCCACCTCTCGGGATTCCAAAATCCGTCATCAAGGTAGGCCCTCGATAATGTGGAGGGCCAAATTTGCGAGAGGGGGGAGTCTCGCAATGCCAAGAGTTCGGTCGCCAAATACATCTAGTAAGTCAGATGGGTACAGCATTTGGGTCTGGTCCAATAGTCTGATGTAAGAGTTTTGAGGCAGTCGAGTAATAAATTCAGTGTGGGTAAGAAACTGGTCTCCCTTGCCCTCTCACGGCAGGGGGAAGGAGTTTAGTGCAATCTCAGGATAAGCAGAGGATAAAAATCTAGTCATCCTCTAACGGCGGCTTGTTCTGAATAAGATGGTCGTAATAAGTTTGTTGTTCTGTCTGCTCAATGATGTCAGTAATTCAAAACTCCCTCAGCATCCACATTAGTAGCTGCCCAGACAACGTATGACAAGAGGGTGGCTCAGTTGGAAATAAAGCCAAACAGTGAAGGTAGAATGATAATAGTTCCATGGGGGTGGGGTGGGGGTAGATGTATATATAAAGAGGGAAGGTTGTCTAGGTGGTGAAAGTATAGTCTGGAGGCAGCGAGGTCAGTGTCAAAACCAAGGTGGTAATGTATAAGCTGGAGGTGGCTGGGTTAGGGACTAGCCGAGGCAGAGAATTGAGAAAGGTGGGGGAGGCCTCCAAGGTGACCAGGTAGATAGTCTTTTGTCAACCTCTGGCCTCTCCTACTCTCAGCATATTGAATAGTCCTTTGCATATATTGCCAGGCTCCAGACTTTAAATTATAATGATGTCTTCCAATTCCAGCAAGGGTCTAAACACCTTGCGTGATTCAGGGCACTCAAGTCACTCCAGGGGTTAATAATTTTTAGATTCCCTCTGATGACGTTGCAAGCTGTCACTGGCCTTAGCTCAGGCCTCTCAAAGAGGCAGTCATTCAAGTTCAGGTTTCCCTGAACTTGAAGAGGTAGTCATTCAGCTTCAGGTTTCCCAGCAAGTCCCCAAACCAATTTGGAGCCCCCAGGGTGTCTAGGGCTCGACAGGAACTGCCATGGTGCCGTTCGTCACCGCTGCCTGTTGCCATTGTCGTTCCAACTGCTGTTGCTTTAAGAATGGAGGAACTGATGTAACTGCCATTAACGGAACTGCTAGAGTTAGCCTCCCATGGTGCCTTCACATGCCAATATATGCCCAGCTCCGATGATCCAGAGGGTGAGAGAAACCTCGTTGAGCTGGGAAAAGGCTCCCCTAGTTGATGCTGGGGCTGAAGGGAGTTAAATCAGCCCCAGTGGACCTCCAAATGACCCAAAGCCGCCCCATCATCAGACGGAGATTAGGCGAGAGCTGCCATCTTGGAGCATGCACAGAGTTAATATTAAATATTTAATTTAATATTAAATTTATTACTGGATTAATACTTAATAATAGAATATTATAACCACTAGATATCAATATTTACTACAAATAGTATCAGTCACTTCATGCACGCTAGAATAATAAGTAAAATTATTCTAAATTTATGACTTCTAGATAGTATCAGTATACAAAATCAATAATTAGGTATATGAATAAATATATGCAAATATAATCAAAGTTCTATCAATCTATAAATCTATCAATATTTAAATATGTATAAGCATTTGAAAAAAAGGAAAGAAGGAAAGAAGGACCAAGATAATAGATGTAATTAATATAAAATTCTACTTTTTACACAATATCAACTTTAAATTCAATAGTTAAATATATAAAAAATACAGTAAGTATATTCAATAATATATCAGTCTCTCTCTCTCTCTCTCTCTCTCTCTCTCTCTCTCTCTATATATATATATATATATATATATATATATATATATATATATATATATATATATATATATATATTCTGTGGTTTTCACAGGTGTTTGTATGTACGTCTTTGGTTATTCGGATCTTCTCCAGCGTAAAATTGGAAGTGTCTTGGCGACGTTTTGACTAAGTCTCATTCGTCATCTTCAGGCTAGTGTTCTCCGCTTCGTGCTTCCAGGAGCAATGTGAAGCATGAAGCCGGGAACACCAGCCTGAAGATGACGAATGAGACTTCGTCGAAATGTTGCCAAGACACTTCCAATTTTACACGGGAGAACACCTGAATAACCAAAGACCTACATACAAACACCCATGAAAACCTCAGAAAACAGATATATGTGTGTGTGTGTGTGTGTGTGTGTGTGTGTACAGGTAATATCTTGGGTTTCTTCCCGTGTAATTGTAAACATATCTTTAGAAGGATAGCAGCGACGTTTCAATGAAATCACATTCATCATCTTCTGGCTGATGTTCTTGGTTTGGTGCTTATGGGCAAACTGCTGGGGATCTTATGGGTAAACTTATGAGTGATCTTAACTGACTTTTTCTATGAAAAGAGGCAAAGGTGTATTCTGATTGGTTGACAGTGTTGTTTTATTCTGATTGGCTGATGATGTAGTTGTATTTTGATTGGGTGGAAGCACTGTTGCTGGGTTGTGGGTTTATGGATAAGATATGTTGGAAATGGTGGCAACACAGGCTTTTTGATGAACCTTTGATCTATGGTTTATATTTTGTGTTAAGATTTGTCTATTTATGAGAGCAGGTTTCCAAATAGAAGGCAGACGGGAGGTGTCATCATGTTTATTCATACAATATGGTCTTTTCTCTATTTCAATGGCCTCTCTGATTATTCTGCCATTGAGATGTTCTATTTTTGCAACTGTTTTTGTGTTATTAAAGTTAATATTATGTCCTGTGTAATGGATATTAAGAACAAGGTGTGGGCAGGCAGTTAGGCTAATAAGTCAGGCAATAACACATAACTCAACTGTGGCACAACGATTGCCTCAGGAACAACAACAACCTGCCTGACAGCCATTTAAATAGTAAGCTGTCAGACGGAACGTCCAATCAGAAACTGCGCTCAGTCCCGCTCGCCAGCCTGGCTCGTCTCAGCCAATCGCGGAAGGGCAGCAACAAGCATCCTTAGCCAGGTGTCATATCTGCGAGGACTCAACACTCCTTCTTACCTGGATTGCGCATGCATAATCTTCTAAATACGGCGGCCGACATCGGCTCCGCCTAGATCTTCTCAGTTCCGGGCCAGCTTCCGGCAGAGGTGGAGCCAGAATGCTGTTCTCCTCGCAACTGGTGGGCCGAGGCTGTGGAGTAGGCAGAACTGGTGTCAACGCGGGAGAACCCAATCGAACAGGTGAGTTTGCCGCCGAGATCGCATCGGGTTGAGCCAAGGCTGCTGGTGGGGCTTGTGTAGGAGTGTTAATTGTTGTGTGTGGCAGCCTATCCTCTTCAGGTGGCGCCTCCTGGTCACATGGAGTATCTGTTGCTGCAATGACCCTCCTCCGCAGCTGGTTCACATGATGTGTCCATACGCAACCACCATTGAGCTGGACCCTATAAGAATAGGGTCCGATTAGTTTGGAAATCCGTCCTGGGACCCATTTAATGTTATCCCTGAAGTTCTGTGCAAACACAGGATCCCCCAAAGTGAAAGCCCAGCAATATGAAATGTTCTCCTTGGTGACATCCGGAGCATAGGAGTGGTGTAGTTGGTCCAAAATAGTCCGAAGCCTCCAGCCCATAAGCAATTCAGCCGGGCTGGCCTTGGTAATTGAGCAGGGGGTCGTATGTTGAGCCAAGAGGTATTGGTTAATCTTTTGGGACCAATTTGTGGGGCCTAGGCAGCTTAAAGCCTCCTTTGCCGATCATACAGCCCTTTCTGCTTGACCATTAGCGGCCGGGTGGAAGGGGGCTGTAGTTGTGTGGCGGATGCCCAGTCTAGTCACAAACTGCAGGAAAGGTGCTGACATAAATTGTGGCCCATTATCAGTGACTATGGTGTCAGGCAGACCGTGCATGGCAAACAATCCCTCTATGACCCTGGTGACTGCATTGGTTGTCATAGAGTGCATGAGGGCCAACTCTACCCATTTAGAGTAGGCATCTACGATGACCAAGAACATGTAACCTTGGAAAGGGCCAGCAAAATCCATATGGAGTCATGCCCAAGGGGCCCTGGGCACCTCCCATTCCCTGGCTGGGGCCGTCGGTGGGGCCGGCCGTGACAGTTGGCACTGGGAGCAAGTAGCCACCCAGCGCTCAATTTTGCTATCCATGCTGGGCCACCAAACATAACTATGGCCCAGTCCCTTCATGCAGACAATGCCAGGATGCGAGTCATGGAGATGAGCTAGAATGGGGCGCCTTAAACTTGGAGGGACAACAACCCTATGGCCCCAAAGGAGGCATCCCTTCAGCGTGGAAAGCTCAGCCTGTCTCCAGAAGTAGGGAACTAGGTCGACCTGGACGGGACCCTTGGGCCAGCCCCTTTGGACCCAGTCCAAGACCTGGGAGATGGCAGGATCGGCGGCAGACCCGGTCCTAATGTCCAACGCGGTAATCGGAAAGTCGAAGTCCTCAATGAAAAGGACAGATGATGTGGAGGCTGGGTCAGAGGTGGAGCAGGAACTGGGCAACGGCTTAAGGCATCGGCATGACCAATAGCTGAGCCCGGCCGGTAGACTAGGTGGTATGAGTACGCAGCCAAGAACTCATTTTCCCAAAACAATGGGAAAGCCATCTTACTCTATATAAAAGGAACAACAGATAAAATTAGCAAAGTACTGCATAGACACAACATCAAAACCATATTTTGCACAGATAGAAAGATATCGTCTATTCTGAGAAACCCTAAAGACAAAATAGAACTAGAAGATCAAGGCATATATGAAATCCTGTGTGCTTCCTGCCCCTCAACATATATTGGACAGACCAACAGAAGAATGAGTGTGCGCATCGAGGAACATAAAAACTCAGTACAGAAGAAAGAACACACATCATCATTAGTACAACACATAAATGCCACAGGACATAATATTAACTTTAATAACACAAAAACAGTTGCAAAAATAGAACATCTCAATGGTAGAATAATCAGAGAGGCCATTGAAATAAAGAAAAGACCATATTGTATGAATAAACGTGATGACACTTCCCATCTGCCTTCTATTTGGAAACCTGCTCTTATAAATAGACAAATCTTAACACAAAATATAAACCATAGATCAAAGGTTCATCAAAAAGCCTGTGTTGCCACCATTTCCAACATATCCATCAACTCACAACCCAGCAATAGTGCTTCCACCCAATCAAAATACAACTACATCATCAGCCAATCAGAATAAAACAACACTGTCAACCAATCAGAATACACCTTTGCCTCTTTTCATAGAAAAACGTCAGTTAAGATCAGCACAGTTTGCCCATAAGCACCAAACCGAGAACATCAGCCAGAAGATGATGAATGTGATTTCATCGAAACATCGCTGCTATCCTTCTAAAGATATGTTTACAAGTACATGGGAAGAAACCCGAGATATCACCTGTATACACACACACACACACACACACACACACACATATTTATTATTTGTATTTATATTTTATATTTACCACCATAAAAGACTATGTCTCAAAGTTCCTTTGAAAAGCACTTACGTTCTATGTCAACTCAATTAATGTTCGTTGTCTCTCTGTCCTGCAATTTCTTTTTGTTCTTGCATTTCATTGTGTCTGTCAGGTTGTTTTCAAAATTTCCGCAATTAATTGTCTTAAATTCCTACTGTTCAAAGTTCAAAATATCCACCAATTTGTAATCCGTTCAGTTTTCCTGGCTCTTAATTAGGCTGTTTGTCTTCTATAGCGTTTGTGTATTGACACTCACTAGTCAATCTCCAACAGGGATTAGACCACCCTTTCCTCTCTCTGATGACTACCACCTGACAGTCTTCTTCATTCTTTTCGCTGATCCACGCTCTCCTATTTCTCCAAATCCTCCGGTTTCTCTTTTATCGCTCCTCGCTCTGTGTTCTGTCGCTTCTATTTGGTTCATGAATTTTTATTCTTTACAGTCCTTTTCTCAATAAGTCCTCTGGCTTTTCTCTGTTTCCACCGTTCTTCTATTTTGTGCTTTCACTGTCAATTCAAAATGGGTTCGCTCTTTCTCTCTGCTTTCTCACTGCTTGCCTGGCTTTCGTTCCGCCACTGGGTTAGAGTCTCACTTTCACCGCTCGTTCTTCACTTTCTCTTTGCATAACTGTACATTTTTTCAAAATTTTGTTCTCTCAGTCAATCTTTTACCAATGTGATCTCTTTATTTCAAATCTTCACTTCCCATTCTTCGGTTTATCAGCGTTCTGGCCAGCCAAGATGGCTGGTTTTTCCCTGATTGGAATTAAGGGGTTCTTCATGACCTTGCTTAGGTAATGACCAAGATAAGACAGGAGGTTGGTTGTCTTGCCTCAATGCCCTGTCTTGTCCTACACGATGTTCAATGTGGGACCCTGGGGTTTGACCACTGTTCTTAGTAAGTTGAGGGTCTCCTGGTATGTGGGCCTCCCCCCTGTCCACCCTAGGGCTGTGTCCAGCTGATTGCATGCAAAGCGTGTGCACGAAGAGAACCAATGGTAACACTGGTTGGAACCCACCACTGGGTAAGACCATACATGGAATACTGCATTTAGTTTTAGTTGTGACAATACAAAAAAGATGTTTAGACTCTGGAAAGAGTGTATAGAAGAACAACAAAGATTAGGGGGCTGGAGACTAAAACATATGAAGAAAGGTTGGAGGAATTGGATATGTCTAGTCTAGTGGAAAGAAGGACTAGGGGTGACATGATAGCTATGTTCCAATATTTGAGGGGCTGCCACAAAGAAGAGGGGTTCAACTTATTTTCCCAAGCACCAGAAGGCAAGACAAGAAGCAATGGATGGAAACTAATCAAAGAGAGAAGCAACCTAGAACTAAGGAGAAATTTCCTGACAGTGAGAACAATTAAGCAGTGGAATGGCTTGCTTTCAGAACTAGAGGTTTTTAAGAAGAGATTGGTCGGCCATTTGTCTGACATGGTATAGGATCTCCTGCTTGAGCAGGGGGTTGGAGTAGAAGACCTCCAAGTCTCTTCTGTTATTCTATTAATTTAAGATGTACAGTATAATGAATAGAGCAAGATAATATAAATGTAATTACTATTGTTGTACTGACTATTGTAAGTCTTATTCTGTAGCTTAAAGAAAGTAAATTATATTAAGCTTAGCAGATGTGCCCAAAAATGATTGTTCTACTGAGGATCCATTATAGTGAAGAAGAAAGTATTATACTATGAGATTTGGTTTGGAAATACAGAATGGTTAAGAATAGGCCAAAGAGTGGCTAATAATGTGTCAGGTCCAAAGAATCAGGAGTATTCATAAGGGTCCAGCATAGAATATTTATGCAAGCCTATACACAAGAATTTGGTCAACTGAAGTTCAACATTAAATTGGCAATAGATAAGGGTCAACAGAATTCAAAGGAGGCTGGACTTGGATCTCTTGTGGTAACACAAGAGTCTAAACTGATGGCGAGTTTAACTGTGCACTCCAATTCTGCTGGCTCTAGGACAACTCAGCACAGCCAATTCACTGTGACAAATTTACCATGACCAATTTGCCCTGGGTGAATTTGCTGCAGGACAAAATTTACATAATATAGAAGAAATTATGAAATAAAGAAAGGTTGCAAAAAGAGGGACAAAATGAAATGTGAATGACAAAAAATTAAATAAATTTTTAATTATTTTAAATAATAGCAATAGCACTTAGACTTATATACCACTTCATAGTGCTTTACAGCCCTCTCTAAGTGGTTTACAGAGTCAGCATATTGTCCCAACAATCTGGGTCCTCATTTTACCGACCTTGGAAGGATGGAAGGCTGAGTCAAACTTGAGCCTGTGAGATTCTATCTGCCAAACTGCTGGCAGCTGGTGATCAGCAGAAGTAGCCTGCAGTACTGCACCACCGTGGCTAAACAGTCTAAACACTGCACCACTGTGGCTCTTGTTATTAAATAATACATAAATAAAATTGTTGAATTATCCTGTGACAAGTTTTCCTGTGGTGAATTGGCTATGGTGAATTATCCTGTGGGGAGTTGGCCATGGTAAGCTGTCCACAAGAAGTTGGCCATGGCAAGTTGTTCTATGCCAAGCTCTGCCTGCTCTTCCCCTACAGCATGCATATCATCTCCCTATCTGTTTATTTTATTCAGGAAATATAAAAAAGACAATACTGGAAGTGTTGATAGCATTTCAATCTCTTGTTTTCATTTTAGCCAACAGATTTTTTGATAGCACTTTGTTATTGATAAGAGTAATGTCATCCAACATTCTGGTTATGTAAATGGAGATAAGATTTCTAGGTCCCAGAATAATGAAAAATATTTCTATTTATTTATTGTGGTAGAAAAATAAAGTATTTGGGAAAATAGCAAAAACATATAGAGATTAAGATAATGAAGGGTAACAATATTTCTATCACAAAGAAAGGAGTGAGTTTCTATGGTACTAGTGTGAATGCTGGATAATAAGAAAGAGAGGTCTTCCATAAATGGCAGATTGGAGACAGCTCGACAAAAAGCAGAACCCACAACCATAGCAAAGAATAACAAGCCAGAGAGTAGACCAACTTTTTGGAAGTTCTCCAGATGATGAGAGAATGAGAAATCAATCACATGAACAAACAGCTATGAGGAGACCACAAGACAATGATGTTCAGTCGTTTTGAGCACTGGGAATGACAGGAATAGCCATCTTGCTTGCAACTACAATCAGCACCTTTTGAAATACATTAAGATTGCAAACTTCCTTTTCTATTCATGTTCAGAAATTGCATGTCAAAATGCTGTTTGAGACCTTAGGAGAAGTAAGTCTAAAAATGACTGCTAATAAAAGAACATTTTAATCATAAGTTTAAGAATTTTAAAAAATTGAAATAAATACCCTAACCCTAACTCTCTGTCTCTCACACAACCACACACACAGACGTACACATACACATACATACACACACATACATACATACTGTATATATCCTTCCAAACAGAAATAGATTTCTTTGGACATTTGTAAGACAAAATAAAAATAAGTACTTTTAAAAATTGGACACTAGAGGGAACTAAAGATTTTAGTTAAAGGAGAAAAATACATAAGCCTGATTTAACTGGGATGTATAAAAAATAAGCTAATTAACTGGAATGTATAAAATGATACAAAACATTATAGTATTGAAAATTCTGAAAGATGCTTTAAAAAACTGGAAAATTGTGTCAACAATGTTTAATAGCAATATTTGCTTTTATGGATAAACTGGAAAAGGATGCCTAATGACATATAAGATAAATGGGTTGATGTTTTTAAAAAACAAAAGGAAAATGCAAATTATGTTATATTTATACATTTATATTTGTATATGTATATTTATGTTATATTTACGAAATAGATTTGTTAAAAGTTTGAAGACTCTTGTGAGAAGGAAGAAGAAGAAATAAATAAAATTCTATGACATTTGATTGGACTAAACATTAGGATATTTAGAAGTAAAAGAAAGGAATATAAAGTTTGATCAAGTTTAAAATAAGAAATGTTAACCTTTTGGGTATCCATTAATAGAATTTCTGCTAAGACTAGGACTATAGTCTATAGACTATTGTCTATAGACGAGAGATGGGTTGTAAACTAAAAGTTGGTGAAGAGTTACAAAAATTGTTTATATCTTGTGATGAAGTTTGGAAGTCACTTTTATGTATTATCTGTCTTTATTACTGTATATTCTTTTCATTCTTTTCTTTATTTTTTTCTTCTTCTCCTTTGCACCTTTTACTTTTCTTTCTTTTACTTTGTATTTGATTCTACTATTATAATTAAGATTCTTAAGAAAAAATTATACAAAAAAGAAAAAAATACTTTTGAATTATAGATTTAGAGACAGTTGCTAAGAATACAATAAATTTCAAAAATAATATGTATATTAATTAATTTGTCCCTGATCAAATAAAGATTGACTGCTTTTTTGAAGTGTTGATGATTCATCACCAATCAGAAGCTTGCATTCATGTATTAGCTTTTTTGGCAGCTGGAACACACTGCTGGCTCATATTTAAACAGTGGTTTAATTTTTTAAAGATTTTTAAATTTTCATTAGTTGTGAAAAGAAACGTAGATATGGAAAATGGAGTTACGTTGTTGGGATTTGCAAAATATGTTGCATTTTTGTATTCATGCACATAAAAAACCCAAATTACACATATACCAAATATAAACTAAATGAATTACTTGACAAAAAATTACATGAACCGTTAGAGATAGACTGACATATCAGTCATGGAAGAAAACAACCAAGAACTATGTCCTTCCCTGCTGTCTAGTACAACCTAGTTTAGTTCTGCCATGCTGGAGGTGGGCAATCGATTTCATATCCTCTCCTAGAAGAAAGCATGCAAGCCCCCGGAGACAGGACATTATCAAGTGTTCCAGTGACAGGAAATAAAATAGACCAGACTTTCCCAAGAACAAAACAAAAAGACTACGAACAGCTCAGCAAGAAAGTTAAAGCGTTAGGAGCACATGTGATGTTTTCCCTCATTTGTGTTTATTGCTTGTGTCTGTGCTATATTTATTGTTATTCCAATATGATATGGTCACTCTCCCCCAAAATTCTTGCAATTTCAACCACCTCTATCATTTCATTTCTGTTAGTAAGAGATGAAAGTTAGTAAGTCCAGTATAGCTGATACTCTAAGTTCCCTTCACTACCTTTTGGATGACAAAGTTGTCAGCTAGATTCATCAGGAACCTGTTTGAATTCTCACTTAATTCAGAGTTTGTCTCCCAGTTGATGTTAGGTACTCCCCTTTACTATTGTATTTGTTCCCTGCACACATTAGTTAACTGATTAGCAAAAAAATTCATCTATTTCTGGGATCCAGTAGGCTCTCTAAGTGAGGGGGAAAACTTATGATTTAACTACTGCTTCTTAATGAAGAAAAGTAGTACTTGGATGAAACATGCAACATCTAATGCTAAAATAGATGTGAAAATATGCATTGTGAAGGAATGTGGAGTTATTCCTCACTAGGAGATATGACTTTATAATCCTAACTTCTTGTATGTGCAAAAAAATTACCAAAACTTTTTTCTGTTGCAACTGTATTATTTTTATGCTTTTATAACATTCCCTATGCACCTTAAACTCTCTTGTTAAGTTCTGCAGAGCAGAGAAAACAAGTAAAGTAAAATAAGTTTTACTTAAAAAAAAAAAGAGCCCCCACTCCCCAGAAAATGTAATATGTTAGATTTTTCTAGATCTCCACTTTCATGGAGACATCAATAAATATTTTCATTTTGAATGGAATATTCTATAATGCGATATTTATGGGTGGAATGACAAGTATATACAAGGCTACAATAAATCAATCTGTAACATAACTCCAGTCTAAGTTTTAAATTGTAAAAAACAAAAACCACAATTTTTTTCATGAAGAAATAAATTGAGATCCATAAATAATACTTCTGCAAAAAAATAGTCCCCAAGGATAATTTAGCATTATTTACACTTAGCCTAACAAGTCCAGAAATTCTTTTTTTGACCTACAAATAATTCCCAGAGTGTGATTTAAATTTTGTTAGCTGTTAGGTTTACTGCTAATAAACAGTCCAGGCACAGCTGACATTAAAAATCTCATTTTATATAAGTTCGGTGGACTATAGTTTGTCTGCCAGGGCACTGATGACAACATATCTAAAGCAATTTCTAAACAGGATACCCAAAGCATACCTAAAGCAATTTCTGGACATGGCAAAGCAAAATGCAATTATCTACTCTTGATATAGTAATTTATTCTCTTTGAAGCAAAGAAATGTGAGAAATTTAATGGACTCCACCCTCATTTATAGAAATATCAGTGCCATTGTAAGTGCTGTATTTCAATAAAAGAACAATTATGTATTGGATTTTTTTTTGTAAAAAGTTTTTTTTTAATTTTTTAAAAACATAAACATAAAATACATCTTTTTAGAACGAAGCGTTGATCCGGTCATAAATTGGTACAATCACAAATTCATCTTTAACAATGACTCATCTCCACTAATCATCATCTTATAAAAATAATAAAAAAAATAAAACAGAGAAAAAAAGACACAATAACTCGCTCAAAACAATTACCTTTCTATTATTTCACCTCAAATCTTAATTTCCAAATAACACAACTTAATGTTTTAGACAATTGTTTCCCTAAATTCTATCTATTTTATAATACCATTATCCAAGAACCCGTTACTTAAATCTTTAAACCCTAACTCAATATCATTTCATTATCTTTTCTTTTTATTTAAATGAGTGTATCTTAAAAATATAAATCATATCTTAACTGGAATTATGTATTGGATTTTGAGCTGTTTTCCATTTTGCAGAATTGTTTAGCAAATCTGTTTCCAAAAACAATTGACTATAAAGATATATTTATTTATCTATTAACTTACTTAGGCTTTTGTGCAGTTTCAATCTCAAGACTCTAGACAGCTAACAATTTCCGATTATATAATTATATTTAAAAGATCATAAAATCAGGACTGGAAGGGACCTATAGTCAAACCCTCTGCCCAAGGAGTCAGAGGTGGTATTCAGTAGGTTCTGACCAGTTCTGGAGAGCTGATAGTGGAAATTTTGAGTAATTTGGAGAACTGGTAAATACCACCTCTGACTGGCCCCACCCCCATCTATTTTCTGCCTCCCAAGTCCTAACTGATCAGGAGGAAATGGGGATTTTGCAGTAACCTTCCCCTGGAGTGGGGAGGGAATGGAGATTTTACAGTATCCTTCCCCTGCTATGCCCACCAAACCATGGCCACCAAGCCATGGCCACCAAGCCATGCCCACAGAACCGATAGTAAAAAAAATTTGAATCCCACCACTGCAAGGAGTCCTTTTACCATCCTGGACAATTCCAATAACTTCTTAAATACCTCATTTGATGGAGCACTTATAACTTCTGGAAGCAATCTCTTCCATTCACTGTGAAACTTCTCTACACTCTTTTTAGAATCTCAACATCTTTTTTTGTATTGTGATGACCAGAACTGGATGCTTCTAATTGTTCTTACCATTAGAAGCACTAAGACATCCAAATTTAATGGAGTTAAATAAAGTAATAAGGTATAAAGATCTAATAGAACAACAAGGAAAATTGAAACCAAAACAAGAATTGGAATCAGACCTACATAAAGAAATTGATTGGTGGATGTATGCACAAATCCAATCTAAATATAAGGAAGACATAAAAACATACAAAACACGAAGAGAGAAACACAAATTAGACAAAATTATATTAGGATCAGAAGAGAAACTAATTAGCAAAATTTATAAATTTCTATTACAATATAAAATGGAGGAAGAGATAGTGAACACAATGATTAAATGGACACAAAACTTTAATTATACAATAGATCTGGAGAAATGGGAAACAATGTGGCAAGTAAATGCAAAATTAACATTATCGGCGACATACAAGGAAAACCAGTTGAAGATGTTTTATAGATGGCATTTGCCACCGACAAGACTTGCAAAGATGTACCCGAACAATAGCTCAACATGCTGGAAATGCAAGAAATCCCAAGGAACATATTACCATCTATGGTGGACGTGTCCGACAGCAAAAAAAATTTGGGCAAATATTAAGAAGTGGATAGAACAAATAACAAACCAACAAATAGAAGGAAAAACAAGAAAACCAGAAACATTCCTGTTAGGAATTTTTACAAGACCATATTTCAGGGAAATAAAATATTGGATGCTACACATCTTAACAGCAGCACAAACAGTAAATGCAAAAAACTGGAAACAAGAGAGAACTTCAACTAAGGAGGAATTGATAGATAAGATTTTAGAATGTGCTGAGATGGACAGATTAACAAAATAAATTAAAGAAAAAGAAGAGAGATTATTATAGGATATGGAATAAATGGTATAAATGGCTTAAGGCGAGAAATAAAGAATAATAACTATCGGGGGAGAAAATTAGAAGTATAAAATATATACATAATAAATGTATGGAGTGAATTAAAAATGTACTGGAATGGACAAAAACAAGTATAAATAAAAAAGAATTTTTTGTATAACAATAATATAGAAATGTATAATATTAAAGATTATATATATATATATTTATAGTATGTATAGGTCTTTGGTTATTCGGGTCTTCTCCCGCGTAAAATTGGAAGAATCTTGGTGACATTTCGACGAAGTCTCATTCGTCATCTTCAGGCTGGTGTTCTTGGCTTCGTGCTTCCAGGAGCAATGTGAGATCGCAGCTGTCTCTTCCTTTTAACTGCTAGTGGGGGTGGGAGCTGATTGGGTGGGAGCTTGGCTGTGTTCTGATTGGGTGGAGGTGTGTTCTGATTGGTTAGGGGCTTGGCTGTGCTCTGATTGGATGGGGGTGTATTCTGTTTGGGTGGGGGCTTGGTTGTGCTCGGCTTAGTCTGAGTTGCAGGGGGATTTGAGCTGCTGAGCTGCGTTGTTGTTATTTGGCTTCGTGTTTGTGGCCATGAGAGATCTTCATGGTGGGTGTCAGTCTGCTTCATGTATGGATTGGAGGGATTAAAAGTGGCTAATGATGCAGCTGCGGTCTGGCTTCTGGTCCTTGGTCGTGCCTCATTATCAGTGTGGGTTTGAGTCCGCTTTCTGTGTGGATGTGTGGTGGTGACATCCTGTGTGGCTCTTGTGAGTGTGGGTCTGGTGTCATTCATCGTGTTAGGGACTTGTTTGTCAATAAGGGCGGGTTTCCAAATGGCTGGAAGGCAGGAGGTATCGTCTTGTTTGTTCATGCTGTGTGGGCGTTTTTCTATCTCAATGGCTTCTCTGATTATTCTGTTATTAAAGTGTTCAGTTTTGGTGAAAGTTCTGGTCTTTTTAAAGTCAATTTCATGTCCTGTGGCTTTAAAGTGTTTTTGACCAATTGCATGAACACAGCAGGAGCTCCTTGTAGTCCAAAAGCGAGCACTCGAAACTGGAAACATCCCAGTGGACAGTTAAACGCGGTTTTCCATTCATCCCCTTCATTAATTTGCACTCTGTAGTATGCCTCTCATAAGTTGAGTTTGGTGAAGATTTTTCCCTTTCCTAGGTGAGCTAGCATGTCCTTCATGAGTGGCAGGGGGTAGACATTTTCTATGCAAACGGCATTGAGATTCCTGTAATCAACCACCAAACAAAAGGAGCCATCTTTCTTTTCCCAGAACAGTACTGGCGCTGCCACCCATGGCCTAGCTGATTGGATGAACCCCCGTTCTAGTTTTTTGTCAATTAAGTTTTGTAATTCCCCCAGCTCTCAAGCGGTCATTGGGTAAATTTTTGGCTTAGGGAGTTTTACCCCGGGGAGTATTTCAATGGTACAGTCAGTAGCTCTGTGGGGGGGCATCACATCCGAGGCCCTCTCACTAAAGACTTTGCAGAGATCCCAATACTCCTTTGGAATCTTTTCCTCCCCTTCAATATGGTCTATTACCACCTCAGCCTTGTCATGCTCCCCTCCATCCTCAAGGGGGAGGGGGTTCTTCCCTCTCTAGTTGTGGGTTCCTAGTGCAAATGCACAAGATCCCAGTCTTCCAGTTGACTCGCAGGTTCCATTTACATAACCAGGGAAGGCCAAGTATGAGGGGTCGTTCTATGCTAAGGGCCACAATAAAACTGAGAGTCTCTATGTGATCCCCTAATTGCATCTCAATGGGTTCAGTTACAAAATTGGTTGGGCCTCCTCCTGCCATCGATCTATCTAGCTGACAGATTGCAATGGGTCTTTTTAACGTTTTTAACCTCAGGTCCATCTTCTCCACTACTTTTGGGCTGATTATGTACCTTGTGCACCCAGAATCTA
Organism: Masticophis lateralis; assembly: GCA_030761175.1. Classification (NCBI taxonomy): domain Eukaryota; kingdom Metazoa; phylum Chordata; class Lepidosauria; order Squamata; family Colubridae; genus Masticophis; species Masticophis lateralis. Next base: position 23,231,327 of record JAUDYJ010000007.1, on the reverse strand, counting down.
ATAGAACTAGCATCTGTGCATGTGCCTCTGTGGCTGGCACCCTTATTTCTACTGGGATTAGCAGGGGGCCCTCAGTGTGACTCACCAGATCATCGAAGTTGGAGTCAGAGTCTGTCTTGCTGTCGTCTGCGGTGGTCGGAGTTCTCAACTCACCCTGGTTTCGGGGAGCAAACTCAATGATTTCCCCTTTCATAGCGTCTTCATGGACTTTTGTGGGTGCTTTGTCCATCTTCTTAGGTCCTGAGCCAGTAGATTTTGGCACTGGCTTGGAGAAGCACTCAGTGGCCTGGTGACCTTCCTTGCCACACTTGATGCACATAAAGGGCTTTGCCTTGGGTTTGAACTCAGGCTTCCCCCCGAGGCACTCCCTTGTGGTAGTAGGAGGATGACGGTTCCCCTGCATGGCTTCCTTGGATACGGCTTCAGGCTATCTCGATTTCCATGTCCTCAGCTACGATGTACCAACTTTGCAAATCCTTGGGACCCGCCCATGCTCTACAGTCCTTGTAGACTTCTTCATTCAGTCCATCCTTGAAACTCTCCAGTAGGGCCGCCTCTGACCACCCTGTCATGAAAGGTGCCAGCTCGCGAAACTCTTGGGTGTATTCTGCTACCGACCTCCAGCCCTGTTGGATACCCTTCATTCGGAGTCTTGCCTTCCTCCCAACTAGGTAGCTAGGTTACACATTGTTTCCTCAATGTGTAAACCAACCACCTGCCCAGTTTGTTAGCATTACAAAATGTATATGTTTTGCAAATTGCAGATTAGTTGCTGTTTGTTCCGCTATAAGCATTTGACATTGATCTTTCAAAAGTTTTATAATTTCTTGTAGTTTTTTATCTGTCAGATTCTTTATAAGTAGTTGTTCCTTTTTCTTTATCTCTCCTTCCATTTCTAATCTTTTCCTTTGCTGATTCGATTTGTGTTTAAAATTCATATGAATCAGTACCCCCTGCATATAAGCCTTACTCGCATCCCAAACAATTTCAATGGGGGTACCCTTATTCAGGTTCATTTCAAAAAATTCTTTCATTTGTTTTTTAAGTTCATTTACATTCTTTTCGTATCTAAACAGGTTTTCATTTACTCTCCATGATCTTCTCTCATTCTTTCCCATTTCTAATTCTATCCATACCGGGCTATGGTCAGTTATAGTCCTCGGGAATATCTTTGTTTTCTTTGTTTTGGAAAGTAGGTCAGCTGTGACTAAAATAAAGTCAATCCGAGAGAAGGATCTATGTCTATCTGAAAAAAAAGTAAAGTCCAATTCTTTTGGGTTCTGCTCTCTCCATATATCTTTCAGTGCCAAATCTTTTTTCATATCAAAAAAAAATCTGTGGTAGTTTAACACGTGACTTTGCCAAACTCTTCTTATCTTTTTTAATGTCTATTACTCCATTCCAATCTCCCATGAGCAAAATAGATCTATAGTCAATTGCAGTATTTTAGAATATAATAATTTATAAAAGTTTTCTTGTTGCTGGTTAGGAGCATAGATTCCAATCACCAAAGTTGGTCCATTTTGTGTATATAGTTCGATTGCTAAGTATCTTCCACAATCATCTGCCTCTATAATTTTGGCTGACAATCTTTTATTTACATAAATCACAACACCATTCTTTTTCTCTGAGTCTGATGCTATAAATTGTGCACCTAATTTAGAATTTGTCAGATATTTTTGATCTTGTAATCTAATATGAGTTTCTTGCAAACAAATAATGTCATTATTAAATTGTTTCAAATAATGAAATATTTTCCTTCTTTTCTGTGGTGAATTCAGTCCATTCACATTCCAAGATAAAAGTTTAACTGTCATTTGTGGTCTCTTGAAGCGCTAAGAGCATTTGCTGAAGTTTCTGTTCCAAGGTGGTAGTCTTCGGCCTGGCTCCTCCCATAGCTTCAGATTTCTGTGGTTTGCTATTGGCTCCATTCTTATCTTGTGGTGGCAAAGACCTCTGCTGCTGTTGTTTCTCTAAAAGTTGTTTATAAGCTGCTCGAGTTATGCGCTGATCTTTGGGTTCATGCAATTTCAGCTCGAGGTCCAATGCTACCTGTCTTGTAGTCTTAGATGGCCCACATATAGCTTCCAGAGGGAGATCCAACAATGGTTCATCCAAAAAGCCCCTTCCTGTTGCTCCTTGAATTTCCATCGCCTCAGCCTCCGTTTCTGCTGTTCTTCAGACTCTTGCTCAAATTCCTTCTCTTTATCACCCTCCTCTATACATAACAATGACGATGTACGTGGAGATGCTGTACCAGTTTTTAAAACATTAAAATAAAATTCTTCTGCTTTTTCAACAGTATTTAATCGATATCTCTTTCCTTGATACCTCAATATTATGCCAACTGGAGCATTCCATCTAAATGGAATTTGTTGTTTCTTCAACTCATTCACCAGGAATCCAAAATCCTTTCTGTCTCTTAACATCTTAGGCGGCAGCTCTTTGTAGATCCCAATCTCCTTTCCATCCACTTGGACAGTAGACACAAAAGACTTTTGCAGATGTCATTTCTTATTCTTCTATCTGTAAAGTAAATCATCACATCTCTAGGCAATTGCCTTTGCTTTGCCACCCAAGAATTCACTCTGTAGGCCTTGTCTATCTTGCACAAAACATCTTCAGGGTTGATCTTTAACATCACAGCCAAGGCTTCAGCACAAACCGTTCTCAAATCCTCTCTGTTGTTTTCCTTTATTCCTCTCAGTCTTACAGCAAACTCCATACATCTAAATTGCATCATGGTCACTTCATTTTCAATTCTTTGAGTTTTATTGTCCACGTTAGAAATTTTGTTATCAGCTTCCCTCATTTTAGATTTCAATTCTGAGCTGAGTTCTCCCACTTTTTTGTCAATCTGGACAACCACTTCTGACAAGCCAGTCACAACTGTCAGTAGTATCTCGCTTCATCTGATCATTCTTTTCTTGAACCACCTCCTTAATTTCCTGTTGAGACTTTTCAAATTTCTGGCCCATAACTTCAGTTTGATTCATCAGAGCCACAGCAATAAATTCCTTCAAATCTTTAAAACCAGTCTCCTGTTCATGGCTCTGAATCTGCAAACTTGATGGCTGCTCTTTTGGTTGGTGAGTAGGGGAGCCTCCACCTGCACCTTTAGGAGCTGGCTTTGTCTGTTTTGAAGCCATACTGCTGTGCAATCTTATTCTTTCTAGAAAGGAAGTCTTCCCCCCCTTTCCACCACAGAATCTTTTCCAAAAGTTCCCCAGCTCTAATCAAGTCTCTAAGGGAGAAGGAACAGATAAAAGTCACTTTAAAAAACTTTTTTCCTTTTCTTCTGGCAAGTACTTTAATTGCTTTGTAACACGTTAAAACACACAGGCGTATTCACTTTCGTTTTCAGCTTTCTTCTCTCCGCTGAAGCCGGATGCCATTTTAATGTCACTTTCACTCTTTCTCCATTCTTAAATATAATAACAGGGCTAGTACAGAAACTTGCGGTTTTTAGTTTTCAGTCCAGATTTCACCCTGCTTATTTTGAAGATTTGCTTAAACTTTGCTACTTGAGTTGGTCGCGTTGTCTGGCTTTGCTAAATGCAGAGTTGTCCCGGAGTCCGGAGCTTCAGCAAGCTGGTTAGGAAGCCTCTCCCTGCTTCCTCCCCAGAAACAATCCAGGGGCTTCGCAAGGGGCTCTACCTGCTCTCGCCGGCTCTCCTCTTGTTCAATTTTTAAATGAGAGTTTTCCAAGCCGCCTCTCAGCTGTAGGGGCGGCTCTTTTATGGGCGGAGGGGCTGGCGGTCATAAAAGACCATCTGGCGATGATGGCGGTGCCAACCGGAAGTTGAGACTTTGTTGGACCCTAGCAAACTGCTTTCCCATCCTGTTTTTTATTAGATGTACTCAGCAGCGGACCTATATGCACTGCAAGATTTCCCCTTCTCGCAGATTTGGCCCTCTACTCTATCGTGGGCCTACCTTGATGTTGGGTTTTGGAACCCCGAGAGGTGGCATGGTGTGAGAAGGGGGTTATGGGGCTTTTTAACTAAGTTTTTAGATAACATTTTAAGGGGTTCTGGGAGGGATAATTTATGGGGGCTGCGACTAGCCTGGTGAGGGGCAGTGCTATAGGAGGTGCAGGGTCAGGGGTTAAGGAGGGGGCCAGTGTCCATATTGTAGAGGGTTGTTCCATTAATACTGTGGTTGGGAGGGGCAGATATGGCGGGAGCAGGGGGCCATATCATGTTTGGGGAGTGCGCACTCGCCAACTCCAGGTGATTGCGTGATCTGGCCCCCAAGGCTCATTCTGCCCCCTGGGTAGTCCAGACCCTCACGGCCCAGGTTTTTGGCTGATGTTATGCAACGCCAGGTCCATGGTAAATAAAGCCCCCCTCATCTACGATCTTATACCGGAGGGGGGTGCGGACCTGGTGGGTGTTACAGAGACCTGGTTGGGGCAGGAGGGGGAGTTTCCTTCGCTGAACTGTGTCCACCGGATTTCTGTGCGTTCCATCGGCCGAGGGCTCAGGGTAGGGGCAGTGGGGTGGCAGTCATTATTACAGAAGATCTAAGTCCGAGAGAGGACACTGTTCCTCAGATAGCCGGATATGAGTCCCTTCTTGTGAAGTGAGGTCATGGGGTTCAGATGGGCCTGCTGACTACATACCTGGCTCCCTGCCACATAGCAGTGGCCCTGCCCAAGCTGCTTGATGTGATAGCTGGGGTGGCAGTGGAGACCCCCAGACTTATGGTCGTGGGGGATTTCAACCTGCCATCTATTGGTGAGATGTCAGAAGCGGCTTGGGAGTTCATGGCTTCCATGATGGCTTTGGACCTGACCCAGGTAGTTCATGGCCCAACACACATTGGGGGACACACTCTGGACTTGATTTTTTTCTCAGGTCAGTGGCTGAATGATCTAGATATAGGGGATGTAGTCATTGAACCCTTTTCTGATCATTCGCTCCTCCGACTGGACTTCTGTACCGCTGTCCTCCGCTGCAGGGAGGTGGAACCGGTCAGATGGTTCCACCCCAGGCGCCTGATGGATCCTGAGGGATTCCAAAGGGAGCTTGGGCCATTCCCTGAGGCTCTGTCTCATGATTCAGCTGAGGACCTGGTGGCCGCCTGGGATAGGGCAGCCGCCGGAGCCTTGGATCGGGTCGTGCCTTTGCGGCCTCTGACCCAGTGCCAATCCCGTGTGGCTCCCTGGTTTTCCAAGGAGTTTAGGGAAATGAACTGCCAGACAAGACACCTAGAGAGCGGTTGAAGGGCCAGCTGATCCAAATCTGACTGAACACTGGTGAGATCTTATATTAAGACCTACCTTGTGGCGATAAAAGCGGCAAAATCGGAGTATTTTTCCGCTCTTATTGTGTCATCAGATAATTGCCCAGCCCTCATTTTTAAGGTGACCCGCTCCCTCCTCCATCAGGGAGTGAGGGAAGACCCCTTGCAGGGGACAGCTGAAGACTTTGTTCAATATCAGTATGACAAAATCGCTCAGAGTCAGGAAGGATTGGACTCTGACTGGGTAGTTTCAGATGGGGTAACGGAGGCAGGCCTTGAGAATGTCATTTGGGAGGAGTTTGACCCTGTGGACATGGACAGGATGTTTACTGGATCCGTATCCCTCCTGGTTGGTACCAGCCTCCCGGGAGGTTACACGAGGCTGGCTCCAGGCAATTATCAATGCTTCTTTGAGTGAAGGTAACTTCCCTGCCGCCTTGAAGGAGGTGGTGGTGAGGCCCCTCCTTAAGAAGCCTTCCCTGGACCCGGCTATATTAGCTAATTATCATCCTGTCTCCAACCTTCACTTTGTGGTGAAGGTTGTTGAGAGTGTGGTGGCACAACAGTTTCCCAGTTACCTGGAGGAAACAGTTTATCTAGATCCATTCCAGTTGGGTTTCAGGCCTGGGCACAGCCCAGAAACGGCATTGGTTGTGTTGGTGGATGATCTCTGGAGGGCTCGGGACAGGGGTTGTGCCTCTGTCCTGGTCCTATTAGATTTCTCGGCGGCTTTTGATACCATTGACCATGGTATCATGCTGAGCCAATTGGAGGGGTTGGGGATAGGGGACACTGTTTTACAGTGGTTCTCCTCCTTCCTCTCTGACCGGTCGCAGTTCGTGTTGACGGGGGGACAGAGATCGATCTCGAGGCGCCTTGTGTGTGGGGTGCCACAAGGGTCGGTTCTCTCGCCCCTCCTGTTCAACATTTATGTGAAGCCACTGGGTGAGATTATCCGTGGTTTCGGGGTAGAGTCCACCTGTACGCTGATGATACTCAGCTGTACATCTCCACCCCAGACCACCCCAATGATGCCCTTGATGTGATGTCTCACTGCCTGCAGGCCGTGTGGGTCTGGATGGGGAGAAATAGGCTCAAACTCAACCCTCTCAAGACTGAGTGGCTGTGGTTTCCGGCACCCTGATATAGTCAGCTTGTGCCATCGCTGACTATTGGGGGTGAATCTTTGCCCCCCACAGAGAGGGCTCGCAATCTGGGTGTCCTCCTGGATGCACGGCTGTCTTTAGAAGAGCATATGATGGCTGTAGCCAGGGGGGCTTTTTATCAGGTTCGCCTATTTTTGAAAATCTCCAGTGATGGAGCATCCACAACTCCAGGAGGCAAACTGGAGATTAATTGTTGATTAATTGTTCTCATTGTCAGAAAATTTCTCCTTAGAGAGGTTGGATCTCTCTAAGAAGCTTCCATCATTATTTCTTGTCCTGCCTTCTGGTGCTTTGGAGAATAAGTCCCCCCTTCTCTGTGACAGCCCCTCAAGACAGGAATCATATCCTCCCTAATCCTTCTAGATAGGCTAGACATACCTAGCTCCCTCAACCATTCATCATATGATTTAGTCTCCAGACCCTTTATTGGCTTTATCACTCTTCTCTCATACTTTCTAGAGCCTCTTTTTTGCATCATGGTGACCCGAACTGGATGCAAGACCTTTTCCACATGTTTTCTTTCTCCAGTTTTGTGGAATTCAGTCAAGACTCATAAATGTTCGGTGTTTTGACTATTTGCAATCCACTCTGTCCCAGATGAATCAAGAGATTTGATATGAAATTCAAAACAAAAATTCAAATTCAGACATTTGCATAATATATTTGATAAGAAAGTATAAAATCCAAAGGGAATATATTCAGCCAACATGGCCTTGCAAATCCTCACACAGACTAGGCTTTCAGCCTTAATGAAAATTGATTGATTACCAGAAGAGTCCCTGGCAGGAGGGAGGAGCTGATATCGCGACGGTACGATGGATAATCTTGTAGCTCCAAGATAGCCATCGATATCTCTGCCGCTGGATGGTCCTTTTTGGACCTCACCATCCCGTAGAGATGGTGATAGTGGAGGGCACATCCTGTTGATCCCAGGGAGCAAAGTCCCTAGTTGATCCAGGAGAAGCCAGTGGCAAAGAGGCAGCCACTAAGCTGCTGAAGTTGGGACAGCTCCGGAACAGAAGAGATCAGGAGAAAGTGTGTCAGGTCTGTGAGATATCTTTTAAATAGATTATTTGAAGAACACCCTGAGGTGAAAAGATAATTAAAATTGAAGAAACAAGAAGTTTAGCGGCAGAATTAAGCCTGAGTCTAAGGTAGTTTTTCCTATTTTTTAACTTACCTCTACTTGTGGATGTTTATGGATGATTTTATTCTTTAACTTGGACTGGCCTGGATTGGACTGGAGATTTCTGTTTTATTTACTTAATTGCTAAAATTTTAGTGCCTTTTTAGCACAAATTCTCTCTGGTTTTACTTTTTTATTTTATTTTTCTTTTCTCTCCATTTTTATTTTATCGTGTACTGGATACAGGAAGAGAAGAGAAAGTGGAGAAAATAAGTAACACTGCCATCTAATGGATTAGAAATATTGTACCTTTTCCCCCCCTCTGGTAAAAGAAAATAACAACTGTGCTACATTTCAAGAACTCTGAGCCTATTCATAGATAAGATAGTGGGAAGAGCATCAAAGGATTATTTATTCAGGTGCTCTTCTGGGAAACTATTAATGGCAGGAGTCTGAGACTGAAAAGAAGAAGATTGCAGTGACTCTGGAAAGAGAGCTGTAAATATTATGTGAGACTTAAAATAATTTTTGGGTATTATACAGTAGTAGATTTTACTTTCAGACAGAAAGTTTATTTTTTTCTCCTTTTTTTATTTTTGGTGTAACTTCTCCACTTCCCCCCGTTTAATTATTTTTAGCTAGACTGTGATTTTTTTTGGATGATTTCTAACTTTTAACATACACATAGCTTTTTTATTAGTGTTTATTTTTTTCTCTCTTTCTTTTTTGAATTTTTTTTCTTTTTCTCCTTCTTTGATTGGAGTTTGTTAATGTGTCCAATATCCCACTGTTTAATTGAAATAAAGCATATAAGAGCCTGAAGATTTTTTTCTTTCCTTTTTTCTTTCCTTTTTTCTTCTTTCTTTCTTTCTTTCTTTCTTTCTTTCTTTCTTTCTTTCTTTCTTTTTTTGTGGTTTTCTCTTGCTTTTCCTTTTCTTATTGCTACTTGGGATAATATTTGTCCTACATATAAGTGGATTAAGGTATAGAAGAAGTTGACGATTTTTTATTTGTTTGAATTTTTTGCAACCACCTCACAGAAATGAGCAGAAAGGCAACAGCTATTGGTTCTTCTACACCGACTCCTTCCTCTTCACCATCTTTAGGACAACGATCAATACAGATGATCTTACAACAGGATAAGGAGAGAAGGAAAAAGAAGTGACATTGCAGATGATTTGACATGGAATTCAAAAAATACAAACAAGAGTAGAGAATATTGAACAAAGAACAGAAAAAACAGATGAAAAGGTGGAGAACATACATCAAATGATGAAAAAATATAAGGATAAACTCCAGAAAATTGAGGAAAAGGAAGAACAAATAGATTAAAAAATTCAAGATATCGACAGTAGATTGGATGAGGTTGAACGAGATAAGAGTGGAATATTGGTATAGAAGATGGACAGATCAGAATTTTACCTCAGATTTCAAAATATTGAAGAAGAAAAGGGAGAAAACTTGGCAGAAAAAATGATAGAAATCTTGGCAGAAGCATTAGAAATTACTAAAGAAAAAATGATGTATGGCATAGACAAGATATTTTGAGTCTATACACAATGAGAAACAATCTACCAAGAGAAGTCCACATAAAATTCACTAAGAAATAGATTAAAACGTAAATACTGCAGATTACAAGAGAGAAAACGTTGAAATATAAGGATAAGGAAATTGTGGTTCTCAAGCAAATATCGAGAAGAGTGAGGGAGATGAGAAGAGAATATCATTTATTGACGAAAATATTACTACAGAAAGGTGTGAACTACAGATGGCTGATATCAAAAGGTCTTGTGTTTTCATGGCAACAACAGAAATATAGAATAGATTCAATTGATAAAGCAAAAGCATTCTGTGCAGAATACCTGAGAGAGAAAGAAGTGGAGACAAGAAGAGAAGATTCACTGATTGAATTAAAAGAGGAATGCTTAGCAACGATTGAAAAAGAAGAAGGCACAGTGGGTGGCAATATGGAATATAGAGAACAATGTGAACCAAGATCTACTAGAGCAATAAATCCTTCCTATGAAATATAAATATGAAAGAGAAATAATTGATTACAATAAACATAAATGGACTTAATTCAGCCACCAAAAGAAGAAAGTTATTTCATAAATTAGAGAGACTAAAGTTTGATATAATCTGTTTACAAGAAGTACATATTAAAAAGCAACATGAAAAAATATTGGTACAGTCAAAATTAGGGGAAATATTCACTTCATTGCCACAATGCAAGAAAAGAGGAGTTGTTTTATATATTAGAGACATAATTTCAGTGGAGCAAATTTATATAGATGATGATGGAAGAATTTTGATGGTTGAAATAACAGGTAATACTATGAGAATACTTTTAATAGCAATATATTAAAAGTATTGGCGAGCAGGCAGACGGCCAGGAGCCCGCGTTGGCATGGCAACCAGCGTTCTCCCCTGAAGCAGCTAGGCAGGTGACAGATGCTGGGCTGACTCGAACTGGGAGGGCCAGGGGGTGCTGTACGTTGGGAGGCCTTGCTCTGTTGCTTTACAGCTGTCCCGCCCTTCCAGCATTATTGTGATGTGGGATGTGATCGTGGTTTGTTGGACCTACTGGGGGGGCAGAGTTAGCGCTTTGGACTTCTTGGTTCCCTGCCTGCTTGCTTGCCCCCCACAATGCCATCACCCTGTTGAGACATCAAAGGAACTTTACCGGCTATGATGGACATGGTGTGATGGGGGACTTGGGTGGCTGAGGGCTTGCCTGGATCTGGATTTGTCATCTCCAGTATCTCTATGTCCCTGGATATATCTCCATCACACCCACACGGACTTGCCATCTATACTCCCGGGCTTTTCTATTGGCAGCCCTGGAATGGTCAGCCCCGGAGGAGAAGCCGCCACCGTGAGAGGGTGGCTGTGGACTTTGTTTACTATTGGGACTAGATCATGCTGTGGTGAAAGGGCAACAATGACCAACGGTTCCCATCTCGGGTGACCCCAATGGATTCAGGAACCCGCTGTGGTGAGAGGATGGCGAGGATCAACATCTCCTATCATTCCCGAGTGTTGTGGGAGGATGCCCGGGAATGGAGGTTCCTGTCTCCAGTGAGGGACCAGCTTGATATGCCCCAATCTTCATGGACAGTCCTCTGTGCCTTGATGTTCAGGGATGGTGTTACGAACATATGCAAGAATGGATTTGGTTGCTCTGAGGGATGCCCCCTATCCTTGGAGTGGACTGAAGATCTACCTTAATGATGGGTCCTGGGACCCCGAAAGGTGGCATGAGGGCTTTAAGGGTTTTAGTAAAGGGACATTACATTGTTTTTTTGGCTAGATTTTTAAGGGGTTTGGGGAGGAGGGTGGGTTTTGATATCCGGTGGGTGGTTGGGGGGGCCCTGCCAGGCTGATGGCAGTCCAGGTTATGGGGAGGGGGCGAAGGTTTTGGTGTGGTACCAGGACATCCGGGTGCACCAGAGGTGAGGGTGGGATTTCAGATTCTGGTTGTGATTGGGAATGGCTGCAGGTGGAGGAACGGAGGGCCATATTGGATTTCAGGAGCCCACCCCCGCTATCTCTGAGCGGTGGCACACTCTGACCCTCCTGGTTCTATCTGACCTCCTGGTGGTTTGAGAGATAGGGTTACTGGGCTCAGGCTGGTTTATTTTAATGCCAGGTCTGTGGATAATAAAGCTCCCCTTATTCATGATTTGATTGAGGAGGAAAACGCAGACCTGGCTTGCATTATGGAAACCTGGTTGGGCTCAGAGGAGGATGTCCCTCTGACTGAACTGTGCCCACCAGGCTTCCAGGTGCTGCATCAGCCAAGGGCCCAGGGTAGGGTAGGGGGGGTGGCAGTGGTTATTAGGGAGGTCCCAAGATAGAAGGATGAGGTGGGGCCCACATGGGCAGTTGGGCTTGTTGATTGCATACCTGTCTCCCACCTGTGTATGAACAGCCCTGCCCGGGCTACTCAATGCTCTCTTGAGGCTAGTGATAGAGTTTCCCAGACTTATTGTTCTGGGGGACTTCAATCTGCCATCCCTGGGTGAGGCGTCAGGGGTGGCTCAGGAGTTCATGGCTTCCATGGCAGCTATGGACCTGACTCAGATTATTCAGGGCCCCACACATGAGGGGGGCCATATGCCCAATCTTGTTTTTGTCTCAGAGCAGTGGTGAGTGGAGTTTGGTGGGGGATTGTCTTCCATTTATCCCCTGTCATGGACCACTATCTCTTTTGGCTAGGCTTCCATTACTCTGCCCCTCCTTGCTGGGATGCAGAACCGACCACCTGGTGCCTGATGGATCCGGAGAGGTTCCAGAGGGAGCTTGGGATGATCCCTCTCTCTCTCTCCCACGCCCCAGCCATGACCCTGGTGGATGCCTGGGATGAGGCTGCTGCCAGGGCTCTTAACCGGGTCGTTCCTTTGCGGCCTCTGATATGTCGCAGACCCCAGTTGGTGCCCTGGTTCACTGAGAAGCTCCGGGGGATGAAGGGCACAGGCGAGACCTAGAGAGCTGTTGGAGAGCCAGTCATTCCAAATCTGACAGATCTCAGTTAAGGTCAGCCACACAGGCCTACCTGGTGGAATTGGCAGCGGCAAAGCATCGCTACTTCACCAATGTCATCCTGTCCACAGAGAATCACCCAGCTGCCCTGTTCAGGGTGTCCTGCTCCCTCTTGAATCAGAGAGTGAGGGAAGATCCTTTGCAGGGACGAGCTGAGGAGTTTGGTCAGCACCTGTTGGACAAGATCGCTCAGATTCGGGATGGCACTCAGATTCAGATGGTGAGGAGGCAGCAGGTCTTGTATTTTGGGAAGAGTTCGACTCTGTTACCCCAGAGGAAGTGGACAGGATCACGGGGAAGCTGAGTGTGGCCACTTGTGTGCTGGACCCATGTCCCTCCTAGCTGGTTTATTCAGCTCGGGAGGTGACACGCAGCTGGATCCAGGCAGTGATAATGGCTTCTTTGAGGGAGGGAAACTTCCTGACTGCCTTGAAGGAGGTAGTGGTGAGGCCCCTCCTCAAGAAGCCGGCCTTGGATCCAGCTGTTTTAAATCATTTTTGCCCAGTCTCCAACCTCCGCTTTTTAGCGAAGGTTGTTGAGAATGTGGTGGCTGGCCCTGGATGAAGTGGATTACCTCGACCCATACCAATCGGGTTTCAGGCCCAGGTACAGCATGGAGACGGCATTGGTCACGCTGGTGGATGATCTCTGGAGGGCTCGGGACAGAGGTTATTCCTCTGTTCTGGTCCTATTGGATCTTTCAGCAGCTTTTGATACCATTGACCATGGTTTCTTGCTGCATCGCCTCAAGGGGCTGGGAGTGGGAGGCCCTGTTTTACGGTGGTTCTCCTCCTACTTCTCGGGTCGAATGCAAGCGGTGTTGGCAGGTGGGGAGAGATCAACCTTGAGGCTCCTCACTTGTGGGGTGCCCCAGGGGTCGGTTCTCTCGCCCCTTCTGTTCAACGTTTATATGAAACTGCTGGGGGAGATCATCCATGGTTTCGGAGTGAGGTATCATCAGTATGCTGATGATACTCAACTCTTTATATCCACCCCGAACCAACCCAGTGATCCCCTTGATGTGATGGCCTGGTGCCTGGAAGCGGTACGGGTCTGGATGGGTAGAAACAGTCTTCGACTCCACCCTGCCAAGACAGAGTGGCTGTGGGTACTGGCATCTCGATTCATAGAAGAGGTTCCATTGTTAGCTATAGGGGATGAAGTTTACCTCCTGTAGATAGGGCACACAACTTGGGTGTCCTCCTGGACTCACAGTTGAGTCTAGAAGATCATATAATGACCATGACCAGGGGGGCATATGCCCAGATCCATCTGGTGCGCCAATTGTGTCCCTATTTGGACCAAGATGCCATACGCAGAGTTATTCATGTGCTAGTCACCTCATGTATTGCCTACTGTAATGCTCTCTACATGGGGCTGCCCTTGCGGGCCACTCGGAGGCTTCAGCTGGTGCAAAATGCAGCCACGTGGGTTGGGTTGGGAGAGTCCGATACTCCCATGTTACACCCCTCCTGCGCGACTTGCATTGGTTACCAGTTGCATTGTGAGATTCAAGGTGATGGTGATGACCTATAAAGCCCTACATGGTTTAGGCCCAGGATATTTGGTGGACCACCTGCAGCCAGCAATGACATCCCATCGCCCAGTCCGCTCCCATAGAGAGGGACTGCTCAGGGTGCTGTCAGCTAGACAGTGTTGGCTGGTGGCCCCCAGAGGTAGAGCCTTCTCTATGGGTGCACCCACCCTCTGGAATCAACTCCCCTTGGAGCAACAGTTGGCTCCTGACCTTCGCACCTTCTGCTGTGAATTAAAAACTTGGTTATTCAAGTTCCCCGACCTGGGCTGATGGGGTTTTAAGGGTTTTAAATTTTATTGGGTCTATTTAGATTTTAACTTTGTTTTGTGGCTTTGTGCATTTTATTATTGTGAGCTGCCCTGAGTCCATTGGGAGATAGGGCGGCATATAAGCCAAATAAAATAAAAAATAAATAAAAAATATGCACCAAATGATAAGCAAGAAGATTTTTATAGATAATTACATATGAAAATAATTGAATTGGACTATGATAACATTTGCATGATGGGAGACTTCAATGGTATGGTAGATGAGAAATTAGATTACAATACACAGAAGACACTAAAGCAAAATAGAAAGATTCTTCCAAAATCTTTCTTTAAAATGATAGAGGAAACAAACTTAAAAGATGTATGAAGAGAAAGAAACGCAAAAAAATAGACAATATACTTTTTATTTAAATAGACATTCATCTAGGTCCAGAATAGATATGATATGGACGACAATGGATATTTTTAACATAGAAGAAATTGACATAGAAGCAAACACCTGGGCAGATCATAACCCAATTACAATGAAATGGAAAAGACAAAGGAGAAGATCTAGATGGACTCTAAATAATACAATATTAAAAGAAAAGGATTTTGTACAGAAAATGGAGAAAGAATTGGCTTTCTTTTTAAAAGAAAATAGAAAAGAAGACACATCAATGCAAAACCTTTGGGATACAATGAAAGCTTATGCTAGAGTTCTGATAATAGACTATACAAGGAAGAGAAATATTAAGAAAAGACAAGCCTATAAAATATTAGAGGATGACTACAAGAAACTTGAAAAAGAATTACAGAAACTTCCATAAAAAAGAACATTAAAATAAAAATGGACACAATTAAACATAAAATGGGACTAATAGAAAAGGAGGATTTAGCACAAAAAATTAGAAGTGCCAAACAGAACTATTTTGAAGACGCAAATAAACTAGGTAGATGGTTAGCATACAAACTGAAAAGAGAGAGAATCAAGAAAAATAACACAACTAGTGGATGACCAAGGACAAACTAGATATGGGAATAAAAGAGAAGAAAAAAATTATACAGAATTATTATAGAAAATTGTATGAGCAAGAAAACATAGAGGAGGAAAGTATTAAACAATACCTGCTGAAAGCGAATTTACCCCAGATTTCTAAAGACACTGAAATGATGTTAGAAGGAAATATAAGGATGATGGAATTAACTGAAGCACTTAAAAAAACAAAAGAATATGAAGGCACCAAGCCCGGATGGATTGCCAGCGGAATATTATAAGACACTACAGGAAGCATTGAGTCTCCCATTGCTAGAAGTCATGAATGAAGTTATGTCAAAGATGAAACTACCCAAGTCATGGACAGAAGCATGTATTACACTGTTCTGTTGCTTATTTTCCATAGTGTAGGCCCAATAAACAGGACACAAGCCAAGGCAGTTCTATCATATTTATTTGTTCCTTTCTATTCACAGGAGAGCATCAGACAGAAGGCAAGCAACATCACAGTACATCAGTATTTATACACTGGAGGCAGACTAAAGGTAAGGAGGAGTTAATGGGAGGAACATTGGGTAAGCTTAAATATTAACCCTTACATATCTGTACACATTTATTTACACACAGTTGGATATTTTCACCTGCAACAAATCCCCCTCTGAAATGCCCAACTATTATTGATTCATTGTACTCTGAATATATACATTAAGCCTTGAAGTTAGATAAGCATGTTGTTTGATTGGTAGAGGTTTAGTTAGAATGTCTGCAATTTGTTCATTAGTTTCGCAATGTACTGCTTTAATAAAACCTATATGAGATAGTTGCCTAACATGTTTATACTTTATATCCATATGACACGATCTTTGGCCTATAGCTTCAGATGTTGAGATATCTATGGCAGTTTTATTATCCTCATGAATTACTATGGGATAAATAGGCTCAGTCCAAATGTTGGACAACAAATCATCAAACCAAGTTAGATTATTTGCTGCTTTAGATAAACAAATATATTCAGTTTCGGCTGTAGATGTTGCGATTAAATTTTGCTTACCAATGTACCAATGTACAGGACAATTATTTCTAAGAAAAACATACCCAGATGTACTTTTTCTACTTTTTGTGTCCCCAGCCCAATTAGCATCAGCATAGCTTGTTAAAATGGGTTTTTCAGAATGTATAGGTTCTAGATGTAAACAAGCATAAACACTGAATTTTAAATATCTGAGAATCCTTTTGATTCCTTCCCAATGATAAGAATTTGGATTGCTTACATGTCTAGATAGAAGATTTACAGCAAGAGTAATATCTGGTCTAGTCCAATTAGAGATGCATAACAATGAATCAATAACAGATCTGTATAAAGTGTTGTCTTTGAAGGGATCACCTTCGTTATTCATGTTTTTTGTAAAATCAGTTTGCATGGGAGATTCACATGGTTTTGAATTCATCATGTTATACAATGCTTCATATGGTGTTTTACCAATTACACTGGACCACAATCTATTTATGGTGTAATTTGAATAAGTGAGTGCTTTGGCCCAGAAAATTTGCCCTAAACCAGCATCATCTAACACACATCTAATCATGGTTTGTAATAAACCATTTTTTCTTTCTACGACGCCATTTGGAAAAGGTGAAAATGGTGAAGATTTGAAATGTAATATTCCCTGTATTTTGAGCCAATTGGAAAATTCTTTTGATAAAAATTCTGATCCTCTATCTGTCATAATTTGTTTGATTTTTACATTATGTTGTATTTCTATTCTTTTGTGAAATTCTTTAAATTTTTTGAATACTCATATTTATTGTTGAGCGTGTACACGAATCCGTATCTGCTAAAGTCATCAACTATAGTCAGGAAGTATCTTTTTTTGTACTTAATTGACGTTTCATAGGACCAACTAAGTCCATGTGCACTAATTAAAATATCAGTTGTGTAGTACGTATGGCTTTTCTTGGTCTAGGCTTGTTGCTAATTTTTGAAGATTTACATACAGAACATTTCAAATAATTTTTGCAATTTTTTACTTTTGCATCATCAGAACATTCTAACATTTTGTGAATAACTGGGAAGCTGGCATGTCCTAGTTTCCTATGGAGTAAATGAGTATACTCATCATGTATTGGTTTACCATTACATAATTTTTCATTGGAAGTTGTAATATTTATGTTATCATCTCTCACTTCATCCTTATGTTTTTCTAACTGAGTGGTTGCACATGCTAACTCATAGTTTCTGGTTGTAGATAAGTTAGTCCTCCCTTGGTGAATATTTTACCTATATTCCTCTTGTTCTTTGTCATATATACTTTTCTTTTTTTTAAAGTGATTTCTATTTCCTTTTCTTCACTTAATTTAAGTGTAGCCAATATGTTGTGAGGGATCTCAGGGATATATAATACCCCCTCTTTGAATAAGATCAGTTCTGGTTGCATTTAACTTTAAAATATGTTCACTCATAGATGTTCCACTTTTTAGTATAGCAGAATGGAACACCCTGGAAATCCTGGTTGTAGTGGCAACACTTTTGCTATAGAATAGATTAAACAATTTTTGGAATATTTCTGAAACAGTTAGATTATGTTGAAGACTAGGGTAAATGCTAGGTGATATGGTGGCAATAAGAATATAATAAGCTTTATGATGCAAACAGTCCACTCCAAAAGTCCAGGGTTTGCTAGGAGGGTTGTTAATAAAAAATAACATATTTTCTCTTAACTATATAACTTGGAGCTGTTGACTCCATTCTAACAAATTAGTTCCATCTAATTTTAATTTGGTGTAATCTGCAGGTAAAATTCCTGAGTGATGTGAAAAGTTACAGCCTGTTGCTGTCCATGGTCTAAGTCGTCAGTGAACTCACAATATGGCATTGGTATGGTAGAGGTGTATCTGAACTGACTTGTATCTATGTTCACTTCTTCTTTTTTTCAGATCTGTGCATGCCCAAAGCTCATTTCTCTCCAGCAGTCACCGAGAGAGGATCTGTTGCCTGCAGCTCTCCGAGGAAGGCCCCAGTCAGCCGGCTGCTCCTTGCACTCGATCCTTGGAGGCCCTAGGTAGTCGACGGTTGTCTGTGAGGTGGTCCTCATCGCTGTGGCGTCCCCGCAGCACCGGCGGCTCACGAAGTCCTCTCAGAGGCTCTGGCGACTCTGCTCTTCAGCACAGCGGCAGTATGGGTCCCGATCCTGATCGTCGTCATCTGGATAGGCAGATTGCCTGTAGCGCTGTCTTCTGGTTGGTGAGTAGTATTTTCTATTTCTTGATTCTTGTGTGGCTGGTGTGAGCATCAGGAAGTGATCTTCGGTGGGTGGCAGATTGTAGGCTCTCTCACAGTCATCTTCGTTTGCTAGGTAGGTTGGTTTTGGATTGTGTTGATTGTAGTTAGGTTTAGCAAAACTTTTTGTGTTTTTTGGTAGTTTGAGTTTTGTTCCAAATGCCATGGTTAGTATTCGCATGGCATTATCTATTTCTAGTGCGGAAGGCGTGTTAGGTGTTTCGTTTCTAGGTAGTCTTTCATTTGTTTTTAGCATCAGGTTGGTGTTTCTATTGAAGGCCTCGCTTCCCGCCTTAGGATTCGAATCTATGAATCCTATTGGTAGTTGGTCGGCCATCTTTAATGGGCTTGCTGCACAAGACGGCCACCATGAAAAGGGCACGAAATCTTCACGGGCTTTTTCAGTAGGAAAATAGTCTGTATTCTGTTTCTTATCTTATCTTTTTCATTTTGGCTGCATTCTGTTTCTTCCTCATCTGTTGCTGCTTCAAGAGGTTGTGGAGTTTCACAAGCAGATTTTGATCGTTCAGAGTATTTTCTATTAGATTAATCAGTCTCTTTTTTATATCGTCTTCTTTTTCAGTGGCAGTGATTTTATATTCAATTTCAGTTTTTTGTTCTTCAAAATCTGACAAATGGTTTAGGATGTGTAGCTGCTCACCTTTTTTATTGCTTTCTTTTGTATTGATTTCTGTAGGTGTTCGTTGGGCTGCCATTCTCCTTTTTATAGATCTGGTGATAGATCTTCTTATTTCTTCATTCAGTTTTGGTGTTTCTTGTATCTTGTAGTTGGTTGGGCCTCCCAACCATCCTCTGCTACTAACATGTTGCTTATTTTCCATAGTGTAGGCCCAATAAACAGGACACAAGCCAAGGCAGTTCTATCATATTTATTTGTTCCTTTCTATTCACAGGAGAGAATCAGACAGAAGGCAAGCAACAACACAGTACATCAGTATTTATACACTGGAGGTGGAGTAAAGGTAAGGAGGAGTTAATGGGAGGGACATTGGGTATGCTTAAATATTAACCCTTACATATCTGTACACATTTATTTACACACAGTTGGATATTTTCACCTGTAACATGTTCCAAAGGAGGATTCTGACCCACAAGAAATCAAGAATTATAGGCCCATATCCCTGCTAAATTCCGACTATAAAATCTTCGCTTCAATATTGGCAGAAAGACTCAAAAGATATTTAAATAATTTTATTCACTCCGATCAAAATGGGTTTCTGCCAAAAAGACAGATTAAAGACAACATGAGGATAATTCTGGATACTTTGGAATATTATGAGACACATCCTGAAAAACAAATGGCTTTGATATTTCTAGACGCACAGAAAGCCTTCGATAATGTGAATTGGTGATTTATGCTTTTACAGCTGGAGCAGATGGGCTTTGGTAGAAAATTTATTCAAGTCATAGAAGCCATATATCACAAACAAACAGCAGAAGTAATGATAAATGGAGAATTGACAGTCTATTGAAATAAAAAAAGGAATGAGACAAGGTTGCCCATTGTCACTTTTGTTGTTTGTGTTAACATTAGAAGTGCTAAACAGAAATATTAGAGAAGAAAAAGACATAAAAGGAATGAAAATTCAAAAGGAAGAATACAAGTTGCAAGCATTTGCAGATGACCTGGTTTTTATTCTTGAAGACCCATTAGAATCAGAAATTAAATTGATAGACAAGATAGGAGAATATAGAAAAGTAGCAGGTTTGAAAATAAATAAAGACAAAACAAAGATTTTGACAAAAAATATGTTAATAAACAAAAAGAAGAACTGGTCGAAGTATTGAAGATGCAGTCACAAACAAGGTTAAGTACTTGGGGATATACTTGATAGCAAGATGTAGTACACTCAAAGAGAACAACTGCAATAAACTCAAACAACAGATAGTGACAGACCTGGCAAAGTGGAAAAGTTTACAGCTATCACTAATAGGGAGAATATCAACAATTAAAATAAATATTACCTAGGATTCTATATTTGTTCCAGACTGTAAGGATTGCCTCTCCTTCCAACCTAAGAAAGTACGAACTCTTGAAACATAGTTGTTCAAAAGGATTCTTTTATTAAGCCGAAGTGAAAGCCATCCAGCTAAAGCACAATCTGAATACCCTTAGGCAAAACAATAGGATTAAGGTGATAGAGAGCCCTCCCTTTTGGTCAGAATGCAGATTTTGGCCAATCCACAAGTGTGAAGGTATTTTCTTTACTATTTCTTTTGAGACCCAGAACAACCATGCATTCCCACCAGTACCCTTTAAAGTGAGACAACCCACATGGCTGTCATATAAATTCCTGCAGGTAAAGTTCCCTTCTCAGGCCCCTTGGCGCCAGGATATAGGTTATAAAATAACTGATGACACAGGCCGTGTTCCCCCTTCTCCACTTGAATGGCAGTATCACATTTTTTTGGGATCTGACACAGACAATCCCAATAAGGTTGGGGAAAGAGTATTTTGAAGATTTAAATAAAATAGTATTGAAATATATTTGGCAGGGCAAAAAAGCGAGGATAAAACTAAAACTGTTGCAAGATGCTAGAATATGAGGTGGATTTGGCCTGTCTAATTGGGAATTATACTATCAAGCGACAAATTTGATGTGGATTAAGGAATGGATAATATTAAGAAATACTAGATTATTGACTTTAGAAGGACATGGCTTGTTGGGATGGCACACTTTTTTATGGTACAAGGGAACAAAAACACAGGGGTATTTTAGACAACATTTTATATGTGAGGCTTTGCTACTAAACTGGGAGAAGATCAAAAGACAATATTATTTAAAAATTCCAGTCTGGTTATCAACTATTGAAGCATTCTCATACTCAATAACGTTTAGAAAGGAACAAATTGTTAGATATAGTGAATTATTGAATGAAAGGGGTGAACTTAAATCTATGCAAGAATTGGAAGAATGAGATATAAAGATGAATTGGTTTTCCTATTTACAAATACAGTCTAGATAGGATAAAGACTTTAAGATAGAAGATTTTTATAATAATTTGACTAATTTAGATAAAATTTTAACAGATACTGATGAAATAATTAAAAAATTATATGGACATTTATTAGAGGTCAAGCTGGAAGAAGAACAAGTTAAAGAAACAATGATTGCTTGGGGGAAAATTTTTGGACATGGAATTGACTTAGAGAAATGGCAAAAATTATGGTCACAAAATTATAAAATGACAATGTCAACTGCATACAAAGAAAATTTGTATAAGATGTTTTACAGGTGGCATCTACCCCTGACGAAGATAGCCAGAATGTTCAAGAATAAATAAAAAAAAATGTTGGAAATGCCATCATATACCGGGTTCATATTACCATATGTGGTGGACATGTGTAGACACTAAAAGATACTGGACTAGAATCCACACATGATTGGAAAAAATGACAAAAAACATAGATTTTAAACCAGAGATCTTTTTATTAGGGATTGTGTTAGAAACATAGAATTGTGTTTGCTAAAAATTGGAAAAATGAGAAAATACCAATGCAGGATGAAGTTATTAAGAAAATAATGGTGTCCGAGTGGAGTTGTCTAAAAAGAAATAAAGTGCCTCTCACATTTTGATACTAAAGAAAAAAAACATTTATTTATTAGAACAACATCCTCACGAACTCATATGTAGCCAGGAAATGACCTCTGCTCCAAATTCCCTCCCTTTCCTGGCTTGTTCCCTTATTCTTATTGGTCATTCTCTAAATCATTCTACTGCAGTTTTTCTTACTAATCCCACAGGAATTTAACCCCCCCCCCCTTTGCTATGTCAGCCCTGAACGAAATGCAACTTGAGAGGCTGACATCCGGCCCCTCTCCCTTCATTCTCTCAGCAAAACTTGCACAAGATAAAACAACATTACCCCATCTGGGACTCTGTCCCACCCTCTCCCAGCATGTCCGGGTGATCTGCATGGAATTTAGCTATAAGGCAGTCAACTTGAATGTTCGTGCTCTTTACTCAGGAAGCTTCTGACAAGGGGTAACCCTTCCACTTAATTAAGTATTGGAGGCGGCCTCTGTGCCACCCCGAATCAAGAATTCGCTGTACTTCATAGTGAGTTTGGCCCCCAATGATCAAGGGCCCTGGGGGATCACTTGGCACCGGCCTTAAAGTTGACCCCACCACAGGCTTCAGAAGACTACTGTGAAAAACGGGGTGTATCTTTCCTAGTAACCGGGGCAACTGCAATTGTCCCGTGACCGGGTTGATTATTTTTACTATAGGAAATGGTTCTATAAATTTCGGGCCCAATTTCCTAGTCAGGAGTTTGAGTCTCAAGTACTTGGTGGAGAGGTAGACCTTCTCTCCTACTCGGAACGGTCTTTGAGGGGCTCAGTGCTTATCTGCTTGCTTCTTATAAGCCTATGCAGCCTTGTCTAATGCCTTCTTGATGTTCTCCCAGGATTCTCTTAGCTTCGCTATCCAATCGTTCAAGCTGACTGAAGAAGGGGGTTCCCTGGGATACTCTGGCATGGGGACAAAATCCATACCGCTCATACCTTGAATGGAGTTAGTCCTGTACTACTGTGGACAGCATTGTTGTACACGACCTCCGCAAAAGATAGGAGGTCCGCCCAGTTCGACTGTTAGTAGTCTACGTAGCACCTCAAATACTGCTCTATCATTCAGTCTCTCCGCCCCCCCCCCCCATTGGTGCTCAGGTGAAATGCTGAGCTGAGACCTTGGGATGATCCTATGGATCGTAGGAATTCCCTCCAAAATTTTGCTGTGAACTGGACACCCCGGTCGGAGATGATTCTTCTGGGTACTCCATGCAGGCGGTAGATGTGTTTCACAAACAGCTTTGCCAATTGGCAGGCTGAGGGTAGCCCGCTACAGGGTAGGAAATGTGCCTGTTTGGAGAATAAGTCTATTACAGTCCAGTTCATTGTGTTTCCACCACTCCTCGGCAGCTCTAGTATAAAGTCCATTGCAATCTCCTTCTATGGTCTTGTCGGTCAGCTACTGGCTGCAGTAACCCAGGAGGTTTTCCTGGTCAATTTTTCATCGTGAGGCCACCAAAATTGTCTTCGTACTAAGTGCAGAGTCTTTAGAAAGCTGAAATGGCCTGCTGGTCTAACGTCGTGGTTCCTTTTGAGGACTAGAGTGCGTAGAGTCTCTGGGACGTAAAGTTTCGTCCCTTTCCATGCTACGTCGTCCCTCCTTGTCAAAAGATGCTGATTGTCTCGGAACCAGGGGTCTGCCAATGTCTCTGTTTTGAACCGTGTCATCAGGTCACCCGCTGGTTGCCCTGCTGGTCGCGATGCTGCCGTCTGGTGGTTACTTGACCCACTCCTTGAGGTGAGGGGATGATGGCATTCACCACCTGCTCCCATTCACTGTTGTACTGGGGCATTCGGGAGAGGGCATCGGCCAGAAAATTCTTCCCCCCTGGGATGTGTTTCAGCTCGAAGTTGAAACGATTGAAGTATTGGGCCCATCGGACTTGTCTGGGCGATAATTTCCATGGGGTCCTAAGGGCCTCCAGGTTTTTATGGTCAGTCCAAACCTCGAACGGTGTCTGGTTTCCTTCTAGCAGATGTCACCAGATCAATAGTGCCCACCTCTCTGCGAACGCTTCCTTTTCCCATGCCGCCCAGCGTCTCTCTGTGTCGGTGAATTTGTGGAAAGTGTAGGCACAAGGCTGAAGGTTCCCTTGGCTGTTCTTTTGGAGTAGAACCGCTCCCGCTGCCACGTTGCTGGCATCTGTTTGGATGACGAAAGACTGGTTGGGGTCAGGATGTTTCAAGACTGGTTCTTTTGCAAACATTTCTTTTAGTGTTTCGAAGGCTTGTAGGCAGGCTGGGCTCCACTGTAGAGGCTGTCCCGGGTGAGGTTTTGTTGCTGGACTCCCTGTTTTTAAGAGGTCGGTTAGAGGTTTGGCAATTTTTGCAAAAGAGGGGATAAATTGTCTGTAGAAGTTTGTGAACCCCAAGAAGCTTTGCAGTTGTCTGCGGGTGCGTGGGGGTCGCCAGTCAAGGACTGATTGTACTTTGGCTAGGTCCATTTCTATCCCCTCATTGGACACTCAGTAGCCTAAGTAGTCTAGCCATGGCTGGTGGAACTCACATTTCGACAGTTTGACATAGAGATTCACTTTCAGCAGTTTTTCGAGCACCTGGCGGACGAGGGGTATGTGTTCATCTATGGTTTCCGTGTAAATGAGAATGTCGTCCAGGTAGACGAGGACCCCCTTATAAAGGTGATGATGTAGAACTTCATTTATCAGTTGCATGAACACCACCGATGCTCCCTGTAGTCCAAAAGGCATCACTTTAAATTGAAAACTTCCTAGGGGGCAGTTGAATGCTGTCTTCCACTCGTCTCCTTCCTTGATGCATATGCGGTAGTAGGCTTCACGAAGGTCTAGTTTGGTAAAAACCTTCCCTTTGGCCAAGTGAGCTAGCATGTCTTTCATGAGGGGGAGGGGGTATAAGTTGTGCACGGAAACACAGTTTATCCCGCGAAAATCGACCACCAGACGCATGGAGCCTCTTTCTTCTCCCTGAAGAAAACTGGTGCCGCTACCCGTGGTTTGGCTGGTTCGATAAAACCCCTTTGTAGGTTCTTGTCTATGTACTTTCACAGTTCTTGCATTTCACGGGGTGTCATGGTGTACAATTTAGGTTTTGGTAGTTTCAAACCAGGGATGATTTCGATAGCGCAATCGGTGTCGCGGTGGGGTGGTAGTACGTCACACTCGGTCTCGCTAAATATTTCTGCCAAGTCTTGGTACTCTTTTGGGATCTGGTCCGGGCCATGGGAGGTGCTGGAGGTGGCTGCCAGTTGCTCTGTTGTCCCTTCACAGGGCGGGTTTGGCGCCTGTGTTGGAGGCGTCTTTTGTCCCTTTAGGGGAAGGGGTTGGACCCCCTGGGTGGGAGGAGGGGACGTTTTCTCTGGTTGTGTCAGCAGGGGGTGGGCCCCCTTGCTATCCTCAATCTGTGGGTCCCTTCTTGCCACCAGATGGCGGGGCCCCACTTGTCCAGCCAGGAGAGTCCCAGTATGACTGGGTTGGTCATCTTGGGGGCTATTATGAACCGAATCATTTCCCAGTGATCTGCTAGCTCCAGCTTCACGGGCTCGGTCAAATGTGTGGCATCCGCCCCCCCAGTAGGGATCCATCAACTTGCTGAAAACGGATTGGATGGCTGAGCCTTTTTGCCCGGATCCCCAGTTTTAGGACTGTGGGTAGGTTAATCAGGCACCTCGTGCAACCCAAATCTACTAGGGCTTGGAAAGTCCCTTGGGTACCTGTTTTTGGGGCTGTTAGGTGTATGGGGAAAAGAAAAGGGTGGATGGGTGCGCTTACCATTGGGTCATTTTCACCATCCTCATCACCATCATACAGTTCAGGGGGTCGATTCGCATCGTCTGAGCTCCCCCTATTTTCAGTCAGATGGACAAAAACTTCTGCACTCAGGGAAAGTCTTAATGGTGCCTTGGTGGTGCATCCCGGTTGTACCTTGGCCAGGGGCTCTGTTTTTGGTCCCGGGGTTCCACAAGCCGCTGCCAAATGCCCAACTCCCCCACATCCATAGCGCCTCAATGGACTCCATGGGGTGGATGGCCTCTGGGTGGCCCGTGATGCTGTAGTTCCTGGTCTGGTAGACGGTTCCTGGTCCCACTGGGTTTTCTCCTTTGCCTGTGGTTGTTTTAGCATGTCGTTGGCATGTAGCCCTCTCTCGACTTGTGTCGCTATCCGGAACCAGTCGGAAAGTCGGTTCGGAATATCTCGATAAGCGGTCACTTGGGCGATTTGCTTATCTAAGCTTGTTCTAAAGAAGTATACTAGCAGTCGGTCAGGCAAAGGAGGTAAAGTCCCAACAACTTTCCTGAACTCATGGATATGTTCTTGGATAGGCTTCCCCCTCTGCATTAGGTGCCTGAGCTCATCTTCTACATAGGGATCGTCCCCTGTTTCTTCGAAGCGGGCTCGCAGCAGTTGTAAGAAACCATCTGCATCTTGCAGTTGGGGGGCCCTGTGTTTGTACTGAGCCGCTGACCAGCTCCTTGCTTCTCCCTCCAGACCTTCTGCGATGGCACTGACCAGGGCCCTGGGGAAAGGGGAAAGGTGTGTGTAGTGCTCGATGTAAATCTCAGTTGCATCGAGAAATTGAGCTAGCAGGTCCAGATCCCCATCGAATTTCCCTCTGAATCGGGGTGGTTCTGCCCTTGGTGGCCACTCCTGCCATTGCGGGGGTCTGTGAGCCTGCCCACGGTGCCCTTGGGCTTCTTCATCATCTCCCATTTGGGTGCAGGGGGGTGATGCTGTGGCTGGGCTGGGTTGCTTGCTGAGCAGGGAGGAAAGCCCTGGGTGCATTTTGGAGCTTTCTTCTCTCATCTTTTTTTTCCTGGGGGGGGGGGCTATGCTGCTGTTTAGAGAGCCATTGAACTTTCCCTCGTTACCCTGCACTTGGTGAGAGTCCAGTGAAAGGCATCATAACTTTTTCCTCCCAGCCTGTTGATTTTGCAGCTTCCTGAAGCAAACCTCCCGTGGAGAGTTGGCTTTCTTCCATGGCCTTTGAAAATGCTGTTCACCTTCACAGACATCTGGTGGTCTGCCAATGTCGGCGTGGAGAAGCTTAGGAATGCATAAATATTTTTAGAAAAAAAGTTTTTGAAGAGTAATTTTCCTGGCTATCTGTCCAAGTGGAGTTGTCTAAAAAGAAATAAAGTGCCTCTCACATTTTGATACTAAAGAAAAAAGAACATTTATTTATTAGAACAACGTCCTCATGAACTCATAAGTAGCCAGGAATTGACCTCTGCTCCAAATTCCCTCCCTTTCCTGGCTTGCTCCCTTATTCTTATTGGTCATTCTCTAAATCATTCTACTGCAGTTTTTCTTACTAATCCCACAGGAATTTAACCCCCCCCCTTTACTATGTCAACCCTGAATGAAATGCAACTTGAGAGGTTGACAAATGGAATGTGCTGAAATGAGTAAATTGATATTTGAAATTAGAGAACAAGAAAATAAACAATACTATAAGATATGGGACCTATTTTATGAACTGTTAGACAAAAAATATGGAAATGAAATATGGTAGAGAGTTTCACTATACAATAATTGTAGAATTATGTGAAATAAAATAGAGATGTACTAGTAGACAGATTTAGGAGGATGAAATAAATGTTAGAATAAAAATTAACTCAAATTTAAGAATATTTTGAATAATAATGAGGGAAGAAATAGTCATAATTAAATAAATGACTAATTAGGATAATAATACATAGATATATATTAGGTCGATGATATGAGAATTTAGGGAAACGGTTGTAAGCTATGAATTTGGTGAAGGCACACAAAATACTTGTAACCAACTGACATACTGTTTGCAGTTGAAGATGGTTTTATTTATGTATGTTTGTATAAAAAATTTTAAAAATTCAAAAAAAATGATTGATTAATTGATTGTGTGCTATCAAATTTTTTTCAACTTCTAGTGATCCCACGGATAGATTTTCCCCCACGACAATTTGTTCTTTTTCTGGTCTTTCAAATCTTGTAGCAGAGCCTATCCACCTTGGTGCTGCTTGTTGTTCCAATCTTCTTAGAACACGGGTGTCAAACTCGCGTCGTCACGGCAGCATCATGTGATGTATTGGACTTTCCCCCCCCCTTCGCTAAACCAGGTATGGGCAGGGCCAGAACGTGAAGCATTTGGCCTGCAGGCCGTGAGTTTGACAGCTCTGACTTAGACCTTTCTCAGCAATAAAGCCTTTTTCAGAGAGCTGGGTCTCTGGGAGTGGGTCTTCACATAATGTGTCTAAAGTAGACTAATGCAACCAAAAATAAAGCTTCGGGATTGCTCCAATCAATGTGGGAGGCAGAAAATAAAGAAAGTAGCCCACAATCTGGGTTGATTGATTTACTCAGACAGTTGGAATTGTAAACTGTCATGACTACTTGGCTTTTGATCCTGCTGAACAGGAAAAGAAGAGGGACCAACTGAGCAATTAAACATGGAAATCAAAAGGCTCAACAGCTGTGGACTAGCTGGCACTGAAGAAAATACTTTTGGGCTTCCGGGTTGGTGGCTCCGCCATTGTGGACAGTCTTTTATGACCGCCAGCCCCGTTGTCCATCAAAAAGCTGCCCCGAAGCTGAGAGGCAGCTTGGAAAAATCCTCGCTTTGGAGATAAGCGAGAGCAGAGCCAGTGAGCACAGGTAGAGCCCCCTGCAAAGCCCCTGGATTATTTCTGGGGAGGAAGCAGGGAGAGGCTCCCTAAACAGCTTGCTGAAGGTCGGGACCCCGGGACAACTGTATTTATGCAGAGCCAGACGATGCGACCAACTTTAAACAGCAAAGATCAAGCAAGTTTAAAAACAAGCAGGGTGAAATCTGGACTGGAAAATTAAAATTGCAAGTATTTGAATTAGCCCTGTTATTGTACTTAAGAACTGAGACAGAGTGAAAGTGGCTTTAAAATGGCGTCTGGGTTATAGCGGAGAGAAGAGAGCCGAAAGTGAGAGCCGAAAGTGAAATTACCGGGCTCTTGTGCTCTAACGCATTACAAAGTAACTAAAGTAACTAAAGCTGCCAGAAGAAGAAGAAAAATCCCTTAGAGACTGGACTGAAGCTGGGGAAGTTTTTGAAAAGATTCTGTGGTGGTGAAGAGGGGAGGAAGATTTCTTTTTTTGAAAGAATAAGATTGCCTAGCAGCATGGCTTCTAAGCAAACAAAGACAGCTTCTAAAGGTGCGGGGGGGGGGGCTCCCCTATGCACCAACAAAAAGCACAGCCATCAGACATGCAGACTCAGAGTCAAGAGCAGGAGACTGGATTTAAGGATTTGAAGGAATTTATTGCAGGGGCTCTGAAAAATCAAACTAAAGCCATGAAAGATTTGAACAAAAAATTTGAAAAATCTCAACAGGAGATTAAAGATGTGGTCCAAGAAAAATATGACAAAATGAAAAATGATATATTGACAGCAGTGACTGGATTGTCAAAAGTGGTTGTTCAGATTGATAAAAAAGTTGGAGAAATTAGTTCAGAATTGGAATCTAAAATGATGGAAGCTGATAATAAAATTGCTAATGTGGATAATAAAACCCAAAGAATTGAAAATGAACTGACTATGATGCAATTTAGATTTATGGAGTTTGCTGTAAGATTGAGAGGAATAGAAGAAAACAACAGAGAGGATGTGAGAGCAATCTGTGCAGAAGCTCTGACAGTGATGTTAAAGACTAGCCCTGAAGATATTCTAAGCAGGATTGATAAGGTTTACAGAGTGAATTCTTGGGTGGCAAGGCAAAGACAGCTGCCTAGAGATGTGGTGATTTATTTTACAGACAGAAGAATAAGAAATGATAACTTGCAAAAATCTTTTGTTTCTACTGTCCAAGTGGATGCAAAGGAGATTGGGATCTACAAAAAGCTGCCACCGAAGATGTTAAGAGATAGAAAGGATTTTGGATTCCTGGTGAATGAGCTGAAGAAACAACAAATCCAATTCAGATGGGATGCTCCAGTTGGCATAATATTGAGGTACCAAGGAGAAAGATATTGACTAAACACTGTTTTAAAAGCTAAAGAATTCTACTTCAATGTTCTAAAAACTGGATTTGCATCTCCACCTGTATCTTTATCTCCATGTGTAGAGGAGAGTGATAAAGAGAAGGAATTTGAACAAGAGTGTGAGGAACAATGGAAGCAAACATATGCAGAGGTGGCGGCTGGAATTCGAGGAGCAACAGGAGGGGGGGTTATTGGATGAACCATTGATAGATTTCCCCCTGGAAACCACCTAGTGGATCACCTAAGAACACAAGGCAAATAGCATTGGACCTGGAGCTGAAACTACAAGAACCAAGAGATCAACGTATCACCAGAGCAGCTTATAAGCAACTACAAGAGAAACAACAGCAGCTGAGATCCTTGCACCACAAGATAAGAATGGAGTTAATACTAAATCACAGAAATCTGAAGCAATGGGAGGAGCCAGGCTGAAGACTATTACATTGGAACAGGAACCTCAGCAAATGCTCTTAAAGCTTCAAAAGGCCACAGATGGAAATTAAATTTTTATCTTGGAATGTGAATGGATTAAACTCACCACAGAAGAGAAGAAAAATATTTCATTATTTGAAGCAATTTAACAACGATGTTATTTGTTTGCAAGAAACTCATATTAGATTGCTAGAGCAAAAATACCTGATAAATTCCAAATTAGGTGCACAAATTATAGCATCGGATTTAGAGAAAAAGAATGGGATAGTGATTTATGTGAACAAAAGACTATCAGCCAAAGTAATAGAGGCAGATGATTGTGGAAGATATTTAGCGATTGAATTAAATACACAAAATGGAATAATATTGGTGATTGGAATTTATGCGCCCAACCCAACAAGAAAATTTTTATAAATTATTATACTCTAAAATATTGCAATGGGACTAAAGATCTATTTTGCTTAAGGGAGATTGGAATGGTGTAATAGATATTTAAAAAGATAAGAAGAGTCTGGAAAAAGTTGTCAATACATGCCAAATTACCACAAATATTTTTTGATATGAAAGAAGATTTGGAACTGAAAGATATATGGAGAGAGCAAAACTTAAAAGAACTGGATTTTATCTTTTTTTCAGATAGACATCGATCCTTCTCTAGGATTGACCTTATTTTAATTACGTCTGATCTAATATCTAGGACAAAGAAAACAAAGATATTTCCGAGAACTTTAATTGATCATAGCCTGGTGTGGATAGAATTAGAAATGGGGAAAAATGAAAGAAGATCATGGAGACTAAACGAAAATCTGTTTAGATATGAAAAGAATGTAAATGAGCTTAAAAAACAAATGAAAGAATTCTTTGAAATTAATTTGAATAAGGGTACCCCTATTGAAATTGTTTGGGATACTAGCAAGGCTTATATGCAGGGGATACTAATACATATGAACTCTAGACATAAACTGAACCAGCAAAGAAAAAGACTAGAAATGGAAGGAGAAATAAAGAAAAAAAGAACAATTACTTATAAAAAACCCGGCAGATAAAAAACTACAAGAAATTATAAAACTTCTGAAAGATCAATTTCAAATGCTCATAGCAGAGCAAACAGCAACTAATTTACAATTTGCAAAACATAACACATTTTGTAATGCTAATAAACCGGGCAGATGGCTGGCTTATACATTGAGGAAGCAGCAGAGTTCTCGAGTTATTGGTAAAATTGAGTATGGAGGGAAGGAAGTTTTTCAACAAAATGCAATCAAAGAAGCATTTTTAGATTACTATACAAAACTATATGCCAAAGACGTTATACAGAATGAACTTACAGATAAATACTTAGAAGAAGGGAGAGTTATGAAAATTACTAAGGAACAAAAGGAAAGAATGAATCAACTAATAACAGTCGAGGAGATTATTATTGCAATTAAACAATTGAAAATAGCTAAAGCTCCAGGAACGGATGGCCTAACAGCGGTATATTACAAGACTTTATAAGCAGAAATGCTTGAACATTTGAGAGACTTATTTTGTAGCATACAAAAAGGGGGCAAAATACCCCCTTCAAGGAAAGCAGCTTTTGTATCGTTGACACCAAAAGAGGAAACAAGTTGCACAAAACCGGAAAATTTTAGACCAATTTCCCTGTCAGGTATGCTTCCTTCAGTATCCAGGAAAGGAAGACCCAGACTTCATCATAGGTTAAAGACTGGTACTTTTACTAGATATGAAATGAACGCAACCGTGGAAAGCAGGATTCTGAGGCAAAACGCGCGAAAGTTACAATTAGAAAGCATCCCCTCCCTTGTCCACCATAAATCATCCAATCCACAGGTCTCCCAGAGGTCAGGTGGGAGCAGATGTCTGGTCGTGTCAGCATCCAGGAATGCAGAGTCCGTTGGTCTGATAACAGCTTAGGAATTGGTTTCGTTTCTCAGATTTTACAAAGCACCCGTGAATCTAAACCCCCCTCCCTCCATTTCTATGACAGCCAAAGCAAGGCAAAGCTAGCGAGGTTGACATTCCTCCCTTCGGGTTGGAAGGGAGGACAGAGCCGGTGGGCACAAGTTGAGCCCCCAGAATCGCTGCCAGGGTGGTTTCTTTGCCCTGGAAGGCGTTCTGTGCGAGGGCTCCCTTTCCAGCCCACCGAAGCTCCGATCAGCGAGGGACCTCTGTCTTCGGACGGAGCGAGACGACGAGAGCAACTCCACTATTTATAATCCACAGTTCTTCTGTAACTAAAGAATTTGGTGAGATCTGGACTTTTTTCTAACAAGTTAAGTATTTTTAAAGAATTTTTTAAAATTATTAGTTTAAGTCTCTGAGTGAAAGTGACTGGAAAATGGCAGCTGGCTAAAGCGGAGGAAGTGAAAGTGAAAAGAGAAAGTGCTAATTATCAGTTTGCCTGCCAGTAATTGAAAGTAACATACTTGCAAGAACTTAAATTGGAAAATACAAGTGATTTGATTCCTTTTCTGCAAAACTGGGGAGGACAGGAAAAGGAGGAAGATTTTCTTTTTTTCAGAGACTAAAATCCTGTTCTGGCATGGCTTCAAAAAAAGCGGGGGGGGGGATTCCCCCACACACCAGACAAAGGAAAAGCCAGCCAAATTACCAGCACCAGGTCAGAGTCAGACTCATGAAAGCGGGACTGAGGAATTGAAAGCTTTTATACTTAATATACATAAATCACTAGGAGAGCTTTCTGGAAAAATAAGTAAAATGGATGAAAAGATGGAAAAAAATCAAACAGAAATGAAGGAGTTGGTGGAGGAAAAAACTGACAAGTTAAATCAGAATGTGGCCAATGTAGCTGTTCTTTCACAGATGCTTTGTTGGTGGTGGAGAAAAAAGTGGATGACTTAAATCTTGAAGTGGAATCTAATAAGAAGGATGCAAATGAAAAAATCTTTAAAGTTGAGGTGAAAAATCAGAGATTAGAAGATGAAATCACAATGATACAATTTCGGACCATGGAGTTTGCTTTAAGACTGAGAGGTTTAAGAGAGAATGCAAGAGAGAATTTGAGGGCAACTTGTGTGGAAATATTGGCTAAGATTTTAAACACAGAACCTGAATCAATTGCTAATAGAGTTGACAAGATTTACAGGGTTAACTCTCGTTTGGCAAGACAAAGGAATTTGCCCAGAGATGTAGTGATTTATTTTACTAATAGAAGGCTGAGAAATGACATTTTGCAAAGCTCTTTTCACACCACTGTTCAACATGATGGTAGCCAAATTGGTGTTTTCAAAGAGTTACCACCCAAGATGTTAAGAGATGGTTTTTTGGTAAACGAACTGAAAAAGCGTCAGATTCCATTCAGATGGGATGCTCCTGTTGGCATTATTTTGAGATATTTGGATGTAAGATACCGTATTAATTCGGTGGAAAAAGCAGAATATTTTTACCATAATGTTCTTAAAAAAACTTCAACACCCCCACGCTCATCCACACTTTTATCTGTAGAAGAAATTTCTAAAGACAAGGACTTTGAAGAGGGGATTCAAGAATTCATTAAGCAAAAAGAATGACAGGCAATTCGAGAAACAGCAAGGGAAGAAATTTTAGGAGCAGTAGGTGGTCTCTCGGAGGATCTTTTTGCAGATTTTCCAGAGCCTAAAACAAAGCAGCCTAGAGCTACAAGAGAGGTGGATCTGGACCTTGATTTGTTGTCGCAAGAACTGAAAGATCAACGTATAACTCGTGCAGCAGAGAAGCAAAGACTAGAGAAACAACAGCAACAGAGGTCCATGATGCCACAAGAAGAGAAAGGAGCAAATGGGAAGATACAGAAATCTGAAGCAGTGGGAGGAGCGAGACCAAAGACATCTGCTGTGGAACAGGGCCTTAGGCAAATGCTCAAATCGCTTCAAGAATCCCCATATGACGGTTAGATTTTTATCATGGAACGTGAACGGTTTGAATTCACCACAGAAAAGAAGGAAAATATTTCATTATTTGAACCAGTATAAAAATGATGTTGTTTGTCTGCAAGAAACTCATATTAGAACCCAGGACCAAAAATTTTTAACAAATTCAAAACTTGGATTACATTTTATATCTTCTAGCTCTGTGAAAAGGAATGGAATAGTTTTGTATATTTCTAAAAGAATACCAGCCAAATTGGTAGAAACGGATGATGAAGGAAGATATATTGCAGTTGAAATAAATAGACAGAATGTCTCAATGCTTCTTATTGGAATTTACACCCCAAACCAACAGCAGGAAATTTTTTATAAATTATTGAATACTAAAATATTGCAGTGGAATTATAAGTCTTTCTTGATTATGGGAGATTGGAACGGAGTGATTGATACAACTCTTGATAAGAAGACTTTGGCTAAGAGGGGGAATAAATTACCACAGACATTCTTTGCATTGAAAGAAGAATTAGAATTGAAGGATGTATGGAGAATTCACCATCCGAAGGAATTGGATTTCACATTTTTTTCTGATAGACATAAATCCTTTTCTAGGATTGATTTTATGCTGATTACTTCCGACTTACTTACTAAAGTGGTTAAGACTAAAATGTTTCCTAGAACTTTAACGGATCATAGTCCGGTATGGATGGAGATGGACATTGGTAAGAGGGAGAGAAGATCTTGGAGAATGAATGAGAATTTATTTAGATATGAGAAGAATATTGTGGACCTTAAAAAACATGTCAACGAATTTTTTCAAATCAATTTGAATAAGGGTACACCTATTGAAATTGTCTGGGATGCAAGTAAGGCCTATATGAGAGGTGTACTGATTTATATGAACTCTAAGTATAGGTCAACACGACAAAGGACAAGAATAGAATTGGAGTCAGAAATAAAGGAAAAAGAACAATTGCTTATAAAAAATCCGACTGATGAGAAACTACAACAAACTATAAAACTTTTGAAAGATCAATTTCAAATATTAATGGCTGATCAGACAGCAACCAATTTGCAATTTGCTAAACATAATACTTTTTGTAATGCTAATAAACCTGGTAGATGGTTGGCCTATACCTTGAGAAAGCAACAAAGCTTACGTATAATAAATTCTATTGAGTATAAAGGTAAACAAGTTTTTCAACAGAACTTAATACATCAAGCTTTTTTAGATTATTATTCTAAATTATATCATGCTGATAATATTAAAAAGGATCTTTTTGATGAATATCTGGACAAGAAGAGGGTTACAAAAATTTCAAGTGCACAAAATGATAGATTGAATCAACTTATAACATGTGAAGAGATTCTATTTGCAATAAAACAATTGAAACTAGCTAAAGCTTTTGGGACGGACGGACTGACAGCAGTATATTATAAAACTTTACAATCAGAATTGGTTGAGCATCTTAAGGACTTGTTTTGTAGCATACAGCAGGGGGGCAAAATACCCCCCTCATGGAAGACGGCTTTTATCTCACTGATACCAAAGGAAGATGGTTCTTCAAAACCAGAAAATTTTAGACTAATATCTCTCCTGAACACGGATTATAAAATTTTTGCAAAAGTATTAGCCAACAGACTGATGCCAGTTATCCAAGATGTGATTCACGATGATCAAGCAGGTTTTATAGAAGGCAGACATATGAAGGACAATATGAGGCAACTTATAGACTTATTGGAATATCTTGAAAAAAATAAACAGATCCCTGCGGTGCTGGTGTTTTTGGATGCGGAAAAGGCCTTTGATCGAGTCAACTGGGATTTTCTAAAAAAGACTTTTCAGAAAATGGATTTTGGGGACCAGTTTATACAAGCGATTTCAGCAATTTATCAAGAACAGACTGCACAAATTGTTATAAATGGGAGTTTAACTACTAACTTTTATATCCAGAAAGGAACTAGACAAGGTTGTCCGTTATCCCCATTGTTGTTTATTTTAACTTTAGAAGTGTTGTTGAATTCTCTACGGGACTCTAATAATTTGAATGGAATAGTTGTAAGGCAAAAAGATTACAGAACAAAAGCATTCACAGATGATCTGGTTGTTACCCTAACACGACCCTTGGAATCAATCATACAGATGAAAAACATTATAGAGGAATACGGTTTGGTTTCAGGCTTTAGTCTGAACCAGAAAAAGACTAAGATGATAGTTAAAAATATGTTGGAACCACAAAGGAGTGAACTGGAAAGGTTGGCAGGTTTTGAAATAGCTACAAAGGTGAAATATCTAGGAGTTCAGGTTGCAGCTTCTAATATTAAACTTTTTCAAAATAACTACGAGGAATTGTGGTATAAGATTCAAAAGGACCTTGAAACTTGGAAGAAACTGCAACTATCTTTACTTGGCAGAATAGCAGCTATTAAGATGAACGTTCTACCTAGATTTCTGTTTTTATTTCAAATGATTCTGGTGCTCAAAAGTGATAAGATATTGATGGAATGGCAAGCAAGTCTAAACAAATTTATTTGGAATGGGAAAAAACCAAGAGTTAAACTTAAAATCATGCAAGATGTTCATGAAAGAGGTGGCCTCAAAGTTCCAAACTTACGTTTCTATTATGAGGCAGCAGTGCTGACACAAGTGGGTGATTGGTTTGGTACAACAAAAATAGAAATTTTGAATATTGAAGGCCATGACTTGGAATTTGGTTGGCATGCATATTTATTTTATGAAGATAAGTTGGATAAGCTATTTAAAAGTCACATTTTGAGACATGCTTTGATGAGAGTTTGGAAGAAGCACCAGCTTCAATTGGATTACAAAATACCTTTGTGGTTGGATCTTGGGCAGATTATGCCAAATATAAAGTCACTCGGGGGGATTTTATACAAAGAGATTTTTAATGATGGGGGCAGATGGAGTTTGAAACCTTTGAATACTCTGTTGGAAGAAGGGAAGAATTTAACTTGATTGCAGTACCTTCAACTTCAAGCGAGATGGAGAGAAGATCAGAAAATTGGATTAATGTTACATGAAGAAGATTTGGTGACCCAGATAAAATGTAAAGGGCCGATGCATATTAAACGAGTGTACAATTTATTGTTAGAAAGAGATTCAGAGGGTGAGTTAGTTAAAGATTGTATGATAAAATGGGCACAAAATTTTGCAGAACCAGTGATGTTGGAAACATGGGAAAAGATCTGGATCCAGAATGTTAAATTTACACAAGCACAGAATTTGAGGGAAAATTTTTATAAGATGTTTTATAGATGGCATTTAGATCCCAAAAAATTATCATGTATGTATCCAAATGTTCAACCTAAATGTTGGAGGTGTGATTGTTTGGATGCAACATATTTTCATATTTGGTGGACCTGCAGAAAACTGAAAGCATTTTGGATTAAACTTTGATGGGTTATGCAGAACGTTTTGAAGAAGAAACTTGAATTTTCTCCTCAGCTTTTTTTGTTGGGGATAGTTAAGGATTGCTCACAGACTGAAACGAGATTGATTTTATATATGATTACTGCAGCTAGATTATTGATTG
Organism: Masticophis lateralis; assembly: GCA_030761175.1. Taxonomy (NCBI): domain Eukaryota; kingdom Metazoa; phylum Chordata; class Lepidosauria; order Squamata; family Colubridae; genus Masticophis; species Masticophis lateralis. The sequence continues at coordinate 23,193,778 of JAUDYJ010000007.1, read as the reverse complement.
GTCAATACTGGAAAAAAGATAGTGTACCTACTATAGAGGAATGGATAATGAAGATGTCTAATTTTGCAGAAATGGCTAAGATTTCTGCATACCGAAAAGACAGGACCCATGAAGCCTTTGCTAGGGAGTGGAAGAAATGGGTAGAGTACATGCGGAATAAATATCAAAGTAAGAAGTTTCAACTAGTACTGGATTCATAATTATATCTATTAATTATTAATTATTTTATTAATATTTGAATTTATATTTTTATTACGTTATACACTTATATTATAATATTTAGATAATTTAAAATGTTAAAAATAAGTTTATATATTTGATAGATCAGCTTTACTTTATTTAATTTTTAAAAATTTATGAGGTATTATTTGGATTTTATATTTTTTCTTTAAATAATATTATTAAGATTTAATATTTGGAATTATATTTAATGTCAAACATTTATATTATATTATTATTTTAAAATTTATGATGCTCAAAATTAGTTTTTATATACTTGTTATATTTGTTAGATAGCTGTAAGTTTTTATAAATGATCTATGGTTTTTATAGATTTGAATTAAGGGGGTAGAAGAGGATGTTAGAAGTTTAGATTAATTTTCTTATTACTGAATGTTAAATTCATTGTATTCATTATATATTCTTAGCTGGATCTCACCAAAAATATTTTTTTTGTATGATGTTGATTGATATATATGATTGGTTAATAATGGAAGTCAGGGGGGGAAGGGGCGAGGGATAGGGAGGGAAAGGGAGGGGGTAGTAGTTGGGTGGGGGGATTGGCGGGGGGAAAGGGGTATAAAAATTGTATTGTAAAACTCTTTCAATAAAAAAAAATGTTGTTCCCCTTCAATGAGGATGGGAACAGGAGGAGGTTCTTTGGACGGACGTAGAGGGGACGATTGTTCCAGTTTCAGTAAGCTGACATGAAACACTGGATGAATTCGTTGCAAGTTCTTGGGTAAATCTAATTCAACCGTGACTGGGTTAATGATCCGAGTAACAGGGAAAGGGCCCACATACTTAGGACCAAGCTTTTTTGATTTCTGAGGAGTTTGCAAATACTTGGTAGAAAGATAAACCATGTCCCCCACTTTATAAACATGTGCAGGGCATCTCTTTTTGTCGGCTTGGGCTTTATGGGCTTGGTGAGCATCATCTAATGCTTTTCGAGTTACTGCCCAAGTCACTCGTAATTGATCGATCCACTCAATTAGAGAAGGGTTTTGTGGGTCATCATGAGGTAACTCTGGGATTGGCACAAACTCCTGGCCAGAAGCCACCTTGAAAGGAATGAAACCTGTGCTGCTATGTATGGAATTATTATATGCCACTTCTGCGAATGGCAGCAAGTCTACCCAGTTATCTTGCTGGTAATTTATATAACATCTCAGATACTGTTCTAGTACAGCATTGGTTCTTTCACAGGCCCCATTGGTCTGGGGGTGGTGGGCAGAGCTTAATCCTTGGGTGGAGCCTATCAGCATCAGGAACTCTTTCCAAAAGCTGGAGGTGAACTGCACTCCCCTGTCTGAAATTATACATTTTGGCACTCCATGTAGCCTGTATACATGTTGAATGAACATCTTAGCAAGGGCTTTTGCTGATGGGATCTTAGAACATGGGATAAAATGCACCTGTTTGGAAAACAAATCAGTTACTACCCATATAACTGTGCACCCCCCCCCCCCCACTTTCGGGAAGGTCTACAATGAAGTCCATGGATATTTCTTTCCAAGGAGCAGTGGGTCTGGCCACACTTTGGAGAAGACCAGGTGCCTTCCCGGGAGGTTTCTTAGCTGAGGCACACACTGGACAGCTCGCTACATATGCCTCCATGTTCTTTTTGAGCGCAGGCCACCAAAACTGTCTTTTGACAAGATGTAAGGTTTTGACAAATCCAAAGTGTCCCGCCACTTTGGAGTCATGGGCGTGTTGCAGAATGGTTACTCGTAGGCTGGCTGGGACATACAATTTAGCTCCAATCCAAGCTAGTCCATCACGAAGTGTACATTCGTTTGAGTGGGCTTGGAACCACTCATCGGTTTTTAAAGTCTCTTGTAGTTTCTGGAGCAAATCATCCGAGAGGTTTGGGTCACTTTTCGACTGTGCTTGGGTAGTCACTGGTGCCGCCAGTTGGGCTGATGGGACAATTGGAGGAACAACTTCCTCCCTGGTGCTGTTGTACTGAGGCAATCTGGACAGAGCATCTGCCATGAAATTCTTCCCACCAGGAAGGTAGTGCAAGGTGAAGTTAAAGCGGTTGAAGTGTTGGGCCCAGCGAACTTGTTTTGGCGACAGCTTACGTGGAGTTTTCAAAGCCTCGAGATTTTTATGATCAGTCCAAACTTCAAAAGGATGTTTAGCTCCTTTGAGAAATTGTCTCCAAGTTAGAAGTGCCCAGCGTACGGCGAAAGCCTCCTTTTCCCATATGGCCCATCTCCTTTCAGTTTCAGACAGCTTCCGGGACTTGTAGGCACAAGGCTGTAATTTTCCATCCGCATTCTTTTGCAGAAGTACGGCCCCTACTGTGACATCACTGGCATCTGCCTGTACTACGAAAGGTTCATCCATGTCCGGGTGCTTGAGGACTGGTTCAGCAGCAAAAAGCCGTTTCAGTTTTTCGAATGCTGCCTGGCAGTCCATAGTCCATTCAAGAGGTTTGGAAGGTTTTGGTTTTTCTTCACCTTTGGTTTTCAGGAGATTAGTTATTGGCAATGCGATTTTGGCGAACAAGGGGATGAACTGTCGATAAAAGTTAGCAAATCCCAAAAAACTCTGTAGCTGCTTGCAGGTGCGTGGCGCCGTCCATTCTAACACTGCCTGAACCTTTGCAGGGTCCATTTCTATTCCCTCCGGGGAGATGCGATATCCAAGATAGTCGATTTTGGTTTGGCGGAATTCACACTTAGAAAGTTTTGCATACAGTTCAGCAGCTCTAAGTTTTTTCAGGACGGTGCGTACTAATTTCATGTGGTCGGCCATGTTTTCAGAGTAGATAAGGATGACATCCAAATAAACCAGCACCCCCTTGTACAAATGCTCATGCAGAATTTCATTGATCAATTGCATGAATACTGCAGGAGCCCCTTGTAGTCCAAAAGGGAGTACTCGGAACTGGAAACATCCCAGCGGGCAGTTAAATGCAGTTTTCCATTCATCCCCCTCCTTGATTCGCACCCTGTAGTAAGCTTCCCGTAAGTCTAGTTTGGTGAAAATCTTCCCCTTTCCTAAGTGAGCCAACATGTCCTTCATGAGGGGTAAGGGGTAGACATTTTCCATGCAAATGGCGTTTAAGTTTCTATAATCAACTACTAAACGGAAGGAACCATCTTTCTTCTCTCTGAACAGAACTGGTGCGGCCACCCATGGTCTAGCTGGTTGGATGAAACCCCGTTCTAGGTTTTTGTCAATGAAATTTCGTAGTTCCCTCAGTTCACGAGGGGTCATAGGATAAATTTTTGGCTTAGGGAGCTTCAGTCCAGGGAGTATCTCAATAGCACAGTCCGTAGCCCTGTGGGGGGGGGGGTAGCACATCCGAGGCTTTCTCACTAAAGACTTCACGGAGATCCCAATACTCTTTTGGAATTTTCTCCTCCCCCTCTATGTGGTCTATTGCCATCTCCGCTTCTTCAGGCTCCCCTCTGCCTTCAAGGGAGGGTTCCTTCCCCTCTAGTGGTGGCTTCCCAGCACGAATGCGCAAAACCCCCATTTTCCAGTTAATTCGCGGGTTCCATTTACGTAACCAGGGCAGGCCAAGTATGAGGGGTCGTTCCATGCTAGGGGCCACAATAAAACTGAGAGTCTCTACGTGGTCCCCTAATTTCATTTCAACGGGTTCTGTTATGAAACTGGTTGGGCCCCCCCCCCTGCCATCGACCCATCTAGCTGACAGAATGCAATAGGTCTTTTCAGTTCCTTAAGTCCCAGGCCCATCTTCTCTACTACTTTCGGACTGATAATGCACCTGGTGCACCCAGAGTCTAATAAGGCTGGCATCTGTGTGTGGGCCCCCATGGATGGCACCTTTAGTTCTATGGGGATGAGCAGGGGCCCCTCAGTGTGACTCACCAGATCATCGGAGTCGGAGTCGGTCTCATTGTCATCCGCGTTGGTCGGAGTTCCCAACTCACCCTTGGCCCGGGGAGCGAACTCTACGACTTCCCCCTCCAGCGCAGCTTCACGAAATTTTGTGGGTGTTTTGTCCATCTTCTTTGGCCCTCTGCTGGTAGTTTTAGGCACTGGCTTGGAGGAACACTCAGCAGCCCGGTGACCTTCCATGCCACACTTAAAACAGGTGAAGGGCTTCGGCTTGGGTTTGGACTCCGCCCTTCCTCCAGCCATCTTTGGGGCTTCCTTGCGGTGGTAGGAGAATGAAGGCTCCCCAGCACGCCCTCTTAGGAGTTGACTGCAGCCTATCTCAATTTCTGCATCCTCAGCTGCTATGTACCAACTGTCCAGATCTTCGGGGACCCCCCGCGCTCTACAGTCATGGTAGATTTCTTCATTCAGCCCGTCTTTGAAACCCTCCAGCAGAGCTATTTCTGACCACCCTGTCATGTATGGCGCTAGGTCCCGAAATTCTTGGGTGTATTCCGCTACCGATCTTCGGCCCTGCTGGATACTTTTCATATGGAGCCTCGCCTTCCGCTCAGCTAGGTGGTCCTCAAAACGCCTCCTAAGGGCCGTCATGAACTGGTTGTAATTCCGCAGCAGGGGGGAATTGTTATTGTGGAGTACCACCATCCACTCGGCTGCCACCCCCTCTAAGGCACTAGTGACACATCTCACTCGGGCTGCATCCGACAAATAATCCTCTCCCCAGTCCTGCATGTGATTCCACACTTGGGTTAAGAAAAACCCCAAAGTTTTCGGGTCTCCTCCCTATTTTCCAGGAAGGGGGGGGGATTTTAGGTTTCTTGTGCCTGCGGGGTGGGGCCTGCAAGGCTGGGGCCCCCTGGATTACCGCATCTCTCGTTTGACCACCCAAAGCCTGGGATGTATCTTTGTCAGCTCTCTCTTCCTCTCCCCCACAAGCTCCTTCCTCAGGATCTACTTTGGAGTATTCTCTTTTCCCCCCTTCAGGATTTGCATAAGACTCACGGGTTTTTCGGCTTTCTTCAACATCGCGAATGAGTTGTAGTGTTTGATCCATCATGAGACGTTCCTTCTGCTCCTGCAGCCACACGCCTTCTCCTTTTCGGGGTCTGGAGGTTGTTACTCCACGGGGGGTCCTTCCCAGGTCCGGCAACCTTCCAACCCCTCTCAACCATCGGGCTGGTTCTTCCCTCGGCTCTTTCAGCTGTAAATTCTCCAGCCACACCGCAGTCTCTTCTGGTGGCTGGTACGAAGACATAGCCGAGCCATATGCCCCCATCGGATCTGTATCACTTTCCTGATCAGACATTCTGTAGCTTTCAGCCCCCTCGGTGTTGTCCAGGATGGCTGAGGTGAGAATCCTGCTTATTGTCAGGTATGCTTCCTTCAGTATCCAGGAAAGGAAGACCCAGATTTCATCATAGGTTAAAGACTGGTACTTTTACTAGATATGAAATGAACGCAACCGTGGAAAGCAGGATTCTGAGGCAAAACACACAAAAGTTACAATTAGAAAGCATCCCCTCCCTTGTCCACCATAAATCATCCAATCCACAGGTCTCCCAGAGGTCAGGTGGAAGCAGACGTCTGGTTGTGTCAGCATCCAGGAATGCAGAGTCCGTTGGTCTGATAACAGTTTAGGAATTGGTTTCGTTTCTCAGATTTTACAAAGCACCCGTGAATCTAAACCCCCCTCCCTCCATTTCTATGACAGCCGAAGCAAGGCAAAGCTAGCGAGGTTGACATTCCCTCCTGAATACGGATTATAAAATTTTTGCAAAAGTATTAGCCAACAGACTAATGCCAGTTATGCAACAAGTGATTCATCATGATCAAGCAGGATTTATAGAAGGCAGATATATGAAGTATAATGTGAGGCAAATTATAGATTTATTGGAATATCTTGAGAAGAGTAAACAGATCCCTGAAGGCCTTTGATCGAGTTAATTGGAACTTTCTATTAAAGACACTAACAAAGATGGGTTTTGGGGATCAGTTTGTGCAAGCTGTCACAGCAATTTATCAAGATCAAACTGCACAGATCATTATCAATGGAAGTTTAACTACAAACTTTAGTATAGAGAAAGGGACAAGCCAAGGTTGTCCATTATCTCCACTGTTGTTTATTCTAACTTTAGAAGTTTTGCTGAATAAAATAAGAGATTCAAGTATTTTGAATGGAATAGTTATAAGGCAAGAGGACTACAGAATAAGGGCATTTGCAGATGATCTGGTTGTTACCCTAACACGGCCTATGGAATCGGTAATACAGATGAAAGATATTATAGAAGAATATGGTATGGTGTCAGGATTTAGATTGAATCAGAAAAAAACCAAGGTGATAGTTAAAAATATGTCAGATGCTCAGAAAAAGGAACTGGATAGGAAGACAGGCTTTGAAATAGTACCAAAGGTGAAATATCTAGGAGTTCATGTTGCAGCTTCAAATACAAAACTTTTCAAAAATAGTTATGAGGTGTTGTGGCAAAAGGTACAAAGAGAAATGGAAGCTTGGAAAAAACTGCAACTATCTTTACTTGGTAGAATAGCAGCAGTTAAGATGAACGTTCTACCTAGATTTTTATTTTTGTTTCAAATGATTCTGGTGCTGAAAAATGATAAAAATCTGACTGAATGGCAAAAAGGAATGAACAAATTTGTTTGGATTGAGAAAAAAATCAAGAATTAAGCTAAAAATTATGCAAGATGCTCGTGAAAGAGGTGGCCTTAAAGTTCCAAACCTACGACTGTATTATGAAGCAGTAGCTTTGACCCAAGCGAGTGATTGGTTTGAAATGACAGAGACTGGAATATTAAATATAGAAGGCCATGACTTGGTGCATGGGTGGCATGCATATTTATTTTATGAAAGTAAAGTTGATAAAGTATTCAAGAGTCATGTACTTAGAAACTCCTTAATGAGAGTATGGAAGAAGCACCAGCTTAAATTGGATTATAAAATACCATTGTGGTTGAATCTTGGTCATATTACATGGAATATAAACATAAAGTCACTCTGGGGGATTTTATATAAAGAGGTACTTTTTAATGATGGGGTAGCTTACAATTAAAAACATTAAATACACTGTTGGAAGAAGGGATAACTTTAACTTGGTTACAGTATAATCAACTTCAATTGAGATGGAGGGAAGATCAAAAAACTGGTTTAATGTTGTGTGAAGAAGATTTGGTAAGACAGATAAAAGATAAAAGCCAAATGCATATTAAAAGGGTGTACAATGCTTTGTTGGAAAGAGATTCTGAAAATGAGTTGGTTAAAGACTATATGATAAAATATACAGAATTTTGTGCAGAATTTTGCAGAACCATTTATGATGGAAACATGGGAAAAAATATGGGTTCAGAATGTTAAATTTACGCAGTCACAGAACTTGAGGGAAAATTTTTATAAAATGTTTTACAGGTGGCATCTAGATCCCAAGAAATTATCATGTATGTATCCTAACCTGCAGGCAAAATGTTGGAGATGTGAATGCTTAGATGCTACATATTATCATATATGGTGGACTTGCAAGAAAGTGAAGGCTTTTTGGATTAAAATATGGTGGGTTATGCAAAATGTTTTGAAGAAAAAATTGAAATTTTCTCCTCAATTGTTTTTATTGGGGATAGTTAAGGATTCTTCAGTGACTAAGACAAAAATGATATTATACATGATTACAGCAGCCAGACTACTGATTGGCCAATGCTGGAAAAAAGACTCTATGCCTACTATAGAAGAACGGACTTTGAAGGTGGCCAGTTTTTATTTTTATTTATTTATTTTTATTTTTTAAAATTTGATTTATATGCTGCCCTTCTCCGGAGACTCAGGGCGGCTTACAATGTGTTAAGCAATAGCCTTCATACTTTTGTATATTTATACAAAGTCAGCTTATTGCCCCCACAAACTGGGTCCTCAATTTTCCCACCTTAGAAAGGATGGAAGGCTGAGTCGACCTTGAGCCTGGCTAGGATTGAACTCAGAGAAATTACAGGCAGCTGGTGTTAATTGCTGCCTTTAGTAGGAGGCATTAGCCCCCTACGCTACACAGGCTCCAAGTAATGGTAGTAATTTTATTTCTATACCACCCTTCTCCCGAAGGACTCGGGGTGGTGTACAGCCAATTTAAAACACAAATATACAGACATCATAATTAAAATTATTAAAATCATTAGACAATTTTGGCCAGAATTAAAACTCCAATTTAAAAATCATTTAAATAGACAGCCCTGCCTGTCGAAACAGTAGGGTCTTGAGGGCACAGCGAAATACCTGGAGAGCAGAGATCTTGCATATTTCCAGGGGCAGTTCCAAAGGGCAGGAGCTCCCACAGAGAAGGCTCTCCCCCTGGGTGTCGTTAGCCAACATAATTTGGCCGACAGTACCCTGAGGAGTCCTTCTCTGTGGGAGCGAACTGGCTGGTGGGAGGCTATCAGTGGCAGACGGCGGTCCCGTAAGTACGCTGGTCCTATGCCATGGAGCACTTTAAAGGTGGTAACCAACAACTTGAATCAAACTCAGAAGATTACTGGGAGCCAGTGCAGCTCATGCAAGAGAGATGTTACATGGGCACAGCAGGTTGCGCCCATAACCACCCGTTCGGCTGCATTCTGGACCAGTTGGAGCCTCCGAGTGCTCTTCATGGGGAGCCCCATGTAGAGAGCATTACAGTAGTCCAGACGGAAGGTGACAAGGGCGTGAGTGACCGTGCGCAGGGCATCCCAGTCCAGAAAGGGACACAACTGGCGGATCAGGCGAACCTGATAAAAAGCCCCCCTGGCCATGGCCATCATATGCTCTTCTAAAGACAGCCACGCATCCAGGAGGACACCCATATTGCGGGGCCTCTCTGTGGGGGGCAAGGATTCAACCCCAATAGTCAGTGATGGCACCAGCTGACTATACTGGGACACTGGAAGCCACAGCCCCTTGGTCTTGGAAGGGTTGAGTCTGAGCCTATTTCTCCCCATCCAGACCTGCACGGCCTCCAGGCAGCAGGACATCACATCAAGGGCATCATTGGGGTGGTCTGGGATGGAGATGTATAGCTGAGTGTCATCAGCGTACTGATGGACTCTCATTTCAAAACCATGGATGATCTCACCCAGTGGCTTCACATAAATGTTGAACAGAAGGGGTGAGAGGACCAACTCCCTGAGGCACCCCCCAAGCAAGGTGCCTCGAGGTCGACCTCTGCCCCCCTGACAACATGAACTGTGAACAGCCAGAGAGGAAGGAGGAGAACCACCGTAGCATGGTGCCTCCTATTCCTAACCCCCTCAACTGCTGCAGCATGACACCATGATCGATGGTATCAAAAGCCACTTAGAGATCTAATAGAACAAGGATAGAGGAGCAACCTCTGTCCCGAGCCCTCCAGAGATCATCAACCAATGTGATCAATGCCGTTTTCGTGCTGTACCCCTGCCTGAAGTGTGACTGGTATGGGTCCAGATAGACAGCTTCCTCCAGGTACTGGGGTAGCTGTCATGCCATCACATTCTCAACAACCTTTGCCACAAAACGAAGGTTGGAGACCAGATGGTAGTTTGCTATTATAGCCGGGTCCAGGGATGGCTTCTTGAGGAGAGGCCTCACCACCGCCTATTTCAAGGCAGCGGAAAAGGCACCCTCACTCAAAGAAGCATTTATAACCCTCTGGAGCCAGCCTCGTGTAACCTCCAGGGTGGCCAGTACCAACCAGGAAGGACACGGGTCCAATAAACATGTGGCAGCACTAAGCCTACCCAGGAACCTGTCCACATCCTCGGGAGCCACAGGGTCAAACTCTTCCCAGATAATATTCTCAAGATCTACCCCCGTCTCCCCCCCTGCCCCGGACTCACCCAGTCAGAGTCCAAGCCTTCCAGAATCCGAATGACTTTATCATGCAGGAATGGCACAAAATCCTCAGCTCGACCCTTCAAGGGATCTTCCCGCACTCCCCCCTGAAGAAGGGAGTAGGTCACCCTTAACAGAGTGGCTGGGCGGTTCTCTGCAGATGGGATAAGAGCAGAAAAATAATTAGATTTTGCCGCTTTTATCACCGCTAGGTACGTCTTGATATAAGACCTCACCTGTGTTCGGTCAGATTTGGATTGACTAGTCCTCCAGACGCTCTCTAGGCATCTTTTCCGATGCTTCATCTCTCTCAGATCCTCAGAGAACCAAGGAGCCAATTGAGATCGGCATCGGGTCAGAGGCCGCAAAGGCACGACGCGATCCAAAGCTCCGGCGGCCACACTATCCCAGGTGGCCACCAGGTCTTCAGTCAAGTCGTGTGCCAGGGTCTCAGGAAATGGCCCAAGCTCCATCAGGAACCTTTTGGAAGTCCATCAGGCACCTGGGACAGAACCATCTGATCAGTTCCATCTCCCTGCGGGGGGGGGGGGGCAGCGGCTTGAAAGTCTAGTGAAGGAGGGAATGATCTGTCCATGACAAGGGTTTGATGTCTAAGTCCCCTCTACCAAGATCATTCAACCACTGACCAGAGATGAAAATCAAGTCCAGAGTGTGTCCACTTGTGTGAGTGGAGCCTTGAACTAACTGGGTCAGGTCCATGGCTGTCATGGAAGCCATGAACTCCCAAGCTACCTCTGACACCTCACTGGCAGATGGCAGGTTGAAATTTCCCATGACAATGAGTCTGGGGGTGTCCACTGCCACCCCGGCAATCACGTCGAGTAGCTCAGGCAGGGTCGCCGCTACATGGCAGGGAGCCAGGTACACAGCAAATCCATCTGCACCCCATGACCCCACTTCACAAAAAAGGGACTCACATCTGGCTCTCTGAGGAACAGTGGCCTCCCTCGGACAAAGACTTTCCCTAATAATTGCCACTACTCCTCCACCCCTCCCCTCCCCTGAGCCCTTGGCTGATGAAATGCACAGAAACCTGGAGGGCACATTTCAACGAGGGGAACCCCCCTCCTGGCCCAACTAGGTCTCTGTAATTCCTGCCAGGTCTGCACCCCCCTCCACAATAATATCACAAATGAGGGGGGCTTTATTAACTACTGCCTGGCATTACATCAGCCAAGGACCCAGGGCCTGAGACTCTGTGCAACCCAGGACATGAGCCGTGTTTTGGGGGCCAGAGTGTGCACCCCCAGAACATGATATGGCCCCCTGCACCTGCCATACCTGCCCCTCCCACTTATTATTTCAATTGAACTGCCCTTCCTTTCGCCCCCGGCTCCCCGGTCAGACTACCCTCCTCAAAACCTCCGCTGCCCCCATCCAACCCACCACCCCATACAGTGGCTATACAGACCCCCCAGCCCCACTCCCCCCTCCTGCATCCCCTTAAAAGCTTTCCTACTACCCTTTTTAAAAAATTCCTCAACCCCCTTTTTTTCACATGCCACCTCTCTGGGTCCCAAAACCCATCGATAATGTGGAGGGCCACATCTGCAAGAGGGGGGAATCTTGCAGTGCAATTAGCTCGGCTGCCAAATACATCCACTGAAAGACCAAAATGGAGCTGACATCCGGGTGGGGTCCAATAAAAAGTTCTGCAACAGAAGATGGAAAAAATCCATGTGGAAAACAGCTGGCCTCCACTGTTCTCTCACCACGGTGGGAGGAGTCTCATGCCTTAGAGCACATCTGGAGGATCAGTGTCCTAGTCACCCTCTCACGGTGGGGGTCAGATGGTCATGACTTTGAAGAATTTGATGGTCCGCCTCCAGCCTTACAACGGTGTCCAGAAGCCAGCTCCCTCAGCATCCACATGATGACTATCCAGTCTACATTGATGAATGGGCTCTGTAAGAAATAGAACAGCACTTATGGAGACAGGTCGATGATAATCCTACAATGATAATCCTATGGGAGGGGGATTTTCTACGAAAGGGGGAAATAAGTTCGTGACAAATATAGTCTGAAGGCAGCTGTCTAAAAAGCCCAGACCAGGCTAAAAAGAGAGGGGGGGAGATACCACCAAAGGCAGCCAACCCACAGGCCCTCCTCCGGCATCTCTAATTCCCAGAGTTTACCAACCCCCTCAGCCATCACTGCAGCCTCCAAGTCCCCGATCGCATTGGTGGTTTGTTAGTCTCTACATGGCTGCAGGGCATGTTAGCTGTCACCCTTCTGTCCCCCTCCACCAACATTGTTCTTCCGCCCCATCCAGCCTCACCCAGCAGCCACCATTTCTCCAGGGTAACCTCCACTGACGCCGGCAAACACCTGGGCCTCCAGTATGCCCCTGGCACCCACAGAACCCACGGAACTTCTGCAGCTCTCAGAGATAACCCTGGGCCAGGCAAGAGTCTTCAGGCCGGCATTGTCCCACCGTCAATTCGGCCCGCCACTGTGTCCAGCTGTCGCCACTGCCGCCTCCAGGCATAGAAAATGCCAGAGTGACTGGCCGTTGGTGCCTTCAATCCTGCAACACTCAGTCTCCACGAATTCTCCCCAGCCATGATGTTCTGGGGGGCAAAAATGCCCTCAACAGGCTGGGGGAGAGTTCTCATCACCAGGAATTGGGGCTAATTTAACAAAAACAGCCCCAGCAGACCCCAAAGCACCCGAATCCACCTCATTGGCTGCGGATTCAGGGTAGCATCACCATCTTGACACATGCACAAAAAAGTTACACTTGAAATCTACCCGAGCCTCTATAATTTCGTCAATGCCAAACTTAAAGACTCGAAAACTATCCCACCCATAAAAGGGCCTAATGGGAAAGACTGTAACAATGAAGCTGTTAAGGCAAACCTCTTCAATACGTTCTTCAGTTCAGTCTTTGTTGACAGCAATGGCTGCTGCCCCACATTTCTGAGTTGTACCATAAATGATTTAGTACATATTGATTTTATTGTAGATAACATTGAAATGGCACTACATAACCTAAAGCCATCTCTATCTCTTGGCCCTGATGGATTATATGCCTACTTCTTAAAAAAGCTTGCCACTGACATAGCTGAGCCTCTGTGCACAATCTATAAGGTATCTTTCAGAATCAGCACCTTGCCCGACCTATGGTCACTAGCCACAATCATACCTATCTTTAAAAAGGGAGACCCCAGTCCAGTAGAAATTTACAGACCAATCTTATTGTGTTGCATTACCTGTAAAGTCATGGAATCATCCCATGCCAACAGATCATCATGGCTCTTTTTGTAGGCAGGTGACATGATTAGAAGTTAGACAGGAAAGAAAGAAAAAGCTTTTTAATATAGGGTGATATGATTAAAATCTAGAATAAGTGATAGAAATAAAGGGAATATTAATGTATTACATTTTTATTTGATAAAATGAAAGTAATAATGAGAAATAGGTGGAATAATTGAATAATGATAGACTGTAACCTAATATAGATGTGTATTGTTATGGGAATTTCATAAGTTGATTGAATGTAATAATAATGTTTAATCTGATTAGTTTTGTTTGTTTTGGAATGTATGGCACCCAGGTGCCACACTGTTCATGCATTGATTTGACATTTTTATAAAAAATTAAAAAAGAAAAAAAACTTTAAAAGTTCTAGTCATCATCCGCAGTCAAACGGGGCCATAGAATGAACAAACTCAGTTCTGGAATAGTATCTGTGCTGTTCTATTAATTACCAGCAGGACAAATGAACTGAACTACTGCCTTTTGCAGAAGTAGCCTATAATAATGCAGTTCATGCTAGCATACCTTTTCAGAGTGGCTACAGGGCAAGAATTTAATGCTATGCCTGAGTTACCCTCACATGAACTAGATATACCCGCCTTGAAACAGTGAATCAGTCATTTGCAAATCATTTGGCCAGTGATCTGCAAAGCCTTAAATGAAGCCAAGGCTGCCTATAACGCGCAAGCAGACAAGAGATGAACAGAACCTAAACCTTATAAAGTGGGGGACAAAGTTTACCTTTCCACCATGTTTCTAAAATCTTTGCAGCTGTCTATAAAATTGGATCCTAAATATACTGGGCATATATTGGGCATATTGGGCATCCCCATAGTTTGCATTATTCATCCTGTCTCGGTGGAATTACAACTCCCTAAGTCATGATGGCAAATCCACCCCATTTTCCATTGTAGCTTATTGAAGCCTGAAGTCACCTCCGATCTTCGTCTGGCTACTACCCCTGTTCTGCCCCCTATTATGGTAGAGGGTGAACAACATTTTGAGTTTCTGGAAATTCTTGATTCTAGGAAATTCCATGGGACCATTCAATACCTGGTGGCTTGGAAACACTTCCCCTTCTCACACAATGAATGGGTTCACAAAAAAACATGTGCATGCTCCTAAATTGGGTACGTATGTTTCATCAATTGTACCCAGACAAACTTCATTGATTTTATGTTTCCTTTGTCTCCCCTTCCCTCTATTGTTTTCTTTCAGGTGGACTTCCCATTTTTCTAGGGGGGCATGTCAGGTGGGAGGAAGGGGGAAGGATAGAGTGATCTGTATATGAAGTTTCTGTTTCTGTTTCCCTGCAATGATGTAGTGGGAGGGGTTTGGTCTGCATTGCTTTAAATAGCTGGTTTTAAGTAAGAAGCTTCAATTCTTGCCTAGATCTCTTCTTATCACAAACCTTTCAATAAAAGCTCCTTTTGGAACAACTGCAGTTTCAAGAGTCCTGCTTTCTTGGGAAGATTGGAGAGGCAAGACTTTACAAGATGTTAAATTAGTAACACAGTTGAATCTGGCTTCTCCACTGACTTTGTGTTAGATCCCTAATGTGATACTGCCATTTCTGTGGGAAGGGGGCCTGGATCAGGGGTGAAATCCAGCAGGTTCTGACAGGTTCTGGAGAACTGGTAGTGGAAATTTTGAGCAGTTCGGAGAACCTGTAGTGGAAATTTTGAGTAGTTCAGAGAACCAGCAATTACCAGCTCTGGCTGGTCCCAGAGTGGAGTGGGAATGGAGATTTTGCAGTATCCTTCCCCTGCCACACCCACCAAGCCATGCCCATCAAGCCACACCATGCCCACCAAGCCACGCCAATAGAACCAGTAGTAAAAAAAAATTGGATTTCACCACTGGCCTGATTCCCTTTATTTGCTTATTGCCCTCTTCCTTTTTCCTGCATATCCTGTAATCCCTTAGTTTATAACCCTAGCTCTGACACCTATTTGCCCTATGCTTTGATTTACCTATGGGGGAATGTGTAAGAAGGGAGGACCATCTGGTTTGTCTCAGTTCTGAAGCCTCCTGAAAGAAGTCCTTTATCTCTTTCCCAGGACGGCCATTCCTGCAACATCTTCACACCTGTAGATTGGCTCATATAACACTGGACTGAGGGAAGGGGTTTCTGAGGGAAGGTAGATAAATTGAGGATCCAGATTGTGGGGGCAATAAGCTGACTTAGTAGAAACACTGCTTATGGGGGGGGCCAAAAGCCCTAATAAGCAGGTATATACAAAAGAATGAAGGCTATTGCTATAAGTGCATTGTAAGCCGCCCTGAGTCTCCAGAGGAGGGTGGCATATAAATTGAACAAAGAAAGAAAGAAAGAAAGAAAGAAAGAAAGAAAGAAAGAAAGAAAGAAAGAAAGAAAGAAAGAAAGAAAGAAAGAAAGAAAGAAAGAAAGAAAGAAAGAAAGATCTCTTTAAAAAAAGAGGTTCAGAGAAAAAAAAACCCTCTATTTTAAAAAAAGAAAATCTTACTGATGGGTGTTCAAATAATACAGCAGAAAGAGACAAAGGGCAACCCGAAGGGAATGTTCAGTAGGTACCATATTTTTCGGAGTATAAGACGCACCAGAGTATAAGACGTACCTTAGTTTTTGGGGAGGAAAATAAGAAAAAAGCTGATTGGCAGGTGGATCAGCCTCCTGGAATACCCCCAGTCAGCTGTTCTCAGAGGTGAATTTTAGCAACAGGTTAGGTTCCTTGGTTGTGAGCTTTGTGCCTTGGGTCTTTTTTTTGTTTTTTTTTTTTTTTGCTTTTTTTGCTTTTTTTGCTGTCTCTGAAAGCCTCCGAAACAGAGCTTCTGTTTGGGGGCTTCTTTTCTGAAGTTCTGCTTGGGGGCTTCTTTTCTGTAGCTTCATTTCTGAAACCTCCATTTGAGAAGCTGGGCAGGGCTACATTCAGAGTATATGACGCACCTAGATTTTCACCCTCTTTTTTTTGGGAAAAAGTGTGTCTTATACTCAGAAAAATACGGTATAAAAATATCAAAAAGAGGTATAAGACTTCAAGAGAGAGAAATAAAAGGGTGATTAAAGTCGACTTCCGGTGGCGCCTTCCTCGTCGTCGTCGGGCTTTCTCATGCCTGCCGGCTTCTCGGCGCGTTAGAGCCGCCGCGCAGCAGGCAGGCGGCTCGAAAAACCTGCTCCTTAACGGAAGGAGCAGGGAGAGCTTCTGGGGGTGAGGTTGAGCCCCCTGAGTCACCCCAGGAATTTTTCCTTTATCCTGGGGAAGGCTCAGAGGGATGGCTCCCTCCCTACCCCCAGAGTATGCTCCGCGCCGAGGGGGTCCTCCACTAATTATTTAATTAGCGGAGCCAGACGCTGGGAGCAACACCACAATTGAATTGAATTGGAGCAAGCTGGAAAAGAGAGAAGATAAGTTAAAGCAAGTATGGATTTTTCTCTACTGATTTTCTGGAGGAGGAAGGAGGGGAAGGGGGAAGGAGAGGAAGAAAAGTGAAAGTCTTTTAAGATGGCGACTGGCTCTGCTTGAAAGAAAAGTGAGAGCGGAAATGGAATGTAGAGTTCAGTCCTGAAAGACTTTGAAAGAAATATTTTGTCACAGAAAAAGAACTTAAAGGAACAAAGGCTGATTTGAATAGATTTCTTCTGTTTTTTCCCCCCCTTTTTTTCTCTATTGAAGTAAGAAGGAATTTTCTTTGGTCCTTTTCAAAAGCAAAGATGCCTAAACTTAAAGGAAGGGGGGGCTCCCCCTTGAGTCAGATGAATAAAGTTGAAATGTCTCATTTACAGAGACTTACAGAGCTGGATCTAAAAGAGTTAATTACAAGGTCCTTAGAGAGTGTGGTAGATAAGATAAAAGGATCACAGAAGGATCTTGAGGAGTTGGTTTCTGGGAAATATGACCAACTAAGTCAAACTATTGCTCAAGTAGCTTCAGATCTTTCAACTGCGGTGGCTGCAATGGGGAAGAAACTGACTGAGATTAGTAGTAAATTTGAATCCCAGATACAAGAATTACAAGGGAAACTTCTGGAAGCAGAGGCCAAAAACCAGAACATTCAGAATGATGTTATTATGCTTCAAATTAAGGCTATGGAATCTGCAATTAGACTAAGAGGTATAAAAGAAAACAACAGAGAAAATTTAAGAATAACTTGTGCAAAGGACTTTGCAGAATTATTAAAGCTACAAGATGAACTAATTTTGGGTTCTATAGAGAAAGTTTACAGAGTTAATTCACGTCTGGCTAAACAAAGGAATCTGCCTAGAGATGTTGTCGTTTATTTTACTGATAAAAGACTGAGAGATGACATTTTACAAAAGTCTTATTCTGATAGAGTGCAGGTAGCAGGTACACAAATCAGTATTTTTAAAGAGCTACCATCGAAGGTTTTAAAGGACAGAAAAGATTTTGATTTTTTGGTCAAGGAACTGAAGAGAAGTAATATCCCTTTTAGATGGGATTTTCTTTTTTTTCTTTTTTTTTATTGAAAAAGTTTTACAATACAATTTTAACCCCATGTTTCCACCCTCCCCCCCTTTCCCCCCATCCCTCCCCCCCCTGACTTCCGTTACATGCAAAACATAAGTTTTATATATCAATCATTATTAAACATTAGATATAGGTGAGATCCACAATATATATCATATATTTTAGCAAAAGTAAGATTAATCCAAAATTCTTTACTAATAAAAGGAAAACTTAAACAAATAAAAATTATAAATGCCCCATTAAACCTAATTCAAACATAAAAATTTTCCCTTCTTTTTGTTCAAGACAGCAGTATAACCAAAATATATAAGTTTATATCAAGTTAATAATTATCTAGACAATAATATAATATATATATTTAACATAGTAATAACAATAAAAATAATTCTATATTTCTTCAACCTCTATCAAAAAACTAACTGAAGATTCTTAATTTGATATTTATTCTGCACATAATCAACCCACTTTTTCCATTCCCTAACAAAAACTTCATGGGTCCTGTCTTTTAAGTACGCAGAAATCTTTGCCATTTCCGCAAAACTAGCCATCTTTGATATCCATTCACCTATGGTAGGCACACTATCTTTTTTCCAATATTGACCAATCAGTAACCTAGCTGCAGTAATCATATACAAAATCAATCTCGTATCACTCGGTGAGCAATCCTTAACTATACCTAACAAAAACAGTTGCGGAGAAAATTGAAGCTTCTTTTTTAAAACATTCTGCATTACCCACCAAAGTCTAATCCAAAATGCTTTCACTTTTCTACAAGTCCACCAAATATGAAAATATGTAGCATCCAAACAATCACACCTCCAACATTTAGGTTGAACATTAGGATACATACATGATAATTTCTTAGGATCTAAGTGCCATCTATAAAACATCTTATAAAAGTTTTCCCTCAAATTCTGTGCCTGTGTAAATTTAACATTCTGGACCCAGATCTTTTCCCATGTTTCTAACATCACTGGTTCTGCAAAATTTTGTGCCCATTTTATCATACAATCCTTAACTAATTCACTCTCTGAATCTCTTTCTAGCAATAAATTGTACACCCTCTTAATATGCATCGGCCCTTTCTGTTTCATCTGTATCACCAAATCTTCTTCATGTAGCATTAGTCCAATTTTCTGGTCTTCTCTCCATCTCGATTGAAGTTGAGAATACTGCAACCAAGTTAAATTCTTCCCGTCTTCCAACAGAGTTTTCAAGGATTTCAAGTTCCATCTGCCCCCATCATTAAAAAGCATCTCTTTGTATAAAATCCCCCCGAGTGACTTTATATTTGGCCTAATCTGCCCAAGATCCAACCACAAAGGTATTTTATAATCCAATTGAAACTGGTGCTTCTTCCAAACTCTCATCAAGGCCTGTCTCAATATATGACTTTTAAAAACATTATCCAACTTGTCTTCATAAAACAAATATGCATGCCAACCAAAATCCAAATCCTGGCCTTCTAAATTCAGAATGTCATTTTTCATTATTCCAAACCAGTCACCCACTTGTGTCAACACTGCAGCTTCATAATATAAACGTAGGTTTGGAACTTTAAGGCCACCTCTTTCACGAACATCTTGCATAATTTTAAACTTGACTCTTGGCTTTTTCTCATTCCAAATGAATTTATTTAGACCTGACTGCCATTCGGCCAATATTTTATCACTTCTAAGCACTGGAATCATTTGAAACAAAAACAAAAATCTAGGTAGAACGTTCATCTTAACTGCTGCTATTCTTCCAAGTAAAGATAGTTGCAGTTTCTTCCACGTTTCAAAGTCCTTTTGAATCTTATGCCACAAAACCTCATAATTGTTTTGAAAAAGTTTTATGTTAGACGCTGCAACCTGGACTCCTAGATATTTCACCTTTGTAGCTATTTCAAAGCCTGCCACACTTTCCAGTTCAGTCCTTTGTGGTTCCGACATGTTCTTAACTATCATCTTAGTCTTTTTCTGGTTTAGTCTAAAACCTGAGACCAAACCATACTCCTCAATAGTATTTTTCATCTGGATGATTGATTCCAAAGGTCGTGTTAGGGTTACAACCAGATCATCTGCGAATGCTTTCGTCCTATAATCTTTTTGCCTTACGACAATTCCACTCAGTTTATTCGAATCCCGTAAGGAATTCAACAAGACTTCTAAAGTTAAAATAAACAACAATGGAGATAGTGGGCAACCTTGTCTAGTTCCTTTCTGTATATGAAAATTGGTGGTTAAACTTCCATTAATAACCATTTGTGCTGTCTGTTCTTGATAGATTGCCTCGATTGCTTGTACAAACTGATCTCCAAAATCCATTTTATACAAAGTCTTTACTAGAAAGTCCCAATTGACTCAATCAAAGGCTTTTTCTGCATCCAAAAATACCAGCACCGCAGGGATCTGTTTACTCTTCTCAAGATATTCCAATAAATCTATGACTTGCCGCACATTATCCTTCATGTATCTCCCCTCGATAAAACCTGCTTGATCACTATGAATCACCTCTTGAATAACTGGCATCAATCTGTTGGCCAAAACTTTAGCAAAAATTTTGTAATCCGTATTCAGGAGAGATATTGGTCTAAAATTTTCTGGTTTTGAAGAACCATCTTCCTTTGGTATAAGTGAAATAAAAGCCGTCTTCCAGGAGGGGGGTATTTTACCCCCCCGCTGTATACTGCAAAATAAGTCCTTAAGATGCTCTACCAATTCTGATTGTAAATTCTTATAATATACTGCTGTCAAACCATCCGTCCCAGGAGCTTTAGCTGTTTTCAGTTGTTTAATTGCAAACAAAATCTCTTCAGACATTATTAAATGATTCAGTCTTTCTCTCTGTTCCGATGAAATTTTTGTAACTCTTGTCTTTCCAAGATATTCATCAATAAGATCCTCTTGAATATTATCTGTACGATATAAGTTAAAATAATAATCTAAAAAAGCTTGATGAATTGACGTCTGTTGAAAGACCTGTTTGCCTTTATGTTCAATAGTATCTATTATACGAGAACTTTGTTTCTTTCTTAAAGTGTATGCTAACCATCTGCCCGGCTTATTAGCATTGCAAAAGGTATTATGTCTGGCAAATTGCAAATTAGTCGCCGTCTGATCAGCTATCAATGTTTGAAATTGGTCTTTCAGAAGTTTTATAGTTTGCTGTAATTTCTCATCAGTCGGATTTTTTATATGCAATTGTTCTTTTTCCTTTATTTCTACCTCCAGTTCTGTTCTTGTCTTTTGTCATATTGACCTGTACTTAGAATTCATATAAATCAGTACACCTCTCATATAAGCCTTACTTGCATCCCAAACAACTTCGATAGGTGTACCTTTATTCAAATTCAGCTGAAAAAATTCCTTCACATGTTTTTTAAGATCATCTATATTCTTCTCATACCTAAATAAATTCTCATTGAGTCTCCAGGATCTTCTCTCCCTTTTACCAAAGTCCATTTCCATCCATACAGAACTATGATCAGTCAAAGTTCTTGGAAAAATCTTAGTCTTAATCGTGTTAGCAAATAAATCAGTAGAAACCAATATAAAGTCAATCCTGGAAAAGGATTTATGTCTATCAGAGAAAAAGGTAAAGTCCAGTTCCTTCAGATGATGAATTCTCCATACGTCCTTCAGTTGTAATTCTTCTTTCAATACAAAGAAAGTCTGTGGTAATTTATTCCCCTTCTTAGCCAATGTCTTTTTGTCAATATTTGTATCAATCACTCCATTCCAATCTCCCATAATCAAAAAAGACTTATAATTCCATTGCAATATTTTACTGTGTAATAATTTATAAAAAGTTTCTTGCTGCTGGTTAGGGGCGTAGATTCCTATCAAAAGCAACTGAACATTCTGTACATTTATTTCAACCACAATATATCTTCCTTCATCATCCGATTCTACAAGTTTAGCTGGTATTCTTTTGGAAATATACAACACTAATCCATTCCTTTTCGCCAAGTTAGAAGAAATAAAATGTGCTCCAAGTTTTGAATTTATCAGATATTTTTGGTCCTGGGTTCTAATATGAGTTTCTTGTAGGCAAACAATCTCATTTTTGTATTGCTTCAAATAATGAAATATTTTCCTTCTTTTCTGTGGGGAGTTCAAACCATTCACATTCCACGATAAAAGTCTAACTGCCATCAGAAGATTCACGAAGCTTGCTGAGCATTTGCCTAAGACTTTGTTCAACAACAGAAGTCTTGGGTCTTGCTCCTCCCACTGCTTCGGATTTTTGTAGTGTCCCATTCGTCCCCTTCATTTCTTGTGGCACCTCGGACCTCTGTTGTTTTTGCTTCTCTAGTCTCTGCCTTTCTGCTGCACGAGTTATACGTTGGTCTTTGGGTTCTTGCATCAACAATTCAAGGTCCGGATCCACCTCTCTTGTCGCTCTGGAATGTTTTATTCTGGGCTCTGGGAGGCCAGTAAAAAAATCCTCTGTTAAGCCGCCTTCTGCTCCTAAAACTTCCTCCGTTGCCATTACTTGAAATACCTGTTGTTCTTGTTCCCTTGGGAGTTCTAAAATCCCTTCCTCAAAATCCTTGTCTTGAGAGGCTCCTTCAACTGATAACAATGTAGATGAACGTGGTGGTGTTGGAGATCTTTTGAGAATGTTCTGGTAAAAATGTTCTGCTTTTTCCAACGAATTTAGACGGTATCTAACATCCTCATATCTCAAAATAATTCCAGCTGGTGCATCCCATCTGAATGGAATCTGTCGCCTTTTCAATTCATTCGCCAGGAAACCATAATCTCTGCAATCTCTTAACATTTTAGGTGGTAGCTCCTTAAAAACTCCAATTTGATTGCCCTCCGCTTGAATACTGGTATGAAAAGAACTTTGCAAAATATTATTTCTCAGCGTTCTGTCAGTGAAATAAATCACAACATCTCTGGGCAAATTCCTCTGTCTCGCTACTCGGGAATTAACCCTGTAGATCTTATCAATTCTTTTATCAATTAGCTCAGGTTCCATTTTTGAGATTTTGGCCAATATGTCCACACAAGCAGCCCTCAGGTCTTGTCTGTTATTCTCCCTCAGTCCCCTTAGCCTTATGGCGAACTCCATATTTCGAAATTGTAACATGGTAATTTCATCCTCTATCTTCTGATTCCTCACATCCACCTTGAAAAATTTCTCCTCTGCATCTTTCTTGTTCTTTTCCACTTCTAAATTTAGATCATCCACTTTTTTTTCAACCACCACCAAAGCATCAGTAAGAGCAGTTACTACTGTAGTTACATTCTGATTCAACTTGTCACTTTTTTCCTTTACAAATTGCTTCATTTCAGTTTGATTATTTTCTATCTTCACATTCAAATCTTTAATCTGGTTAGCAAGAGTTGCTGTTAAATTAGCCATAAAAGCTTTCAAGTCCTCATTCCCTCCTCCTTGCATTGAACTCTGAGGCTGGGTTAATGGCTTGGCTGATAATTCCTTTGTCTGGTGAGAAGGGGAATCCCCACCAGTTTTCTTTGAAGCCATGCCTGGGAAACGTCTTAATTTCTTAAAAAAAGAAAATCTTCCTCCCTTCCCTAAAATTCCAGTCTTTCTCCCCAGTTTTGCAGGAAGGGGGAACAACCAAGATTATTTTTCTACTTTAAAATCTTTAAAGTCTTTTTAGGTTAAAGCCCGGCAGGCTGAAGCTGTTAATTATCACTTTCGCTTTCTACTTTCGTTTCCTCTTTTTAAGCCAAGCGCCATTTTCCATTCCTTTCAGTCCTGATTTTAAACTGCTGCTTTTTTTTCCTTTAGCCCTCAGCAGGCTTAGATACTTTTAGAAAAATTCCCCTTTAAAAAAAAATCTCACCTAAAATTCAAGTCGTTGCAGGATCTGTTAATAAGGGATGGGATTGCTCCAGTCGTCTCGCTCTGCCGCTGACAGAGGTCCCTCGGTGCGCAGAGCTTCAGCGAAGTAGATGGGGAGCCTTCACACAGAGCACCTTCCAGGGCAAAAGAAAAAACCCTGTAGGTGCTTCTGAGGCTCTACCTGTGCTTTGCCGGCTCTAGCCCTCTCCTGAAACAAAAGGGGGATTTTCCGAGCCGCCCAACAGCTGTTGTGCGGCTCTAACGCGCGTCGAAGCTGGCAGCTATTCAAAAGCCGCCCGGCGACGACAAAGTCCCACCCGGAAGTCCTAGATGGGATTTTCCAGTTGGTATAATTTTTAGATATCATGGTGTGAGACATTGTCTGAATACTATTGAAAAAGCAGGATATTTTTACCAAAATATTTTTAAGGGAGCACCGGAATATCTCAAGAATAAAAAATCAAAAATGGAGTCTACAAAATGTGAACAGAAAGAAGAAAATCAAAGTGCGTTAAAAGTAAAAGGAGAATTTGGTGGTTGTCCAGAGGATTCTACTATGGATTTTTCTGATGAGAAAATTGAACACCTCAGTGACCTTGGAGGGGGATCACAGGACCTTGAACTGCTGGAGGAAGATACAAAAAACAAAGTTTTACTTCGAGATGACCAGCAGCAGAGGTCCAGTACTCTTCAAGAAATGGGGGGTGATGCTAATCGACAGGAACTAGAAGTTAATGAGGAAATCCGACTGGAAACCACAGATGATAAATTTAAGGAGCATCGTAAATCGTTTGATACTGAATCAGAAAGCATTGAAAGATTTGGAAAAAATGGATTATAAAAATTCTTTTAAGATGTATGACAATTTGTTAAAAGTTTATTCTGAGTTGGATTAACATTAAACTTATATATTAAAATGGATTATAAAAAATTTTTACTATGAAGTTTATCCTGGATTGGACATGATATCCTGAGTGGTGATAGATTGCTGCAAAATTAGCAGCGATCACTGGTTACCCAATTATATATTCTTTGTGGAATTCATCTTCTAGGAGAAGACTATGGAATTGAAAATATCTTATAACCCGAAGGATTGAATTGCAAAGGGTGGCAGGATTTGAAAGAATTTTAAAGGAACATCTGGAAATGCAGCTTCTAGTTGGTTTTTTCTTCTCTTTTTTTTTTCTTCAAGGCTTGAATGTTAAGGCTGCGAAAGCCTATTTTTAGGTACAGTATAAGTTAGTTTGAATGAATCTTCCTAGAGGTGTGAATACCTTCGTGGTTGGATATTATTTATATAAAGTCACTCGGGGGGTTGTGTGGAGAAATGTTTTACTTTGCTGATGGGGGCAGCGGCAAGATGAAGATTATTGAAGCAGGATTTATGTGAGGAAATATGTTTGACTTCAATCAAGTTGAAGAGAAGATTGAAATTTGGATTATAGAGACTGAGAAATGAATTAAACAAAAGATAATTTTCTTTATGATATAACTGTATGATTATAATTATATATGCATATATATTTCTTATGTTTTATGTCTTTGGGGTTTTTTTTTAGTTAAGGGGTGTAGTTGGGATAGAATTATAATGGTTATTAATGGTTTTTTTTTACTATAATACTGTTTGTCTTAGAAATATATTAATGTCTGGTTTTTTTTACTTTTTTTTCTTCCTTTCCTTCTTTCTCTTTCTCTTCCTCTTTTGAAATTTGTTTAATTTAGAATTTGAATATTTAATAATCTTTTTCTTTTTCTCTTGTTCTAAATTTTGGTGTTTTTTTTTAAACCTGTAGCGGAAGTCAGGGGGGATGGGGAGGGAAGGGGTTGGGGTCAAGGGAGGATGGGAGGGGTTGGGGAGGGGGGGTTGGGGAGGGGGGGTGAAAATGAAAAATTTTTTGTATTGTAAAACTTTTTCAATTAAAAAAAAAGGGTGATTAAAGTCAATAAATGATGGAACTCCAGAAAGGTTAAGAGATAATTGATAAAGCATATTAATAAAAAGAAAAAATACAAATAGAGAAAATAGTAGCATACATATTAACAGATAAAAGAATCTATTATAATTAAAAATAAGCTAAGCTTAGTAGGTGGAAATTTAGGATTGGGTAATCTAATTGTATTATTAATGTTAATAGTGTGTTAAAGTATATTATGAACTTTTAAGGATTAGAAATTGTGGGGATTTTGAGATATATTCCCGGGATTGATGATTGGGGAGTTCAGTTCACTTCAAAGCTCTGGAAAGCTTTTCTGGGTCTCCTAGGTACTGGCCAGGGCCAAAGCTCCTCCCACCACCCAGCCACTAACGGGTTGAGAGATAGACTGAACAGCGTTCTAGAACAATATTTGAGATGTTTTATTAATTATCATCAAGCTAACTGGACAGACCTCCTGCCTTTTGCAGAGGTGGTGTACAATAACTCTGAACATTTTAGCATGGGATTCATCCCATTCTGAGTGGCAATAGGCCAGGATTTCACCCCAATGCCAGAACTACCAGTAGAGGAACCAATCATACCTTCCCTTAACTAGTGGATACAACAATTGCAAAACACCTGGCCAGTAGTAAGATTAGCTCTAAGCGAGGCTAGGGTCACTTTTAAAACTCAAGCTGACAAAAAAAAAAAAGAACAACAAAAACCTTTCAAAAGGTCTTGAGTTGTCAAGCATCTGAATGTAAATCACATAATCAAATGGATGTTTCAATGGTAATGTGTGAAAAATGATCATGTCACTTTTTTCAGTGCTATTGTAATAGGATACTATGTGCCATCATTTTTCTATCAAATTGGAATGGAGTTTTAGCCTTTGTTTAATTGATCCCAATTCAGATCAGGAGCCCTATTTTCATTTGCAAGTTTTAAAAATAGAAACAGTTTCAAAGTACACTTTTAACATGTCATATCCTGATCTTACATCCCTGTTTCTGGGAAATAAAATTAAGGGAAAAGTTTAGCAGTTTGCATATCCCACTTATGTACTTTATATATTCATCCAGATAGAATGGAAAATTAGATATAGATTATATCTAATATAAATTACATAGACCTTTCAGATGAAACAGCACATTTCTACTGCATAGTCATAAAGAAGCATAACTGCAACATTAAAGGAATTATGTGAGTTTGGATGCAAGCAGTGGTGGGTTGCCCCCGGTTCACACTGGTTTTATAGCAGCAGCATTCTTTATTGGGGTCATAGACCAGAAAGACCAAACATCCAAGACACATAGCTGGCACACGACCAGACTAAAGTGCAAAACAGAAGCATGATCAGTGTTGGAAACCACTCTGCCAAACTCACAGTAAAGTTGTACATAGGGAGAAAGTACTATATTGCAATTTACATAAATCTGCACATCTCACTTTATACAGCCACTAGCTACTGGTTCTACAGAACTGGTAGTAAAAATGGCGGGAGGCTTCACCAATTGACCCTGACATCATCAAAACGCTTCTGTGCATGCACAGAAGCTTCTGTACTTGCGCAGAACAGCACGCGTGTTGCCCTGCTGCAAACCAGTGGAACCCATCCCTGGTTGCAAGTATACAGGCCCTGGGAATGTAACTGGTTTATATTATTTCATGCTCTTTGTTGCATACTTCTTTTTTTTTATTGAAAAAGTTTTACAAATACAAGTTTTTCATTTCTCCCCCTCCAATTTCCCCTCCTATCCCCCTACCCCCCTCCCATCCCTTCCCTCCCTTGGCTTCCCTTATAAAAATTATTATTCTAATACAATCCACAGATATTAAAAAAAGAAAAGGTGAAATCCAAATATAATACATATCACACATTTCTCTCATCTACCCCCTAATCTACCCCCTATCAGTAATAAAAAATTTTCTAGATAGCATCCAAATAGTAATTGTCTACATATATCTATCCCCATTATTACAAGATAAAAACCAAAGCATAATTTCCCCCAATTACTCTACCCCCTATTTAAACTATTTCCTGCTTAACATATTCTACATTCTATATCAATATATCAACCTCTGTTTAATCCAGATCTTAATTAACTCCAATTAATTTACACCCTATATACTATAACTCTCAGTACAACATAACATAACCTTTTTCAGCTAAATGCTAACTGATACTTCTTTGTTTGGTATTTATTCTGCACATAATCTATCCATTTCTTCCATTCCCAAACGAAAGTTTCTTGGGTCCTGTCTTTTATGTACGCTGATATCTTTGCCATTTCTGCGAAGCTAGCCATCTTCAGAGTCCATTCTTCAATAGTAGGTAAAATATCTTTTTTCCAATATTGTCCGATCAATAACCTAGCTGCAGTAATCATGTATAATATCAATCTTGTTTCATTCAATAAAAAGTCCTTAACTATACCCAATAAAAACAGTTGTGGAGAAAATTGGAGCTTCTTCTTCAGCACATTTTGCATAACGCACCAGAGTTTAATCCAAAAAGCTTTCACTTTTCTGCAAGTCCACCATATATGATAATATGTAGCATCTAAACAATCGCATCTCCAACATCTTGGTTGAACATTAGGATAATACATGACAATTTCTTAGGATCTAAATGCCACCTGTAAAACATTTTATAAAAATTTTTCCCTCAAATTCTGTGACTGAGTAAATTTAACATTCTGGACCCATATCTTTCCCCAAGTTTCCATCATAACTGGTTCTGCAAAATTTTGTGCCCATTTTATCATACAATCTTTAACCAATTCGCTTTCAGAATCTCTTTCTAACAATATATTATAAACCCTCTTAATATGCATTGGCCCTTTCTGTTTTATCTGTATCACCAAATCTTCTTCATGCATCATTAAACCAGTTTTTTGATCTTCCCTCCATCTTGATTGAAGTTGACTGTACTGTAACCAAGTTATATTAATCCCTTCTTCCAACAGAGTTTTGAATGACTTCAAATTCCAACTGCCCCATCATTAAAAAGTATCTCTTTATATAAAATCCCCCCGAGTGACTTTATATTCCGTATAATGTGCCCAAGATCCAACCACAAAGGTATTTTGTAATCCAATTTCTACTGGTGCTTCTTCCAAACTCTCATCAAGACATTTCTAAGTATATGACTTCTAAATACATTATCGATTTTATTTTCATAAAATAAATATGCATGCCAACCAAATTCCAAATCGTGGCCTTCTATGTTTAAAATTTCAGTCCTCATCATTCCAAACCAATCACTCGCTTGTGTCAACACTGCTGCTTCATAATATAGCCGTAGGTTTGGAACTTTGTTTCCCGAACATCTTGTATAATTTTCAGTTTTACTCTTGGCTTTTTCTCATTACAAATAAATTTGTTCAGTCCTTTTTGCCATTCAATCAAATTTTTATCACTTTTAAGCACTGGAATCATTTGAAACAAAAACAAAAATCTGGGTAGAACGCTCATCTTAACTGCTGCTATTCTACCAAGTAGAGATAGTTGCAGTTTTTTCCAAGTTTCCAAGTCTTTTTGCACCTTTCGCCACAACACTTCATAATTATTTTGAAAAAGTTTTGTATTCGAAGCTGCAACTTGCACTCCTAGATATTTCACCTTTGAAACTATTTCAAAGTCTGCCATCCTTTTGAGTTCCTTCTTTTGACCTTCCAACATATTTTTAACTATCATCTTGGTTTTTTTCTGATTCTAACTAAATCCTGATGCCAAATCATATTCTTCTATAATATGTTTCATCTGGATAATTGATTCCAATGGTCGTGTTAGGGTAACCACCAGATCATCTGCAAATGCCCTTGTTCTGTAATCCTTTTGCCTTATAACTATTCCATTTAAAGTATTCAAGTCCCGTATTGAGTTCAACAAGACTTCTAAAGTTAAAATAAACAACAGTGGGGATAACGGACATCCTTGTCTTGTTCCTTTTTGTATATTAAAATTTGTTGTTAAACTCCCATTGATAATAATTTGTGCTGTTTGCTCTTGATAAATTGATGAGACCGCCTGAACAAACTGGTCCCCAAAGTTCATTTTTAGTAAAGTCTTTAATAGAAAATTCCAATTAACCCGATCAAAGGCTTTTTCCGCGTCCAAAAACACCAGCACTGCAGGGATCTGTTTACTTTTCTCAAGATGTTCCAATAGATCTATAAGTTGCCTCACATTATCCTTCATGTATCTGCCCTCTATAAATCCAGCTTGATCATGATGAATCACCTCTTGCATAACTGGCATCAATCTGTTGGCTAATACTTTTGCAAAAAATTTGTAATCCGTGTTCAAGAGAGATATTGGTCTAAAATTTTCTGGTTTTGTACAACCTTCTTCTTTTGGTATCAATGAAATAAAGGTCATCTTCCACGAAGGGGGTATTCTCCCCCCCCCCCCGTTGTATACTGCAAAATAAGTCTTTAAGATGTTCAATCATTTCTGTTTGTAAAGTTTTATAATACACTGCTGTCAAACCATCCGTCCCTGGAGCTTTAGCCGTTTTCAATTGTTTAATTGCTAAAATAATCTCCTCAGATGTTATTCCTTGACTCATTCTTTCCTTTTGCTCTCTGGAGATTTTTATAATTCTAGTTCCTTCAAGATATTCATCTATAGATTCATTCTTTATATTAGCATATAATTTAGCATAATAATCTAAAAAAGCTTGTTTTATTAAATTTTGTTGAAAAACTTCCTTCCCTCCATAATCCATAGTATCAATAATTCGAGAACTCTGCTGTTTTCTCAGTGTGTAGGCCAACTATCTGCCCGGTTTATTAGCATTACAAAATGTATTATGTTTTGCAAATTGTAAATTAGTTGCCATTTGTTCCGCTATAAGCATTTGAAATTGGTCTTTCAGAAGTTTTATAGTTTCTTGTAGTTTTTTATCTGACGGGTTTTTAATATATAATTGTTCTTTTTTCTTTATTTCTACTTCCAATTCTATTCTTTTCCTTTGTTGATTTGACCTATGTTTAGAGTTCATATAAATCAGTATCCTCGCATATATGCCTTGCTTGCATCTCAAACAATTTCAATGGGTATACCCTTGTTCAAATTCATTTGAAAAAATTCCTTCACATGTTTTTTGAGTTCAGTTATATTCTTTTCATATCTAAACAAATTCTCATTCAATCTCCAGGGTCTTCTCTCCTTCTTCCCCATTTCTATTTCTATCCATATTGGGCTATGATCCGTTAAAGTCCTAGGAAATATTTTCGTCTTTCTTGTTTTAGTAAGTAAATCAGCTGTGATCAGGATAAAATCAATCCTAGAAAAAGATCTATGTTGGTCTGAAAAAAATGTAAAGTCCAGTTCTTTCGGATTCTGCACTCGCCATACATCTTTCAGTTCCAAATCCTCTTTCATGGCGAAAAAAGTCTGTGGCAATTTGACCCCTGATTTTGCCAAGCTCTTTTTATCAATTTTAGTTAGTTTAGTTTAGTTTAGTTTTATTGCATTTATATACCACCCTTGTCCCCGAGGGGACTCAGGGCGGTTTACAGCCATATTAAAACAATTACGTATAAAAATTAAAACTAATAAAATAATTAAACTATTTGGCCGTAAAATTTAAAACCTCTAAAAACCCCTATTAAAATTGACACCCCATTCCAATCTCCCATAATCAAGATAGATCTGTAATTCCATTGCAATATTTTAGCATATAATAATTTGTAAAAATTTTCCTGCTGTTGGTTAGGAGCGTAGATTCCAATCACCAGAAGTGGGTCATTCTGTACATTTAATTCAATTGCAATATATCTTCCACAATCATCTGTTTCTATAAGTTTAGCTGATAATCTTTTGGTAATATACAACACAAAACCATTCTTTTTTTCTAGGCTTGAGGATATAAAATGTACTCCTAATTTGGAATTTATCAAGTATTTTTGATCCTGAATTCTAATATGAGTTTCTTGCAAACAAATAACATCATTGTTAAATTGTCTCAAATAATGAAATATTTTTCTTCTTTTCTGTGGAGAGTTCAGACCATTCCATGATAAAACATTCCATGATAAAAATTTAACTGTCATTTGTAGTTTCACGAAGCGAATCAAGCATTTGCCAAAGTTTCTGTTCCAGAGCAGTAGTCTTCGGTCTAGCTCCTCTCATGGTTTCAGATTTCTGTGGTTTACCATTGGTCCCCTTCTTTTCTTGTGGTGTAATGGACCTCTGCTGCTGTTGCTTCTCTAACATTTGCTTCTGAGCTGCACGAGTAATACGTTGATCTTTAGGTTCCTGCATCAGCAGTTCAAGGTCCAATGCCACCTCTCTTGTACTTCTGAGTGGCCCTTTTCTAGGCTCTGGAAAATTCAACAATAAATCATCTGAAAAGCCTCCTACTGCTCCTTGAGTTTCCACTATTGCTCTTTGAGATTCTATTGCCTCCAATTCTGTCTGCTTGTGCTGTTCCTCAGTCTCTCTTTCAAATTCTTTATCTTTATCACCTTCTTCTATAGTTAGCACCATGGATGAACGTGGAGATGTTGCACCCCGTTTAAAAATATGGTAATAAAAATGTTCCACTTTTTCAATGGTGTTTAAATGATATCTCTCACCTTCATATCTCAAAATTATGCCAACTGGGGCATCCCATCTAAATGGGATCTGACATCTCTTCAATTCAGTCACCAAAAATCCAAAGTCCTTTCTGTCTCTAAACATCTTAGGTGGTAACTCTTTGTAAACATCAATCTGATTTCCGTCTACCTGAATAGTAGCAAGAAAGGACTTCTGCAAAATGTCATTCCTCATTCTTCTATCAGTGAAGTAGACTACCACATCTCTAGGCAGGTTCCTTTGCCTCGCCACCCGAGAATTCACACTGTAAGCCTTGTCAATCATACTAAAAATTTCTTCAGGTTTTACCTTTAACATCACTGCAAGTGCATCAGCACAAACTACTCTTAGATCTTCTCTATTATTTTCTTTTAATCCTCTTAGTCTTATAGCAAACTCCATAGATCTGAATTGTATCATTGTCACTTCATTTTCAATCTTTTGAGTTCTGGTATCCACATTAAAAAAATTTTCTTCCGTTACTCTCATTTTAGATTCAACTTCTGAGCTAAGTTCACGCACTTTTTTCTCAATCTCAACCACCGCATCTGAAAGACCAGAAACTACTTTAATTATATCTTGATTCAACTTGTCATATTTTTCTTGAACCAGCTCCTTAATTTCCTGTTGGGATTTTTCCATAGTTTCAGCATAATTTCCTAAAGTCTTGGCTATAAACTCTTTCAAATCCTTAAGTCCAGCTTCCTGTTCATAACTCTGAGTCTGCATCTGTGGCTTTTCTGGCTTTTCCTTAGTCTGATGAGTGGGGGAGCCCCCCCCCCCCCGGTTTAGTTTGTTTTGAAGCCATGCCTCTGCACAGTCTTAGCCTTTCCAAAAAAGAGGATTTCCCTCCTTTTCCACCTTTTCCCCCCAGCTTTATGAAAAGAAAAGTTGAATAATAAGCTTTTCTCTTTTCTTATATATTACAATGTTACTTTAAGCAATTACTTAAGCAATTAGTTGCTTCGAGGCAGGCAGACTCTAATACTTTCACTTTCAACTTTTCCTTTTTCCGTTAAAGCCAGTCGCCATTTTAAGTTACTTTAAGTTACTTTCTCCCGTTTCAGTCCTTCTTTCTTATAGAAAATTATTAACAGGGCTAGCCAAAATACTTGTGCTTTGTGGAATCCAGATTTCACCCTGTTTAGCTTGAAAACTTCTGTTATTTTTCGCTGGTGTTGCTCTCGCCGTCTGGCTCTGTTCAAACAGAGATCCCCCGCTGTCCGGAGCCTCGGCGAGCTGGAAAGGGAGCCTCGCCCTGAGTCCTCCCCAGGGACAAAATAAAGAACCTGGGGGCTTCTCAGGGGGCTCTACCTCATCTTGCCGGCTCTAGCCATACTTCTAGTCAAAGATCGAGCTTTCCGAGCCGCCTCTCAGCTGTTGAGGCGGCTCTAACAGGCAGCGGAGCTGGCGGTCTTAAAAAGACCGTCTCACAACAGCGGAGACGCCAACCGGAAGCCCTTTGTTGCATACTTCTTAATGCTAGATATTAATAGGATTACAATTATCTACTAGCAACATTATGGAAACTGCAGAAGTAAGACTCCAATATTCTCTTTTGCTGCGGATTTAAGGCCACATTTCTGAAGGCTTAACTAGGAGGCTGATCCACATAAGATAACTGTTGAAGGACATTTCTAACATTGACAGAGAAAGATATATGAGTATCATTTGACTCTGGCACCTGGAATATGCATTTGTGCTTGCATGATGTGTGGTTGACTGAGTCAGGCATTCCCCAGGGAAAATATTCAATAGCAGCAATCACAGATGCTCTGATCAGATAGAGATCAGCTCCCAGTCATTGCAAAGATAGTTGGGAGAATGTCACATTTGGCTCACTTCCTTTATCCTAAGTTTACTATCAGGAGTCACTTTATTGGATTTGGCATTATTATGGATAGATCTGGAAGATGTGTGCATTCTTTAGCACTATGTCTATTTTAACCACTATTAGCATAAAAGTGAAAAGTAGAATACAGAAAGTGACAGGGTTCCTAGAGCAATCCCATTTTTATGAGGCTTTCTAGGACTTCATCTTGTTTAGGTAGCAAGAAAAGAGTGGTAGAGAGTTAAACCATCTCTACCCTGTACATATGATGTGATGATCATGGCAGGTAAGGTTAACCCAAATAATCCTGGGATAGTTTAAGATAAAAATTGCATCCTTTAATCCCACAATCATTTTTTTTGGCTAGTCACATGAGACACTAAGCAGCCAGAGAGAAATGGAAGTTAGCAAGAACCATTATTAGGTTTGTTGATGGAACTGCTGAGTCAAATTCTGAGTCAAATGCTGTATCTTCTCATTTATATCAGTTTATTATTTCATATATAAAATACACAGCTACCTTTTTCTGTCATACTGCTGATTTGTTTTCAAATATAGTCCAGATCATTGAAATAATGAATTTATTTTCTTGCAAAAAATGACATACATATTTTGTGACTCCATCACACATCATCAGAATTCACAGTATAAGAGAAAATGGGCCATGGAAATTTGTACTAAAATATATGGATATAAAATAAACAGATGTATGAGAAAATAATTGAGCAATAAAGCTGGCAGATTAAAAAATGTCTTTCTAAGTGCTGTTGACAATAGCTACACTTTGGGAGATTTCCCAGGAGATCACAATTACACAACTAAATTAAAAACAAGGATAGTTAATTCTAGGAAGAATGGGGACACAAGCAAGACTGTAAGTGGGCTAAGAAAGAGGCACAAAGTGTTTGGAACATAGCAGGAACAGGCTAAGAAGTAGTTGCTAATTTTCACTAGTGTTGTTGTTACAATATCCTCTCTTTATTTTGTGCAACTCAAGACA
Organism: Masticophis lateralis; assembly: GCA_030761175.1. Taxonomy (NCBI): domain Eukaryota; kingdom Metazoa; phylum Chordata; class Lepidosauria; order Squamata; family Colubridae; genus Masticophis; species Masticophis lateralis. Next base: position 23,158,950 of record JAUDYJ010000007.1, on the reverse strand, counting down.
GTATACATAATGCTCCCACCTCTAGTTTTCTTCACAATAATCCTGTGGGTTGGGTTGAGCAAGACTGACTAATCAAAAGTCCCCCAGACAGCTTTCCTACATTAGTGAGTACTGGAATTCACACACTCCTGATTTCTAATCCACCACTTTAACCTTATCAACCCTTGAGGTAATCCAGACAAGAAGCTTTAAACATGAGTAATAGCAATAGAAATAGCACTTAGACCTATAAACCACCCTTATAAATAGTACTCTCTGGGTGGTTTACAATGTCAGCATATTGCCCACAACAATCTGGACAGTGATGGATTAAAATAATTTAACAACTGGTTCTTTGCTGGGTGGGCGTGGCTGAGTGGGCATGTGACTGGGTGGGCATGGCCAACTTGATTGGTCTCACCCTTAGGAAATTTCTTCTTAGTCCAACTCACAATAAAATAGTACAATAAAATAGCACTGTTCCAGTATTTAGAACAGAATAGAATAACAGAATTGGAAGGGACTTTGGAGGTCTTTGTCCAAAGCAAAGGCAGGAAACCCTACACCACTTCAGACAAATGGTTATTCAATTTCTTCTTTAAAACTTCCAGTGTTGGAGCATTTATAACTTCTGGAGACAAGTTGTTCCACTGATTAATTGTTCTGTCAGGAAATTTGAGGGGCTCCTACAAAAATGAGGGGGTCAATCTATTTTCCAAAGCACCAAAAGGCATAATAAGCAGTGGTGGGATTCAATTTTTTTAACAACTGGTTCTGTGGGTGTGGCTTAGTTGGGGGTGTGGCTTGGTGGTCATGTGACTGGGTGGGCATGGCTAGCTGGTCATGTGACCAGGTGGGTGTGGCTAGCTGGTCATATGACCAGGTGGGTGTGGCTAGCTGGTCATATGACCAAGTGGGTGTGGCTATGTGCATAGGGACTACCCAGAGGGCTGAAAAAAGTGATTCCTGACAGGTCCTTGCACTTTTGACCAGTCCTCGCATTTATGACCATCCTCACATTTATGCCTGTTGCAGCATTCTTAACAACTGTCTCATTCATTTCACAACTACTTCTCTTCACCACGGTGAAAAGATAGGGTGCAAAATGTAAAATGTGAAGACAGTTGTAAGTGCGAGGACTGGTCAAAAGTGCGAGGACCAGTCAAAAATAACTTTTTCAGCCCTCTGAGCAGTCCATATGCACATAGGAACTACCCAGAGAGCTGAAAAAAGTGATTTCTGACAGGTCCTTGCACTTTTGACTGGTCATAATTTATCCCTCTTACAGCATTTTTAATTAAATTAATTAAATAAAAATGACCTGCTGGAGCAATCTGAGGCACTCCGAGGCAGGCGTTTGTGCTGGCTGCAGGGCAAGGTAGGCCGCTGCTGCCCAGGTGGGAGTGGGCGCAGGCCTACAGGTCTGGCTGCAGGGTGAAGTGATCGGATGGGGTAGGTCAGGGGTCTACAACTTTAAACACTCAACCTTAAACACATGTAAACACTTAAACACAACCTTAAACCTGGGTGGGCATTGCCAACTCCATATCATTAACTCCCATGCAGGTTTTGTGGCTCCCAGTATTTTCTTTTAAACAGGTATTTCTGTGTGTCTCTTTCATCTCTCTTATCTCTTTATTTCTCTCCCTCCCTTTCTCTCCATCTATCTTTCTCTCCATCTCTTTCTCCCCCTCTCTTTCTCTCCATCTCTTTCTCTCCCCCCCCCCCGCCCACAGTGGTGAAATGTAAAATTTGTTACTACCGGTTCTGTGGGCGTGGCTTGGGGGGTATTATGACTGAGTGGGCGTGGCCAACTTTTTTTTTTAACTTTTAACTTTTTTTAAGTTTTAAAACCATTTTTTCTACAACCTCTTCGGCTGAAGAGGTTGTAAAAAAATCCTTTCAAAATCCTCTGATGATCCCAGCTGAGTTGCCTGATTGGCAGAAGCTTTTTTTTCTTTTAAAAACATTTTTTCTATAACCTCTTCGGCCAAAGAGGTTGTAGAAAAAATGCTTTTAAAAGCTTCTGATGATCCCAGCTGAGCCTTGCGATCATCAGAGGATTTTTTTTACTTTTAAAAGCATTTTTTCGGCCAAAGAGGTTGTAGAAAAAATGCTTTTAAAATTTTTTAAAAAGCCTCTGATGATTGCGCGGCTCAGCTGGACATGGGGGTGGGCAGGGATTTTTGCTATCGGTTCTCCGAACCACCTGCCTCCATCACTACTGGATCGGGCAATCCGGTCTGAACTGGGAGCATTTTACCCCTGCCCCCCCTTTCCCTCCTTCATCTCTCTTTTTCTCCATCTCTCTTTCTCCTCTCCCACGTGGGCAACAATGGCAGCACCTACTGCACCATCGGTCACCCCTCTGTTCTGTCCCCAACCCCACGCACACACACTAACCAACGTTTGAAAGTTAAAGACCAAACCAGCCGGCAAAAATCCTTTTCCTTAAGATAACGGAACTTGGCAACAGCCTAGTGGCTGCCTGCCAAGAGTTTATTATTTACAAAGAGGAGAGATAACTTCTCCCCACTTCTGATACATCAAAAGAAACAGCTCAATAATTACGGAGTCAATCAAGTCCAGAGATAATCCAGCAAAGGCTATAGCCAAAAGTCCGACAATGCAGAATGGCGTGGAAGCTTTCAGTTTTGTTCGTCACAAGGTTTGACTGGCCACCACACTCCCTTTTATATCCCATGGGGTGTGGTCCAGTGACTCAGCTAATCTCTGGCATGCCTTCCCCTCTGCTGTGCACGCTTCTCCCTGCGCTGCTGCCGAGGATCCAGCCAGCACTTATCTCCTTCGTCGCTGTCCACCTGTGGCTGCGTGGACGTGCTTGGCTCTGGGCCTATCTCTTGCCCTTCGGTTTCCTCCGGAGGCATTATCAGAGGAGGGTCCTGGAGAGGGAGGCCTTGCCAACTCCTCTCCCTCACTCTCAGAGTCTGCGTCTGCCGATGACACAGGCTCAGGCAACGGAGCCACAACACCCTCAGCCTGGAGGTGGCACTTTAAGCCTGTGCCCCACTGCACGTGCACCCACCCAGCTGCACTGCAGCCAGCTCTTGTTGCTCTTACTGAGCTTCACAATGGGGCAAATGGTGCCCCTCCTCCTCCTGGAGCCCATTACCATGCGGAGCATTGGCTGCAGCTTGGGCAGCCAGTGTTCCAGGGTGGAGAAAAGTCATATGTCTACCCCTACTGGATGGGGTAGAGTAGGCTGGCATCGCGCAGGTGGGAGGCAGCCACAGGACAGTCCTGCTGGGTGGGCAGCCAGCTGAGACACTTGGATGGGGTAGCCAGTGGCCACCAGCCGCTGTCTACCCTATCCAAGTGCCTCGCTGACCGGATCCAAGCACCTCATTAGCCACGTGGCCGCTGACCATGGCCGATCCACATCCAAACACCTCGCTAGTGGCTGGCGGCTGCATGGCTAGTAAGGTGTTTGGATGGGGTAGCCAGCGGCTCACAGCTGCTGGCCACCCCATCCAACGACTTCACTAGCTACACAGCTGCCAGCCACTAGCGAGATGCTCGGATAGGGGTACACCACAGCTGGCAGCCCTGCGGGCACCAGTCGACCACCTTTCCCAGCCCTGCTTCCCCAAGGGCAGCACTCAGTTGTACTTGCCTGTTCTTCTGCTGGAGCAGTCAGGGGCAGTCCGAGGTGGGCGTTCGGGAACAGAGTGGGATTCTGTTCTACTAATTAGAATATGTATTTAAAAAGACATAAGAACTCTGATAAGAAAGTCCTCCTCTGTATTAACATATTTAAAATTCCTTCCCTAGCTTGTTCCTGTCAAGAACAAGGAGAGATTCAACCTAGAAATAAGGAGGAATTTTCCAACAGTGAGAACAATCAATCAATGGAACAGCTTGCCTTCAGAAGTTGTGGGAGCTTCATCACTGGAGACTTTCACAAAGAGATTGGACTGCTATTTGTCAGAAATGGTGTAGAGTCTCCTGCTTGGGTGGTGGGAGCTGGACTTCCAACTCTGTTAATCTGTATGATCTGTAGGTTTCTATTGTTCTATTATTCATTCCTGTGGTTTTGTTATCGCAACTAAGTATTTGCCTGTTAAATGGATCTTGGCTGTCTACCCAGGCTGGAGCTATTAACTGAAGGGAGAGAGAAAGCAGGGGGGGGGAGCTTTAAAGGGGCTAGAATTTTTCTGCTGAGGAAATGTCTATGTGGTTATTTCTTCTTTTTCTTTTCCCTTCCTTTGGTTAATTATAAATGATCAGGAACGTCTGAGGTGTGTGTGAGCTACTGGAATTTTTAGGCAGGCAGGCAGTCTTGACTATTCTGCTGGTTCACAGAACTCCACAAAGAGTTAACAAATGGTTCTCCTGGACTGATGCGAACCAGTTGAATCCCACCATTGAATCTGAGTCCTCACTTTACTGACTTCAGAAGGATGGGAGACTGAGTCAACCTCGAACCCCATCAGGATCGAAGTCCAGGCTGTTTGTCATCTTGACTTTTGACGCTTTGGAAAATAGGTTGACCTTCTCATCTTTGTAGAAGCCCCATAAATATTGGAACACTGCTATCATCTCTCCCTAGTCTTTCTTTTCATTAGACTAGACATACCCAATTCTTCTAACCATTCTTCATGTTTTCCATTAATATGTTTACATATTACATATTTTACATGTTAATATATTTTACATATTTTATGTAAATATGTTAATAACATATTTTGTGTAGAAATGTATTTTACATGAAGACGTAAAATACATTTTTATGCTAATACATTTTTGTATGCCACCAGTCTGCTTATCATTTTTTAAAATATAGTTTTACTTACAGTTTTTTCTTTAACATGCATAAATACTTGGTGAACAGCGTATTGTCTGGGTCAATATATTTTAAACACAGTACTACTACTACTAATATTATTTAGATATACATAATATAATATTTCAACTTCTAACATTTGTGTATGCATGGTAATTATAATGTGTTCTATTATATATCAGTATACATAATACTATTTTCCCAGTTTCTATCTTCTATCTTTTTTTCTAACTCTTAATAAGATAGCCACCCTATTAAGAAGTATTCTATATCATCCATTATCTCTTGCCCTTTTTAGAATTTCAACTCTTATTGACTTTTTGGTAAATCTTTCATGCTTCTCCCTTGGGATCTTGTAACTCCTTACATTACATTTATTTAATCTAAATATTTCATCTGCCACAACACCTATCTCTTGCTGTTGGATCTCTAGAAAACCTGTCTGTAGTTCTTTCATCTTTATTCTCTTCTATGTTTTGAACTCTTAAAGGATAATCTGTCTGTTCCATTTTAAACATTATTATGATCTCTTCCATATCTTTATCCACTTGTATCATTTTTTGATTTATCTCCTCTATTCTTTCTTCAGCTCCTTCTGGTTTCTCCTGTTTTCTGAATTTTTTGTTCATCCTTTATTATTATTTTCTGGGGGTTTTCTAGCTTCACATCTTCATCCTGCATCAATTCCATCATCTCCCTATGATTCCTTGTCATATCTTCCTGAATACATTGAAACATCAGTAATGCTTCTTTATAAACCATATTTGTTTTCCCCTGTTGAAACATTTTGTAATCATTTAATGGGCTAATAGTTGCTCAATATTCCACCAAGATTCCAACATCCTAATTTCCCTAAAACACCAAAAACATCAATATTAATCTAATTTACACAGTCTCAGAACTGTTCCTCAACTTCCGCTAAATTTATAGTCGTTTAAAAAAAGATCATTTCCCACCACGTACTAGTATAATATCTTCTTTCATCAGTAGGTAGGACCCCCTTCCTTGACTGCACCCCTCACTTGGCTTCTGCAAAAAAAAAAGGTCCCATTCCGGTGGGGTACCCCCAAGCAACAGGCATTCCAGGCTTTGAAACAGGCCTTCATGAGGGAGCCTAACTTGAAGCATCCTGACCCCCACTGTCCATTTGTGATGGAAGCAGATGCATCGGATGTTGATCTGGGTGCAGGCTCGTGCATCCGGTAGTACCCTCTTCCCTTGCACATATTATTCGTGAAAGCTCAACCCTTCTGAGTGCAATTACACCATCTGGGAGAAGGAGTTACTGGCCATTAAGATGGCGTTTGAGGCCTGGAGACATCTTCTGGAGGGGGTCCGGCATCAAATTGAAGTCTGGACAGACCATAAAAACTTGGAGTTCCTATAGACCGCCCAGAAACTGAACCAACAGCAGATTTGGTAGTCCCTCTTCTTTGCCAGATTCAATTTCTGGATTATGTACATCCCCATTGTTCACAACAAAAGGGCAGATGCACTCTCGTGGAAACTGGAGTATTCCCTATCAAAGACCCACTTCCTTTCCGGACAGTGTTGCCTGTAGAGTCTTTCTCCATGGTTCAAGAACCTGTGGATTTATGGGCTCAGATACGGGAAGTGCAGTGGCACGATGCTTACGTGGAGCAACGGAAGGAAGAGGTAGGGCCAGCCCAGTGATGAAATCTAAAATTTGTTACTACTGGTTCTGTGGGCGTGGCTTGGTGGGGGGGGTAATGTGACTGGGTGGGCATGGCCATTTTTTTTCACTTTTAAAACCATTTGGTGAAGAGGTTGTAAAAAAAATGCTTTCAAAAGGCTCTAAAAAATTTTTAAAAGCCTCTGCTGATCAGGCAACTCAGCTTGGATCATCAGAGGCATTTAAAAGAAAAAAAAGTTTTTTCTTTTAAAGCCTTTGACAATCCCAGTTGAGCTGTGCGATCATCAGAGGTTTTTTTTTACTTTTAAAAGCATTTTTTTACTGAAGAGGTTGTAGAAAAAATACTTTTAAAAGTAAAAAAAAAGCCTCTGATGATAGTTAGTTAGTTAGTTAGTTAGTTGATTACATTTCTATACCGCCCTTCTCCCGAAGGACACAGGGTGGTTTACAGCCATATTAAAATAACACAACACAAAAATTAAAACTATTAAAATAATTTAAAACAATTTGGCCATTATTTAAAACCCCTTACTAAAACCCTTTAAAACCAATTAAAACCCTTTTAAAATTTATCTATTTGGTCAGGCTGGCTTGATGAAATAGAAGAGTCTTCAGAGCCCAATGGAAGGCATGGAGGTCGGGAATCCTACTTATATCCAGTTCATTCCATAGGGCAGGAACCCCCAAAGAGAAGGCTCTCCCCCTGGGAGTTGCCAGCCGACATCGTCTGGCCGATGGCAACCTGAGGAGGCCCTTTCTGTGAGAGCGTATCAGACGGTCGGAGATATTCGGTGGCAGAAGGCGATCCTGTAAGTATCCTGGTCCTAAGCCATGGAGCGCTTTGAAGATGGTGACTGGCACCTTGAAACGCACCCTGAAGACAACTGGGAGCCAGTGCAGCTTGTGCAAGAGGGGTGTTACCCGGGAGCGAAGAGTCGCTCCCATAACCACTCACGCGGCTGCATTCTGGACCAGTTGGAGCCTCCAGGTGCTCCTCAAGGGGAGCCCCATGTAGAGAGCATTACAGTATCCAGGTGGGATGTGACAAGGGCGTGAGTGACTGTGCATAAGGCATCCTGATCCAGAAAGGGATGCAACTGGGAAATCAGGCAGACCTGATAGAAGGCCCCCCTGGCCACGGCTGTCACATGATCATCTAAAGATAGCCATGTGTCCAGGAGGACGCCCAAGTTGCAAGACCTCTCTGAAGGGGGCAAGCTCTCATCCCCAATAGCCAGCGATGGTATCAGCTGGCTATATCGGGGTGCCGGAAGCCACAGACACTCTGTCTTGGAAGGGTTGAGTCTGAGCCTGTTCCTCCCCATCCAGATCCGCATGGCTTCCAGGCAACGGGACATCACGTCAAGGGCATCATTGGGGTGGTCTGGGGTAGAAATGTACAGCTGCGTGTCATCGGCATACAGTTGACATTTTACCCCCAAACCATGGATGATCTCACCCAGCGGCTTCATATAAATGTTGAACAGGAGGGGCAAGAGGACTGACCCTTGTGGCACCCCACAAGTAAGGTGCCTCGAGGTTGACCTCTATCCCCCCCGTCAACACAGACTGCGTACGGTCAGAGAGAAAGGAGGAGTACCACTGCATCATGGTGCCTCCCACTCCTAATCCCCCCCAACCATCACAGCATGATACCATAATCGATGATATCAAAAGCTGCTGAGAGATCGAGGAGGACAGGATTGAGGAGTATCTCCTGTCCCAAGCCCTCCAGAGATCATCAATCAACGCGATCAATGCCGTTTCCGGGCTGTAACCCACCCTGAAACCTGACTGGCACAGATCCAGATAGACAGCTTCATCCAGGTATCGAGGGAGCTGTTGTGCCACGACACTCTCAACAACCTTCACTGTGAAGCGAAGGTTGGAGACTGGATGATAATTAGCTAATATTGCTGGGTCCAGGGAAGGCTTCTTGAGGAGGGGCCTCACTACCACCTCTTTCAAGGCAGCCAGGAAGACACCCTCACTCAAAGAAGCATTAATAATGCCCTGGAACCAGCTTCGTGTAACCTCCCGGGAGGCCAGTGTCAGAGCGGCAATCAGCCCCATTACCTTGCGTGGGGTAATTGCCCTCATTTTGAGTTGGATTGTGACTTTTATCCTTCTGTATACTTTGCTCAATAAAACCAGAATACATCTTCTAATTAAACTATTTATTGTAAGAAAATAAAAACATCTCACTATCTATATTAGATTACATGTTGGCAAAGAATCCCCAGCCTGACCTTAGCTGGCTGGAGAACAAAGGAAAGTTTCTAGAAGAAGTAAAAGAATGCATGACATACACAGTAGATGCTGATAAAATATTTGGCAAGCTACAGTGAGTCTGACAGTCCAGAAATAATAGCTCTGCTGCTAAATGTAAAAATGCTGTGACACCCCTTCTTTTGCCAATTGAGCGAACATCAGGTACATCATCAGATAAGGCACATCTTTTTATGCAGATACTCGTGTTGAGCTGCTGGAAGCGGTTTGTTGAGCCTGTCTGCAATCTGATCATGTGTAGATACATACTGCAATTTTACAAAACCTTGTTTCACTAATTGTTTGATATTTCTATAATGGATGTCAATGTGTCTGGACCTAGAACCTGTGAAATGTGATTCAGAAATATAAACCATCGATTCATTGTCTTCCATCACTGTGATTGGTCGGATCGGACATGTCCAGATAACTGTGATCAAAGCATCAAACCACGTTAGAGAATTATATGCATCTGAAACACAAGTATATTCAGCTTCAGTAGATGAACAAGAAACAAAATTCTTTTTATGCACTTGCCAGTAAACAGGACATCCATTTAAGAACATCATATAACCAGAAGTACTTTTACATGATTTCTTGTCACTTGCCCAATCAGAATCTGCAAAACAACTTAATTCTGCATAATCAGTGTGTGTTGGTTCTAACAATAACTTCATGTGTTTAGTGTGCTTTAGGTATTTCAATAATTTCTGACCAATGAAACTGTTTTGCCTTACCTACGTGTCGAGACAAGAGATTAACACTGAGTGCAATGTCGGGCTTTGTCCAACTACTAATATATAACAGTGATCCAATAACTGAACGATAAAGTGTTTGATCCTCAAAATCAGGACTTGGTTCATGTGTCAAGTTGTGAAAATCTGTTTGCATGGGTGTCTTTGTTGTGCTAGCATCCTTCATGTTGCAATGATGTAAAACTTGTTCAATTTTATCTTCTTGTGAAAGACTAAACCCCTTCTGTGTTTTTTCAATCTGAACACCTAAATAAGTGCTAATATGACCTAAAGATTTCAATGTGAAGTATTTCTGCAAAGCTTTGGCAAAAATCTCACTCATCTGCTTATTTGGACCAATATAAACAATGTCATCAACATAAGCAAGAACTATCTCATATGCATTGTTAGATCTTTTTGTGAACACATACTCATCAGTTTCGGACTTAATAAAGCCCATTGAATTTAGTTTGTCAGTAAGACATAAGTACCACATTAAACCAGACTGTTTCAGACCAAAGACTTTTGTTTAGAAACCAGGTATCCCCTTCTTGCTGTCGGAATCCTGGAGGACCTCTCACGTAGATTTCTTCATCTAGGTCAGCGTGTAGATAAGTGGTGTCAACATCAAACTGGAAAACTTCTAAACCAAGGATAGTTGCAGTGGCTAAAGCAATTTTTACACTTTCAGTTCTGACTGTCGGTGAGTAGGTATTTGTGTAGTCCTCAGGATAACGTTGAGCGAAACCCTGAGCTACAAGTCTGGCCTTGTACAATGACTCACCATTTGGCTTCTTTTTGATTCTGTAGACCCATCGAGTGCCAATGACCTTTTTGTTTGCTGGAGGTTTTGCAGGCGTAAACACCTTAAGTTTCTTTAGACCGTCCATTTCAGCCTGCATTGCATCATACCACTTCTCTTGTTCTGAATCAGGAAGATGTTTGATTTGTGTGAAATTATCGGGAGGAAGTGTAACATTACAAATCAAAGGCAAGGGTGCTTTTGTCAGTTGCCACGAATATTACTGTGGAGGGATTTCCTTTGTGGCTCTCTTGGAATGCCTTGGAACAGTCGTCCATTCTTCTTCCGTTTCGTCCTCGTCTTCATCATCGTCGCTAGCATCAGCATCCACGGCTTGCGAAGACGGAGCATCATGTTTGAAAGAACTGGTGGGTGGAACATTTGCCTGTGAGTCTAGATCATCAGGCTGCATGGCATCAGTAACATCATCTTTAGGGAAATAAACTCCAGGATCATTGGAATGAATCCTGGACCAGTCAGCGTCTTCCTCAAAATTAGCAGATTGGGAAGTCACTAGTGTACGATTAGAGTCAATAAATTTGCTCCATTTTGAATTGTCATCAAAACCCATATATCTCAGTCTTTTTGCTGCTGGACCTCCTTTCCTTCTTTGAACTAAGGGAATGTTCACCATAGCATATGAACCAAAAATACGGAGGTTCTTGAGATCTGGCTTGTAGCCATACATAATGAAGAAAGGAGTTTGATTTATCGCAAGTACGGTTGATGATGTAATTTGCATATTTAAGAGCTTCACCCCAGTATGGGTTACTGAGGTTGGCATCTTCTAAAAGACAACGCATCATGGTTTGCAGGATCCCCTGTCTCCTCTCTACGACCCCATTATGAGCGGGAGTGTATGGAGCCAAAGTCTGATGAAGAATTCCATTCTTATGCATCCAGTCCTGGAAACGCTGAGACATGAACTCAGCACCACGATCACTCTGGATTCTGGCAATGTTTACTCCGTGTTGGGTAGAAATGAGGGCTGCAAAGTCTTTAAAGATCTGAAAGGTCTCTGATTTTTCTCTCATTGGATATACATATCCATATCTAGAATAATTATCAACCATTTTTAAAAAATATTTTCTACTACCAATTGTTGGCGGAAATGGACCAACTATGTCAGTGTGTACCAAATCAAAAATGCATGTTGACAGGCATGTAGCACATTTTGGAATGGCTGCTGCTTTGGATTTGGCTTTCTTGCAGGCAGCACAATCCAGAAACACCTTACACTCCTTTAGATCCAAACCTTTTGTGAACTCTGGCATTTTCCTAAGAACCCGGAAACTGGCATGCCCCAATCTTCTATGCCACTTATGGATGCACCTGGAATGCAAAGGTTTACCAGTTAGTGAATTTTCAACATTAACAGTTTTATGAGGAACCTCAGACTTGCTCTGAGCGACCTGTTTTCCAATTTTCTTTTTGTTGGCTTTAGGAGCCTTTGGAGTAGCAACAGGATCTCTCACTGGGACATCTCTCTCTGGGCCTGTGCTCTCCTCTTTTGGAGTTTATATATTTGGCCTGTGCTTGCGATTTAGATTTTGGTTTTAAGTAATAAACACTACCAATTAACGTGGTTTCATCAACAATATCTCCATCTTTAACGATGTAACTTGCTTTCTTGAGGTGGTGAACCTGGAACTTTAAAATTCTAGACAAGTGAGCCTGACTAAGAAACTAAAAGTTGCTGTCGGTATGTAGTAAACATCAGGGATGAATGCATTGAGCTCTTCAACATAAACAGTTCCTTTTCCTTTGACCTGAAAGGATGATTGGAAAAAGAATAAAGTTCATGTAGTTCAGGTTCAGGCTCGTGCATCTCTGTGAAAAGTTCTTTTCTGTAAGTAACATGCAAAGCTGCATCACTGTCCAAAGTCCACAAAAGCTGTCTATCGTACTCTGGATGAGGTTGTGGATCATTGGTTAAAGCCAATGTGGCGAGTGGAGCTTGCGAATCACACCTTGGACCACGACGACCTTGTCTACCGCCTCTGCCTCTGCCTCTGGAGTCTGTTCCTCTGGGCTGGTATGTGACGGGAGCTGGAACTCATTGAGGACAATCCCGGGTGGCATGTCCCATATGGTTGCAGATGTTGCATCTTGGCATCCTTGGAGCATAGGTCCTTCCTCGGAGGGGATGCCTAGCTGGAGCTCTTGATGCGGGTGGTCCTCTCAAGTGTGGTGTAGCTAACATCAGTGCTTCTTCTTCAACTAAAAATCTGCATACATTATCCACTGTGCATTGAGCAATAGGCACTTGGTTAATCTTTATAATGGCATCTTTCCATTCATAGTTCAAAGAGTTAATGATAATACTGATCATTTGAATATCTTCAATAGGAAGATATCTTTCAATCTTTCTCTTAATTCTTTCCTCATACCTTTCAGTTTGGTCAAATGTCCTCCAATTTGTTCACCAGGTTTCAATTTCGAACCATGGAATTCAGACATGAGCAAATATGAAGACTCAATTGAGACAGGCCTGTAGCAATTTTCCAATTGGACCCAAATTTGTTGGGCTGTTGCATCAGGTGGAAAAATAACCTACAGTTCAGTATCCATGGACATCAATAATGTTGTGCAGGCTTTAGTCTCTAAGTCTCTTATTTCAGGTATCCATGGTTGGGCAGGAGGGTTAAACACCATACGATGGGTGCCTTCTCTGCGTAGCAAAAGTCCAACCTCATTGACCCAGGCCTTGTAATTCTGCCCTGACATCTTTAATTTTGACTTACCAGCCAGTGGAGCAACAGAGTATGCCTGTTGAGGAATAGGCATTTGAGGTGCTGGCTGTGGGGGTAAAGGCACTTGTTGTGCTGGAGGTGGACCAGGGGCTGGCCCTGGTTGTACAGCTGGAGGCACATGTGCATGAGCTTGTAGCTGTGGCATTTGAGCTTCAATATTAACATGACCTGTTGGAGATGCAGTCATTTGCCTTTGCTGCATTAAGTGTTGTGGTGCTTCATCTAAAAAGACACCAGCACCACCAGGGGGTGCTGAAAATTGAGCCCGTGGAGACACTTGTGGCATTGCAGTCTGAATCTCTGAGTGAGTTAAGGACATATCTGACAAAGTCTGTTGCAATGCCTGTAATCACTCTCTCAAATCATGATGCATTTCAGCTTTCTTTAGTAAATTACTTTTGCCGGCAGATGATGCTGCAACTTTAGTTGTAGGCAGCTCAGATAATCTTTTTGCCTGTGTAGCATTTGTAATTTGAGAATAATGTGGCAAATGTGATATGTGCACAGCTCTCTGTTCTGATTTGCCTGACACAATATCCACCAGGGGGTGTGTCTTTGGCTCTGAATGAGAAGAAGGCAAAATGGCGTTTTCAGAGATTTCAAAAATGCGGGACTCTCTCTTATCTGGCTCAAGCCTAGATAAAGCCATTTTTGCCTCCGATAGCTCACGTTCAAAAATTTCTATCTGGTCACAATAGTTTCTTATAGCTTGCTCATGAGGAGTGACTCTGAAGGTTTGAGAGGGATAATAAAATGTTTCTCCTTCTGTGTGGGAGGAAAAAGGCTTTGCTGTTTGTGGAATTTTTGGCTTGGCCCCAAGCATTTCAAAATCAGAAGGCTCTAGGAATACAGTTTGAGAGCATGCATAATTAGAAGGGGGAGTTACTGACCTCGGTTGTAGTGCTTCGCCTTCAAAAACAGCTCCTGCAGTATTTTCTTCCTGAAGTTTTGTTAAGAGCATTTTCTCTGTTTCTTCTACTACTCCCACGGTTTCTTCTTCTTCCAGCTGGGTGACTGATGGCAGTGGGTGAAAAAAGATCAAATCATTTGGAGAGAGTACTTTAAGTTTCGTTTGTTCTTCTCCTGCTTCTAGCTGAGTGGCAGATGCCAGGGGATGAAATCTTGAAGATTTTTCTATGTCATCTTCATCCGAAGAGGATAAAGCTTTGGGCTTCATTTTGCCCTTTTCCTTCATTTTGCCCTTTTTCTTCTTTCTCGGCATCTTAGAAGTTAATTATTTAGTGTTCCGCAGTCACTAAATCAACTATCTGTCTAATTAGCCTAGATGGTCATGATCAAAAGTAACAAACCAGGAAAAGCCATAAATCAACCACCCTCCTGCTGCCATGGTCAGAGTGGCAATCTGCCCCATTACCTTGCGTGGGGTAATTGCCCTCATTTCAAGTTGGATCGTGACTCCTTCTGTATATTTTGATCAATAAAACCGGAATACATCTTCTAATTAAACTCATATTTATTGTAAGAAAATAAAAACATCTCACTATCTAAATTAGATTACATGTTGGCAAAGAATCTCCAGCCTGATCTTAGCTGGCTGGAGAACAAAAGAAAGTTTCTAGAAGAAGTAAAAGAATGCATGACATGCGTAGTAGATGCTGATAAGATATTTGGCAAGCTACAGTGAGTCTGACAGTCCAGAAATAATAGCTCTGCTGGTAAATATAAAAACTCAGTGACAGCCAGTACCAGCCAGGAGGGACACGGGTCCAATAAACATGTGGTAGCGTTTAGTCTCCTCAAAATCCTGTCCACATCCTCAGGAGCCACAGGGTCAAACTCCTCCCAGATAACATTCTCAAAATCCACCCCCATCATCCCATCCGAGGTTACCCAATCGGAGTCCAAGCCGTCCCGAATCTGAGTGATTTTAATATGCAGATATTGCACAAAATCCTCAGCTCTACCCTTCAAGGGGTCATCGCGTGCTCCCATCTGCAGTAGGGAACGAGTCACCCTAAACAGGGCAGCTGGGCAGTTCTCTGCAGATGCAATAAGAGCGGAGAAATAGTTATGTTTCACCACTCTTATTGCCACTAGGTAAGTCTTGATATAAGACCTTACCAGTGTCCAGTTGGATTCAGTGCGGCTGGCCCTCCAATCGCTCTCTAGGCATCTTTTCTGGTGCTTCATCTCTCTCAGCTCCTCGGAGAACCAAGGAGCTAATTGAGATCGACACCGGGTCAGAGACCACAAAGGCATGATGTGGTCCAAAGCTCCAGCAGCCGCCCTATCCCAGGCAACTACCAGTTCTTCAGCCAAATCGTGACCCAGAGCCTCTGGGAATGGCCCAAGCTCCATCAGGAACCTACCCGGGTCCATCAGGCACCTGGGACGGAACCACCTGGTTGGTTCCGTCTCCCTGCGACGAAGGGAAGAGGTCCGAAAGTCCATCCGAAGGAGCAAATAATCTGTCCATGACAAGGGATTGATGACTAACTCTCCTAAATCAAGATCATTCAGCCACTGACTAGAGATGAAAATCAAGTCCAGTGTGTGTTCCCCTATGTGAGTGGGGTAATGAACTAACTGGGTCAGGTCCATTGCTGTCATGGAAGCCATGAACTCCCGAGCTGCTTCCGACGTTTCACTGATGGATGGCAGGTTGAAATCCCACATGACCATAAGTCTAGGGGTGTCCACCGCCACCCCGGCTATTACCTCAAGCAGCTCAGGCAAGGCTGCTGCCACCTGGCACAGAGCCAGATACATGATCAGCAGTCCCATCTGCACCCCATGACCCCACTTCACAAGGAGGGACTCACAACTGGCTACCTGAGGAACAGTGGCCTCCCTCAGATTCAGACTTTCCTTAATAATTACCGCTACCCCTCTGCCCCTCCCCTGGGCCCTCGGCTGATGAAATGCGTGAAAACCTGGTGGGCATATCTCAACGAGGGGAACCTCCCCCCTCCTGGCTCAACCAGGTTTCTGTAATCCCTGCCAGGTCTGCACTCCCCTCCTGAATTAGATCATGAATGAGGGGGGGGGGCTTTAGTTACAGCAGACCTGACATTGCACAACATTAGCCGAAGGCCAGGGCCCTGAGACTCTGCACAACCAGGATTACAGGAAGTGCCCTGGGGGCCGGAGCACGCCACCACTCGCAAGTAGTGGGTGCGAGCTCCCTGAACATATACGGCCCCCTGCGCCTGCCATATCTGCCTCTCCCACCCACTGTGCTAATGGAATGCCCTTCACCTCAACCCCCAGCACCCTTTCTAAACCCTCTCCCCGTCTCCTCCTGCCATGACCCTCAGACTCAATCTGCCATCCTGAACCTCCGTGGACCCCCCCAGATCCATTCCTAACCCTACCCACACCCTCCCCAGAACCCCCTAAAAACTCATTAAAAGCTCTCTTTAAAAAACCCCTCACCCTCCTCCTTGCCACATGCCACCTCTCGGGGTCCCAAAACCCATCATAACGGTAGGCCCTTGCTTAGATAGAGGGCCAAGCCTGAGAGAGGGGGGAATCTCGCAGCACAAAGAGCTCGGCCAGTGAGTACATCCTCAATTCAGCCTGGGTATATGAATACGGCCTGTAATTCAAAGGTAGTAGTCTAACAACAAGGTCCTAGAGAGAGAGTCCGCCATTCTGGCATAGATCAGACTGGGCTTCACTGTCCTTTCACTGCAGTGAAGAGGAGTCCCAGGCCGCTGCTCCAGAAAAACAATAACCTAGTCGCCCTCTCACAGCGACTGGTACCAGCAGATGGAGTCTTATCCGGTAGGCAGCAGCAACAAGTCAACTCCCTCAATGTCCATGCCCAGGCAGGAGCCTCCCTCACAGCAAGGTGTTAATGCAGATGGTATAAATGCAGATGGTATAAATGCAGGTACAGATGGTATAAATAATACAGCCGAGACCGGGGTCAGCTATGATAGTATCCGAGGGGGAGATAAGTCCAAATGCAGGCAGGATCCAGTCCAGATGGTAGCAAACCCCACCACGCCCAACAACTGGGTCACGGAGGAAAGGGGGGAGGGGGGAGATGAACCAGGACAGCAGGCCAATCCCCCATCATTGCCCAGTTCTTCCCAGTCCCACCAGTCTCACCAGTGCGTGGCTTGTGCAGCTTGTGCGGCTCAGCTGGGCATGGGGGGGGGGGACAGGGATTTTTGCTACCACCCGCCTCCAGCGCTCCGGATTGGCCCAGGAGCATTTTGCCCCTGGGCCAGCCTCTCCATGGACCTATCTTGTTACAGTGCCATGATAATCCTGCGGCAGGGCACTTTGGCCTCTTTAAGACACTGAATCTAGTTTCCCGCAGTTTTTGGTGGCCCTGATTGCAACACGATTTCCAGGCTTATGTCACATCCTGTGTTCACTGCTGACAGGCCAAATTGGCAACAGGAAGCCCCTCCAGGGCCTCTCCAGCCATTGCTGACACCAGAGAGACCCTGGGGTGTCATTTCCATGGATTGCTTGATGGATTTGTCTCCGTCTTCTGGATTCATGACCGTGTTTGTGGTGGTGGACATGCTGATGAAGATGGTGCATTTCATTCCATGTCAGGGATCACCGATGGCTTGCACCACCACCCTCATGTTTATCCAACACGTCTTCTGGCTGCATGGCCTACCTGATAGGGTTGTTTTGGACAGAGGGGCTCAATTTACAGCCCAGTTTTGGAAAGGGCTAATGATGGCCTTGGATACGAAAATCTGCCTGTCATCGGCACATCATCCAGAAGCTGACAGCGGGACTGAGAAAGTTGCATTCTGGAGCAATACCTGTGCTACTTCATGAACCAGCAACAAGATAATTGGATAAGATAATTGAGCAGAGTTCATGTTCAACAACTCACAGCACACATCATCATCATCATCATCATCATAACAATTATTATTATTATTATTATTATTATTATTATTATTATTATTATTATTATTATTATTTCTATATTGCCCTTCTCCCGAAGGACTCAGGGCAGTGTACAGCCTATTAAAAGCACAAAGACAAACATAAATTAAAAATAATTAAAATTATTAAATAATTTCAGCTCAAATATAAAACCCCAAATTTAAAACCCCAAATTTAAAATGTCCAGTTAAAATCATTACATTGATAGCCCAGCCTGGCGGAACAACAAGGCCTTGAGGGCACAGCGAAACACACAGAGGTCAGAGATCTTACGTATTTCTGGGGGCAGTTCATTCCAAAGGGCAGGGGCTCCCACAGAGAAGGCCCTCCCCCTGGGTGTCGCCAGCTGACATAACTTGGCTGATGGCCACCTGAGGAGACCCTCTCTGTGGGAGCGGACTGGCCAATGGAAGGCTACTGGTGGCAGAAGTCGGTCTCGAAGGTACCCAGGTCCAATGCCATGGAGCACTTTGAAGGTGATAACCAACACCTTGAATCGCACTCAGAAGACCACTGGGAGCCAGTGCAGCTCGTGCAGGAGGGGTGTTATATGGGCACAACGGGTTCCGCCCATAACCATCCGCACGGCTGCAATCTGGACCAGTTGGAGCCTCCAGGTGCTCTTCAAGGGGAGCCCCTAAATGCAAGCAATCCCTTTCCTGGCTAATGTGGGATATCATCCTCGGTTCTTTCCCCTCACGCAACTCAACTCCCCAGTACTGGTGGCTAATGACTATCTGTCCAAGTTGCAGGCTGTCCATCAGTTGGTGCGATGGTATCTAGAGAAAGCCAAAAAGGATTATACCTACTGTCTGATCTTGCAACACTGGATGCATGTCCACCCAGTCTTCCATAGATCCCTCCTTGTCCCAGAACGACCAGCCTGTCCACTCTGGCAACCTGATCCTCCCCAGCCAGTGTCACATGATAGCGATGAACCACCCAAGTAAGAGGTCATCAGCATTCGGGACTCCTGATGGCTAAAAGGACGGTTCCAGTATCTCATTGAGTGGAAGGGATATAGACCACAGGACTTCACCTGGGAGGATGCGACCTTCGTGCATGCACCTATCTTGGTGAAAGCATTCCATGACCAATTCCTGTCATGGCCGCATCCTGATCATCAACCCGGGGAAGGGTCCTGCAGTGAGGGATAGTGTTGTGATCTGCCAGCAGCCTGCGGAGCTGGCAGTGGAGCCGGACAGTGAGGAGGCTGAGGAAGAACATGGACCAGTCCTGGAGGCTGGGGAAGGCCTGGAAGAGGGCTCTGCATCAGAGGCAGAGATGGGGCCAGGGCCATCTGGGAGTGATGCGCAGACTCCGGAGCCTCCAGAGGCTGACAGCAGAAAGGCAGAGGAACAGGAGGAGCCTGCTCCTAGTGCACACATGAGAAGAACTGCCAGAAGGCAAGAGCAGCTAAAGCAAAAAAGGAGTAAGGCCAAGAGATGATTGGCCCCTCCCATAAGGCTTAAAAGACCAACAGTGTCTCTTGGGCTCTTTGCTGGAAAACAACGTTGATAGATTTGTTTCTTGTCTTGCTGCATTTATTTTTTATCAGCATCTTCTGCTTCTGAACTTTTGCCAAGAAAAGCCTTTGGCAGTTTGCCACAGTAGACCAAGGTTGGTGATAAGGCTGAAGAATTGTGTTATGAAGAATTTGTTTTGAATTAGTTTGGGCTACACTGAGAATAAGTTAATTCTCAGCTGTTCTAATAAAGTCTTTTTGTTTAGAACTGATTGCATCTGATAATATCTACTTGGGCCTGGGTCACAACATCCATATCCATCCCACTGCGACGCCAACCGGTGAATCAATCTGCTTATCATTTTTGTTGCACTTCTCTGAACTCTTTCCAGAGTCTCACCATCTTTTTTATATTGTGATTACCAGAACTGGATGCAGTATTTCAAGTGTGATCTTTGCAAAGTGGTACTAGAACTTCACATGATCTTGATTCTATCCCTCTATTAATGCAGCCTAGGATTGCTTTGGCTTTTTTGGCTTCTGCCATACATTGTGGCTCATATTTTAGTGATTGTTCATTAAGACCCCAAGATCCCTGCCACAATTACTGGCATCAAGCCATATTTCACTTAGCCTGTACCTATATAGTTGGTTTTTCTTGCCAACCTTACTTTTATCTATGCTGAATTTCATTTTGTTACATAGGGCGCAGTATTTAAGTCTGTCAAGATATTTTTGGATCATGAACTTGTCTTCTGGGGTGTTGGCTATTCCTGCCAGTTTAGTGTCATCTGCAAATTTAATGAGTTCCCCTTCTATTTCCTCATCTAGATAATTTATGAAGATAGTGAAGAGTATTGGGCCCAAAACAGAATCTTGGGGTACCCCACTGCTTCTTTCCTTTCATGTAGATGTTGTAGTTCCATTGAGGACTACACATTGAATATGATTTATCAACCAATTACAGACCCATCTGGTGGTGATGTTGTCAATAACACATTTTTCTTGCTTGCCAAGAAGTAGGTTGTGATCTATTTCATCATTCTTCAAATAACTGAAAGGATATCCTGCAGCAGAAGATGAATCTCTGTCAGAGTGCATATTATTAGTTTATAATTTATAACAGACCAGTCCTATGAGGCTGATGCATGGCCCCTTTATGACCATTACACTAAGGGGACCCTTGAACTCTCTAATTTGTACCCTAATGGTAGCTTTGCCCCTTACAGAAACATGGCAACATTGAGCAGGACTTGCCATTGGCTATGTTTGCAAATGTGGTTAAAAGTCATGGATGATATAATGGACAGGGTTGATCCAATATCAAGCTCCATGGAGCATGGGACCCCTTGATGTTTTAGTTGGAGTTTTATCTTTTCTTTGATGGAGTGTTGGGCCCCTGTGCATTGGATGCTACGCCTTCCCAAGCAGTTTTCAACTCAGTTCTGTCTTGGGGGCCTTTTCCACTTGTGCTGCTGTGTTGCATATTTCATTTCCCCCTGACGACCTTTGCAAACTCTGGCAATGTGCTCTTGTTTCCCACAGGCACAGCATAGGGTTGTGCTGAATCTGCATTCTGCTCTTTCATGTTGTTTCCCCACAGCTTGCACAGCTCTGTGGGGGAGTTGCTTGCTTTGTGGAGCGTGGCCATCTGGGTGTCTCTCTCCACAAGCAGTTAATTTCATTGCTCTCACTGACCTCCAATTCTTCTGCAGTCTCTTGGTGGATCGCTATGGGGCTGGTGTATATTTTTGGTGGCTGGAGAGTTTTTGTGCCCCACCCCCCCACCCCCCGGCAGTCTCATTTGCCATGACTTCCTTCAACACATCTTGGAAAGCCAATTTCTCCATGGTGAATAGGTGCTGCTGTAATTCCCTGTTATGCAGGCTGCAAATGAGCATGTCTCTGAGATGGTCTTCCAGATCAGGGAACTCACATTGGCATGAAGCTTGGCAAAGGTCTGCCACAAACTCTGCTGTAGATTCCCCAGATCTCTTTTCTCATTGCTCAAATGCATGGCACCAGGTGATGACTGACAGTCTAGATTCAGAATGTTTCTTTAATTTTTTCTTGAGATGTATGAGCTCCACTGTTCCGGGTGAGTAATTTCAAACTTGTTGAGTCTTTCCAATCTAGCCATTTTGAGAAGGCCACTGTGGCACTGGTTAATGCCTGTCTTACCATGGGTGGAGCTGGGCTGCACTTAGGAGTCCTGGAGACGGATCCCTCAGGTGTGTCTGTGCCTCCAGTGTGCCTTATTGTCAGGCAGGGCAGGGAGTGTGGTTTCACCAGGGCTTTTTACCTGGTCTGACATCCAGTGATTTCAGAATGCCTCCAGTGTGGCTTACTGGCAGGCGGGAGTCCTGCTGGGCTTTGTTACTCAGCCTATCACCAAGTGACTTCAGACTCTTGGTTTGCAGCAGCTCTTTCCTCTGCAGCATCCCACCTTCATCACCATTATTGTGTAATGGGCTTCAGTAGGCAAGAACCAGACCAGCATAGCTGCAACAGTATTTATTGACTCAAAAAGGGAACTGAGGAACTGCAGGAAATTGCCTGGTATTTATACTCTAGGCCCACAGGGCCTTAACTGTTATGTCCTTATAAGGACATCTGCCTGGGATTGGCTGAAGATCCTTTGGCGGGAGATTTTGAATCCCTGTCAGTGGGCGGTGCGTCTGCCGGAGCAAATATAAGGAGAGCTCCGGCAGCGCAGCGCCAGTTCAGTTCCCGTTAATAAACGTTGTTACTTGAACTCTGCTGGTCACTCTTCTTTCCTGCGCCGATCTAACACTGGCGACGAAGGACTAGAGAAGAACCTCCGTGTGGCATGACCGCCATAACGAGCTGAAGTCACTCGACGCGGTCTGAGAGATGGCAACACCGCAAGCGCCGTTCGCCTCGCTGGCTCCCTTCAACCCTAACCGGGAGAAATGGAGCTCGTACATGATCCGTTTCGGCCAATTCCTCCGGGGAAACGGCTACAACAACTTAGACGACGAGAGGAAGAGGGCTCTCTTCCTCGCTCACTGCGGCACCGACGTCTTGGAGCTCGCCGTCAACCTCGTCGCACCCAGAGACATTGAAGTCATGTCCTGGGTGGATCTGCAGACTGCCCTGCAAGACCACTATGCACCAACGGGCACCCCCATATCGAATCGATTCACCTTCCGCCAACGCAACCAAAAGGAAGGCGAATCTCTCAAAGACTTTGTGGCGGCATTGCGTCAAATCGCAGCAAACTGCGAGTTTGAAAACGTTGACAATGCCTTACGCGACGGGATCGTCTTCGGGATGAGAGATGCAAGCCTCCAAAAGAAGTTCCTGAGCAGAAAAAGACTGTCCCTGAAGGATGTTCTTGAGGAGGCTATGGCTGCTGAAACATCCGAGAAAGCCGCCGCCGCAATGCTCCAGTCCCGAGGGATCCATAAGATCCGCAAGTCGTCCTCAGAATCGTCTGATGACTCTGCCACACCGACCGACTCAGAGGGGGAGTCGACTGTTTTGAAAGTTTGAAAGCTCCCAGCCCCAAAAACAAAGCGGAGCTTCAGGCTTTCCTTGGATTGCTTAACTTCTATGCAATTTTCCTCCAACAGAAAGCCACTATTGCTGAGCCGCTTCATCGCTTGCTGGCAAAGGCGGCTTCCTGGAGGTGGGGCCGCGAGGAAGAGTCTGCATTCAGAGCCGTTAAGCAACTGTTGACTTCTGACAGCGTTCTCATTCAATACAATGAGACGCTGCCCATCAGGCTCACCCATGACGCTTCCCCCTATGGAGTCGGCACTGTTCTCAGCCACGAACTGCCTACCGGCTGTGAAGCCCCCATCACCTATTTCTCAAAGACCATGTCCAGTGCTGAACGCAACTACAGCCAACTGGACAAAGAGGCGTTGGCTATTGTCGCAGGGGTGAAGCGTTTCCACGAATACCTCTATGGACGGCGCTTCACCATTGTCACCGATCACAAGCCGCTCCTGGGCCTCCTCGCAGGTGACAAGCAGACCCCTGCCTTCATGTCACCCCGAATGACTCGTTGGGCTATTTTCCTTGCCGGCTACTCCTATAGCCTCGTCCACCAGCCTGGTAAGGCCATCGCGAATGCCGACGCGCTAAGCAGGTGCCCATCTGCTGACTCCGTGGAAGACCCGGCTCCCACGCTCGAGCTGCTGCATATTGACAGCGACAGCAACTGTCCGGTAACATCTGCCGACGTGGCGACGCACACGCGGACTGACCCCATCCTCCGTCAAGTCCACTCCTGGGTCCTGAGGGGCTGGCCAGCTCGAATTGACAGCGACGACTTCAGCCCGTTCAGCCGCAAGCAAGGGGAGCTGTCCACCATGCGCGGCTGTTTACTATGGGGAGATCGGGTGCTGATTCCCAGCACGCTCCAACGAAAGACTCTTGCAGCGCTCCATAAAGGACACCCGGGCATTGTCCGGATGAAAGCCCTGGCACGGAGCTACGTCTGGTGGCCAACACTGGACAAAGACATTGAACATTGGGTCGCCAGGTGTAGCCCGTGCCAAGAAGTCAGAGCTGCACCGCCTCAGTCTGACCCAACGCCTTGGGAAACTCCTAGCTCTCCCTGGTCGCGCATTCACATAGCCCCATCCAAGGGCACCACCTCCTCATCGTGGTCGATGCCTACTCCAAATGGCTGGAGGTCATCCCCATGGTATCCACCACAACAGAAGCCACGATCCGCGCACTCCAGCGTCTCTTCGCGACTCATGGGCTTCCAGACGTCTTGGTCTCCGACAACGGGCCCCAACTTACGTCCGTGCCCATGGAAGCTTTCCTGGCAGGCTTGGGCATCCGCCATGCCCTCTCCGCCCTTTACAGACCAGCCGGAAATGGACAGGCTGAACGGATGGTGAGGCTTACCAAGGAATTGCTCGCCAAGATGGGCCCGGGCAATTGGCAGGAGCGCATTGACACCTTTCTGCTCACCCAGCACATCACGCCTCACTCTGCCACAAGAAAGTGCCCTGCCGAACTGTTAATGGGCAGATGACTCCGGTCACCCCTGGACAGACTGCACCCTCAATACACCTCCGAGGTGCCTGCCACTGCCAGTCGCCAACTCCGTCAGTTTGCCATCGGCAACGCCGTTTTCGCTCTCAATTTCCACGGCTCGCCAAAATGGCTTAAAGCTACAGTACACAGCACAACCGGTCCCAAATCCTACCGTGTTGAGCTGGAAAATGGACAGATCGTGAGACGTCACCTCGACCAGCTCCGCAAAAGGTGGAGGGAAGCGGTTGAAGACCAGCCTGATGCGGTAGGCCTAAACCACCCCGACAAGGTAGGCCTAAACCACCCAGACGAGGTAGGCCTAAACCACCCCGGCGAGGTAGGCCTAAACCACCCGGACGAGGTAGGCCTAAACCACCCAGACGAGGTAGGCCTAAACCACCCAGACAGGGGAGGAGTGGGCACTCCCACACCGAACCAAGCTAAGAATGCTGAGAGGCAAGTAGACCGGGGACAAGGCCCAGAGGGAACCCCGAAACACCACGGGGTGGATGGCAGTCAACATTCCGAGAACCGAGACCTACACCCTTACAACGGGAGGCAAGTAGACCGGGGACAACCTAGCAGGGGAAGCCAACACCAACCCTGCGAAGTAGGCGACCGACACTCCAGGGGAGGAGACCTCCATCCAACATACCAAAGGGCGCCACAACAACAGCCCGACCACGCAGAAGACCAACCCTGCGAGGAAGGCCTCCACCACCCCTGCAGGGTAGGCCTACACCAGCCAAACCAGGGAGAGCACTCCAGCGACGGAAGGCGGCAACCATCACCACAATGCCAACTGTACAGAGAGGGCCTACACCACCCCTGCAAGGTAGACTTACACCACCCCGGCAGAGCCGACCCATTTCCAACCC
Organism: Masticophis lateralis; assembly: GCA_030761175.1. Taxonomy (NCBI): domain Eukaryota; kingdom Metazoa; phylum Chordata; class Lepidosauria; order Squamata; family Colubridae; genus Masticophis; species Masticophis lateralis. The sequence goes on along the minus strand of JAUDYJ010000007.1, from coordinate 23,133,710 downwards.
GCACCACCTGCGGCCCCGGGAGTAAATCGGACTCAACCGGAGAACCTGGGGGCCTAACCCAGCCACCACCGCCGGACTCGCACCCTAGACCGGACCAGCGCAACACCGACCCAGAGGAATCCCGAGGGAGACCCAGGGACCTACCGTGGCTCAGGAGTTCGGGACCAGTCGACAGCAGGGATCCGTGCCAGCGATATCAAGATCCGAGCAGGACTGGAGCAGACCAGCATCGCCCAGAGGCGGAGGTCCTCGACCCGGCCGGAGGTTCGGGAACATCACCCACATCCTCAATGGCCAGATCCAGCCCGGCACCAGGGAGGAAGCCCCGAGCCGAGAAAGCACCCTCCGTCCAGGAGAGCGCCCAACCAGGGTATGAACTGCGCAGGTCTATGCGAGCACGTAGACGTCCTGTGTACCTGAGTGACTTTCTACCTTGATTGACTGACTAAGAACTAGGGGGGAGGAGTGTTATGTCCTTATAAGGACATCCGCCTGGGATTGGCTGAAGATCCTTTGGCGGGAGATTTTGAATCCCTGTCAGTGGGCGGTGCGTCTGCCGGAGCAAATATAAGGAGAGCTCTGGCAGCGCAGCGCCAGTTCAGTTCCCGTTAATAAACGTTGTTACTTGAACTCTGCTGGTCACTCTTCTTTCCTGCGCCGATCTAACATTAACCAATCATAGAACTAGAAAAAGCCCACCCAAATATAAATGTTTTAAATTTCCCTCCAAAACAGTTGGGGTCATCTAAAGGTTTGTTTCACTTTGGCACAGTTACAGTTAGGGTCATCTAAAGATTAGTTTCATATTACACAACTATATACATTCAATACATAACAGTGTGTGTGTGAAGAATGTCTACCCGCTGCCACTAATGAAGGATATGATGGCACATTTGGCCAAAGAAAAAATCTTTATGAAGTTGGACTTGAAGGAAGCTTACTACAGAGTTCACATTAAGGAAGGAGATGAATGGAGAATTGCCTTTAATGGCCCTCTAGATTGTTTACAGTTCAAAGTACTCCCATTTCTGAATTTGCTTTTACAATTCCCATAGTAACAGGGAGGGGGGCCTCAGATATTTGAGATGGGGAAGTGAGCTGGTGTACTACCATGAGAACTGAAAGGGAGATTTGCACTCATGAAATATGGCGCTGCTGAAGGAAGGTGTTTACACTCTGTCAAGGCCAAAAGATGGGCTTTTCCACAACATCATACTGGATATTGATTGGACTTTCAGTGCTGGATCCTGAGGGGAGGGATTTGGGGTGACTTTCAATCTGTAACTTTCACATGTTCTGAATCAGATCTTGTCTTGCTTTCTCTGCTTTCTCTGCTTCAAACTTAGTAAAAGTATCTATTCTCTAAATCAAAGGAGTTGGGGGTTTTCTTCCTTGAGTTTTGAATGGAGGGAGGCCTGATATTAGGCAAGATATGCTTTATCAGCCAACCTGGAGACCCCAGTCTACCATGGGGGCTGAGCTGAGGTCATCTGGGATTCCAGTTTTGGTACAGTTCCTTGTTTAGTCCATCTTGAAAGTGATAGACAAACAAGCACTCCAGATACCCCCTCAGTTTTCCAGCCAGGCTGTGGAATTCCCAAATTTACTTGGCTATTGGTCAACTCCCTTGTTTTATGGAGTAGATTCCAGATTCCACTTGATGTGCTTGTGCAGGGTCCTTGAATCTAGCTGAAAAGTCCTACATGAAGGCATCATGTAGGAGTTTTCATCATGACGTTGGACACCACCACCACCACCACCACCCCGGACCCACAGACATGGTTATCCTGGAGTATGCTGGGATCACTAGGACTGTTGAGGTGTGCAGGTGTGGTGGGGTAGTGCTGGCACCATCGATGGCGTCTGTTGCAGGATGCTGCAATGGTGGATGTTAGCTGAGGTATGAGAGAAGAAGATGAGGTAAGGGTGGCCAGGACTTGCAAATCGGCAGAGGAGGAGATGTTATACTCCTCTGGGGATATTGTTCCCTCCCTCTTTCCACCTCCCCCTCCCCTCCCCCTTCCCTTTGCAGGATGGGTTTATGAACTGCTACGAAGGACCTTTTCTCATGTTCCAACTTATGCCTCTCGCTGGAGGCAAAGATCGAGCACTACTGTGGGGGAGCTGAGGGACTTCCTTATACCCCAACAGAGGAGACGAAACATTATTCCCGGTGTAACCATCTTTGGAGGCAATAACCATTATGAGAGGATGGTTTGGATATGGCCCTCTGTTAGGTGAAAAAAAGGACATTGGACCTTCTCCCTTCATGAAAGGACAGTGGAGTCCAGCTCTACGACAGACTTTTTGCAATCTTTTTTTTTATTGAAAAAGTTTTATATACAAAATTTTTCCATTTCTACCTGCACAATAGCAGAGTAGGATTTTTGTAAAATATCATCTCTCAATCTTCTGTCAGTAAAGTAGACAATGACACCTCTAGGCAAATTCCTTTGTTTGGCTACACGTGAGTTGACTCTATAAACTTTCTCCATACAACCAAGAATTAGCTCATCTTCCAACTTTAATAATTCTGCAAACTGGTCCAGAATGCGGCCGCATGGGTGGTTATGGGCGCAACCCATTGTGCCCATGTGACACCCCTCCTGCACGAGCTGCACTGGCTCCCAGTGGTATTCTAGGTGCTATTCAAGGTGTTGGTCACCACCTTCAAAGCGCTCCATGGCATAGGACCTGGGTACCTTCGAGACTGACTTCTGCCACCAGTAGCCTACCACCGGCCAGTCTGCTCCCACAGAGAAGGTCTCCTCAGGGTGCCATCGGCCAAGTTATGTCGGCTGGTGATACTCAGGGGGAGAGCCTTCTCTATGGGAGCCCCTGCCCTGTGGAATGAACTGCCCCCGGAAATGCATAGAATCTCCAACCTCCGTGTATTTTGCTGTGCCCTCAAGACCCTGCTGTTCTTCCAGGCCGGGTTATCAATGAAATGATTTTAAATTGGGTGTTTTAAATTTTGGGTTTTACATCAGAGTCAAAATATTTAATAATTTTAATTATTTTTAATTCATGTCTGTCTTTGTGCTTTTAATAGGCTGTGCACTGCCCTAAGTCCTTTGGGAGAAGGGTGGTATAGAAATAAAATTATTATTATTATTATTATTATTATTATTATTATTATTATTATTATTATTATTATTTAATCTGTAGTGAGATTCACAGTCTTTGAGGCTGGTTAATAGCTCAGCAGCTCAAGTCCTAACCAAGGACCTAGGAACTGTTAAGATATCGTCGGAGGATGTAAGCTGTTCCGAGTAAGGTGGTTTTTTGTAGAGTCAAAATGTTCAAGTTCGGTAAATTTAGAATTTCTAAATAGCGGGGTAGCCCTTTGGGTATTGCTCCAAGGGCTCCAATTACAATCGGAACAACATATGATTTCTTTTTCCATAGTCGTTCAACTTCGATTTGCAAGTCCCGGTACTTTGTGATTTTTTCTTGCTGCTTATCTTCAATCCGTGCATCACCAGGTATTGCAATGTCAATGAACCATACTTTTTTCTTTTCAACTACCGTTATGTCAGGTGTGTTGTGGACCAAGTGCCTGTCAGTCTGAATCCTAAAGTCCCACAAGATCTTGAGTTTTTCATTCTCTAGAACTTTCTCAACCTGATGTTCCCAGTGGTTTTTGCTGTACTCAAATCCAAACTTCTGGCACAATTTCCAGTGAATGATCTTAGCAACACGGTCATGGCGTTGTAGGTAGTCGGTTTGTGAAATTTTGCTGCATCCACTGATCAGGTGGTCGACTGTCTCATCTTTCTCATTACAGAGGCGGCATTTGCTGTTGGTGGTAACATGTTGAATTTTTGCCTTCATGCAGTTTGTGGCTAGGGCTTGTTCTTGAGCTGCCAAAATAAAGCTTTCTGTTTCTTTTTTCAGTACTCCTGATCTTAACCAGTTCCAAGTTAGTTTCTAGTCACCTTTGCCTTCAATACTTTTCAAGTATTGGCCATGCAGAGCTTTGCTTTTCCAATTTTCAGCTCGCTGCTCAATTACTTCTTTCTTATATTCTGCTTTTGTTTTAGTTGTCTTTAAAAGGCCTCCTTTATTTACTTCCTTAATCATTGGTTCTTCACTTTTCTGGATGTAATCATTCAAGCTGCATTTTTCTTCTTCCACAGTCTGCTTTACTTGTAGGAGTCCTCAACCACCCTCTGCTCTTGGTAAATATAATCGGTCAACATCACTTTTAGGGTGCAAGGCATGATTCATTGTCATAAGCTTCCTTGTTTTTCTGTCCAAATTGTCTAACTCCATCTGGGTCCAGTCAATTATTCCTGCAGAGTATCGAATCACAGGTATAGCCCAGGTATTTATGGCTTTTATGATGTTTCCTCCACTCAGTTTGGACATTAATATCTTACGAATTCGCCGAATGTACTTGGCTGAAGTTATTTCCTTGACTTTATTATGCATTAAGTCAGAGGCCTCTAAAATCCCCAAGTACTTGTAGCCTTCTTCTGATTTTACTGCCTTTATCGTTTCTTCATTCTCTAGTTCTATTCCATCCTCTTCTATGATCTTACCTGCTTTGGTTGCTATTGTTGCACATTTGTCAATTCCAAACTGCATACCAATGTCTTGGCTGAATTCTTTTGTGTGTTCAGTTAATAAATTCAGTTCAGCTTTTGTTTTACCAAACAGCTTCAAATCATCCATGTACATCAAGTGTGAGATTTTCAGTCCTTTCTTTGCAAGTTCGTATCCACAGCTCAGATTTTTCAAAATGATTGTCAGTGGTAGCATTGAGAGTATAAAAAGTAGGGGGGAAAGGGAATCGCCCTGGAAAATGCCTTGTTTAATTTCAACTTCACCTAGTTCTTCATTAGCCATAAGTTTTGTTTTCCAGAGGTTCATTGAAGATTCCATGAATTTTTGTATTTTTTTGCTGGTGCCAAAGATTTCCAGGCATTTCTTGATCCAGCTATGGGGAACTGAATCAAACGCTTTCTTCATCAATCCATGAACAGGTTGATTCGTCTTTTCTTTGAGTTCTTTAGGATTAGCTTGTCAATCAGCAATTGATCCTTTGTTCCTCTTGAGTTTTTGCAGCATCCTTTCTGTTCTAAAGGAAGCAAGTTATTTCTTTCTAGGTATCCATAGATTTGGTTTGCAATGATACCAGTAAGAAGCTTGTATGTTGTTGGAAAACAGGTGATTGGCCTATAGTTTCCAGAGTCCTTTCCTTTTTCTTTATCTTTTTGGATTAAAAATGTCCTTCCAGTTGTCATCCATTCATCATTTTCAGATGTTTTTAGGACCTGGTTCATCTGGGTTGCCAATCTTTTGTGCACACTTGTAAGTGCCTTTAACTAGAAGCCATGCAGCTCATCTGGTCCAGGTGCACTCCAGTTCTTCACTTTTCTTGACTGTCTTTGCACCATTGCTTTTGTTATTTTCATGTCTTCCATTTTCTGCACTTTAATAGAGTCCTCAACCTGTTTGATCCATTTTGCATTTCTCTTATGCTTCTTGTTGTTTTCCCACAAATTCTTCCAGAATTTCAGAGCTTTCTCTTTATCAGGCTTTTCATTTGTTGTTACTCCTTCTCCATTTTCTAAGCTCTTACAAAACTGGTACTGATTTGCTCTGAACTGTGAGTTTTCCTTGAACTGAGTTATTCGGTTTTCATAACTTTTAATCTTTTCAGCAATGGCAACAACCCTCTGCTTCAGCTCTTCAATTACTACTGCAATCTCCTTATTCCTCAGATCGTATCTTGCTTCCAGGTTGCTTTTGACCTGCTTGTTCTTTAGCTGACCTTGCCTTAGGTTCTTCAAGTTGCTCAATTCTCCACATAATTTTTTGATCTTCAATTCTAACCAAATTTTCCACTTAGGCTTCCCCTTCTTGCCTCTTTGGTTCTTTTGTATTTTCAACCCCAGTTCTTTGGTGGTTATGACAGCTGCTACATACATCAGTTGGTTTGTTTCAGCTAATGTAGTGGTTCTAATAGTTTGCACAGCCTCATTGACCTTTTTTAGTACATTTCTCAATTCTTTCCGGTTCACTTGGTTCAGCTTTGGCAAACGTGTTCTTTCAGCATCTTCCATTTGATGCTTTATTTTTCCAGCTAATTGAGCACTATCTTTTGGTATTTGTTCTTCAGTGCTTCCTTGTTCTATATCTTCACCCATTTCAGTATCCTCTTCCTCCCTTTCTTTCTCAATTTACTGTTGAGACTGCAAATCATTCTTGATGTTACTCTTCTTTGTTGATGTACTCAGACCATTAATTGCTTTCTCTTCTATTGCTATTAATTCTTCTGAAGTAAAAAATGTGTGATTTAGGATTACACATCGTTGGTTCATTAACCTTTGTTCACTGTGTCACAGTCTGTATGGTTCATCTTCCAAATCTGATACATTTGTTTTTGAAATCCACGTTTTGCTGGGCTCAGACTGATATTAAGCTTCCATAATAAAGGTGTTTTCTTCCTTACTCCAGATTTTTTGATTTTTGGGTTTTTCTTCCAGTAGCTTGTCAGCTCCATGCCCTGGTTGCCTAGCAGAGGGAGATGAGCCCTGTAACGCATTTTGCGTAGAATGCACAGGAGCCATAGCATCCAACAGAACCCTTGTTAATCCAGGCGACAGTTCAGCCAGCATAAATTTCATTTTTTTCATATTCACCATGTTTGAATGGGTTGTGGAGCAGATTTTGTCTGGCTCTTCACCTAAGATATGTCTGATATGGTTGCACCTGTTCAGCATAGCCCTTAGGATCATTAGAGCATGCAAGCCCCTCCACCACGACAAGGTAGAGCTTCTCAGAGGGATTATTGTTATTGTTATTGTTATTGTTATTGTTATTGTTATTGTTATTGTTATTGTTATTGTTATTGTTATTGTTATTGTTATTGTTATTGTTATTGTTATTGTTATTGTATACCATGTACAGCCATGATAAAACAATGAACCATACAAAATTTAAAAACCAATTTAAAACAAGATTAAATAAATTTAACCCTGTCAATTTAAGAACCCATAATTTAAAATACCCCAGCCATTTTCTTCTTCAGCCAGGCCAGTCTGTTGAAATAGCAGGGTCTAAAGGGCCCGGCGAAAGGTATGGAGATCGGGAATCATATGTATCCCAGGGGGTAGTTCATTCCAGAGGGCGGCTACCCACACAGAGAATGCTCTCCCCCTGGGGGTCACCATTCTACATTGTTTAGCCAATGGCACCCTGAAGAGCCCCTCTCTGTGGGAGCGTGTTGGTCAGTGGGAGGCTATTGGTGGCAGAAGGCGATCCCATAGATATCCAGGCCCTGGATGTGACACCTCTGTGGCAATGAGAAAGGGGTGGTGTGAGTTTGAGGGCACTGAGAGCAAGTGCTATAGTGCCTGTAAAGCTCACCTTGCCCCAACAGTGTGTTAGTGGGAGGAGGTTTTTCCCTTTTTTAAGAAGAAGTGTTGGGGATGGGGGATGGAATGGTTCACAGGAAAGGCAAAGGAGGGTGACCTATTTCAGTGGTGTCAGGTAACAAGAAATATGGGAGGAGGGTGGCAGGGGGCAGGTATGGGGAATGTGACCTCAGTGTTTAGTACCAGTCTCATGTTCTGCCCCCTTGCACTCACCTCATTTACCTGGTCAGCAGTTCTGTGGTGGCCCTGGTCTTAGGCTGCTGTTTTAAAATGTCAGATCAGCTTGCAATAAGGCTAGCCTTAGAGCATTTGCTCCTAGAAGAGAAAGCTGATCCAGCTTGTATAACTGAGATCTGGCTGGGCCCAGAGAGAGACATTCCCCTTGTAAAAATGTGCCCAATGGGTTATCAAGCATGGCACTAGTCTAGACCTCAAGACCATGAAGAGGATGTGGCTGTTATTATTAGAGAATGTCTAGTAGCCTCCAGAGGCACTGCTCCACAAGTGCCCAGCTGTGAGACCCTTTTCCTTAGGTTGGGCTCAAGGGATCAGGTGGGATTGCTGCTGCTGTACCAGCCTCTCTGCTGCGTGGCAGCTTCCCTACCCAGAGTACTGGACCTTGCCATGGGCCTGGTGGTGGAATTCCCCAGGCATATAGTTCTGGGGGATTTCAACCTCCCATCCCTGGAGGTGGGGGCAGAGATAGCCAGATATTTCATGGAAACCATAACTTTCATGGGCCTGTCCCAGGTCATCCAGGGCCCAACTATTAAAAGTGGTCACACACCTGATTTGGTGTTCTTGTCAGAGCAGTGCCTATGTGACCTGGAATTGGTGAACCTGTCCTTGGTCCCCTTGTCATGGTCGGATCACAGTCTGGTGATCTGGTGAGCTGTACCCCTCTGCAGGGAGGCAGGACCTATTAGATAGGTCCGCCCCCATCAACTAATGGACCCAGATGAGTTCCAGAAGGAGTTTGGGGTTATAACCAGGGGTGAAATGCTCCCGGTTCAGACTGGATCACCCGATTTGGTAGTGATGGGGGCAGGTGGTTTGGAGAACCGGCAGCAAAAATCCCTGTGCCCATCCACCCCCCCATGCCCAGCGCACAATCATCAGAGGCTTTTTTTTACTTTTAAAAGCATTTTTCTACAATCTCTTCTGATGAAAAAATGCTTTTAAAAGTAAAAAAAAAGCCTCTGATGATCGCGCGGCTCAACTGTGATCATCAGAGGCTTTTCAAAGCATTTTTTTCTGCAACCTTTTGGCCGAAGAGGTGGTAAAAAAATGCTTTGAAAAGTCTCTGATGATCTCAGCTGAGTTGCCTGATCGACAGAGAGGTATTTTTTAAAACGCATGGCAAGATACTGCAACAGAGTAGTTTTTTTGGCAATTGGGTTGTCAGGAAGTCAAAAAAATATCTAATTGTAAATTTCTCATCAACTGAATACTTTAGTTTAGATTGAATAGTATTTACTCAGTCACTTTTGTAACTTGATAAAAATATTTTAATGAGAACTATTATTGATTTCCACACAGAATCACATTGGGTAACTAACTACCCTGGCTTTGAATTCAACTCTAAAGTACTTTTTTTTTTTTTTTTTTTTGCAATTCTCATAGTTATTAACAAATCAGAGAGCAGTAAATGCAAACAAAATAGCATCAAGAAAAAAAAAGGGAAGCCAAAGAAACAAATTATTACTGAAAAGTATTTTTTAAATGAATGAATATTTTCAGTCAGATGAACATGGCAAATAGGAAATTCAGCACAATCCAAATTTACCTGCCAATACATCTAATATCTTAAAATTGAAGTTTTTGTGTGCATTTTTTCTCAAAAAAGGTCATATCTAAAAAATCATTTAATATCAACTGGGTTTTACTTTCCATGTCTGAAAAAACAACAACAAAAGACAACCACAGACTATAATCATAATCAATAAATAAAAAACATTGCATTTGTAAATCTTTTAGAAACTTTTAAAAAGTTTTTTTTAATATACACTTTTTTTCCTTTCCATAAGTCTTGAAATGTTACAGATACCCTGTTTCCCTGAAAAATACGACATCCCCTGATAATAAGCCCAATCAGGCTTTGGAATGCTTGCACTAAAATAAGTCCACTCTCAAAAATAAGCTCTCCCTGAACATATTTAACTACATGCCCAAATGGTCCCCACCATTTCCTCTGGTCAGGGTTAGGGGGACAGAACTGGAAATCATGTAAGACTGCAAGAAGAGCCCTATCTTGCTCCACCTCCCCAAAATTAAGGCCAAGCGCTTATTTCGGGGTTCAAAAAAATATAAGACAGGGTCTTATTTTTAGGGAAACATGGTATCATGAAAGAATTACATTTGAAAATCTGAAAGCCTATTCTTTTCATCTAGCAGCTGCTAGATGAAATAATTATTATATTAAATAATAATTATAATTATTAGTAGTGTTTAGGCATCTTTCTTGGAGAGTGGATTTCAGGCTGAAAGATTATACCATGAGGGAAAAAAATAGCTTTGGTAAAATACTATCATGGTTGCAGTCTTTTTTTTAATGCTTTTTTTACTCATCCAACTTTGGTTTCCATGGAAACAGAAATAAGAACCAATGGAAGAATACCCAGCAGCATTAGTAGAATTGACTCATCTTCTCGTGGGCTGTTTCCATTACCCATCCAACTCCCATGGCAACAGATGTCAGACTAATGCACACAAGGTAATGCTCTCTTAAATAGAAGACAAAGCTGACCGTGACTTCTGAGTAGATTTTTAAAATCTGGTCTCCTACATGAGCAAGAAAGAAAGATGTTTATTTGGGAAAGAAAAGACTTCTGACTGAAAAGGGAGAGAATACTTATTACCAAGTCATTTTGTCATCTTAACCTGACCTATTGCATAACATTTGGTGAAAAATTAAATTAAATTAAAAAGCAAATTAAAATGGGAGGGGAGGGAGAACCTTGTTTGAATTCAGTATAGAGAAGCCACAAGGCTTTGAATTTCAGAAGGGAAATTTCAAATAAAGGAGGAGTACACTCAATTTGGCCTCAAGCCATGTGATTGTCTTGCTGAAGATTGAAAACACACCTTTCTAGAAACCAATTACTAGGCAGTTTTCAGAATGGCATGGCATAGCAGTTAAGGGGTTGGATTACTGGATGTCATCTTTGAATACAGAAGTTCATTAGGCAACTTTTGGCTTCTCTTTAGCCCAACTTATTCCACAGATTGTTGTAAAGATTTTTGGGATAGAAATAGAAAGAGAGACTATTATGTTTGTCCCCTTGAGTTGATGGAAGAAAGCTGATAGTTTCATACATTTCAATATGGTAGTTCAATAGATTGGATAGCCAACAATTTGATGGCTAGAAGCCATATTTAAAAGTTGAAAGAGTCTACACAAAGAGGATGAAAAGCAGAGTCATGCTGTGAAAAGGGCAAGACATTCATTTCTTCTAGGTTATAGCACTTTAGCCTTAAAAGGTAGATCAGATCATGAAACAATTTGTATCAAAATAATGATAGTAACAGAATCTTCCAAGTCTGAATGTGCTTCTCCTCCTTCGTTTATGTGAATTAAAGCACTGCCTTAAGCATATTTGTACATTTTATTATTTTTTATTTTTATTAATCATATTTCTATGCCGCCCACTCTCCAAGGACTCTGGGCGGCTTTCACCAAAGACGGTATACTAATTAGCATATTGCCCCCAACAATCTGGGTCTCATTTTACCCACCTCGGAAGGGTGGAAGGCTGAGTCAACCTTGAGCCGGTGAGATTTGATCTGCTGATCTGCTGAACTAGCAGTCAGTTGAAGTACAGCACTCTAACCACTGTGCCACCTTGACTCTTTCTATCTTGGTGTAGACTTAAGTCACATTTATCTGCTCATCCTTTGGTAACAGATTGTCATGATTGAACCACTTTGCTCCTTTTGAATGTTATCACTATTTAACTTGCCATTGAACTGGGGGGAGGGAAGGGTGGAATGAAATGCTGAGGTTTTGCTCATGACTCATGAGAGTTTGGAAACCATCAAAGTCACTAGCGCAGGGTTTTGAGAAGGAGGTGGATTATTCCCATAACAAAATGATGTCTTATAATTGGACAATGTGATGGGGAGAAAGGGAACCTATAGCTTAATATAGCCTTTGTGTGGGAAAACCAGAGCTGGTTTTGATTCTTCAGTGCTGAAATTTACTTTTGGGAATTTAAAGCTCCTGAGAGTTTTGCCTTATTTTGGGTTCACTAGTCAGACAGTTGACATTAAACCAGCTCCCTATACTTTAATGCAGCCTTCTCAGATGCCTCCAAGAGAGCTATGCAGTGGTGGGTTGCTCCCGGTTTGCACTGGTTCAGGAGAACTGGTAGTAAAAATCTGCCATTGCTCGCAGAACCGGTAGTAATGGCTGGCTGGCCACACCCCAAAACCGGTCCCCTGGTCGCTGCTCACTCACCCCAGCCACCATGTTCGTTGCCGCCATGTTCTTCACCACCAGATGGATTCGCAACTGGCTGACAAACCATACTCAACGAATACTCCTTAATGGGTCTAAGTCTACATGGAGAGAAGTAGGCTGTGGGGTGCCACAAGGTTTTGTCTTAGGCCCAGTACTCCTCAATATTTTCATAAATGACTTAGATGAGGAAATAGAAGGGGAACTCACCAAATTTGCAGAGGATACTAAACTGGCAGGAATAGCTAACACCTTAGAAGATAGGCTCAAGATCCAGATGGACCTTGACAGATTTGAACACTGGGCCCTATCTAACAAAATGAAATTCAACATAGAGAAAAGTAAAGTCTTACACTTAGGTAAGAAAAACCAAAAGCACACATATAAATTGGGGTAAACCAGGCTTACTAGCAGTGACTGTGAGAGGGATCTTGGAGTCTTGGACAATCAGCTAAATAAGAGCCAGCAGTGTGCAGCAGCAGCTAAAAAAGCCAACACAATCCTAAACTGCATTAACAGAGGGATACAATCAAGATAAGATCAAGTGAGATACTAATACCACTCTAAAAACCACACCTAGAGTACTGCATCCAGTTTTGGTCACCGCACTATAAAAAAGATCTTGAGACTCTAGGAAAAGTGCAGAGGAGAGCAACCAGGATGATTAGGGGACTGGAGACTAAAACATATGAAGAAAAGTTACATGAACTGGGCATGGCTAGTCTAGTGAAGAGAAGGACCAGGGGAGACATGATAGCCATCTTCCAATACTTGAGGGGCTGCCACAAAGAGGAGGGGTTAAGCTGTTTTCCAAAGCACCTGAAAGCTAGACAAGGAATAATGGATAGAAACTGACCAAGGAGAGATTCAACCTAGAAATGAGGAGGAACTTTCTGACAACCAACCAATGGAACAGCTTGCCTTCGGAAGTTGTGGGAGCTTCAGCACTTGAGACTTTCAAGAAAAGATTGGACTGCCATTTGTCAGAAATGGTATAGGGTATCCTGCTTGAGCGGGGGGCTGGGCTAGATGACCTATAAGATCCCTTCCAACTCTGTTAATCTGTTAATCTTAAGGAACCATAGAAGGATCTCTCTGCCCTGATCTGAAGATGTGATGTCTGAGCAGGGTGGGGAAGGCAGCCAAAAAAGAATTCCCCTTGATCTCTGTGACTCAACAAAGTAAATGGAAGGCCAGCACGACTGGGAAGAGTTGATGGAGTGGAAATTCCTGACTGCATGCTTCAGCCCTTCAATAGAGCAGCTTCATGAAAGATTTGTCAGAATGGAGATGCAGGGAGAGGCGTTGATGAAATTGTTGGTCCCGGGAGCAGAGCTTGGGACTAGCCAAGTGTCAGCAACCCCATCTCAACCCCAACTGGTGGGGTTGGGGAGCATGGGGCAAGAAGCTGTGGCTGCCTTCCCTCAGGTGGCTGCAGGATAACCCCAAAGGGAATAGGAGCTCCAGCTTTGACTAATGTAGTCCCATAGGTGATGGGGCTGCCACCAGGCTACATGCTGGTCCAGGATGACCAGGAGTCCCTACCTCTGAAAGCCGTATTCGATGGGTGGATGGAGAAGCTAAGTCTATTTCCTGAACCAGATGTGGAACCACTTTGAGAAATATGGAACAACATACCCTGATGAGTTTGCCTGTGTAAACATAATTACTTCAAATTTGGAGGAGAGTAGGTACTGTTTCTCCATGTCAAAGGGGCCTCAGAATTAGGGAATATTGATGATGATAATGATGATAATGATGGATACTACTACTACTACTACTACTACTGATAATAATAATAATAATAATAATAATAATAATAATAATAATAATAATAACTGATTGACAAGCTAATCCTAAAGAACTCAAAGAAAAGACGAACCAACCTGTTCATGGCTTGGATAGACTATAAGAAAGCGTTTGATTCAGTTCCCCATAGCTGGATCAAGAAATGCCTGGAAATCTTTGGCATCAGCAGAAACATACAAAAATTCATGGAATCTTCAATGAACCTCTGGAAAACAAAACTTATGGCTAATGAAGAAGAACTAGGTGAAGTTGAAATTAAACAAGGCATTTTCCAGGGCGATTCCCTTTCCCCCCTACTTTTTATACTCTCAATGCTACCACTGACAATCATTTTGAAAAATCTGAGCTGTGGATACGAACTTGCAAAGAAAGGACTGAAAATCTCACACTTGATGTACATGGATGATTTGAAGCTGTTTGGTAAAACAAAAGCTGAACTGAATTTATTAACTGAACACACAAAAGAATTCAGCCAAGACATTGGTATGCAGTTTGGAATTGACAAATGTGCAACAATAGCAACCAAAGCAGGTAAGATCATAGAAGAGGATGGAATAGAACTAGAGAATGAAGAAACGATAAAGGCAGTAAAATCAGAAGAAGGCTACAAGTACTTGGGGATTTTAGAGGCCTCTGACTTAATGCATAATAAAGTCAAGGAAATAACTTCAGCCAAGTACATTCGGCGAATTCGTAAGATATTAATGTCCAAACTGAGTGGAGGAAACATCATAAAAGCCATAAATACCTGGGCTATACCTGTGATTCGATACTCTGCAGGAATAATTGACTGGACCCAGATGGAGTTAGACAATTTGGACAGAAAAACAAGGAAGCTTATGACAATGAATCATGCCTTGCACCCTAAAAATGATGTTGACTGATTATATTTACCAAGAGCAGAGGGTGGTCGAGGACTCCTACAAGTAAAGCAGACTGTGGAAGAAGAAAAATGCAGCTTGAATGATTACATCCAGAAAAGTGAAGAACCAATGATTAAGGAAGTAAATAAAGGAGGCCTTTTAAAGACAACTAAAACAAAAGCAGAATATAAGAAAGAAGTAATTGAGCAGCGAGCTGAAAATTGGAAAAGCAAAGCTCTGCATGGCCAATACTTGAAAAGTATTGAAGGCAAAGGTGACTAGAAACTAACTTGGAACTGGTTAAGATCAGGAGTACTGAAAAAAGAAACAGAAAGCTTTATTTTGGCAGCTCAAGAACAAGCCCTAGGCACAAACTCGGACGATACCTTAACAGTTGCTCGGTCCTTGGTTAGGAGTCAAACTGCTGAGCTATTAACCAGCCTCAAAGACTGTGAATCTCACTACAGGTTAAATAATAATAATAATAATAATAATAATAATAATAATAATAATAATAATAATAATAATAAAATAAATTCCTGGATTTTATACAGAAATGATTTTTATTTAGACATTTTTTTCCTCTTTTTTCTCTATGTGGTAATTTCTTCACCTTTCCCCTGTGTAAGTATTTTTAATACTGTGAGTTGATGGAAGATCTTTAATTTTTCTTTTTTAATTCTTAATTTTTTTATACATATAAAGAACTTTCTAGTGCTTCTCTTTTTGCTCTTTTCTCTTTTTGCTTTTTTTTTTTTTTGCTTTTTTCCTCTTTTTTTTGGAGTGAAGATTGCCAAGGTGGTTAATATTTTTTATTGTACTGAATTGGATTAAGGCATACAAGAGCCTGAATATTGCCTTTTTTTCTTTTTGTTGTTTTTTTCCCTATATTTTTTCCTTTTTTCTTACCTTATTGATATTAGGGGTAATACTTGCTCCATTCGCAAATGAATTAAGGTATAGAAGAACCTGAAGAATTTTTTATCTGTTTAAACCTTTTGCAACTACTTCACAGAATGAGTAGAAAAGCAAGGGCTATTGGCTCTTCCACATTGACACCCTCTTCGTCACCATCCGGAGGACAGCAATCAACACAGACGATGCTACAACAGGAAAAGGAGAAGGACTGAGAGAAAGTAAAGGAGGCGACACTACAGATGATTTGGCAAGGAATCCAAAATATGCAAACAAAAGTAGAGAATATTGAATAAAGAACAGAGAAAACTGATGAGAAAGTGGAAAGCATACAGCAAATGATGATGAAATATGAAGGTAGACTACAAAAAATTGAAGAAAGGGAAGAGCAAAGGGATAAAAAGATAAGAGATATTGATACTAGACTGGATGAGGTTGAACAAGTTAAGAGTGGATTAATGGGATGGGAGATGGACAGATTAGAATTTTATCTCAGATTTCAAAATATAGAAGAAGAAAAGGGAGAAAATCTGGCAGAAAAAATGATAGAAATCTTAGCAGAAGCATTAGAAATTACTAAAGAAAAGATGATGGATGGCATAGACGAGATATTTCGAGTCTGTACAAGGTATGCAGTGTGAAACAAGTTACCACGAGAAGTCCATATAAGATTTACCAAGAAATGGAAAAAAACAGACAATATACTTTTTATTCCAACAGACATTCATCATGAATATGATATGGATGACAATGGATTTGACTTCTAATATAGAAGAAATTGAAATAGAAGCAAATACTTGAACAGATCACAACCTAGTGACAGTGAAATGGAAAGGACAAAGGATAAGATCTAGATGGACTATAATTAACACAATATTAAAAGAAAAGGACTTTGTAAAGAAAATGGAGAAAGAATTGGGTTTCTTTTTTAAAGAAAATAGAAAAGAGGACACATTGCTGCAAAATCTTTGGGATACAATGAAAGCTTATATCAGAGTCTGATAATAGACTATACAAGGAAAAGAAATATTAAGAAAAGACAAGCCTATAAAATACTAGAGTATGATTACAAGAAACTCGAAAAGGAACTTCAGAAATCTCCACAAAAGAAGGATATCAAAATAAAAATGGATAAAGGGAAACGAGTGCATCAGCAAAACTTAGTACATCAAGCTTTTTTAACTTATTATTCTAAATTGTACCAAGCTGATAAAATCAAATAGGACCTTATCGATGAATATTTGCAGAAGAGAGTTACAAAAATTTCTAGTACACAAAGTGATAGACTGGACCGACCTATAACATCGGAAGAGATCTTATATGCAATAAAACAATTGAAATTATCTAAAGCTCCTGGGACAGATGGCTTGACGGCAGTATATTATAAGACTTTGCAAGAGGAATTGGTTGAGCATCTTAAGGACTTGTTTTGTAACATTCAGCAGGGGGGTAAAATACCCCCCTCGTGGAAGACGGCCTTTATTTCACTGATACCTAAAGAAGAAGAATCTGTTAAACCTGAAAATTTTAGACCAATATCTCTCCTGAATACGGATTATAAAATTTATGCTAAAGTATTAGCCAACAGATTGATGCCAGTTATACAAGATGTGATTCATGAAGACCAAGCAGGTTTTATAGAAGGTAGACATATGAAGGACAATGTCAGGCAACTTATAGATTTGTTGGAATATCTTGAGGAAAAGAAACAGATCTCTGCGGTGCTGGTCTTTTTGGATGCGGAGAAAGCCTTTGATCGAGTCAACTGGGACTTTCTAAAAAAGATATTGCATAAAATGGACTTTGGGGTACAGTTTATACAAGCGATTTCAGCAATTTATCAAGAACAGACAGCACAAATTATTATTAATGGCAGTTTGACTACCAATTTCAACATACAGAAAGGAACAAGACAAGGCTGTCCATTATCTCCATTACTGTTTATTTTGACTCTGGAAGTGCTGTTGAATGCTCTACGGGACTCGGACAAACTGAAGGGAATAGTTATAAGGCAAAGAGACTACAGAACAAAGGCATTCGCAGATGATCTGATTGTTACCCTAACACGACCTTTGGAATCAATCATCCAGATGAAAACCATTATAGAAGAATATGGTCTGGTTTCAGGTTTTAGCCTGAACCAGAAAAAGACTAAGATGATAGTTAAAAATATGTTGGAACCACAAAGGAATGAACTTGAAAGGGTGGCAGGCTTTGAAATAGCTACAAAGGTGAAATATCTAGGGGTACAAGTTGCAGCATCTAATATAAAACTTTTTCAAAATAATTATGAAGAACTTTGGCATAAGATTCAAAAGGATCTTGATATATGGAAGAAGCTGCAACTATCTTTGCTTGGTAGAATAGCAGCGGTTAAGATGAACGTTCTACCTAGATTTCTGTTTTTGTTTCAAATGATTCCGATGCTTAAAAATGATAAGTTCTTGATGGAATGGCAAGCAGGTTTAAATAAATTTATTTGGAATGGGAAAAAACCAAGAGTTAAACTTAAGATTATGCAAGATGCTCGAGAAAGAGGTGGCCTTAAAGTTCCAAATCTACGTTTATATTATGAAGCTGCAGTGTTGACACAAGTTGGAGATTGGATTGGAACAACTAAAAGAGAAATTTTGAACATAGAAGGCCATGATTTGCAATTTCGATGGCATGCATACTTACTTTATGAAGATAAGAGAGACAGTGTATTTAATAGGCATATCTTAAGACACGCCTGGCTGAGAGTTTGGAAGAAGCACCAGCTTCAATTGGATTACAAAATACCTTTGTGGTTGGATCTTGGGCATATTATGCCAAATATAAAGTCACTCGGGGGGTTGTTGTACAAAGAGATACTTTTTAATGATGGGGGCAGATTGTGTTTGAAATCTTTGAACACCCTGTTGGAAGAAGGAGTCAATCTAACCTGGTTGCAGTATTTTCAACTTCAAGCAAGATGGAGAGAAGATCAGAAAATTGGATTGATGCTACACGAAGAAGATTTGGTGACTCAGATAAAATGTAAAGGGCCGATGCATATTAAATGAGTGTATAATTTATTGTTAGAAAGAGATTCAGAGGGTGAATTAGTTAAAGACTGTATGATAAAATGGGCACAGAATTTTGCAGAACCAGTAATGTTGGAAACATGGGAAAAGATTTGGGTCCAGAATGTTAAATTTACACAAGCACAGAACTTGAGGGAAAATTTTTATAAGATGTTTTATAGATGGCATTTAGATCCCAAAAAGCTATCATGTATGTATCCAAATGTTCAACCTAAATGTTGGAGGTGTGATTGTTTGGATGCAACATATTTCCATATTTGGTGGACATGCAGAAAACTGAAACCATTTTGGATTAAACTTTGGTGGGTAATGCAGAATATCTTGAAGAAGAAGCTGGAGTTTTCTCCTCAGTTTTTTTTTTGTTGGGAATAGTTAAGGGCTGTTCAGCAATTGATACTAGATTAATTTTACACATGATTACTGCAGCTAGATTATTGATAGGTCAATACTGGAAGAAAGATAATGTGCCTACTATAGAGGAATGGATATTGAAGATGTCTAATTTGGTAGAGATGGCCAAAATTTCTGCATACCTGAAGGATAGGACCCATGAAGTCTTTGTTAAGGAGTGGAGGAAATGGGTAGAATATATGAAGAATAAATATCAAAGTAAGAAGTTTCAATCAGTGCTCAGTTGAATTTAAATTTTACATATTTAAGTAATTTAAAAGAAAGGTATTGAATTTGATAAATTTCTATTTTTAAAGAGAAATGTATTATTATATTTTATGTAATTGAATTTATAAGTTTGATATTTAGACTAAATGTTAAAGAGAAATGTATTTTTTTTTTTGGTATTCAAAGAATGGAATGTATTGAATTTGATTTTTAATTATATTTTATGTAATGGAATTTACAAGTTCAATGTTGGGAATTATAGTTAATGTTATATATTTTTAGTATCTGTACGATGCTCAAAACATCTTACTAGATTTCTTAAATAGATTGTTTAGGGTTAAGTGTTTTTTTATTTAAGGTTAAAAATGTCTTAAAATAAGGTTATAGAGTTTTTTTTTTTCTTAGAGGGATCTCACCTTTAAAAATTGTTAAATATGTTAAGGTTGATGTTTGTTAAATAGCGGAAGTCAAGGGGGGGAGGGAGGGGTAAGGGGGGTAGGGTGGGTTAAGTAGGGGGTTGGGAGGGGGAGGGGGAAGGGGAAGGGGGTTTTACAATAAAATGTAATGTAAAACTTTTTCAATAAAAAAAAATAAATAAAAATGGATACAGCTAAACATAAAATGGGATTAATAGAAAAAGAAGACTTAGCACAAAAAATCAGATGTGCTAAACAGAACTATTTTGAAGATGCTAACAAACCAAGTAGATGGTTAGCATATAAATTGAAAAAAGAGAGAGAATCAAGAAAAATAACACAGCTAATAGATGACTAAGGACAAATAGATTTGGGAATAAAGAGAAGAAAGAAATTATACAAGATTACTATAGAAAATTGTATGAACAGGAAAACATAGAGGAGGAAACGATACTTGCAAAATTTATCCCAGATTCCTAAAGACATTGAAATGATGTTAGAAGGAAATATAACAGTGATGGAACTAACTGAAGCACTTAAAAAACAAAAGAATGGGAAGGCACCAGCCCTGAACAGGCTGCCAGCGGAATATTACAAGACATTACAGGAATTGTTGAGTCTCCCATTGTTAGAAGTTATGAATGAAGCTATGTTAAAGAGGAAAATACCCAAGTCATGGTCAGAAGCATACATTACACTTGTTCCAAAAGAGGATACTTGACCCACAACAAATCAAAAATTATAGGCCTATATCCCTACTAAATTCAGATTATAAAATTTTTGCTTCAATATTGGCAGAAAGATTTAAAAGATATTTAAATAATTTCATACATTCTGACCAAAACAAGTTTCTGCCAAAAAGACATATGGTATATTATGAGGCATATCCTGAAGAGCAAATGGTTTTGATATCTCTAGATGCACAGAAAGCCTTTGATAACATCAACTGATGATTTATGTTACTTCAATTGGAACAGATGGGCTTTGGTAGAAAATTCATTCAAGCAATAGAAGCCATATACTACAAACAAACAGCAAAAATAATGATAAATGGAGAACTGACAGAGTCTATTGAGATAAAAAAAGGAATGAGACAAGGTTTAAAGATGAACTGGTTTTCTTATATTCAAATGCATTCTAGATATGACAAAGATTTTAAGACAGAAGGTTTTTATAATAATTTGACTAACTTAGATAAAATTTTAACAGGTTCTGATGACTATGTAATTAAAAAACTGTATGGTTATTTATTAGAGGTAGTTGGAAGAAGAATAAGTTAAAGAAACAATGATTGCATGGGGGAAAAATTTTGGTTATGGAATTGATTTAGAGAAATGGCAAAAATTGTGGTTGCAAAATTATAAAATGACAATGTCAACTGCATATAAAGAAAATTTGTATAAGGTGTTTTACAGGTGGCATCTACCCCCTACGAGAATAGCCAGAATGTTCAAGAACAAATCCAAAAGTTGTTGGAAATGTCATCAGACACTGGGCTCGTATTACCATATGTGGTGGACATGTGTAGAAGCTAAAAGATACTGGACTAAAATCCACACATGGTTGGAAAAAATGACAAAAAACACATAGACTTTAAACCAGATATTTTTTTTATTAGGGATTATGCTAGAAATATACAATAGAGAATTGAGATATTTGATTATGAATGTTTTAATAGAGGCTAGAATTGTGTTTGCTAAAAACTGGAAAAATGAGAAAATACCAACGCAAAATGAAGTTATTAAGAAAATCATAGAATGTGCTGAAATGAGTAAATTGACATTTGAAATTAGAGAACAAGAAGATAAACAGGATTATAAGATATGGGATTTATCCCATAGTGGCATAGGAGGCTAATGCCTCCTACTAAAGGCAGCATTTAACATCCAGCTGCCTGCAATTACACCAGTTCGAAACTCCCCAGGCTCAAGGTCGATCCAGCCTTCCATCCTTTCTAAGGTGGTTAAATTGAGGACCCAGTTGTGGGGGCAATAAGCTGACTTTGTATAAAATATACAAAAGTATGAGGGCTATTGCTTAACACATTGTAAGCTACCCTGAGTCTCCGGAGAAGGGCGGCATATAAATCAAATAAAAAATTAAAAAAATTAAAAAAAATTATTTTATCAATGGCTAGATAATAAAACATGGAAATAAAATATGAAACAGGAAATGAATATTATAAATATAATATTTGAAAATAATTTTTATGAAGCGATAAATAAATGATAAATGTGGATATTTATTTGTTTGATAATATGAGAAATTAGATAATTAGTAAACTATGAATATGAGGATGAAGCACAAAAGACTTGTAACCGACTGACACACTGTTTGCAATTGTAATGGACGATGGATTTATGTTTTGTTTAAAAAATAAAAAAATTCAAAAAAACAAAACAAGAAAAAAGCGAGGAATAGCAGTATACATCAAAACACATTTTAAAACAGAACAAATATATATAGGAAGAGGAAAGAATCTTAATGATCGAAATACAAACAGAACAAAAAACAATATTATTGATTTCAATCTATGCACCAAATGATAATCAAAATGAATTTTATAAAAAGATACATAACAAGGTAAAAGAATTAGAATATGAAAACATCTGTATAATAGGCAATTTCAACGCGATTACGGATGTGAAAAAAGACTACCAGAGCAACAAGAAAAATAAAACTAAGAAAAAGACACTACCAGACACGTTTCAAGAGATGATACAGGAATTATGTCTTCAAGATATATGGAGGGAGGTAAACAAGAAAAAAAAAACAATATACATTCTATTCTAGTCCACATCAATCATGGTTTAGGATAGACATGGTATGGATGACGATAGAACTTAGAAAAGATGTAGAAGAAGTAGAAATAATGACAAATATGTGGGTGGACCATAATCCAGTAAGAGTAAAATGGAAAGGCCAATGGAAAAGAAAAAGATGAATAAATAAAGAAATATTAAAAGATAAAGAATATGTTCAGATGATTGAAAAATAAATGAACATATTTTTCAAGATAAAAACAAAAGAGGAAACTTCTCTTCAAAATTTATGGGACACGGCAAAAGCATACATAAGAGGTCTAACAACTGCATATACGGTGAAGAAAAACAAAAATAAAAAACAAGAACGAGATAATCTGCTAAAAGAATTCAAAGAATGTGAATCTGATTTACAGAAGGAACCTCAAAATAAAACCATCAAAAGAAAAATAGATTTGATAAAACACAAAATTAATTTGACCACACAAATAAAGATAGCATGGAAAATTAAGTCAGCAAAGCAAAACGATTTTGAACACGCAAATAAATGGGATGATGGTTGGCATATGAACTGAAAAAAGAAAAAGGAAAAGGAACGATATATCAATTACAAGACGAGAAAGGAGAGACACATAGAAATGAAGACCAAAAAAATATAGTAATTTTTTTTTCAAAAGCTATATGCGCAAGAGGATATACTCGAAGAAGATATTAAATGATATTTGAACAAATCAGATTTAAGGGAATTAGAAGAGACACATAGGGAAATATTAAATGGGCCAATTAGTATGATGGCATCCCAGCAGAATTTTTATAAGATATGTCAACAACCACTAGACGAAATTTTACTAGAAACTTTTAATGATACACTTTTGAAGGCCAAAATACCCAATTCATGGACTAAAGCCATTATCACACTTATCCCAAAAGAGGAGACAGACCAATCACAAATTAAAAATTATAGACCAATTGTAGAAAGACTAAAAAAAGTAATAAATGAATATATTCATTCTGACCAGAATGGCTTCCTGCCAAAAAGACAAATAAAAAATAATATGAGAATAATAATTGACGTATTGGAATATCATGAAGCAAACCCAGACAAACAAATGGCATTAATATTCTTGGATGCACAAAAGGCCTTCAACAATTTAAAGTTGAAATTCCTTACTATACAATTAGAAAATATGAAATTTGGTGATAAATTTGTAAATACGATAAAGAAAATATAGTCAACTCAAATAGCAAAGATAACAATCAATGGAGATATGACTGAACAATTTAAAATAACAAAAGGAGTGAGACAGGGGGATCCTTTATCCCCTTTATTGTTCATTCTATCACTAGAGATATTGTTAAATAAAATCAGAAGAGATAAGGAAATAAAAGGACTGAAAGTAAAAAAAGAGGAATACAAACTTCGACAGGACCCAAATTGTTATCACAAATAGAAGAATATGGGAAAGTAGCAGGACTCAAAATTAACAGGCTAAAAACAAAAGCACTAATGAAAAATCTTACAAAACAGCAGGAGAAAGAACTAGAAGACAAAATGGGTATACAAATGACCAAAAAAATAAAATATCTAGGAATATGGCTAAGAAATAAAGGATCATTGATTAGAGAAGACAATTACAATAAATTAACAAGACAGGTAAAGAAAGATTTAGAAATTTGGAGTAAATTATAGTTATCTTTTCTAGGGAAGATAGCTTCAATCAAAATGAATGTGTTACCAAGAATGTTATTTTTATTCCAAGTGATATCTATAAAATTGGGAGGAAATTTCTTTAAAGATTTCAATAAACTTATGGTGAATAATATTTGGCAGGGGAAGAAAGCAAGGATTAAAATAAAATATTTACAAGACACTGGGGAGAGAGGAGGATTAGCACTCCCAGATTGGGAAACCTATTATAAAGCAACCTCATTGATATGGATTAAGATTGGATGGAATTAAAAAATAAAAGAATTTTAACATTAGAGGGGTACGATCTACAAAGAGGGTGGTATGCTTTCCTGTGGGAGGGAAAAAGTAGACAGCATGGATATTTTCAAAGACATTTAATTAGGGAAGCATTACTACAGATATGGCAAGGGATAAAAAAGAACCATTATGATAAAATTCTGGAATGGCTATCCACTATGGAGGCACAAATTTACCCAAATGCTGTAGATATTGGTAAAATGAAAACTTACAAAGACTCGTTAAATGATCAAGGGGAACTAAGAACAAGACAGGAATTGAAATAACAGGGTACAGACATTGATTGGTGGCCTTATATGCAAATAAAATCTAGATACAAGACAGATTTGGCACAATCTGGATTTCAAAAGGAAACATATGAATTAGATAGAATTCTCCAAGGTACAGAAGACAAGTTGATTAAAAAAATTTACAACTATTTATTAAGATACAAATTGGAAGAAGAGGTAGTCAAAGAAAATATGATAATTTGGGCAAAAAATTTTGGATACAATATTGAATTAGATAAATGGGAGAAATTATGGAATATAAATTACAAATTAACAATGTCTGTACTCTATAAAGAAAATATATATAAAATGTTTTATAGGCGGCATCTCCCACCTGCCAGATTGGCAAAGATGTTTCTAAATAGCTCCCCGCTATGTTGGAAATGTAAACATCAGAAGGGAATTTACTATCACATGTGATGGTCTTGCCATAAGGCAAAAAATTTTTGGCAAATAATTAAAACACTAATGGAAGAAATTATAAACAACAAATAGAAATGAGGCCAGAAACTTTCCTACTGGGAATAATTTCTGGGTCATATGAAAAAGAAATACAATACTTAATCATCCACATAATTACAGCAGCATGGATAGTTTTCACCCAAAACTGGAAAAATAATGATATACCATTAGAAGACAATGTGATTAGAAAAATTATGGAGTGTGCGGAAATGGATAAGCTAACAAAGGAGATACAAGAAAAGGATGAAACAGAATACTATCTAGTCTGGGAGAGAAGGTATAAAAGGTTGGAGGAAAAGGGGAAAAAAGGGACAAAGGAAGACTAAATAAAGGTTAAATTAGGTGGAGAAATATAGGAAGTTTATGTCAAATGTAAATAAAATAATTAGAATAATATAATTAGATTTTATATATATGTATAAAAGATATTATAAGATAAGAAAATGTATAAATGGATTACTAATGCAAAACTGTTGAAAAGAAGATGTAAATATCTGTTTTTGTTTGTTTTTTAAAAAAACCTGTTTAATAAAATATTTTTTAAAAAAAAATAAAGCCAAAATTTACCCCCCCCCCCCCAAAAGATGTTTTATAGATGACATTTTGCACCAGTGAGGTTGGCAAAGATTATCCATATATTAATTGCAGCTAGAATTGTAATTGCACAAAATTGGAAAAGTGAAGAGATCTCTACAGATGAGCATGTGATCAGGAAAATATTAGAATGTTCAAAAATGAATAGACTACCACTAGCAATTAAGGAGAAAGAACAAACTGAATATTATATGACATGGGACTTAATTTATTAATGATTAGATAATAAAAAGGAAAGTTAGAAAAAAGGGAAACAAAAGAAAAAGTTTAGTAAAATAAAGAATATATGTTAAGAGAGAGAAGCAAGTATTATGATTATTAGTTTAATATTAACATTTTAATATTATAGAATTAATGTTAATGTAATGAATATTGTTGTAAATCTTAATTAACATATTACAAATATATTTCTACCCGGATGACACACTGTTTAATTGAAGATGAAATTATTATATTAAAAAATAAAAAAAATTAAATTTTTAAAAAAGGTATCTGGTCAACGATACCTATGAACACATTAATGTGTTCTCAAGATAAAGATGCTGCTTCTGCTCAGATGCTTCCTGCCCTCACAGAGTTGTTGCCTTGGCAGAGTTGGAAGACAGACTGTTCAGCAGTTGGCTGCTATCAGGGTTCCAAGTAATAGTTCTACATTAAGCAAAACTCCAGGAGAGTAGACTCCTCAAAGAATAGCTTTATTGGAAATATCATGTTGGCACAGAACTGGTGAAAACCAACTCTAAAGGTTCCCATAGTTTTCACCAGTTAAAAGAGAAACTTTTCCCACAACCCCAAACAATCAGTCACATTGTAAGGATCGTCTCTCCTTCCAACCTAAGAAAGTACGAACTCTTGAAACGTAGTTGTTCAAAAGGATTCTTTTATTAAGCCGAAGTGAAAGCCATCCAGCTAAAGCACAATCTGAATACCCTTAGGCAAAACAATAGGATTAAGGTGATAGAGACTCCTCCCTTTTGGTCAGAATGCAGATTTTGGCCAATCCACAAGTGTGAAGGTATTTTCTTTACTATTTCTTTTGAGACCCGGAACAACCATGCATTCCCACCAGTACCCTTTAAAGTGAGACAACCCACATGGCTGTCATATAAATTCCTGCAGTTCCCTTCTCAGGCCCCTTGGCGCCAGGATATACGTTATAAAATATCTGATGACACAGGCCGTGCTCCCCCTTCTCCACTTGAATGGCAGTATCACATTTTTGGGGGATCTGACATGGTACTCTCCTTAAAAAGCAAAAGGGTCCACCTGTAAAAAAAACAAATATACACAAGATTTCAAGATTTCATGATAGCATATTAACAAGGTTTGTTCGGGTGTTCGGAGTGAAATTTTCTCAGCAAGATTGGAGCCCTAACATGGTGTTTAGCGACCCATTCATTGTGTGCTGATGGTAAATGTTTCCAAGCAACTAAGTATTGGACTTTCCCTCTGTGTATCATAGAGTCAAGGATTTCCTTGACTTCAAAGTGTTGTTCCCCTTCAATCATGATGGGAACAGGTGGTGTAGATGCAGGTGGTCTGAGGGATATTGAGGTTACTTCTCGTTTGAGTAAACTGATATGGAATACTGGGTGGATCTGCCTGAGTGTCTTTGGAAGGAGTAGTTCAACTGCTACTGGATTGATGATTCTAGTGATGGGGAAAGGTCCAATGAACTTTGGCCCTAGTTTCTTTGAAGGTTGTAATGATTTCAAGAATTTTGTAGATAAGCAGTGGTGGGATTCTGCCGGTTCTAGGGGGTTCGGCCGAACCCTTTGTTAAATTGCTGGCTTGCCCCGCCCCTTGCCCCGCCCCTCTGCACCACTATTTATTGCCAATAAATAGTGGTGGGCGAGGGGCGGGCAAGCCAGCAATTTAACAAAGGGTTCGGTGTTTTTTTGTAATTTTATTGGCCCGCGGAGCTTCAGCATAAGCTATTCAGGCTAATTAGCCTATGCTGAAGCTCTGCAGGCCAATAAAATTACAAAAAAACACTGAACCCTTTGTTAAATTGCTGGCTCACCCCACCCCTTGCCCCGCCCCTCCGCACCACTATTTATTGTCAATAAATAGTGGTGGGCGAGGGGCAGGCAGTGGTGGGATTCTGCCGGTTCTAGGGGGTTCGGCCGAACCCTTTGTTAAATTGCTGGCTCACCCCACCCCTTGCCCCGCCCCTCCGCACCACTATTTATTGTCAATAAATAGTGGTGGGCGAGGGGCAGGGTGAGCCAGCAATTTAACAAAGGGTTCAGTGTTTTTTTGTAATTTTATTGACCCACGGAGCTTCAGCATAGGCTAATTAGCCCTTGATTAGATCGGCTCCCGACTCTCAGCTGTTTTGCTCAGGGCTCTGCTGCTTGCTGCTTGCTACTTGCTGGAGCTAGCTTTGCTGAAAAAGGAAACTGAAAGTAAATTGGCTTTGCTGTTGCTGCAACGTTGGAAAATTAGGCAGGCAGATTGCTTTTCTTTTTCCTCACCAAAAACGGTAGGTGCAAACAATGGGAAATTTAGGGCAAAAGAGGAGAGTTCAAGATTTTAAACACAAAAGAAAAAAAGCTCTATTTAACTAGGGAATTGTAATAATTGAGATACTATTAACTATATATTGTGCTGAAAGCAGAAATGGTTAAGTTGTGGTTTGGAAGAATATATGGGGGACATGGCCAATTTTTTTTTACTTTTAAAACCATTTTTTCTACAACCTTTTTGGCAAAGAGGTGATAAAAAATGCTTTCAAAAGGCTCTGACAATTCCAGCTGAGTTGCCTAATCAGCAGAGGCTTTTTTTCTTTTAAATGCCTCTGACAATCAGGCAACTCAGCTTGGATCGTCAGAGGCTTTTAAAAGAAAGAAAGCCTCTTCCGATCACGCAACTCAGCTTGGATCATCAGAGGCATTTAAAAGCATTTTTTCTACAACCTCTGAAGAGGTTGGGACTTCCGGTGCCACCGCAGGCTTTGGGAGCGCTAGCCCTGCAATTTCGTTAAAGCCACTAGAACAGTGAAAATCAGCTGTCTAGCGGGTTGGAAACTTTCCCCTTGGGAAAAGAGGGGAAAGAGAGCAGCCGGGTGTTGGTACAGCTCCCCAAGTCCCCCAGGAACAATCCTGGGGCTTGGAGGGTGAGAGTTCCCCAGAGACCTGACAGAGCTCCGGATCCGGGATGCTTCTGCTTTAAGCAGAAAAAAGATACCATGACCACCCCTGCAAACAACCTTTTAACAACTATTGGACTTAAAAGCAGGCAGAGCAAAGACAGGAGTGATCACAATTGCAAGTACCAAACTTTAAGATCGAGTATTACTTCCTTCTGTTGGTTAAGAATGGGAAAAAGGAGAAAGGAAGATGGTGCTGGATCATTTAAGGGTGTGGAAAGTGAAAGTTAAAGAGGAAAGTGCTTGTTAACACTGTTAGCACCGCTTAACTTTAATCGATTTTGATTTAAAAGAATCAAGATTTTGAGATTAAAGAATATAGTATTGATTTATCAATAAACTATAACATTTACCAAAGATTGGGATTAAGAGTATTTACTGGATTTACTGAGTTGGCTGCTGGAAAAAGTGCAGTTTGGAAATGGCCTCAAAGCAAATAAAAATAGGTGTTTCTAAAAGTGCTGGGAGCTCACCAGCTTAAACATTTAAAATGCAGTCTTTGATAACCCCAGCAAGCACACAAACATTGACATTTGAAGCCCTTCAGGGGGCTTTAAAAGCACAAGCCTCTGATTTGGAAGAAAAAAATACATCCGCTTTTAAAGATGTGTCTGAGGAAGTGGCTGAAATCAAGGAGTTAATCCAAACCCGAAATAAACAAATAAGAGAAGATATTGTTGAAGCGTTTCAGGGTTTGGTAGGTCATGTTGCATCGTTGGAGGAGAGGGTGGAAGAAATTAGTCTAATGTGAATTTGGAAAATAAAGTGGATGAGGCTCAAATCAAGATGGAAAAGACACAGGCAAAAGTTACAATGACACAATATAGAGCAATGGAGTTTGCCTTGAGAGTAAGAGGCCTGAGAGAAAATAATCAGGAAAATTTGAGAGAAATTTTTGCAGAAGCTTTTGCTCAATTAACTGGAGAATCAAGGGCAGAGTATGATTGGCAAATAGACAAAATTTACCCTGTTAACTCACGGATTGCCAGACAGAGACTACTACCAAGAGACATTGTAATCTACTTTGTTACTAGGAGGATAAGAAATGGAATCCTACAAGCTACCTATAAAAATAAACTCCAAGTAGCAGGACAGGAGGTTGCAGTACTGAAGGAAATTCCCCCCAGAATGTTGAGATCTAGAAAGGACTATGCATTTTTAGCTGATGATCTTAGAAATCGCCAGATACAGTACAGATGGGAGGTTCCAGCCGGATTAGTGGTGAATTATTCAGAAGAAAGATATTGTCTTAATACAGTCTGGAAGGCAAGAGATTTTTACACCAATGTACTAAAGGCTGGATACCCACCATCTTCAGAAGCCAGAAGAAGAAAAGAAACAGGGGAGGCCAGAAAGGGGGAGAAGGAAGGTATGCAGGCACAAGCCCAAAGAGGTGCTTTGATTACTCAAGAATTATTGCAATTCTCGGGTGCTGCTCAAGCTTTGGAATTATTTGAAAAAAATGGAAGGATCCAAGAAACAAAGACAAACTCGAGCGGCAATTAAACATAAAGACAAGAATTAAAGATGCAACAAACCCAGAGAATAACTCAAGAATTACAAACACAAACACAGAAGCTGGGGGGGGGGGGGCAAGGCCAAAGAAGAAAATCCAGGAGGATTTCCAGTCAGTGCTCTGAAAGTTTCAGGGGGTCAAGGATGGCAACTAGATTTTTAACCTGGAATGTTAATGGTTTAAATTCACCAAAAAAAAGGAAGAAAATATTTCACTATTTGAAACAGTTTAAAAATGATGTAATTTGCTTGCAAGAAACACATATCAGAACAAATGACCAAAAATATTTGATAAATGCAAGATTGGAACACATTTTGTGGCATCTGTTCCAGAGAAGAAAAATGGCATAGTTATATATTTAAGGAAAGACTTAATGGCTAAACTAATTGAAGCAGATCCTCAAGGAAGATATACAGCAATTTAACTATTAATAGAAGGGAAGAAAATACTTTTAATGGGAGTATATACACCCAATCGACAACAAGAAAAATTTTATAAACTTCTGCATAGCAAATTAATACAATGGGATTACAAATCGTGTATACTGATGGGTGACTGGAATGGAGTATTGGATACTAGAAAGGACAAAAAAGGGGCTCTTGCAAAACATTCAAACACGATTGTTTTGCCTAAATCCTTTTTTGATATAATGGATGATATGGAGCTGAGAGATATTTGGCGTGAACGGAATGTTAAAGAACAAGATTTTACATTTTTTTCCTGATAGGCACCAATCCTTTTCTAGAATTGACTTTATACTAATTATGAATGATTTCCTTTCCAGGGTAAAGAAGACGAAGATATGTCCAAGAACTCTAACAGATCATAATCCGGTTTGGACAGAATTGGAATATGGAAAGGGGTCCAGGAAGTCTTGGCAATTAAATGAGAATTTATTTAGATATGAGGGAAATGTGATAGAATGTAAAAAATTAATGAAAGATTTTTTTGTTTTGAATATGCATAAGGGAACACCCATGGAAATGGTTTGGGATGCAAGCAAAGCATATATGAGAGGTGTTTTAATAAATTTGAATAATGCATACAGATGCAGACCGGGGAAAAATGAAGGGAACTAGAAGAGGATATAAAAAAAAGTTCAGGCATTAATACTCAACCCAGATGATAAGAAGACAAAAGAAGCAATTACCTTACTGCGAGGGCAGTTTAACATGTTGATGTCAGATCAGGTCACAACTAACTTGCAATAAGCTAAACATAATACTTTTTGTAATGCAAATAAATCAGGTAAATGGTTAGCATATATGTTAAGGAAAAAACAAAAGTCTCGTAATATAGAGAAAATAGAATATATAGGTAAAGAGGTATATCAATAGAATATGATTAAAAAACCATTTTTAGAATTTTATACAAGGTTGTATGCTGGTGATAAAATACAAGGTATAGATATAGATAGATATCTGCAGGAGGAGAACATTTTTTTTTATTGAAAAAGTTTTACAATACAAAAATTTTTCCATTTCCCCCCCCCCCCGCCCCAACCCCCACCTCCCACCCCCTCCCCCTGCCTCCCTCTACCCCAACCCCTTCCCTCCCCATCCCTCCCCTGACTTCCACTACAAATTTTAAAAGGAAAAAAAATTTAAAACAGGAAAAGCAAAAATTATTAAGTATTCAAATTCTAAATTGAAGAAATTTCGAAAGAAGAAAGAAAGAAAAAAAGAACAAACAAAAGAAACCCAATACTTGTAAGCAAAAAATATAACAATAGACCTATAAATATTAATGTTTATCTAAAGTTAACAATGTTATAATAAAAAAAACCCAATAATAATAACCATTATAATATTCAAACCAATTTAAAAATTATTATACCTCTCTGTAATCCATTAGTATTAACATTACTAATCATATACCAAACTCGATCCCCCTTATAATAAAATATCATATATCACCTGCATATCCATATCAAATAATTTGATCCCAACTACACCCCTTAACTAAAAAAACAAAAACATAAACATAAAACATGCAATATAATATATATAATTATGCATATGTTATTATAATCATACAATTGTATCCAAAAAGGAAATTTTCTATCTCCATAATCCAAATTTCAATCTTCTCTTTGTCTTGATTGAAGTTAAATATACTTTCTCCATCATGAATCCAATTCCAATAAGCTTTGTCTTCCAGCTGCCCTCATCAGCAAAATAAAGCATCTCTCCACACAAACCCCCCAAGTGACTTTATATAAATAATATCCAACCACGAAGGTATTCACTCCTCTAGGTAGAATCATTCAATCTAACTTATACTATACAACCTAAAAGAAAGAAAAAACCAATGCAGCTCCTCCTAAAATTCAAACCTTGAAGAAAAAAAAACCTAGAAACTGCATTCCCAGATGTTCCTTTAAAGCTCTTTCAAATCCTGTCGCCCTTTGCAATTCATTCCTTCGGGTTGTAAGATGTTTTCATTTCCATTCTCTTCTCCTAGATGATAAATTCCAAAAAAAAAACTATGATAGGGTAACCACAGATCGCTGCTACGGTTGCAGCAATCTGTTGACCTTTCTCAGGATGTTAAGTCCAATTCAGGATAAACTTTGTAGTAAAATTTTTATAAGTCTAATATCAATCCAACTCAGGATGAACTTTTTTTTAAAAAATTGTTATACATCTCAAAAGTTTTAACAGCTGTCAACAATAGCTCAAATCCTCAAGATAAACTTCGTAGAAAATTTTTATAATCCATAAATCCAACTCAGTACAAGCTTTAAAAATTTTATAACCTTTTTCCACATCTTTCAATGCTTTCTGTTATAATTTCAAACAGTTCACGATACTCCTTAAATTTCTCATCAGTGGTTTCCAGTCGAATTTCCTCATTAACTTCTAGTTCCTGTTGATTAGCATCACCCCCCATTTCTTGAGGAGCACTGGGCCTCTGCTGCTGTTCATCTCGAATTGTAATATTATTTTTTAAATCTTGCTCCAGCAGTTCAAGGTCCGGTACTCCTCCTCTAGGGTCACTGGGATGCTCAATTTTCTCATCTGAAAATTCCATAATAGAATCCTCTGGACAACCTCCTAGTGCTCCTTTTTCCTTTAGCACTCTTTGAATTTCTTCCTTCTGTTTACATTTTGCAGACTCTCTTTCTTGTTTTTTATTCTTAACATGTTCCGGGGCTCCCTTAAAAATATTTTTGTAAAAATATTCCGCTTTTTCAATAGTATTCAAACAATGTCTCACACCATGGTATCTAAAAATTATACCAACTGGTAAATCCCATCTAAATGGGATATTACTTCTCTTCAATTCCTTAACCAAAAAAGCGAAACCTTTTCTGTCCTTTAGAACCTTCGGTGGTAGCTCTTTAAAAATATTAATTTGTATACCTTCTACCTGCACTCTAGCAGAGTAGGACTTTTGTAAGATATCATCTCTCAATCTTCTATCAGTAAGGTGAACAACAATGTCTCTAGGCAAATTCCTTTGTTTAGCTACACGTGAGTTGACTCTGTAGACTTTCTCTATACAACCAAGAATTAGCTCATCTTCTAGCTTTAATAATTCCGCAAAGGCCTTTGTACAAATTGTTCTTAAGTTTTCTCTTTTGTTTTCTCTTATACCTCTTAATTTAATTGCTGATTCCATAGCTTTAATTTGAAGCATGATAACATCATTCTGTATGTTCTGATTTTTTGCCTCAGCTTCCACAAATTTTTCTTGTATTTCTTGCATCTGGGAGTCAAACTTACTGCTGATCTCAGTCACTTTCTTCCCCATTTCAACCACCACACTTGAAAGATCTGAGACTACTTTGGTAATAGTTTGACTTAATTGGTCATATTTCCCAGAAACCAACTCCTCAAGATTCTTCTGTGAACTTTTTATCTTGTCAACAACACTCACTAGAGACCTTGTTATGAAATCTTTTAAGTCCACATCTGCAGATCCCTGCAGATAAGTCATTTCAGCTTTGTCTTTCAACTGACTCATGGGGGAGCCCCCCCTTCCTTTAGGTTTAGGAGTCATACTTCTGACTTATTATTTACTTTTCAAAAAGACCAAAGAAGTTCTTCTTACTTCAATAAAAAAAACCAGGAAAAATCTATTTAAATCAGCCTTTGTTTCTTTAATTCTTTTCAGTATCAAAATGTTTCTTTTAAAATCTCTCGACACTAAGCTCTGCTTTCACTTTCCGCTCTCAATTTTTCTTCAAGCAGAGCCAGTCGCCATCTTAAAAACACTTTCACTCTTCATCCTCTCCTTCCTTTTTCTTTTCCCTCCTCCTCCAAAAAATCAATAAGAAAAAAAATCCATACTTGCATTCTACTTGCCTTCTTCCTTGTTCAGCTTGTTTAAGTTGTCAATTCACTCGTGGTGTTGCTCATGACATCTGGCTCTGCTAGCTAATTAGCGGAGATCCCTCTCGGCACGGAGCATACTCTGGGGGTGGATAGGGAGCCATCGCCCTGAGCCTTCCCCAGGACAGGGAAAAAAATCCTGGGGCAGCTCAGGAGGCTCAACCTCACCCCCAGAAACTCTCCCCACTCTTTCAGATCAAGAGCGGGTTTTTCGAGCCGCCTGCCTGCTGTGCGGCGGCTCTTAACGCGCCAGGAGGCCGGCGGTCATGAAGAGACTGCCGACAACGACGGAGGCGCCACCGGGAGTCAGGAGGAGAACATTCTTGTAGTTACAGATGAGCAAAGGGAAAGATTGAATCAATTGATAACCACTGAGGAAATTTTCCTGGTAATTAAGCAGTTAAAAGTTGGCAAGGCTCCTGGCACAGATGGACTGACAGTGGTTTATTATAAAAATTTGCAACTAGAAATGGTGGAACTTCTCAGGGAATTATTTAGTAAAATACAACTGGGAGGAGAGGCATCACCATCTTGGAGAACAGCTTTTATTTCTTTGATTCCGAAAGAAGATCAAGTTGATAGTCAGCCAAAAAACTATAGGCCTATATCATTACTTAATATAGACTATAAGATTTTTGCTAAAATACTAGCAAATAGGCTAATGTCAGTTATGCAACAAGTGATTAACAAAGACCAATCTGGTTTTATACATGGGAGACAAATGAAAAGTAATGTAAGGCAAATTGTTAATATACTGTATTTGGGAAAGAACAACCAAGTCCCTGTAGTGCTTTTATTTTTGGATGCAGTGAAAGCATTTGATAGATTGAATTGGCAGTTTTTATTGAAAATAGTACAAAAGATGCAGTTTTTTATTGAAAATAGTACAAAAGATGCAGTTTGGAGAGTACTTTACACAATCTATTAAGGCAATATACCAGGAACAAACAGCACAAATAATAATTAATGGCAGTTTAACAGAAATCTTTAAAATCGAAAAAGGAACAAGACAGACATGTCCCCTGTCTTCATGATTGTTTATTTTAACTCTGGAATTATTGCTGAACAAAATACGTGACTCAGATAATATACATGGAATGAAGATTAGGTATTATGACTATAGGTTATGAGCATTTGCAGACAACCTGGTTGTAACCTTAACCCAACCAGTGAAGTCAGCTATAGGTTTAATGGATATAATTAATCAATATGGTCAAGTATCTGGGTTTAAAATAAATATAGGGAAAACAAAGATGATAACTAAAGATAACTAAAAGAAGAATTAGAAAGAGGAACAGGATGTGAGATAGTAAAAAAGGTTAAATATTTAGGAGTTTATATTTCAACTTCAAATGGGAAATTATATAAGCATAATTATGAACTGCTATGGCATAAAATACAGACAGAGATGGATAACTGGAAAAAATTACAATTGTCTTTGCTGGGAAGAATAGCAGTAGTAAAAATGAATGATTTGCCTAAGTTTTTATTTCTTTCTCAAATGATACCAATACTCAAAAAAGATGCAAATTTGGAGGAAAGGCAGAAGAGTATTAATAACTTTGTTTGGGCAGGGAAGAGATCGAGAATAAAATTAAAAATAATGCAAGATATACGTGAAAGAGGAGGTTTGAAAATGCCCAATTTAAAACTATATTATGAAGCAGCTGTTTTATCAGCAATTAGTGATTGGATTAATCTAACAGATGAAATAATATTGAATATTGAGGGATATGACTTGGTATACGGTTGGCATACTTACCTAGTATATGATAAGAAGGTGGATAGGACCTGTAAAAGTCATATACTAAGAAATACTTTATTGCGAGTCTGGAAAAAATATCAATATAAATTAAGTGACAAGATACCTATATGGGCAGTACCCGGACACGCGATAGAGAATATAAGTGTAGAACAAAAATAGGATGTAACCACATATAAAGAGACTCTTAATATAGAAAGAGGTATATTACAGTTAAAGCCCTTGAATGTACTAAAAGAAGAAAGGGTAATTCAAACTTGGTTTCAGTATGGACAGTTACAAGCTAGATGGAAAAAAGATCAGAAAATTGGTATCACATAAAATAAGGAAAATTTGGTAAAACAAATTAGAGACCAGAGTCAAATGCATATAAAAAGGTTGTATAAATTGATAGAAATAGACTCGGAAACAGAGTTAGTTAAAGATTGTATGATAAAATGGGCACAAAATTTTGAAGAACCAATAATGATGGAAACATGGGAAAAAATATGGGTAAGGAATGTAAAATTTATGCAAGCTCAAAATCTGAGAGAAAATTTCTACAAAATGTTTTATAGATGGCATCTAGATCCTAAAAAGCTAGCTTGCATGTATCCGAATTTACAATCTAAATGTTCAAGATGTGATTGCGATTATGCTATGTATTTTCATGTATGGTGGACTTGTAAAAAAAGCATTTTGGATAAAAATATGATGTATTATTGAAAATACCTTTAAAAAGAGGATAAACTTTACTCCACAGTTGTTTTTGTTGGGTATAATTAGATTGTATGATTATAGAGACCAATTTGATTTTGAATTTAATAACTGCAGCAAGACTGTTGGTGGTGCAGTACTGGAAGAATAAAGATTTGCCTACTATTCAGGAATGGATATTAAAAGTAGCAA
This sequence comes from Masticophis lateralis, assembly GCA_030761175.1. NCBI lineage: Eukaryota > Metazoa > Chordata > Lepidosauria > Squamata > Colubridae > Masticophis > Masticophis lateralis. The sequence continues at coordinate 23,096,455 of JAUDYJ010000007.1, read as the reverse complement.
ACTTAGCAGAGATGGCTAAAATTTCAGCATATTTGAAGGACCACTCAAATGAGAAATATATGTTGGAATGGAGAAGATGGATTGACTATATTCAAAGCAAATATCGGACTAAAAAATTTCAAATAGCTTATGAATGAATAATGAGATGTTATAAAGTATCTAAACTTAGTTCAGTAAAAGAGGGAGATAGAAGGCTATAGTCAGTTATCTTATGTTAGATTATGATTGTTAAATGCTATACCCTGTATTTTGCTCTGGGAAGCAGGGAGGGGGAGGTTTGGAGGGGGGTTGGGGAGGAGGATGGAGGGGGATGGGGAAACATTTGTAAAACTTACTAAAACTTTTCAATAAAAGAAGAAAAGAAAAAAGAAAAATGCTTTTAAAAGCTTTTGAGGGTCCCAGCTGAGCCATGCGATCATCAGAGGCTTTTTTTTTTTACTTTTAAAAGCATTTTTTCATTGGAAGAGTTTTTGAGTTTTGAGTTTGAGGGGACTCAGGGCGGTTTACAGCCATATTAAAACAATCACGTATAAAAATTAAAACTAATAAAATAATTAAACAATTTGGCCGTAAAATTTAAAACCCCTAAAAACCCCTATTAAAATTAACACAAATTTAAGTCAGACTGGCTTGATGAAATAGTAGGGTCTTCAGGGCTCTTCGGAAGGCACGGAGGTCAGGAATCTTTCTTATATCCAGGGGTAGTTCATTCCATAGGGCTGGGGCTCCCACAGAGAATGCTCTCCCCCTGGGGGCCGCCCGTCGGCATTGTCTGACAGACGGCACTCTGAGGAGGCCCTCTCTGTAAGAGCGTATCGGGCAGTGGGAGGTATTCATTGGCAGAAGACGGTCCTGTAAATATCCCGGTCCTAAGCCATGGAGCGCTTTGAAGATGGTAACTAACACCTTGAAACACACCTGGAAGACCATCGGAAGCCATTGCAGCTCGCGCAAGAGGGGAGTTACCCGGGAGCGACGAGTCGCTCCCATAACCACTCGCGCGGCTGCATTCTGGACCAGCTGAAGTCTCCGGGTGCTCCTCAAGGAGAGCCCCATGTAGAGAGCATTACAGTAGTCCAAACGGGAAGTGACGAGAGCGTGAGTGACTGTGCGTAGGGCGTCCCAATCCAGAAAGGGACGCAACTGGGCAATCAGGCGGACCTGATAAAAAGCCCCCCTGGCCACGGCCGTCATATGATTGTCTAAAGACAGCTTGTAGAAAAAATGGTTGTAGAAAAAATGCTTTTAAAAGTAAAAAAAAAAAGCTTCTGATGTTTGTGAGGCTCAGCTGGGTAGGGGGGGAGGGCAGGGGTTTTTGCTACCAGTTCTCCAAACCATCCGCCTCCATTGCTACTGGATCAGGTGATCCAGTCTGAACTGGGAGCATTTCACACCTGACTGGTATGTACAACTGTTACAGGATTAAAATGTAAAGGAAAATGAAGCTGTAATGGTGTATGAGGATAATGCTGCCTGCATTAAAATGGCAAAAGATGACAGAGTAAAAAATAAAAGCAAGCATTAACATTAATGCTTAATGTCCATGCATAAAGCATGGACATTAAATATTGTAATGTAAGAGAAGCCATCAAATGTAAATTGATTAGCTTGCTTCACTGTTCTTCAGAGGACAATTTGGTAGACATAATGACCAAGCCATTGGGTGGAATGCACCATGGGAAGAATATTAAGATAATTGCATTTATGTCTCTTCCAGTCATGAAGGAAGGAGTGTCATGACTGGAAGACATGGTAACAAGGTCAGCCAATGAATAGGCATGGCAACAGCCAATGAGAGCTGAAACAGTTTTGGATTTTCTGCAACAAACTCTGACAGGATAGACAGATAAAACCCATTTACAACACATACAGAAAATGCACAAATAAAACAAATAAAGCAAGCTTTTCTTCTAAATGAGCTTCAATATTCACTCCTGACAAACTTGTACCTTTTTTTTAATGTCACAGGGAGGAAAGAAAAAGGGGACAAAGTTCTCTTCATCCTGTTTTGCTGGCCAAGCAAATAGGATGAAGGTATTTTTCTTTTCATTGCTTAACAATTCCCCCCCCCCCCAACAGAATTTAGAATTCTTGTCTCTGGGGATTAGAGACATTTACCTAATATGGAAAGACAAGGGAAAGAGAAAAGTAAAAGAAAACAGAACTCTCAATTTTACACACTGAGAGAAAAATAGTTATTATTCCTGTAAAGGTAGAACCAAAGTTACGCCATTTTAAGTGTTTTCTGTTACCTTGTTTAACCTTTTTTTATATAACTGGGCGAAGGGGTTATAATGACCTTTTGCTGATTTCATTATTTTAGGGGAACTATGTATTATGTAGTTGTTTTGGCGGAAATCAATGTTCTTAAGTGTTCTGGGAAAATGTCTTAAAAAGGATGTCTTAATGAGGTTGTTTTTGAGTTTGTCTGTTCTAGGAAAAGGGAAGTGCGCATTTGATACGTTGGGGTATATTTTTGGGGGGAAGTTGGGGAGTTTCCAGGGTGGAACTTGTATTACACATATATTATATAAATCTGTAACCAATTCTCAGGGGATGTATTTTTTATGTAACTTGATGTATTCTCATGGATGTATAAATACCACGTAAGTGGAATTTGCCGCTTGTCACCTGCCTGCTTTGCATGCAGACTGACCCTTTGCAAAGTCTATTTTTATTCTGTACATGTTTTTATATCTCTGTTTTTGCAATTTATTCAATAAAGGTTTTTTTATTTCATGAATGACGTCGTTTTGATTCTCACACACACTGTGGTCGTTCACAATGTAAATCACTGTTAAATTAGTAAGCCAAAAAAACACAAAACCGTATTAATTGCATAGAGGGAAGAAAAAAACCACAGTTTTCATATTTTTTTCCCCTTTTAAATACCTTTATTTAGCCAAATTGGTTTTCCAGCTTTGTCCCTGAGCAAAGCCCATTCTTTACACAACTTTCTTACTCTCATCTTCTTCATACCAGCCAGGATGGGCATCCCAAGCCATGATCTCATCCCAAGCCATGAACAAGTCTTCTAGAGGGGAGCCTACTCTGACCCTGAGCTAGAGCTTCCCATGTCTCCCTATTTCCTTTTTTTTTTTCCAAAATCTTTATTGATTAAAAATTATAATACATTTCTGTCATTTCCGGTTTCATGATATTATTATACATAAACAAGTATACTTTCATGGTATTTACATTAATGCATTATTATTATTTACATTATTTACATTCCCATTCATTGCTTTCATCCACATGCCTTTTGTCGGTGAAATCCTCATGGGTACATTATATAAGACTATCATACAAATACCTTTCCAATTTTCGTTCTTAATTTACAATTCACTAAGAGTATAACAACATATATTGCTCATTCAAATTAACTTTCATATTCAATTAAAAGTATCATTATCCATTTTGTCTTTGTTTGATCCAATCGTACCATCTATCCCATACCCTAGAATATTTTGAGCTTTCCTCATTTTTTAATTTCTGCGTTAATTGATCCGATTCCGCACACAAATATACCTTTTGTATTACTTGCTGATCGTTTGGCAAATATTCCTTTTTCCATACTTGTGCATTCGCTATTCTCGCCGCTGTAATTATGTGGTGTATTAAGTATATCTTTTCTTTTCTAATGTTTTGTTTCTAAATTCCTAATAAAAATATCTTGGGGTCTAGTTCAATTTCTTCTCCTACTATTTGTATTATCCACATTCTAATTTTCTCCCAATATGCCTTAGTTTTGGGGCATAGCCACCACATATGGTAAAAAGTTCCTCTAGTCTGTTTGCACTTCCAGCATTTTGAGTCTAAGTTGGGATACATTTGTGCTAGCCTCGACGGGGGTAAGTGCCATCTATACCATATCTTATATTGGTTTTCTTTATAACTTACCGATTTTGTCATTTTAATATTATTTTCCCAAATTCTTTCCCACTCTTCTAATTGGATATTTCCGCCTATGTTTTTGTTCCAGGCAATCATCTGCCCTTTAATTAAATTCTTACTCAATTCCAGTTCTAATAAATATTTATATATTTTAGATATCTTCTTCCCTTCTTTCGTTTCCAGAATTTTGTCTAATCTATTTGGGTTTAACTCGACTCCTCCTTCATCCCTATCTTTTCTGTGTCTATTTTGTATTTGAAGGTAGGGCCACCAATCTAATTCTATTCCCCCATCTCTGAGTTCCTGGCGTGTTTTTAATATCCCGTCTGAGTCTAATATATCTCGGTATTGTATAATTTTTTGAAAGGATATGGTGTTTGGGTGCATGACCGCCTCCACAGTGGAAAACCACCCGGGAACTTTCTTATAACATTTTTTTTTTATTTCCAGCCAAATATCGATTAAGGCACCTCTAATTATATGGTTCTTAAAATGATGATAACTTTTGTTCCCGGAAGTCCACAGGAAGGCGTGCCACCCCATCATTAGATCATGCCCCTCTAATTTTAGTAAACGTTGATTCTCTAGGTTAACCCACTCCTTTATCCACAGCAGGCTTGCTGCTTTGTAATATTTGTCCCATGCAGGAAACCCAAACCCTCCTCTAAATTTATCGTCCTGTAGTGTGTTCAGGCTTATTCTAGGCTTTTTACCTTCCCATACAAATTTTGTCGTAATTTTATTCAAATTGATAAAAAAAACTTTTTTCTAATTTCACCGGAATGGTTTGGAATAGGTAGAGGAGCCTCGGCAGGATGTTCATCTTTAGTGCAGCTATCCTTCCCAAAAATGAAATATTTAGTCCTCCCCACCTTTCTAGATCATTTTTAATTTGGTGAACCAATTTATCATAATTGTTTTTCTTTATATCTATATTTTTATTTGTCAAATTTATTCCTAAGTATTTTATTTTCTTAACTACTTTTAGTCCGGATTGTTTCTCTAATTCCTCTGTCTGTTTCATTGTTAGGTTTTTTGTTATTATTTTTGTCTTATCCTTATTAATTTTCAGACCGGCTACTTTTCCAAATTTTTCCATTTCTTTCATTAAATAGGGTTCAGTTGCTAAAGGATCTTCCAGAAAGAATACAAGGTCGTCTGCAAAGGCTTGGACCTTGTATTCTTCTCCTTTTATTTTAAGCCCCCTAATATTTTCGTTAGCTCTTATCCTTTGAAGCAAATTTTCTAGGGTTAAAATAAATAATAGTGGTGAGAGAGGACATCCTTGCCTTACTCCTCTACCTATTCCAAAGAAATTGGTTGCTTCTCCATTAATTAATATTCTTGCCTTTTGGTTAGTATATATTGATGAAATTAATTCTTCAAAGTTCTTTCCAAATTTCATATTTTTTATCTGTTTGGTCATAAATTTCCAGTTAACTCGATCGAATGCCTTCTGTGCATCTAGGAAGATTAAGGCTGCCTGTTTTTCTGGGTGTTTATCATAATATTCAATTATATTTATAACTGTCCTCAGGTTATCTTTTATTTGCCTACCTGGTAAAAATCCGTTCTGGTCTACATGTATCTTTTGATTTAATATTATCTTTATCCTGTTGGCCAGTAGACTCATAAAAATTTTATAATCCGAATTCAGCAATGAGATAGGTCTGTAATTTTTTATATGGGTAGTATCCGTCTCTTCCTTGGGGATCAATGAAATATATGCTTCTCTCCAAGTCTCTGGTATTTTTGCCTTTCTCAGGGCTTCATTATATACTTCCAGGAGAATTGAATTCAAAATCTCGCCTACACTTTTATATAGTTCTACTGGGATCCCGTCTGTTCCTGGTGTCTTATTATTTTTCTGTCTTTTAATTGTTTCCTGTAATTCTTCTTTAGTTATCTCTCTGTTTAGCATCTCTCTATCCTCTTGCGTAATTACTGAGGTCTTATCCTCCTCCAAGTATTGTTTTATTTTCACATCTGATATCTCCTCTTGACTGTATAGTTCCTGAAAATACTGGATTGCTATCTCCTTTTTCTGTTCAATATTTTTCTGTAAGTTTCCTTGTTTATCTTGTAATTGATGTATAGTCCTTTTCTCTTTTTCTTTTCTTAATTTATAAGCCATCCATCTCCCTGGTTTGTTTGCATGCTCAAAGTATTTTTGTTTTATATATTTCAAAGAATTGATAGTTTTTTCCTGATCTAACAGGTTCAATTTGTGTTTAGCTGTTATCCAATTAATTTTTATCTTTTCATCTCCTGGATGGCTACCTAATTTTTCTTCCCAGGTTCTAATTTCTTCTTGTATCTTATTATACTCCCTTTCCCTTTCTTTCTTCCTTTTACTATTATAGGCAATAGTTATGCCTCTAATATAAGCCTTTGTGGTATCCCATAGGGTCTGTAAGGATGTTTGTTCCTTAGTATTATCTTTGAAAAACCCTGTTAGTTCTTTTTCCAATGTTTTAATAAATTCCTCCTCCTTAATTGTTCTTACATTCATCATCCATCTTCCTTTTTTTGGTATCCGCCCTTTCCATTCTATTAATATGGGATTATGGTCCGCCCATTCATTTATTCCAATCTCTACCGCTCCAATTTCCTGAACTAAGATCTTGGAGATCCATATCATGTCAATTCTTGACCCGGATTTGTGTGGGCTAGAGTAATACGTAAATTTCTGCTCCCTTGGGTTTTGAAATCTCCAGATATCTATCAAATTCAACTCTTCTGTCAAATTGAAAAATGTCTTGGGCAATAAGTTCCTCTTCTTTGTATTTTTTTGATTACTTATGTAATCTTTTCTCCAGTCAACTATTGCATTCAAGTCCCCCAATAAGCAAATTGAATCAATATTTTGTTCAATTATTTTCTCATGCACTTTTTGAAAAAATTCTCTTTGACCATTACTTGGCGCATATAATACTACCAACAATACTTTTCTGTTTTTAATATTTATTTCTATTAACAATACTCTTCCATCCAGATCCGCATATATCAGTTTGCTTTCTACCCTCTCATTCACGTACACCGCTACCCCTCTCTTTTTTTCTTCAGCCGAAGATGTATAAATTTTTCCTAATTTTTTGCATTGTAGATACTTTTCATCTTGCCTTCTTATATGTGTCTCTTGTATGCAAATTATGTCTAATTTTTTCCTAATTAATTTTTTAAATATCTGGTGTCTTTTAATTGGCAAATTAAGACCATTTACATTTAGTGAGATGATTTTTATATTTGAGTCCATCACCTATTTTAACTATACTTCCTATTACCTCTTGTCTTTCTTTTTCGCTTCATTCATTGCTCTCGTTGTTACTCCTTCATCCTCTGATTTTCCACTCTCTTCCTGTGTCTCTTTTCTATTATTCCTCCCCTTGTGAGGTCTATCCTGTTGTTCTGTGGCTATTTTAGATCTACCATTCCCTTCTAATTCTTCTCTTCCACTGTTGGATCTTTCTGTCTCACTTATCTGCTCATACAAGTTTTGTGCTTTCTCTATTGTATCCACCTTTATCCTCTTCCCTTGCCACGTTACTAGCATCCCTTCTGGGATAATCCATCTGAACAAGATTTGCTTCCTATTTAATATCGATGTAAGGAATCCGTATTCTCTTCTCCATTCTCTCACCCGTCTCAGAATCTGTCTCAATGTAATTATTTCCTTTTGTTCATAGTATACCGATTTATCTTTTGTTATTTTATATATTGTATCTCTAACTTTTTTTCTTGCAAATCTTATATGGAGTTTATGTTGTCGAGCATAATTGGTGTGCACACGATATACCTCTTCAAATTCCTTGATTATCTCTTCCTTATCACACTGTAGTACATTTGCTAATATCTCTGCCATTACATTACATAAATCTTCATCCCTCTCTTCCTTAATATTTTGGAACCTTAAGTACAAGTCCGCTTTTTCCATTTCGAGTTGTGCCACCATATGCTCCAGTTCTTTATTGAGACTACCCATTTTTCCATCTATTAATTTTATTTTCTCCTCTATCTGTTCTGCTTTTCCTTCCACCTTTGTAATCCGTTGTTCATTTTTTAAAATTAACTCCTGAAATAGATCTACCTTTCCATCTAGTTTTTGGATATCATCTGTAACTGCATTTTTAACATCATCCATATCTTTCCTCGTCTGTTCATAGTTCTTTACCATGCATTCTTGCATTTTTATCATGGTTTCCTGTATCGATACTAATGTTGTCTGTACAGCCTGCATTGTCATCGTAGTGGATTGTTTTTCTGTTGGAAACATTGTATCTAGTGTTTTCTGTGCTATTGGAGAGGCTGTCGTTCCACTTGGTATTGAAACAATTTTCTTTCCGATTTTCCCTGTTGTTGTTATAGTTGATGTCATCTCTTTCAAAATTTTGTGCTGTTTCTCTAATATGTTATCTATTTTATCCCAGATCCGCATCCACTATGTTCTGTATCCTATGTTATTAATATATATAAATATCTGGGTCTACTCTAATACCGATTTATGATCCACTAACTCTAAACTATGTACCTAACAAAAATATTAATACAATATAAGGATCAGATATAAGTTATTGATATTAAATATTAATTATAGATATTAAGAATAAGATTGTGATATAACTCTAATCAGTTACTTCTAAATAGAATGTTATTACTCCAGACAAAGAAACCCCCAAAACTATTAAAATTACTATATAACTCTAGTTAGATAATGCTAAAAATTAATTGCTTTCAAATTATTAAAATTGCTAAAAATGCTAATTAATTGGGGATTAATTGACTATCTTTGTGTATTTTATATATTCCAAACAGTACATTATTGCCTATAGTTCCAATCTAAGTCCAATTGCTGTTTTTAGATGTCACTCTCCAGATGGATTTTACTCAGATTATCTCCTTTTATTCTTTAAAATTTCAAAGTCTAAAATGGAATTATTCTTTTGTTTATGTGTTTCCCACTAGTCCAGTGTTCCAAGATGTCCGGCACAGTCTCAGTGACGATCTGTTTCTTCTTTTCTATCACTTTGCACTTGCACTTTGTCTTGCCCACTAGCCCTCTCCTTCGACGGAGCTTATTTACTCAGACAAACTCTCTTTCTGATGTATTTATATGTATATTTTCCCCTCCCCTACAGAGGAGGAAAGCTTTAAACTTACTGCCACCAGTTGTCAAAGTTCAGTTCTGCTGAGTCACTCTGGCCGATTTTACTGCTGCCGCTTTTTTCCTCTCGTTGTGCCAACTCTCCTTTTTGCTGCACTTCCGGAGTTAAAATCCTATCCTCCTTTCGTCGGCTCCTCGATGCTAAGCCAAAAAAGAAATCCTTTGTGACGCTGGATCTTTGCTCTCGCTGCCGATTCTCACCGCACTCCCTTCCTGTCTTCCTGTTCTTAAAGACACGGGCCGTCAGGTCTCTGGATCCGCCGTGTAGTCTTCTTTCTTCTATGTCCGAAATAAGGGCTCTCCTTGGTCCGATGGAAGATCGCACCTCTCCTCAACGGGCCTCCGAAGTCGCCCTCCCTCTCACGGTCCTCTCCCGGACCGATCGCCCTTTTTTAAGGGCACCGAAACACAGAAAATCAGTACGGGAAAGCAGAGCTCTCTTTCCTCGTGCTGCTCCGACCTGCGCCTCCGCCGGAAGTCTCCCTATTTCCAATGTAGGGATTTAATCAGCTCTGCTAGGTCTCGGGGATTAAGTTTCTTAATGAGCTTCTGACTCCCCCTATTCAGTTTCCAGACCAAAAAGGAGTCCAGGAGACCTGCTGCTCCCCACAGTGAGTACACACACCTCCTTCCAATGGCCTGTCCTTGCATTATGGTTTTCAGATCTGGGAAGACCCACTGCTCTTCTTAGCAGTGAGTACAGGCAACTCCTTCCGAGAGGCTTTGCTCAGTGACTTCCCAGCTGATTGCCCAGGAGTGAACCTTCTTTCTTTTCCATTCTATTTTCACACAGCCTCTCCCTTTTCCCTAACAGAAGATCCTGTGTAAAACCCATGTACTTTCCAGGGTTGTCGGTTGAACAGATCTTTTTGTGGTTAGGGAAGGCACAGAGGGAGCAGGATCCAGATGTGATTGGAAGAAGGGTCTTCTCACTCACATACAGGCATACGCACATATCTCTCACTGTCCTGGGCTTTAAAAGTTAAAACTTAGAGCTACTTCTTTCCAAACAGCCATTGATCTCAAAACTCAAAAATCCCTTTAGTACACTTGCTCCAAATTGCCAAGGACTGGTGAGGGGGACCCACCCAGTGGTGGTATTCAGCCAGTTCACACCGGTTCAGGAGAACTGGTAGCTAATTTTTTGAGCAGAAATCTCCTTCCAACAGCCTTTTGTTTTTCCCACTTTACAGGGTTAATCCTGTCAGGAAGGCAGGAAGGAGGCATTCTGGTGTGCCTCTGTGTGTTGTGTGTTGTTTCCAGCCTAATCCTGCTTATCTTTATTGCTCTGCTTAAGTGTTTTCCAAAACTGCCTCTGCCTTGTTACATTGTAACAGCCATTAATGGTTCTTGGCAGTATGCCCAGACTTTCTATAACCTGAGCAACTTCTCTGGAGTTTTTTCCCTCTTTGTTGGTACTTTTATTCTGGAGCTTGACTTTCTTAAAGGGGAAGGGTTGTTTTAAGCTTTCTACACTGCTTTAGTGGTTCCTGGCAGTGTATTTTTGGGGTGTACTTCCAAATGGCTGAATCCCGTCCCAGCCACTCCTTGCCTCCTCCATCCCCAATTAAGGGTGGGAGAAGGCGATTGTGGACCTTTTTCTTCCCTGGATCCATAATCTTCTCTAAATGGAGCAATCTGGCTAGTCTTTGGCTTTTTTGTTTGTTTTTTAAAACGGGCTTCAGAAGGTCTTTCTCCCCACCCCTCACTGATGGGAAAGCAATGAGGTAATCTTTTCGGACCACCACTGCCTGCCTGATTGAGTTTAGAAATGGCTGAGAGGCAGGATACAAGCTTGGCATGCTGCCTGATTTTTTTAGTGCCGTTCTGCATAAAGAAATCAACTTAACCATCTCTCCTTTCCTTATTGTGGGAAATAATATATACTTTTGTTTACTCATTAACTTTTATAAACTATCATAATTTATATTAAAAATTATTTATATTATTTCAGATTTTTTTAACTCTAATGGGAAAAAAATTACTTTTTCTAAGTTTTAAAACAGTAAACCTTTCTTTAAAAGCATTTCTAAAATCAGTAGATTCCAATGCTTTTTTCCACTTTACTTTTTGAATTTCATCTTAACATACACACTTTCAATGATACTTTACAAACTTTAAAAATTGTTCAAGCATTATATATATAAAGGGAAAAACCCCTTCATTTTCAAACCCACTTTATAAACCCAAAACCCAGAACACAAAACTACTTTAAAGCTTTCATCCAATTATATATATATCACACCAATAAATATCCAATTAACTCCAATTTAAATCTCTCTCTCAAATTTATCCTCATGGGATATAATTTTTTCTTTTCTTTGGATATTCTTCTAACTATTCATATTTTGAAATTTGATCAATTATCTTTTACAAACTTTGTTAATTATTCAAATCTTATATAGGATAGAAAACACATATTTACAAACTCATTTGATAAATACAAAACTACGTTAAAGCTTTCTTTCAATACATATATCAAACTTATAAAAATTCATCCTAATTAATTAACTCATTAAAGTCACTCCCTCCAGCTTACCTTCATACAGTAAAATCTTCCTTTTCTCAGGAAAGTCTTTCAACTCTCTTTTATTCAAGAAATTCTTAACCTTGTTAATATCTATGAAAGAAGTCCTAAAGTTGTTCTGTTAAAAGTTGTAGATTAGCTTGAAGTGTTTCTTTGTAGAATAAAACCTTCTTTGAGATGTCTATCAAATCTTTTTCCTCAAAGGATTCTCAACTTCATTAGTATCCATGAAAAAAAAATCCAAACTTGACCTCTTAAAAATTGTGAATTTACTTGGAATTCTTGTTTCAATTGTGCTGAGAGGGTTAGATTCAAACCATCATCATAATAAAAACTGGTGTCAATTTATATTCCAAAGTTGCAGATAAGTTATTTGTATTGTACAGTATCTGTAAGTTATCTCACTGGATTGATAATTTTCTACACATAATTGTATCTCTTGCTCTATTTTTATATCATTGATATCATGGATATCATCTATATCATTTGTATCTTTAGTACCTAGTCGATTTATAATATGGGTGATTCTCTGTAAAGAGCTTTCAAAGATCTCCCTGAGGACAGACTGGAGCTCAGGTTTAAGCATCTTTGTAGATCCCTTTAGTGGTCAAAAATGTTTTTTTATTTTTTTATTCATGCACTTCATGGCCCCATTGGTATTCGGATGAAACTCTGAGCTAAGCCCCTGAAAGGACCCAATGGTTCTAATGAATTCCTGCAGAACTTAGCAGTGAATTGGACCTCCCTGTCAGAGAAGATCCTGCAGGGAACATTGTGCAACTTATAAATCTGCCTTATAAACAGTCTGGCCAGCTTTTTTGCTGACAGCAGCCTTGGGAAAGCCATGAAATGGGCTTGCTTCAAGAACAAATCTATTGCAGTCCAAATGACTGTGTTTCCCCCACTCTCAGAGAATTCAACAATAAAACCCATGGCAATTTCTTCCCAGGGTCTGGATGGGTCTGCCAGCTGCTGAAGCAGCCCTGGGGGCTTCCCTGACCTCTTCTTCATTACTGCACAAGTGGCACAGCTTTTGACATAGTCCTCAATGTCTCTTTTCATCTTTGGCCAACAAAATTGCCTCCTGGCCAAGTGCAGGGTTTTCTTTTTTTTTTATTGAAAAGTTTTACAAAAAGTTTACATATATATTCCCCCTTCCCTAACCCCCTTCCCTAACCCCCTCCTCCTCCCTCCCCCTTCCCCCTTCCCCAACCCCCACCCCTTCCCCTTCCCAACCATCCTACTTCCCAGAACAAATTACAGGGTATAATATTCAACAATCATAATCCATCCTAATCTAATTAACTATAGCATCTAACATCTCCTAATACTTTAATTCCCCAATCTGCCTGCTAGATTTGATTACCTAATAACATCTTCATATTTATTCATAACCTATCTGCAACTTCTTATTCCGGTATTTATTTTGAATATAATCTATCCATCTTCTCCAGTCCCTCAAATATTTTTCATTTGAATATTCCTTCAAATACACCAAAATTTTTCCCATCTCTGCTAAATCTGTTACTTTTAATGTCCATTTTTTGAATTGTAGGTAAATCTTGCTTCTTCCAATATTGCACCACCAACAGTCTTGCTGCAGTTGTTAAATTCAAAATCAGATTAGTCTCTGTAACCATACAGTCCATGACTATACCCAACAAAAACAACTGTGGTGTAAATTTTAACCTCTTTTTAAGAATATTTTCTAAGATCCACCAAATTTTTATCCCAAACACTTTAACCTTTTTGCATATCCACCATATATGAAAATAAGTAGCATCCTCACAATCACATCTCCAACATTTAGGTTGTACATTCGGATACATACAAGATAATTTTTTTGGATCTAAATGCCATCTATAAAACATTTTGTAAAAATTTTCCCTTAAATTTTGCACGTGTGTAAATTTCACATTTCTTACCCATATTTTCTCCCATGTTCCCATGGTTGCTCAAAATTTTGCGCCCATTTTATCATACAGTCTTTAATCAGTTCTGTTACCGAGTCTATCTTTATCAATATGTTATACAACATTTTTATATGCATTTGACTTTGGTCTCTGATTTGTTTTATCAAATTTTCATCACTTTGTATAATATCAATTTTCTGATCTTTCCTCTATCTGGCTCGTAGTTGCACATACTGAAACCAGGTTTGAGTTATCTTTTCCTCTTTCAACACATTCAGAGGCTTTAATTTTAGTATACCTCCCACTGTAGTAAGAATTTCTCTATATGTAATTACATCCTGCCTACTTTCTATACTTCTATTCTCTATCGTGTGCCTGGGTACTGTCCATATGGGTATCTTCTCATTTAACTTATACTGATATTTCTTCCAGACACGCAATAAGGCATTCCTCAATATATGACTCTTAAATGCTCTATCCACCTTTTTGTCATATACTAAGTAGGCATGCCAACCATACACCAAATCATATCCTTCAATATTGAAAATCCTTCCATTTGTTGAATTAGTCCAGTCACTAATTGCTGATAAGACGGCTGCTTCATAATATAGCTTTAAATTGGGTATTTTCAATCCCCCTCTTTCTTGTGTATCTTGCATTATTTTTAATTTTACCCTTGGTTTCTTCCCTACCCAGACAAACTTATTAATACCTTTCTGCCATTCTTCCAAGTTGGTATCTTTCTTAAGTATTGGTATCATTTGAAAAAGGAATAAAAACTTAGGTAAAACATTCATTTTTAAAACTGCTATTCTGCCTAGCAAAGACAATTGCAATTTTTTCCATTTATCCATTTCAGCTTGTATTTTATGCCATAACAACTCATAATTGTATTTATATAATTTCCCATTAGAAGTTGCAATATAAACACCTAGATACTTAACCTTTTTAACTATTTCACATCCCGTTACTCTTTGTAATTCTTCTTTTTGATTTATTGTCATATTTTTAACTATCATCTTTGTTTTCCCAATATTTATTTTAAACCCAGATACCTGACCATATTGTTTAATTATCTCCATCAGACCCATAGCAGATTTCACTGGCTGAGTTAAAGTTACAACCAAGTCATCTGCGAATGCTCGTACCCTGTAATCATAATATCTAATCTTAATTCCTTCTATCTCATCTGAGTTACGTATTTTATTCAACAGGAACTCCAGCATTAATATAAACAGTAATGGTGATAGGGGACACCCCTGCCTTGTACCTTTTTCGATTTTAAAAATTTCTGTTACACTACCATTAACTATTATTTGTGCTGTCTGTTGCTGGTATGTTGCCTTTATAGATTGTGTGAAATAATTTCCAAATTACATCCTTTGGACTACCTTCATTAAAAACTGCTAATCCACTCGATCAAAAGCTTTTTTGGCATCCAGAAATATACGCACCGCAGGGACCTGGTTGTTCCTTTCCAGATACTCCAATATATTAACAATTTGACTTACATTACTTTTCATTTGCCTACCTTGTATAAAACCAGATTGATCACTATCGATCATTTGTTGCATTACTGACATTAACCTGTTTGCCAATATCTTAGCAAAAATCTTATAATCTGTATTCAGTAATGAAATTGGTCTATAGTTCTTTGGATATGTCAAGTCTTGATCTTCTTTCGGAATTAGAGAAATAAAAGCTGCTCTCCATGATGGTGGAACCACTCCTCCCTGTTGTATTCTATTAAATAATTCCTTAAGAGGTGCAACCATTTCCAATTGTAAATGTTTATAATACACAGCTGTCAATCCATCAGTACCAGGAGCCTTACCAACCTTTAACTGTTTAATTGCCAAGAGGATCTCCTCCTCTGTTATTAATTGATTCAACCAGTCTCTTTGTTCCTCTGTGGCTATAGGAATATTCTGCTTATCCAGGTATCTATCAATATCTGTGCCTTGTATTTTATCTTCAGTATACAATCTTGTATAAAATTCTAAAAATGCCTTTTTAATCATGTTCTGTTGATAAACCTCTTTACCTTTATAATCTATTTTCTCTCCAGTACAAGATTTTTGTGTTTTCCTCAACATATATGCCAACCATCTGCCTGGTTTATTTGCATTACAAAAAGTCTTATGTTTAGCATATTGTATGTTAGTTGCCACTTGGTCTGACATCAACATATTAAACTACCCTCATAGTAAAATAATCACTTCTTTAGTTTTCTTATCCTCTAGGTTATATATTAGCACCTGTTCTTTTTTCTTTATTTCTTCTTCTAATTCTATCCTTTTTCCCCTCTGCCTAGATCTATACGCATTATTCATATTTATCAAGACCCCTCTCATATATGCTTTACTAACATCCCATACCATATCCATAGATGTTCCCTTATGCATGTTTAGAACAAAAAATTCCTTCATTAATTTTTTACACTCTATTACATTTTTCTCATATCTAAAAAGATTTTCATTTAAGCGCCAAGATCTCCTGGACTTTTCACCATACTCCAATTCCATCCATGGGAATTGGGCTATGGTCGGTTAAAGTTCTGGGACAGATCTTTGTCTTCTTCACCCTGGAAAAAAAATCATTAGTAATTAGTATAAAGTCAATTCTCGAGAAGGATTGATGTCTATCTGAAAAAAATGTAAAATCTTGTTCTTTATAATTCCGTTCACGCCAGATATTTCTCAGCTCCATATCCTCCATCATGTCAAAAAAAGGTTTGGGTAATCTGGCTCTCACTTTAGTAGTTGATAAGAGTTTTTTCTTGTCCAATTTGGGATCCAATATCCATTCCAATCTCCCAACAAAATACATGAATTATAATCCCATTGTAATAGTTTTGTATGTATCAATTTATAAAACTTTTCTTGTTGTTGATTAGGTGTGTATACCCCATTAAAAGTGTTTTCTTTCCTTCTATTAACAACTCAATTGCTAAATATCATCCTTGTTGATCTGCTTCAATTAGTTTAGCTGGCAAGTCTTTTTTCAAATATATCACTATTCCATTCTTCTTTTCTGGGGCAGACGCCACAAAATGTATTGCCAACTTCGCATTCATCAAATATTTTTGGTCATTTATCTTAATATGTGTTTCTTGTAAGCAAATTACATCATTTTAAAATTGTTTCAAGTAATAAGATATTTTCTTCCTTTTTCTGTGGTGAGTTTAGACCATTGACATTCCAAGTTAAAAACCTAGACGCCATTTTCAGGCTCTCGAAGCTTTGCAAGAACCGATTGGAAGTCCTCTTGGAACTTCTTCAGTCTTGCTCCTCCCACAGCTTCGGTGCTTGTATTTGCACTTTCTTGTGTTAATACCTGGGCTTGCTGTATCTTCAGTTCTTGTTCCTTATGCTTAGTTACTGCTCAAGTTTGTCTTTGCTCTTTAACATCTTCTGTTTTTTCAATTATATCCCATGCTTGGATTGCACTTGACAATTGCAGTAACTCATCTTGCATACTCATAGCACCACCTTGAGCTTGTCTCTGCAGACCTTCTTTCTTCCCCTCTATTGCTTCTCTCCCTTTTTTAACTTCTGAAGATGGCGGATGTCCAACCTTTAATATGTTAGCATAAAAATCTCTTGCTTTCCAAATTGTATTAAGACAATATCGTTCTCCCACATAATTCACCATCAGTCCAACTGGAACATCCCATCTGTATTGTATCTGGCAATTTCTGAGCTCATCTACCAGAAAGGCATAGTCTTTCTTGGATTTCAACATTTTGGGAGGAATCTCTTTAAATACTGCCACCTCTTGTCCTGCCATTTGTAACTTATTTTTGTAGGAGGCTTGCAAAACCTCATTTCTGATTCTTCTAGTAACAAAATAAATTACAACATTTCCTGGTAGTTGTCTTTGCCTAGCAACCCATGAATTAACATGATGGATCTAGCAACCCATGAATTAACACGATGGGATTTGCCGTTCAAATTCCCCTCTGGTGTCTCCTGTAAACTGTGCCAGGGCTTCCACAAAAATCTCTTTCAAATTTTCTTGGGAATTTTCTTTCAAGCCTCTCACTCTCACAGCAAATTCCATTGCCCTCTACTGTGTCACCATTATTTCTGCATCTGTCTTTTCAATCTTAGTTTGTGCCTCTTCAACTTTACTAACTAGATTCTTATTAGCTTGATTAACTTCTTCCACTTTGTCTTCTAAATAGTTAACATGCTTTACCAATCCCTGGAGTGCAAAAACAATATCCTCTCTAATTTGCTTGTTTCGAATTTGGATTATGTCCTTAATTTCTGCCATTTCCTCTGAGGCCGCTTTGAATGCAGATTTGATATCTTCTTTAAATTCTTCTTTAATTTTCCCCTGCATTTCTTTTAGAGCTTCCTGAAGCATTTCAGGTGTTAACATTTGCACTTGTGGTTGTATTTGGGCTTGTGTATCTGTTGGGGCCAGTAAAGATTGCAGCCTGGTGGTCTGGGCGGGAGAGCTTCCCGCACTCCCTGCAGATTTAGTCATCCCAAGTTTTGTCTGCTTTGAAGCCATTTTAAATTTGTACAGTCTCAGCTCAATAAGCCAGAAGTCCAAAGCACAAGAAAAAAGCTTTAAATCCTCCTCTTTAAACTTTAAATAAGTCTTATTTTTAAGTCCCAAGGTCTTAGGTGTGTAAATAAAGCCAGCAGTATTAAGCGGGGCTGGTAGCTTTACCAAGTTAACAAGTTAATAAACACTTTCTTCTTAACTTTCACTTTCATCTCTCAGTCTTAACAAGCCAGTGCCATTTTTTCCTTTCTTTAACTTTCCCCACTCTTAGAGACTCAAAAAGAAACAATGTTCCAATAGAATTAAAGAAAGTACTTGCAATTCTGTAGTCTCCTGTATTTGTTCTGCTCCAGAAATCATTGTTGTTTCAAATTGCTTGCAGGGATGGTCGCAGCGCTTTGTTCTGCCTCAAGGGAGATGCGTCCCAGCTTCAGAGCTGTACCAGGCTTCTGGGGAGCTCTCACCCTTTGAGCCCCAAAGATATTTCTAGGGCTCTTGGGGAGCTCTACCCTATGCCTAGCTGCTCTCTTCCCCCTCTTCTCCTGGGGGGGAAGGTTCTTTGCCGCTAGACAGCTGATTTTTGCTGTTCTAGCAGCTAATGAAGTTGCGGGGCTAGCTCTCCTCAAAGGAGCATCTGCAACACCTTGCGGAGCCACCGGAAGTCCGGCCAAGTGCAGGGTTTTCAAATAGCCAAAGTATCCCGCCTACTTAGAATCATGACTCTCCTAAAGCACTTGGAGTTGCAGGCTTTTAGGCAGAAACAATTCTGAGCGTTTCCAAGCTAGTCCATCTCTTAGGGTCAGTGCTTCTTTGTTGACATTGGACCACGGATCAGCTGGCAGCTCATCCCTTATGTTTTTATTAATCCCCTCCTCCATCTGTGGTTCATTGTCATCTGGCTTGTCCTCAGGTAGTGGCCTGCAAGGCAGGTTGGGAGGGAGGAAACATAGGAAGAACCACCTCTTTATGTTTACTATTGTACTGTGGCTTGCATGATAGGGCATCTGCCAGGAGGTTTTTTCCCCTGGGCATGTATTTTAGCTTGAAGTTGAACCATTTGAAGTATTGTGCCCAACAAACCTGCTTTGGGGAGAGCCTTCATGGGGTCTTGAGTGCCTCTAAGTTTTTATGGTCAATCCACACTTCAAATGGAATGTGGCTGCCCTCAAGAATGTGTTTCCAGTTCAATAGTGCCCATCAGACCTCATAAGCTTCCTTCTCCCACACTGCCCACCTCCTTTTGGTCTCCATCAATTTTTGGAGATGTATGTGCAGGGTTGCAAGTTGCCATCAGTGTTCTTTTGAAGGAGAACTGCTGTGATCTCCATGTCACTGGCATCAGCTTTGTGAGAGAAAACTTCTCTCATGGTTTGCTGTGCCTATTGATTGGCTTTGATTGGCTTCTGGTTTGAATGTTCAAATGGACCAATCAGTGCGTAGCTATTGACTCTGAGTTTCCCGGGCTTTGTAACTGACACTCACTCAGTGTCACTGTGTTTTTTTATATTTACCAGCAGAACTATTATTTCTGAACTGTCAGACTTACCGTAGTTTGCCAAATTCCTTATCAGCATCTACTGCGCATGTACACATTCTTTCACTTCTTCTTCTAAAACTTTCCTTTTTTCTCCAGCCAGCTAAGGTCAGGCTGGGGATTCTTTGCCAACATGTAATCTAATTTAGATAGTGAGATATCTTTATTTTCTTACAATAAATATGAGTTTAATTAGAAGATGTATTCCGGTTTTATTGATCAAAGTATACACAAGGAGAATGTCATGATCCAACTCAAAATGAGGGCAATTACCCCACGCAAGGTAACGGGGCTGATTGCCGCTCTGACACTCAGTATATAAGAAACTGCTCTCCAGCGGGAAAATTATCCTAGCTGCTAGCTGCCTTCCTGGGTCAGAGACAAGAGCTGAAGTCACTAAAGCCTCCTTCTGAGGAAAGAAGACCCGGGCTCCAACTGCATGAAGCGACTACAAAAAGAGCTGAATGGACATTGCTGAGAGATGACTACTGATAATCTTTTGTAGATTTTGTTTTGATTGGTTTATTAAACTAGTTTGTTTTAAACTCCTCTGGCTTGTTTATTTGCTGCATTTGTAAACGGATAAGGTTACGGTCTACAAAAATCTCCACAACAATTGGTAGCAGAGGATGATTGAGACCCTATTCACATTACAATGTACTAAGCAGGCATGCCGATGATTAAGCCAATGTGGAAGGAAAGAATTGTAACTCGAGCCTCCACCAGAAGCAAGGCGCTACAAGGCAGACCAATGGAATCCAAGGCCAGGATGACTTTGACTAAGCTGCTCCAGGCACCAACTGAGCAGGAGAGCAAAGGGGCAATGAATTCAGAAACAAGTACCCCATCTCTTGAATTGCTCGCTACTGTGAGCGAATGTCCTACACCCACAGAAGCCAAGACCAGAAGAATGACACTTCTGGCCTTGAGTGTGAATTCGGAAGGAGAGGATGAAATGAGGACAGCCATACTTCGAGCTTTTACCGGCAACAAGTGAGGATCTGGTTGCTGACCCCAGTACCTTATTGCAGATTGCTGCCATGGTGACAGCGGCAAGGGATGGGATTGAAATCTAGGACAGCGCTGGACCGGTAAGAAATACCCAATCCTGTCCCACAACCCCTTTTACTGACTCTGAGCTGAGGGCGGGAAACAATAGATTGCCCATTTTAAATTTCCCGCCGAACAATATGGCACCTGGCCAATCCTCAATTCAAGGTGGCCAAATTAAAATGGCACCACTCATTGCTCAACCAACTACTGATGGCTCGTGGGGACATGTGGATGCTGGCACTGAAGCACAGCCAACTGCTGCGGTGATCCAAAATGATCAGCCAGCTGGAAGTTTAATCCTCCCGATGGCAGTGGCATCGCTGATTTCAGATGTACAAGGGATGCTGCCAGTGCTGGCCAGGTGGACCCTCACCCAAAAGAACAATTTGGTCATGGAGGCCCCAGTAATAAATCCAAGAGGTTCGCCTACCGAACTTGAGATCGCAAATGCGATCAGAATATTAACAGCAGCTTTCAGAGTTACTTTTCAGTCACTTTCTACCCAACATGTGACAGAGGCCTGCCTTGACACCCCTTCGATGACTGCAACCCGCTCCTTATCTGTTTCAAGTGTAGCGGGCTCTCCTGCGGCATCTTCAGCTTTTGGGGCCATCTCCAGGACTGCACCAACTGAGGTTGAGGTCCTGGGGCAGGCACAAGGTCTTCTACGGAGGAACAGCCGAGAAGATCTTCGCATTTCAGTGTCTAGACAAGAATGAGCTGTGTGCCTGTGCAGTTTGGTGTTTTGACCCCTCCCACCAGAGAGGAGCAACCATTGAACAGCCAGCCAATAGGGTTTAAGCCTGCTTCTTCAATAATAATGCTGTTGTCGAGCCTGCCCAGCTCGACACATCAGGGCAAAGGACTTACCTTCTAGGTGGGGCGGAGAGAACACACCTGCTATCAAGAGGAGACGCATGGGCACAATGGTGGAGGGGGTGTCACGGGCTAGGCAGTCGGTCACGCTGAGGATGGGCTAGGCTAACCATGACTAATGAGAGACAATTGCAATTTGCATAATGGGTGGGGTGGAACCTGGAAGCAGCGCTGATTGGCTGGTTGTACAGCGCGGCTCTTGAAACGGAGTTGGGGTGAGGGAATCCCAACGCCGACTTTGTGTTATCCCTTTTGGTGAACTCAGCATAATCTACGGCTTCCTAGAAGACAAAAATAAACTGCTTTTCTGTTTGCTCGAGTGTCTCGTCTCAGCGTGGTTTGTTGGAGTGCCCAGGCTGCCGAGCGGTCTGAGAGCTGTATTGCCCATTTCGAAGTGTGCAGCTCCATGGACAGCAACAGCTTTCTGCCTCAATGCCTGCAAGTGCTAGCATTTTGCCGCCTGGATTTAAAACCCTGAATATAAGCGGAAAGAATTTAAAAGAATGGGTTAAAAGTATTCAAGTGATTTTAATGAAAGAGAATGTGTTGTCATTGTTGTTAGAGCCTCCCCCTAAACCTTGGACTCTGGAAATTGATTTATTGCATCATAAGGCTTTTTATATTTTGTAATTGTCAATTGACCCAGCATTGTACCCAATTATTCCGCATAATTTGAGCATATGTGAGGTTTGGGAAAAAATGTTTAATTTACTTTATTGTAAAAATAAATTGAGGGCAGGGGTAGATATGAATGAACATCTTTGTGAGCTTAATAAGATAAGAGAAGAATTGATCTTAAGGGGGGAGCCTGTGTCTGAATGGAGTTTAATTAGCATTATAATCAACTCTTTAGACTCTAGCTGGAATAACTTTATTTCCCAATTGGATAATACCAGCTATGAGAACATGTCCCTGGAAGTCCTGTCTGGTAAACTTATTTCAGAGGATAACCTAAGGAAGGCCAGGGCGGCCTTCCTTAGAAAGGAGAGACCACCAAGGAGATCTAATAGCCCTGATAGGATGTACACTGTTGGGGAATGTTTTAGCTGTGGATCCAGGGATCACTGTAGAAGAGACTGCCCTCATAATGCCAACGCTAGGGCACATCAAAGAACACCTTCTAGTGACAGGTACAGAAGGAGATCACCTACCCCACATAGAAAGCCACAAGGTAACCCTTCCAGTCAGAGAAGGGGTAGATGGCCAAGGAAAGATGACAAAAAGGACAAGTTTAAGTTCACCACCAATTTCACTGCTGTGGTTGAGACTATTGAGGCAAGGCTTTCAGGAAGCAACGCGAACAACTATGGCTGTTGGACAGTGGGGCAAGTAAACATATAGTAAGTGACTGAAAGTTGTTTACTGAATTAGAAAAGCATAAATCTATGGTCAAAGTTGCCAATGGTAAAAGGGCAAGAGTTACTGATATTGGGAAGGTTTTTATCTCTGGGCTTGGGGAGGTCAGTGGCATTTTATATATACCTGAAATTGATTATAATTTGCTCAGCACTGTCAAAATAAGTGAGAATACAAAGATAGAAGTGTTGTTTACAGATGGAACTGCCATAGTTACCAATGCTAAATGTTTTATTAGGACTGTATTCTGTGAAACAAAAGAACAGATAGCAGATATACTCACTAAACCATTATCCCGGGAACAACATCAATACCTTTTAGGCAAAATATCTTTAGCTATGTGAAGGATGTACTATTTGCCATTATTATGTATGCATTCAATATATGTATTAAAGAAATTTGTACTTGGGATCAATAGCCACAGAGAAGGGGATTGTGAGAGAAAACTTCTCTCATGGTTTGCTGTGCCTATTGATTGGTTTTGATTGGCTTCTGGTTTGAATGTTCAAATGGGCCAATCAGTGCGTAATTATTGACTCTGAGTTTCCCGGGCTTTGTAACTGACACTTACTCAGTATATAAGGAACTGCTCTCCAGCGGGAAAATTATCCTAGCTGCTAGCTGCCTTCCCAGGTCAGAGACAAGAGCTGAAGTTACTAAAGCCTCCTTCTGAGGAAAGAAGACCTGGGCTCCAACCACATGGAGCGACTATAAAAAGAGTTGAATGGACATTGCTGAAAGGGAGAGTTTATATCTCTCTGCTACTGAGAATTTTAAAGATTAATATTTAATTGAAGCCAAGAACTTTTCCTTTTAGGACTAATGGCTAAACAATTAGAAAAAAGTTATGAAATGTTATTTCAATATATGATTACATTGGTGAGATTATTATATGCACAGAAATGGAATGATTCAACACTACTCAATATAGAGAAATGGTTGGTGAAGTTGAAGATTTTGCTGAAATTGATAAATTTACTTCTTTTTTTAAACAAATGACATTATTTACATTTATTGGTGGCTGAAAGCATTTTATAGACTTTCTGCGTAAAAATAAAAAAAGAGATTTGTGATTTTTGGTTTTGAGGATTAAGCATAATAGATTATAGAAATAGCAACAGCACTTAGACTTATTGTCAGATCCATGGATCTGCCATTCTTCAGAGGAAGTGGGGAGGGATTTGGTTCTTCATGCTTTCTTTTCTCTTTTCTATGTATCCTATATCCTGCCTTGCATTCTTCTATAACTTTTCACCTGATTTATAATAGTTGCCTGGTGCCTTAGTTGCCTGGAAATTTCTCACCTGGGGAATGTAAGGGGAGAGTGGGCCATGTGGACTGCAATGCCGGAAGATGACCCTGAGAAAATCCTCTTATCTTTTTCTGAGAGCAGCTGGTACAATAACATCTTCACACCTGCAGATTGGCTAAATCCACATCTGACTGTTGGGATGGCCAGTTGGGATGGCCAGCTACAACCGTGTGCATTCACTTCCAAAAAATTAACTGAAACTGAGCAAAGATGGGCCTTCTCAGAGCAAATGCTGTACGGTAGGCACTCCTCACTTGGAGACATTTCCTAGAACGAAATAAAATCCCATTCAAAGTTTGGATTGATCATAAAAACCTAGGGGCTCTGAAAAGCCAACGAAAACTTTCCCCCAAACAAGTACTGTTAGGATATGGTTTGAGCCTAACAAATTGTCCAGGCAATAAATCTGTTCTGTGAATTTAAGTTTTAATGCTGCATCATTGTAATGCTGAGTCATGCTGTAATTAGTTGTAAACCTATTTAAGAAAGGTACTGGACTTCCAGCAGGGACGTCAGCATGTTAGGGACGAAGGAACAGTTCTCCGCTCCCAAAATCTCTAATATCCTCGTTTTGGGCACCGATCCAGGTGCTACCAACCCTGTAGAGGTCGATAGACAAAAGGGAAACTTCCGAGGACCTCGTGGAGGACAGCAGTCCCCCCGAAGGTTCAGGAAAACTCCTTTAAGTCAGATCGAGGAAGAACCAGCCATCGAGGCAGGCCAGAAACGGTGACAGCTGTTTATGAGGAAGCGAAGATTATAAAAAGAAAGCATCGGTGGAAGGGAAAGGAGGATAAAAGATCAAAAAAAAAAAAAAAAGAAAAAGAAAAAGAAAGAAAAAGGTACATTTTCTGATTGTCAGAAGAAAGCGGGTGGAAGGAAACTCCATGTAGGAGATAAAAGAGAAAAGCAGCGAATGTAAACAGGACGGAGGAGGGAATCCATTTTGAAAGTGACAGCATGTAAACAAGATAACTGAGGGGAATTTTTGATGTGTATTGCGAGCGAATGAGGAGTATATTGGACCTATAATATTCCTTTTTTCCCACTGTTTTCTGTTTGTGAAGACTTGAACTAAGAACTAAAACTTGACTTGATTTGAAAACTGATATTTAGACATATCTTACTGACAACTGGACAGGAAATTGACTTGGATTACAACTGGATACTTAGTATTGCTGTGGTGCAAGACTGTTACAGAAGAAGGAGAAAGTAAAGAGTGAGGGAAGAAATTGCAAAAGAACCAAAGACTTGTTACTGATGTTATCTATTAACCACCAACAGTGACCAAGAAGTGATATTTATATTTATTTTTTTTATACACACACACACACACACACATACATACATACATACATACATTGTTCTGGAAATTCATTTCTTTATATGATTGCATAGTATAAATTTATATCTATTAAATGAAACATTGATTTGTAATTCTGCCCTAATATACTTAGAGTTAATGATTTAGATCACAATACATTTTTTATATTTACATAAAGTATATTTATACGCTTGATTAATTAGTAATATATTAATTGGAAATAATATATCTATATACACATTTCCTCTTGAAATTTATATTTATATTTGATTGCATAGTAGAATCTCAGCTACATTGATTGAATTCTTAATGTGTTAGTCAGTTTTTATATATTTATATATTATTAAATTAAAATATTAAATATACTTTATATATTTAGAGTAAAAGCATATAATTTATATTAATTTATATATTAAATATATATCTATTTAAATTGTATCTTATTACCTTACTAGATAATTATTTAATATCATAAGAGTTATATTTAGTATTTGAGCATTTAATTTTAGGGATAATTAATTGATGGATTGCTAGAACGCCACATTTTTCCCTCAACCCCCCCCCCACTAGTCTTCCTAATTGGTGTCTTATAAATATTAGGGAATATTGAAAGAAGAATATTGAAAAATGAAAAACAAATCTGGATACAAATTTAAAAATCAAACTTATGAAGATTGCTTAGTATACGAAATTCTGGGAAATAATAAAAAGGGAAATAATAATGGCAAATACAGGCATGGCAACAACAACAACTAAAACTAGTAAGAAAATACTATCAAGCCAAATGATTCTTATGGCCACTCCAGTCCAACAAAAATAAACTGAAATCATAGAAAAGGAAAAGATGAGTCCTGCTCTTAATACACAGAATATCCATTCTGCATTAGCGATGATCCAGGAAGGAAGGAATAGAATGCAGGAAACAATGGCTCACAACCATGAAGAGACAAGGAAAAATCACAAAGAATTGAGATTAGATGTGGGTGAAATAAAAGATAATATAAAGAACATGGATGGGAAGATAGAGCAAATCCAACAAAATATAGCGGAAAATGAGCAGAGGATACATAAGGTTGAAGAAAAAATAGAATTTACGACCAGTAGAATGGAAAGAATGGAACAAGACCAAGGGGCATTTAACAAGGAAACCGAAGACGCATTAACCTATCTTGAAATGGAGAAGGCATCCTTTTATTTACAATTTCAAAATGTAGAAGAACAAAAGAATGAAGACTTAGGAGAAATAATGACTGAGATATTGGCAAAGGCAACTAAGATGGATAAGGAAGAATTGTGAAATGGAATTGATGAAATATATAGGGTGTATACGAATTACGCAAGAAGGAATAAGTTACTCAAAGTAATTCACATAAGATTTACAAAAAAATCTATCAAGGAAGAGATTTATAGAAAAATGACAGAAGAAACAACCATGTACAAGGGAAGAGAAATCTTAATTCTCAAACAAATACCGAGAAGAACAAGAGAAGAAACTATAACTTTTTAACTACTCAGTTGAACAAATTTAAAATAAAATTCCTCTGGTTATTGCCGGAAAGCCTACTCATCTCCTGGGAGGAAAGAAAATATACGATTGAGAATTTAGAGAAGGCCCAAGACTTTTTTGATCAACATTTTACCTATGAAGAGGAACAGGAGATGGGAGGAGAAACGGAACCCAGGAGGCAAGAGGTACAGCAGATGGGGAAAGAAGAAAAAGATCAGAAAGATAAAAGAAGAGTGGAGAGAGAAAAAACAGAGGGAAAGAGGAAAAAAACTCCAAGAGTTACCAGAAGCACAGTAAAGTTGAAAATAACAAATAGAGAAGCCAAATAGAAATGGAAGGAGAATTAAAAGTTATCTCAATCAATACAAACGGACTCAATTCACCAAGGAAAAGAAAACATATATTTACGAAATTGAAAAGATTGGACTTTGACATTATAACATTACAAGAAGTACACATTAAAAGGCAGCAACAAAAACTTTTGGAGAACCAAAAGTTAGGAAAATTATATACATCATTAGGAGATAGTAAAAAAAGAGGAGTGGCAGCATATGTCAAAAATCACTTAAAAGCAAAACAGATATATACAGATACGGAAGGACGTATTTTAGTAATGGAAATACAAACAGAAACAAAGTTAATACTACTAGCATCTATATATGCACCTAATGGAAACCAGAGTGAATTTTATAATAAATTACACGATACAATTAAATATCTGGAGTATGAGAACATCTGTATTGTTGGGGACTTTAACGCAATAGTGAATGTACAAGATGATTATAGAAGTAATAAAAAAAGTAAAACTAGAAAGAGAACTTTACCGGACACATTCAAAGATATGATAGAAGAACTACAATTATATGATGGATGGAGAGAGGCCAACAAACAAACTAAACAATATACTTTTTACTCAAATTCACACCAGTCATGGTCTAGGATCAACATGGCCTGGATGACGCCAGATCGCAGAAAGGAAATACAAGATATTGAAATCTTACCAAATACTTGGGCTGACCATAATCCCATAAAAACAATATGGAAAGGACATCACAAGCAAAGGAGGTGGATGATGGATACTGGAATAATAAAAGATAAAGAATATGTACAGATGATGGAGAAGGAACTCAAAATATTTTATCAAATAAATACAAAGGAACAGACTTCATTACAGAATCTGTGGGACACCACAAAAGCTTATCTAAGAGGCCTCACCATAGCATATACAACAACAAAATAAATAAATAAAGACAAACAACAAAAAAGAAAAAAATTTACTGGAAGAACTTAATATGTATGAATCACAATTATAAAAACAACCTGACAATAAAACAATAAGAGCAAAATGTAATCTTATTAAACATAAACTAAACCTACTTATGCAACCAGAAATAGTGCAGAAAATGAAATTGGCAAAGCAGAGATATTTTGAGCATGCAAATAAAACAGGCCGTTGGTTGGCCTATAGACTGAAAAAAGAGAGGGAGAGTAGAATAATATATCAATTACAGGATGAAGCAGGACAATTATATAATATGAACATAGACAAAAAGCGTATAGCTAAGGAATTCTACCAAAATCTCTATACACAAGATGAGATTCAAGACAGAGATATTAAGGAATACCTACAAAAAGTAAGTATCTCAAAACTGGAGGAAACCCATAGAGACATATTAAACAAAGCAATCACAATGATAGAGTTAATGGAAGCCCGCAAGAAATAGAAGAACAACAAAGTCCCAGGCCCAGATGGAATTCCAACTGAATTTTATAAAAATTGTTAGTCTGCAATAGATGAAATACTTCTCCAGGTCTTCAATGATGGATTGCTAAAGCAGAAATACCTAAATCCTGGACTGAAACTATTATTTCATTAATCCCTAAAGATACAGACCCGACCATGGTTAAAAACTATAGACCTATCACGCTGTTAAACGTTGACTGTAAATTATTTATGACAAATATAGTACAAAGACTGAAAGCAATTATACATAATTATATACACCCTGATCAAAACAGCTTTATCCAAAGGAGACATAAAAAATAACATGCGGGCAATTCTAAACATTTTAGAATATTATGAGCAAAACATTAATAAACAGGTAGCCTTAATTTTTCTCGATGCTCAAAAGGCATTCGACAACTTGAATTGGAAATTTCTTATAGCACAACTTGAATTTATGGAATTTGGCGACAAATTTCTAAAAATGATTAAGAAAGTATATTCTTCTCAGACAGTGAGAATTACAGTTAATGGGGATATGACAGAAAGAACCCCTCGGGACAGGGGTTGCTCCTCTGTCCTCGTCCTGTTAGATCTCTCAGTGGCTTTTGATACCATTGACCATGGTATCATGCTGCGTCGGTTGGGGGGTTTGGGGGTGGGAGGCACCGTGCTGCAGTGGTTCTCTTCCTATCTCTCCGACCGATCGCAGTCTGTGTTGGCAGGGGGGCAGAGGTCGATCTCGAGGCGCCTCGTTTGCGGGGTGCCACAAGGGTCGGTCCTCTCGCCGCTCCTGTTCAACATTTATGTGAAGCCACTGGATGAGATCATCCGTGGTTTTGGGGTGAGTTGCCAACTGTACACTGATGATACTCAGCTGTACATCTCCACCCCTGACCACCCCAATGATACCCTCGAAGTAATGTCCCAGTGCCTTGAAGCCGTGCGGGTCTGGATGGGGAGGAACAGGCTTCGTCTCAACCCTTCCAAGACCGAGTGGCTGTGGATGCCGGCGTCCCGGTATAGCCAGCTGGTGCCATCGCTGGCTATTGGGGGTGAGTTATTGGCCCCCACAGAGGGGGCTCGCAACTTGGGTGTCCTCCTGGATTCACGGCTGTCCTTGGAAGGGCATATGGCGGCCATGGCCAGGGGGGCCTTTTATCAGGTTCGCCTGATGCGCCAGTTGCGCCCCTTTCTGGATCGGGAGTCCATGTGCACAGTCACTCATGCACTCGTCACATCTCTCCTGGACTACTGTAATGCTGTCTACATGGGGCTCCCCTTGGGGTGCACCCGGAGGCTCCAACTGGTCCAGAATGCGGCCGCGCGGGTGATTATGGGAGTGACAGGGCGCTCCCATGTGACACCTCTCCTGCGCGAGCTGCACTGGCTTCCGGTGGTCTTCTGGGTGCGCTTCAAGCTGTTAGTTTTGACCTTTAAAGCGCTCCATGGCATGGGACCGGGGTATTTGCGGGACCGCCTGCTGCTACCAATAACCTCCCACCGGCCAGTATGCTCACACAGAGAGGGCCTTCTCAGAGTGCCATCAGCCAAGCAATGTTGGCTGGCGGCCCCCAGGGGGAGAGCCTTCTCTGTGGGGGCACCCACCCTATGGAACGAGCTGCCTCCTGAAGTTCGTTTGATCCCGGACCTCTGTGCTTTCTGAAAGGCCCTTAAGACTTATTTATTCCAACAAGCTGGCCTTGCTTGATTGATTTTAATGGGGTTTTAAATTTTTTTGGTACTATTAATCCCTGGGGTTTTAAATTGGGTATTTTAATGGGGTTTGAGATTTTTATTTTGGAACACCAATCGATTTAATTTAATTTTAAATCCTTTTAATATTTGTATTATATGCGTTTTAATTTGGTTGTTCACCGCCCTGAATCCCTCTCCCGGGGAGAAGGGCGGTATATAAATTGAAATAAATAAATAAATAAATAAATAAATAAATAAATAAATAAATAAATAAATAAATAAATATACAAAAAGGGGTAAGGCAAGGATGCCCTCTATCACCTTTACTGTTCATAATATCATTGGAAGTCCTACTAAATGAAAGGAAGGAAGAAAGGAAGGAGAAATAAAGGGACTGAAGATAAGGAAAGAGGAGTATAAATTGCAGGCCTTTGAGTATGAAGATAAGGAAAGAGGAGTATAAATTGCAGGCCTTTACTGTTCATAATATCATTGGAAGTCCTACTAAATGAAAGGAAGGAAGAAAGGAAGAAGAAATAAAGGGACTGAAGATAAGGAAAGAGGAGTATAAATTGCAGGCCTTTGATGTGGTATTCATAGTAGAGCAACCAGAAATATTGGGAACTAAATTATTGGAGGAGATAGAAAAGTATGGCAAAGTGGCAGGGCTCAAAATTAATAGGCAAAAAACCGAAGTTTTGACTAAAAATATGACTAAGACGCAAGAGACAAAATTGGAAGAAGAATTAGGATTACAAATTGTAAAGAAAGTTAAATATCTGGGAATTTGGCTCACTACAAAAGCAATAATGATTAGAGAAGACAATTATATCAAACTGATGAAACAAATTAAAAAAGATTTGGAAATATGGGATAAGGTACAACTGTCACTTTTAGGTAGAATAGCGTCAGTAAAAATGAATATATTACCAAGACTCCTCTATCTCTTTCAGTGATACCAATCGGCCCAGGAAAAGATTTTTTCAAAGATCTTAATAAAACAATAATGAAATTTATCTGGCAAGGAAAGAAAGCTAGAATCAAAATAAAATGCTTACAGGACACTAGAGAGAAGGGAGGCCTAGGTTTTCCGGACTGGGAGCTATATACAATGCAGCATCCCTAAATTGGATTAGAGAATGGATAGAATTAGCAAGCAAGAGAGTATTATACCTAGAGGAATTTGATCTGAGTCGAGGTTGACATGCCTTTCTGTGGGATGACGCAGACAAG
Organism: Masticophis lateralis; assembly: GCA_030761175.1. Classification (NCBI taxonomy): domain Eukaryota; kingdom Metazoa; phylum Chordata; class Lepidosauria; order Squamata; family Colubridae; genus Masticophis; species Masticophis lateralis. Next base: position 23,064,826 of record JAUDYJ010000007.1, on the reverse strand, counting down.
CAACATGGTTATTTTCAGAGACACTTAATTAGAGGCTTACTATATAAAACATGGCAAGAAATCAGAAAGCAACACTACAGTAAAATCCCGCGATGGTGGTCGCCCATGGAAGCCCTAATCTATCCAAATACCATAGAGATAGGAAAAATGATAAAATATCAAGAATTACTGAATAGTGAAGGAAACTTCTATATGAGATAAGAATTGGGAAGAAGGGGTATAGTTATCGACTGGTGGCCATACCTTCAAATAGAGTCAAGATACACAGCAGACAGAATACAATATGACTTTCAAACAGAACCAAATGAATTGGACAGAATATTAAAAGGTTCAAATGAGAAAATGATGACTAAAATTTACAGATATTTAATAAGGTACAAATTGGAAGAGGAAACAATGAAAGAAAACATGATAAGTTGGGCAAGAAACATAGGTTATAACATAGAATTGGATAAATGGGATAAACTATGGACGGAAAATCTAAAGATGACAATGTCGATTCCATACAAAGAAAACCTATATTCTACAGATAGCATCTCCCACCAGCACGTTTGGCTAAAATGTTTCCAAATACGTCACCAATGTGTTGGAAATGCAAGTCACAAAAGGTGGTCTTGTAGAAGGGTGCAACATTTATGGCAAGAAATTAAGAGAATGATTGAAGAAATAATGAACTTAAAGGTTGAAATGAAACTCTTTCTATTTGGAATGACTACATCACAATATACAAAAGAGATGAAATATCTTATTGTTCACATCTTAACTGCAGCACGCATAGTGTATGCTCAAAATTGAAAATCTGAATTATTACCAACAGAAGAAAAAATAATTGTAAAAATAACAGAATGTGCAGAGATGGATAGACTTGCAAAAGAGCTCCAAGAGAAAGAGGATACCGATTTTTACATAGTCTGGAAAAGATGGTATACATGGCTTGAAGGAAAGATAGGGTCAATAAAACAATGCATAATGCATCATCATTTTCAGATATCTTAGTATACGCTTTGCGGCCTGCCAATGCCTATCAGTTGGCTCTGCATTATACCTCGCTAATTGGTTTACTCCAAATGATATATCAGGTCTCGACCAATTGCTTATATAAGATAGACTACCTATAAGAGACTGATCTCCTTACTAAATTAGGACTTGGGATTTCTTCCTGTTGAAAATCTGTGTCATAGGCGTCTTGGCTGGCTTACATAGCTCCATACCATAACGTTTCAACATCTGACTTATTTTGCTAGATTGAGATATTTTATAACCTCTAGCTGTTTCACTAATATCTAGTCCCAAATAATGCCTGATATTTTCTAAATTTCTGATCTTAAATTTAGTTTGTAACTGTTTAACAATATCTATGGCTTCCTTGTCAGTTTTAGTTATTATAGCTATGTCATCTGTAAACAATAACAAAAATGAAACTAACCCATTATTTTCTCTTTTAAAGAGACATTTATCCGCTACACCTTCATGAAAACCAATCTTATTTAGCTCTTTAACTATACATTGGTTCCACTCAAACCCTGATTGTTTCAAACCATAAAGGCTTTTATTTAACTTCCAACAATCAGTTTGGTTTTGTGTTTCAACTCCTAAAGGCTTCCTGTAGAGATGGTGTGTGTTAATGGAGCATGCAACTATGCCGTCTCCACATCTATATGGCTAATACTATATTTATTCTTAGCCGCCCATACTAGCATTGTTCTTAAAGTACTAGCACGTAAACTAGGAGCAAAAACCTCATCAAAATCTTTTTCGGTCTGAGAAAAACCTTGAGCTACAAGGCGAGCTTAGATCACCTAGATCAGACAATGAATTAATTTCCTTACTCATTGCCTCCTTCCAAGCCTTCTGCTCCTTTTCAGGATAAAGACTGATATCATCATAAATTGAAGGTTCTATGTTAACATGGCAAACTACAGTTGCTTTATATTGATATATCTACTAGGGATGCCTTTCCCTAGTAGATCTTCTAGGCAATATAGGACTCATTGCAGATGTTTAAGTCTCATCCTCCCCTAAACCTACTTCCTGTTCTTCTACCTTCTTCAACAGTATTATTATCATGTCTGAAATCTGCACGCTCTAGTTTATCCCATCCTTCGTGCTCTAGAAATTTAGCACTTGCACTACAGTAAACACTAGTAATTCCCTGTGCCCAAAATCTAAAAGATCTATAATTTGATTCATAGCCAACGAAAAACATTTTTCTGGCTCTCTGTTGATCCTTTCTCCTAACACTAGATGGAATATGTACCCAAGCTGGGGCTCCAAATGTGTGTAAATAACTAAGATTTGGCTTCCTCCCATGCCATAAGGTGAATGGTATTTCACCTGTAGAGGAATGTACCACGTTGTTTAGCACATGATTAGCACACATAACAACCTCACCCCATAAATTTTCAGGCAAACCAGAATCTACCAACATAGTTCTAATCATGGCTTGTAATGTTTGACCTCGTCTCTCAATATAAGAATTAAGTTGTGGTCTGTATGGAGCAGACCGTTTATGCTGGATCCCTGCATTCTGCAAAAACTTTTCTAACCTTTGGTTAGTGAATTCTGTACCATTATTGGTCACAAAGCATTTAACTTTAAATTTCTGTTTCCTTTCCACAAAATGCAGCCAGTTGTTTATATGCTGGAATGTTTCACATTTTGTTTTCATAAGATAACAGAATCCGTATCTTGAGTAATGGTCTACTATGCTTAGAATATAGCAGGCACCTCCTATACTGGGTTTCTTGGGTCCAATTATGTCTACAAAGACTACCTCTAATGGCTTTGTAGTTTTAAAACCATTCACATGGTTTGCTGGTGTAACCCTACTTTTTTGCTGACTACAGCCATTACAACTCAGATATTTACTACATGCTTGTAGTTTTATCCCTTCAGATAACTAAACTGTTTTCTTTAACATCCTGAAATTTAAATGCCCAAGTCTCCGATGTAACAGATGAATACATTCATCATGTGGTTTAACATTCTTACAAACAGACTTAGACTTCGCCACCAATGCTGGGTTCTCCCTTAAAATGAATAAATCATTTTCTAATATTGCAGTAACAACCTTGCCATCTTTCTCAATTAAACACGTATCATTTTTAAATGTTACTGTAAACCCAAATTGTAATAAAGATTTAAAAGATAATAACTTGAATTTTTTTTTAAATTTGATTTATATGCCGCCCTTGTCTGGAGACTCAGGGCGGCTTACAATGCATTAAGCAATAGCCTTCATACTTTTTTGTATATATATTTATACAAAGTCAGCTTATTGCCCCCACAAACAGGGGCAATAATTTACCCACCTTAGAAAGGATGGAAGGCTGAGTCGACCTTGAGCCTGGCTAGGATTGAACTTGCAGAATTACAGGCAGCTGGATGTTAATTGCTGCCTTTAGTAGGAGGCATTAGCCCCCTACACTACTCAGGCTCTTTTAAACCATAACATAGGCAATGGTTCATTACTAAATGACCAACGAGCAACACCCTCTCTAGCTACCTTAACCTTCCAGCCATTTGCTAGTTTAACATGTTGGTTACTCTTCTCCATTTTAACAAAAAAATTCTATTTCTAGTAATAGATTGAGAAGCACCACTATCAACAACCCAACAATCCTGGTTAACATCAGTAGTTGAACTGGATATAGATAAATTACAACCCTTCTTGGGTCTATTATTGTCCCTAACTGTCAGCCTCCGCTTTTCTCTGCTTTGGCTGTCATAGTAATGGAGGGAGGGGGGGGGGGGTAGGTAGCTGGGCTATGGATGAGCCCAGGAAACGAAACCGATTCTTAAGCTGTTATCAGGCCAACGGCCACCGCATTCCTGGATGATGACACGGCCAGACGTGTGCTCCCACCTGACCTCTGGGAGACCTTTGGATTGGATGATTTACAGTGGACAATGGGAGGGGATGCTTTCTATCTGTAACTTTTGCACTTTTTGCCTCAGAATCCTGCTTTCCATGGTTGTGTTCACTTTATATCTAGTAAAAGTACCATACTTTATTTTATAATGAAGTCTGGGTTTTCCTTTCCTGGATACTGAAGGAAGCATACCCAACATTAAGCAGGATTCTCATCCTCAGCCATCCCGGACAACACCGAGGGGGCTGAAATCCACAGAATGTCTGATCAAGAAAGTGATTTAAATCAGATAGGGGCATATGGCTCAGCAATGACTTCATGCCAGCCGGGGGAAGAGGCCGCAGTGTGGATAGAGAATTTACAGCTGAGAGAGGAGCCAAACGAAGCCCGATGGTCGAAGGGAGTAGGAAGATTGCCGGACCTGGGGAGGACCCCCCATGGAGTAACCAGCTCCAGACCCTAAAAAGGGGAGGCAGTGTGGCTGCAAAAGCAAAAGGAAAGCCTCATGATGGCACAAGCACTACAACTCATCCACGGTGTTGAAGAAAGCCGAAAAAACTGAGTTTTATGCAACCCCTGCAGGGAAGGAAAGAGAATACTCCAAAGTAAATCCAGAGGAAGAGGCTTGTGGGGGAGAGGAAGAGGGAGCTGGTGAAGATACATCCCAGGCTTTGGGTGGCCAAGCGAGGGATGCAGCAGTCCAGGGACCCCCAGCCTTGCAGGCCCCACCCCACAGACGCAAGAAACAGAAAATTCCCCCCCTGCCTGGAAAATATGGAGGAGACCCGAAAACCCTGGGGCTTTTCTTAACCCAAGTGTGGAATCACATGCAAGACTGGGGGGAGGACTACCTATTGGATGCAGCTTGAGTGGGGTGTGTCACTAGCGCCTTAGAGGGAGTGGCAGCTGAATGGATGGTGGTCCTCCCTCCACAATAACAATTCCCCCCTGCTGCGTAATTACAACCTGTTCATGGCAGCTCTTAGGAGGCAGTTTGAGGACCACCTAGCTGAGTGGAAGGCGAGACTCCGAATGAAGGGTATCCAGCAGAGCTGGAGATCAGTAGCGGAATACACCCAAGAGTTTCGGGAGCTGGCACCATACATGTCAGGGTGGTCAGAAACGGCTCTGCTGGAAAGCTTCAAAGACGGACTGAATGAGGAAATCTACAAAGACTGTAGAGCATGGGGGGTCCCCGAAGATTTGCACAGTTGGTACATAGTAGCTGAGGCCGTGGAAATAGAGATAGCCCAAAGTCAATTCTGAAGAGGGCATGCTGGGGAGCCTTCATCCTCCTACTACTGCAAGGAAGCCCCAGAGATGGCCGGGGGGAGGGCAGAGTCCAAACCCAAGCCGAAACCCTTCACGTGTTTTAAGTGTGGCATAGAAGGTCACCAGGCTGCTGAATGTTCCTCCAAGCCAGTGCCAAAACCTACCAGCAGAGGGCCTAAGAAGATGGACAAATCCATCACAAAAGTGATGCACAAAAGTTCATGAAACCACGCTGGAAGTGGAAGTCATTGAGTTCGCTCCCCGGGCCAAGGGTGAGTTGGGATCTCCAAGCGACGCAGACGATAGTGAGACCAACTCCGACTCCGATGATCTGGTGAGTCACACTGAGGGCCCCATGCTCATCCCCGTAGAATTAAGGGTGCCATCCACAGGGGCCCACACACAGATGGCAGCCTTATTAGACTCTGGGTGCACCAGATGCATTATCAGCCCGAAAGTAGTAGAGGAGATGGGCCTGAGACTGAAAGCATTGAAAAGGCCTATTGTGTTTTGTCAGCTAGATAGATCGATGGTGGGGGGGGAGAGGCAACCAATTTTGTAACCGAACCCATTGAAATGAAATTAGGGGACTACGTACAGACTCTCAGTTTTATTGTGGCCCTTAGCATGGAATGACCCCTTATACTTGGCCTGCCCTGGTTACGTAAATGGAACCTGCGAGTTAATTGGAAAAGGGTGGTTTTGCATATTTGCGCTAGGAACCCACCACTAGAGAGGGAAGAACCCCCCCTTGAGGGTGGAGAGGAGCACGAAGAAGCAGAGATGGCAATAGACCACATTGAAGGGGAGGAGAAAATTCCAAAGGAGTATTGGGATCTCCGTGAAGTTTTTAGTGATGTGCTACCCCCCCACAGGGCTACGGACTGTACCATTGAGATACTCCCTGGATTACTCCCTGAGTAAATTTACCCAATGACCCCCCGTGAGCTGCGGGAATTATGAAATTTCATTGACAAAAACCTAGAACGAGGTTTCATCCAACCAGCTAGGCCATGGGTGGCCGCGCCAGTTCTGTTCCAGGAAAAGAAAGATGGTTCCTTTCATCTAGTAGTTGATTATAGGAATTTAAATGCTATTTGTGTGGAAAATGTCTACCCCCTACCCCTCATGAAGGACATGTTAGCCCACCTAGGGAAGGGGAAAGTTTTCACCAAACTGGACTTACGGGAAGCTTACTACAGAGTGCGAATCAAGGAAGGGGATGAATGGAAAACTGCATTTAACTGTCCGCTGGGATGTTTCCAGTTCCGAGTACTCCCTTTTGGACTACAAGGAGCTCCTGCGGTATTCATGCAATTGATCAACGAAATTTTGCATGAGCATTTGTATAAGGGGGTGCTCGTTTATTTGGATGACATTCTTATCTATTCTGAGAACATGGCCGACCACGTGAAATTAGTGTGCACTGTCCTGAAAAAACTCAGGGCTGCTGAACTGTATGCAAAACTTTCTAAAAGTGAATTCCACCAAACCAAAATTGACTATCTTGGGTATCGCATCTCCCCGGAGGGAATAGAAATGGACCCTGGGAAGATTCGGGCAGTATTGGAATGGACTGCACCATGCACCCGCAAGCAATTACAAAGTTTTTTGGGGGTTGCTAACTTTTATTGACAGTTCATCCCCTCATTCACCAAAATCGCACTGCCAATAACTAATCTCCTGAAAACAAAAGGTGAAGTAAAACCAAAACCCCCCAGAGCTCTTGAATGGAATATGGACTGCCAGGCAGCATTCGAAAAGTTGAAACGGCTGTTTGCTGCCGAACCAGTCCTCAAACACCCAGACATGGATGAACCTTTTGTAGTACAGGCAGATGTCAGTGACGTAGCAGTAGGAGCTGTACTTCTGCAAAAGAATGCAGATGGAAAATTACAGCCCTGTGCCTACACATCCCGAAAACTGTCAGAAACTAAAAGGAGATGGGCCATATGGGAGAAAGAAGCTTTTGCTGTACGCTGGGCACTTCTAACTTGGAGACAATTTCTCGAGGAAGCTAAGCATCCTTTTGAAGTATGGACTGATCATAAAAACCTTGAGGCTTTAAAAAACCCATGTAAGTTGTCGCCAAAACAAGTTCGCTGGGCCCAACACTTCAACCGTTTTAATTTCACCTTGCGCTACCTCCCTGGTGGGAAGAACTTCATGGCAGATGCTCTGTCCAGATTGCCTCAATACAACAGCACCAGGGAGGAGGTGGTTCGTCCAATTGTCCCTTCAACCCAACTGGCGGCACCAGTGACTACCAGAGCACAGTCGAAGAGTGACCCAAGCCTCTTGGGCAATTTGCTCCAGAAATTACAAGAGACTTTGAAAACCGATGAGTGGTTCCAAGCCCACTCAAATGAATGCACACTTCGTGATGGACTAGCTTGGATTGGAGCTAAATTATATGTTCCAGCCAGCTTAAGAGTAACAGTTCTGCAGTACGTTCATGACTCCAAAGTGGCGGGGCACTTTGGATTTGTCAAAACCTTACATCTTGTCAAAAGACAGTTCTGGTGGCCTGCACTCAAAAAGGACATAGAGGCATATGTAGCGAGCTGTCCAGTGTGTGCCTCAGCTAAGAGACCTCCAGGGAAGTCACCTGGTCTACTCCAAAGTGTAGCCAGACCCACTGCCCCTTGGAAGGAAATATCCATGGATTTTATTGTAGACCTTCCAGATAGTGGGGGGTGCACAGTTATATGGGTAGTGACTGATTTGTTTTCCAAACAGGTGCATTTTATCCCATGTCCTAAGATCCCATCAGCAAAAACCCTTGCTAAAATGTTTATTCAATATGTGTATAGGTTACATGGGGCTCCAAAATGTATAATTTCAGACAGGGGAGTACAATTCACCTCCAACTTTTGGAAAGAGTTCCTGATGCTGATAGGCTCCACCCAGGGGTTAAGCTCCGCCCATCACCCCCAGACCAATAGGGCCTGTGAAAGAACCAATTCCGTGTTAGAACAGTATCTGAAGTGTTATATAAATTACCAGCAAGATAACTGGGTAGATTTACTGCCATTTGCAGAGGTGGCATATAATAATTCCATACATAGCAGCACAGGGTTCACTCCGTTCAAGGTGGCTTCTGGCCAGGAATTTGTGCCAATCCCAGAGCTACCTTAAGGTAACCCACAGAATCCTTCTTTGATTGAGTGGATCGAACAGTTACGAGGGACTTGGGCAGTAACCCGAAAAGCTTTAGATGATGTTCACCAAGCTCATAAAACCCAAGCCGACAAAAGGAGGTGCCCTGCACATGTTTATAAAGTGGGGGACATGATTTATCTTTCTACCAAATATTTACAAACTCCTCAAAAATCAAGTATGTGGGCCCTTTCCCCATTACTCGGATCATTAACCCAGTAACAGTTGAATTAGATTTACCAAAGAATTTGCAACAAATTCATCCAGTGTTTCATGTTAGCTTACTGGAAGTGGAACATTTGTCTCCTCTACGTCCAGCCAAAGAACCTCCTCCAATTCCCATACTCATTGAAGGGGAACAACATTTTGAAGTTAAGGAAATTCTGGACTCTAGAAAACATCACGGTAAAGTGCAGTATCTCGTGGCCTGGAAACACTTCCCGTTATCACAAGCTGAATGGGTGAATAAACGTGATGTTTGGGCATCTAAAAAAGTGCAGTTGTTTCACACCAAATACCCTGATAAACCTTAAATAGGGATGGTTTTTAATTGTTGTGATATTACCACTTTTTCTCTTTGTTTCAGGACTAGAGGTCATCTCTTCTGAAGGGGGGCCGAATGTCAGCCTCCGCTTTTCTCTGCTTTGGCTGTCATAGTAATGGAGGGAGGGGGGGTAGGTAGTTGGGCTATGGATGAGCCCAGGAAACGAAACCGATTCTTAAGCTGTTATCAAGCCAACGGCCACCGCATTCCTGGATGATGACACGGCCAGACGTGTGCTCCCACCTGACCTCAGGGAGACCTTTGGATTGGATGATTTACAGTGGACAATAGGAGGGGATGCTTTCTATCTGTAACTTTTGCACTTTTTGTCTCAGAATCCTGCTTTCCATGGTTGTGTTCACTTTATATCTAGTAAAAGTACCATACTTTATTTTATAATGAAGTCTGGGTTTTCTTTTCCTGGGTTTTCCTTTCCTGGATACTGAAGGACATTTTCTTATTTTTACAATACTTAGCTATATGCCCTTTAGCCCCACAAGCAAAACAACATTTTACAAATTAAGCAGTTGAGTACATTTTGTCTTCTTTTGGTTGTTGCACTCTCACCTGATCCCTTTCTTGTCTTCTTTTGGATTCTTCCAATAACCTACCGGTTATGCCAGCCAATGTCAGTTCATCTCTGGACAAAACCTCTAATGAAGAAACATAGTTGTCATAACTATTGTCCAAAGAAGAAAGAATTATGTAAACTTGTTGTAGTTCAGAGAAAACAAGTTCCTTTTCATGCAGCTCCTGGAAAATTCTGGTCATGGATTCCAAATAAGCCATCATATCTCCCCCTTTAAGAAGATGTTGTTTAAATAATTTTCGTGTGAGATATATATGAGCACCCACAGAGTCACGAACATATAGTCTCTTCAACTTGGTCCAACACCTAGCAGCAGACTCTTCGCCACGAATATGGACAAGCTGCTAGTCACCCAGTGTAAGTTCAATAATACAAAGAGCTCGTTCATTATCTCTGTTAAACTTGGCTAATTTCTTGGCATCTTCCTCATCAGTAGGATCCCATGCTGTTACATCCAGTGGATTATTAACTATGTCCCACAGTCCTTCTCTACGCAAAAGTAGATTACATTTTGTAGACCAGGATACATAGTTTGTTCCGTCCAGCCGGATTATCATGGAAAAATTTGCTTGTTCAAGTGCCATCTTCACTTGGATTGTTTATCACAAACACAGTTTGTACTACTCACATTAACTCTCAGTTTAACTCTGAAAAATCCTAGTTAGTTCTGGTTGGTCCTGGTTGGCTCTTGGCCCATAACCAATGTTGTGGTTTATCAAAAGTTTTCTTTATAGTGGAAAATAAACAATCTCGTAGTCTTTTAAACAGTCCAAGTCTTTGCCAGTTAAATACAAAAAGCTTCTTACCACGCAAACAGTAGTTGGTTAGAGTAACAAGCCCACTTTGGTTCACAAACCACGATGGTAGCAGATCTACCCACACACACGATGATAGCACAATGGTAGCTTATCATCAACTGAATACATTACAGTACCTTTCTTAAATACATTTACAACTAATTACAGCATGACTCAGCATTACAGCATGATGCAGCATTAAAACTTAAAGTCACAGAACACATATATTGCCTGGACAATCTGTTAGGCTCAAACCATATCCTAACAAGTAGCAAAACTATGTTTTTGATAAACAATCCAAGTGAAGATGGCACTAGAACAAGCAGCACATTTTTCCATGATAACCTGGCTGGACAGAACAAACTATGTATCCTGGTCTACAAAATGTAAATTTTTTGTTAAAATGGAGAAGAGTAACCAACATGTTAAACTAGCAAATGGCTGGAGGGTTAAGGTAGCTGGAGAGGGTGTTGCTCGTTGGTCATTTAGTAATGAACCATTGTCTATGTTATATATTCCTGGTTTAAAATTCAATTTATTATCTTTTAAATCTTTATTGCAATTTGGGTTTACATTAACATTTAAACATGATAAGTGTTTTATAGAGAAAGATGGCAAGGTTGTTACTGCAAGTTTAGAAAATGATTTATTTATTTTAAGGGAGAACCCAGCATTGGTGGCGAAGTCTAAGTCTGTTTATAAGAATGTTAAACCACATGATGAATGTATTCATCTGTTACATCGGAGACTTGGGCATTTAAATTTCAGGATGTTAAAGAAAACAGTTCAGTTATCTGAAGGGATAAAACTACAAACATGTAGTAAATATTTGAATTGCAATGCCTGTAGTCAGCAAAATAGTAGGGTTACACCAGCAAACCATGTTAATGGTTTTAAAACTACAAAGTCATTAGAGGTAGTGTTTGTAAACCTAATTGGACCCAAGAAACCCAGTATAGGAGGTGCCTGCTATATTCTAAGCATAGTAAACCATTACTCAAGATACGGATTCTGTTATCTTATGAAAACAAAATGTGAAACATTCCAGCATATAAACAACTGGCTGCGTTTTGTGGAAAGGAAACAAAAATTTAAAGTTAAATGCTTTGTGACCAATAATGGTATTGGTTAGTGGAATTCACTAACCAAAGGTTAGAAAAGTTTTTGCAGAATGCAGGGATCCAGCATAAACGGTCTGCTCCATACAGACCACAACTTAATTCTTATATTGAGAGACGAGGTCAAACATTACAAGCCATGATTAGAACTATGTTGGTAGATTCTGGTTTGCCTGAAAATTTATGGGGTGAGGTTGTTATGTGTGCTAATCATGTGCTAAACAACGTGGTACATTCCTCTACAGGTGAAATACCATTCACCTTATGGCATGGGAGGAAGCCAAATCTTAGTTACTTACACACATTTGGAGCCCCAGCTTGGGTACATATTCCATCTAGTTTAAGGAGGAAAGGAGGAGGAAAGATCAACAAAGAGCCAGAAAAATGTTTTTCGTTGGCTATGAATCAAATCATAGATCTTTTAGATTTTGGACACAGGGAACTACTAGTGTTTACTGTAGTGCAAGTGCTAAATTTCTAGAGCAGAAAGGATGGGATAAATTAGAGCATGCAGATTTCAGACAGGATAATAATACTGTTAGTATAAAGCATCGTATCCCTGATGATATTCTTGAGGATATAGACTCTGTAGAATCCTCTATTAAGGGTTTTTTTAAAAATTTGATTTATATGCCGCTCTTCTCTGAGGACTCAGGGCGGCTTACAATGTGTTAAGGGCAGCTTACAATGTGTTAAGCCTTCATACTTTTGTATATTATTCAAAGTCAGCTTATTGCCCCCACAAGTGGGTCCTCAATTTACCTACCTTAGAAAGGATGGAAGGTTGAGTCAACCTTGAGCCTGATGAGATTCGAACATGAGTAATTGCAGACAGCTGGATGTTTAATTAGGGTGCTTTGTCTGCAGAGCTATCCAGGTTGAAGAACAGGAAGTAGGTTTAGGGGAGGATGAGACTGAAACATCTGCAGTGAGTCCTATATTATCTAGAAGATCTACTAGGGAAAGGCATCCACCAGATTGATATAAAGCAACCGTAGTTTGCCAGGTTAACATAGAACCTTCAAGTTATGATGATATCAGGCTTTATTCTGAAAAGGAGCAGAAGGCTTGGAAGGAGGCAATGAGTAAGGAAATTAATTCATTGACTGATCTTGGTGTTTATGTAACTGTTAAATTGCCACATGTTGAGAAATGAATAGGTTGTAGATGGGTTTACAAAATTAAGAAACGTATAGATGGGACAGTAACCCATAAAGCTTGCCTTGTAGCTCAATGTTTTTCTCAGACCGAAAAAGATTTTGATGAGGTTTTTGCTCCTAGTTTACATCGTAGTACTTTAAGAACAATGCTAGTATGGGCGGCTAAGAATAAATATAGTATTAGCCATATAGATGTGGAGACAGCATACTTGCATGCTCAAGGCACACCATCTATATGAGGAAGCCTTTAGGAGTTGAAACACAAAACCAAACTGATTGTTGGAAGTTAAATAAAAGCCTTTATGGTTTGAAACAATCAGGGTTTGAGTGGAAAAATGTATAGTTAAAGAGCTAAATAAGATCGATTTTCATGAAGGTGTAGCGGATAAATGTCTCTTTAAAAGAGAAAATAATGGGTTAGTATCATTTTTGTTATTGTTTACAGATGATATAGCCATAATAACAAAGGCTGACAAGGAAGCCATAGATATTGATAAACAGTTACAAACTAAATTCAAGATCAGAAATTTAGGACATATCAGGCATTTTTGGGACTAGATATTAATCAAACAGCTAGAGGTTATAAAATATCTCAATCTAGCAAAATAAGCCAGATGTTGAAACATTATGGTATGGAGCTATGTAAGCCAGCCAAGACGCCTATGGCACAGGATTTTCAACAGGAAGAAATCCAAAGTCCTAAATTTAGTAAGGAGATCTATCAGTCTCTTATAGGTAGTCTATCTTATATAAGCAATTGGTCGAGACCTGATATATCATTTGGAGTAAACCAATTAGCAAGGTATAATGCAGAGCCAACTGCATTGGCAGGCCGCAAAGCGTATACTAAGATATCTGAAAATGATGATGCATTATGCATTGTATCTAGAACCTAACCAAGATTTAGTACTGAGCACATATGCTGATGCCAGTTTCGCTATGATGTGACCACTAGAAAGTCTACATTGGGTATAGCTATAATGTTAGGCAATTGTTTGATTGGCTGGAAATCAATTCATCAAAAACATATTAGTCTATCTACTATGGAGGCAGAATTCTCATGTTTATCACTGGTATGCACTGATCTGATTTATTACAAACAACTAAAAATGGATTATCCAATTGCAATACATGAGGACAACCAAGCTACTATAAAAATGGCAACTAATTTAGCAGTTAAAACAAGATCTAAGTATACTAACATTCGGTATCTGAATGTTCGTCAGAGTATCCAAAGCAACATGGTTAAATTAGAATATTGTATGTCGGAAGACAATATTGCTGATTATTTTACCAAAGTTCAAGGTGCTATCAAACATAAAGCGTGTTGTGAAAGCTATGGATTGAGGATCTAAACTGTATAAATTGGCCTGTCCAAAGGGGAGAATGTTAGGATATGGTTTGAGCCTAACAGATTGTCCAGGCAATATATGTATTCTGTGACTTTAAATTTTAATGCTGCATCATTGTAATACTGAGTCATGCTGTAATTATAAACATATTTAAGAAAGGTACTGTAATGTATTCAGTTGATGATATGCTACCATTGTGCTATCATTGTATGTGGGTGGATCTGCTACCATCGTGGTTTGTGAACCAGAGTGAGCTTGTTATTCTAACCAACTACTGTTTGTGTGGTAAGAAGCTTTTTGTATTACTGGACTGATTTAACTGGCAAAGAATTGGACTGATTAAATGTCTAAGAGACTGTTTTTCACCATAAAGTAAACTTTTGATAAATCAGTTTGCACGTATCTCTTATTTCTTTGCTCTCAGAAACGTTTCTCTGTGCACTATACTCTGCTGGTTGCTAACACAACAACAATAACCTTAACAAATGACAAATGCCATTTGTCAGAAATAGTGTAGGGTCTCCTGCTTAGGTGGAGGGTTGGACTAGATAACCTATAAGGTCCCTTCTAAATCTGTTAATCTGTTATCTGTAAATGTTTTGAATTTACACTCAAATATCTCCCGGGGAAAAAAACTTCTTAGCCAATGCCCTTTCCAGAAAACAGAAAGAAGACTGAAACCATTAAGCCTTTCAAATGCCCCAGCTAGCCCCAGCTAGCAGCAAAAGTAATCACCCAAGCACACGTGAAAGAGGAACCGCCTGCTGACAATGCAATGGCTCAAGGATTTAAGGAGGCACTCCTTAAGGATGACTGGTTCCAAGCCTACAAAAACAACTGCTTGCTTAAAGACAGGTTATCTGGGTAGGGGACAAACTTTATGTCCCTGCCAGCCAAAGAATGGACCTAATGAAATGGTGCCATGACTCCAGACTGGCCAGACATTTTGAATTTGTCAAAACTCTACATCTCATCAAAAGACAGTTTTGGTGGCTATCCCTTAAAGACATTGAGAGCTATGTTGCTAATTGCTTTACCTGCACAGCTGCTAAGAGACACTAGGGGAAATCCCCAAGACACTTACAAACTGTAGCTAAACCTTCAGTACCCTGGAGAGAGATTTCCATGGATTTTATTGTAGAACTGCCTGAAAGTGTCGGAAACATGGTTATTTGGGTTGTCACGGACCTTTTTTCAAACAGATCCATTTTTTACCTTGCCAAAAGATTCTGACACCTAAAGCACTAGCCAAAATGTTTCTAGTGTACATTTATCACCTTCATGGTGCTCCCCAATGGATTATTTCTGATAGGGGTGTTCAATTCACTTCACAAAATTTTGGTGGGCTTTTTTGAATCTGTTAGGCACCGCCCAGGGCTTAAGTTCCTCCCACCACCCCCAGACAAATGGGGGGGGGGGTTCAAGGAGTGAATGGGGTGAATGCTAGAGCAATATTTAAGAAGTTTTATAAACTACCAAAAGGACAATTGGACTGACCTTTTGCCATTTACTGAAGTAGTTTATAATAACTCTGTACACAGCAGCACAGGATCCACTCCTTTCCAAGAGGCCATGGAGCAAAAATTCACCCCCCTGCCAGAACTACCCACACAAGAGCCTGATATCCCCTCCCTCAAGGAGTGAATGAAAAATTTACAAACCACATGGCCAATATTTAGACTAGCCTTGCAAGAGACTAGAGCAGCTTTTAAAGCTCAAGCTGACAAAAAGCAGGTTGAACCCAAACCTTTCAAGTGGGATACCACATCTACTTATCCACAAAATTCCTACAATCATTACAACCCTCAAAGAAGTTGAGACCCAAATTCATTGGGCTATTCCCCATCACAAGAAACATTAACTCTGTCCTCCTCCCTAAAACACTTAGACAGGTTCATCCGGTATTTTACAGCAGTTTACTCAAACCAGAAATCACCTTGAACATCAGACCCCCTTTACCCACACCTCTAGTCCCCCATATGGTAGAAAGAGAACATTTTGAAATCAAATATATTCTCGACTCACACACTCATCATGGCTCCACACAATACCGAGTAGCCTGGAAACACCTACCCTCCTCACAGAATGAATGGGTAGCCAAGAAACATGTTAAAGCCCCTACAATATTAAGGAAATTCCAACTGAAATACCCTCACAAGCCATCCTAATTCCTGATGTATTATGTGTTTATGTCTTTCCAGTTGGATTATCCATTTTTCTAAGGAGGGCAGTATGGCATGTATCTGCCATTCTTCAGAGGAAGGGTGGTGGAGGGGAATTTAGTTCTTCAAGCATTTACTTTCTCTTCTCTCATTTCTATGTGTCCTATATCCACATTCTTCTATAACCTTTCATCTGATTTATAACCATTGCCTGGCACTGTAAGGATCTGCCTATCCTCCTTTCCCAAGAAAGTATAGACTCTTGAAACGTGGTATTTCAAAAGGAACCTTTGATTGAGAAGAAGTGATAGAATAACAGGCGAAACAGACTCTAAATTCACTCCCAAACTGCACAGTTAGAAATAGGGCTCTAGAATCTATCCTTCCAGTTCGAATGTGAATTTCAGCCAATCCACAAGTGTGAATATGTTTATTGTAACGGCCATCTTGAGAACCAGATAAGGATCCATTCCCATGATCTTCTTCCACTTTCAACCAACTGACACAATTCACATGGCTCTCCCTCTTTATTTCATTCCCAAAAGGTGAGACTATCGGTGCTTAGGTGCCAGGAAAAAGGTTATAAAATACATGCTCCCCCCTCCCTCAATTTGAATGGCAGTATCATGTTAAGGATCTGATGGGCACCTTAGTTGCCTGGAAATTTCTCACTTCTTGGGGAATGTAATATGTTAGTGTTAAGGTTAGGGTTAGGGTTAGGGTTAGGGTTAGGGTTAGGGTTAGGGTTAGGGTGGGTTAGCCATGTGAACTGCAACACTGGAAGATGGCCCTGAGAAAGTCCTCTTATCTCCTTCTCAGAGCAGCCAGTATAATAATATCTTCACACCTGCAGGTTGGCTGAATCCACTTTGGAGGGGTTCCTAATTTCTTTTATCCTAGTAGTATGGCCTGAGGGACCTCAGAACTGCTTTGATTCTGTCCTGCTATTACCCCTTTTCAATAAAAGGTTCCTTTTGAAATACTAAGTTTCAGGAGTCTTTATTTTCTTGAATAAGGGAGAGAGGCTGGACCTTACATTTATATACCACTTTACAGTGCTTTACAGCCCTTTCTAAGTGGTTTACAGAGTCAGCATATTGCCCCCAACACTCTGGATCCTCATTTTACCCACCTTAAAAGGATGGAAGGCTGAGTCAATCTTGAGGCTGGTGAGATTTCAATTGCTGAATTGCAGGCAGCTGGCAGTCAGCAGAAGTAGCTGCAGCATACAGGTTGATTCATATCAATCATTGACAATCACAATCTGTCCTGGAGGGTCATGATGCAATTGTTTCGTATCTTTCTCACAAAAGATGAGATTCCAAAACCAAAAGAGATTGTGAAATGGCCTATCATAACAATGCCTAGGCAAATGACCCACATAAGAATTGCATAGCCACAGGAGGGCATGGCCAGCATCATGGCAAAATGACACTTTTGGGGGGGGGGGTTCCCAAGGGGCGCAACTGGCGCATCAGGCGAACCTGATAAAAGGCCCCCCTGGCCATGGCCGCCATATGCCCTTCCAAGGACAGCCATGAATCCAGGAGGACACCCAAGTTGCGAGCCCCCTCTGTGGGGGCCAATGACTCACCCCCAATAGCCAGCGATGGCACCAGCTGGCTATACCGGGACACCGGCATCCACAGCCACTCGGTCTTGGAAGGGTTGAGACGAAGCCTGTTCCTCCCCATCCAGACCCACACGGCTTCAAGGCACTGGGACATTACTTCGAGGGCATCATTGGGGTGGTCAGGGGTGGAGATGTACAGCTGAGTATTATCAGCGTACAGTTGGCAACTCACCCCAAAACCATGGATGATCTCACCCAGCGGCTTCACATAAACGTTGAACAGGAGCGGCGAGAGAACCGACCCTTGTGGCACCCCGCAAACGAGGCACCTCGAGGTCGACCTCTGCCCCCCTGCCAACACAGACTGCGATCGGTTGGAGAGATAGGAAGAGAACCACCGCAGCACGGTGCCTCCCACCCCCAAACCCCCCAACCGACGCAGCATGATACCATGGTCGATGGTATCAAAAGCCGCTGAGAGATCTAACAGGACCAGGACAGAGGAGCAACCCCTGTCCCGAGCCCTCCAGAGATCATCCACCAATGCGACCAATGCCGTCTCCGTGCTGTACCCAGGTCTGAAACCGGACTGGCACGGATCTAGATAGACGGTTTCATCCAGGTACTGTGGGAGCTGACGCGCGACCACACTCTCAACAACCTTCACAATAAAGCGAAGGTTGGAGACAGGACAAAAATTTGCCAAAACAGCCGGGTCCAGAGAAGGCTTCTTGAGGAGGGGCCTCACCACCGCCTCTTTCAAGGCGGCAGGTAAGAAACCCTCGCTCAAAGAAGCATTTATAATCCTCTGGAGCCAGCCTCGTGTAACTTCCTGAGTGGCCAGTACCAGCCAGGAAGGACATGGGTCCAATAAACATTCTATCCATCTATTCCATTCCAACCTAAACTTTTCATTTGAATGGTCTTTTAAATATGCTGAAATTTTTGCCATTTCTGCTAAGTTCATTACTTTTAATGTCCATTCTTCAATAGATGGTAGGTCTTCCTTCTTCCAATAGTGCGCCACCAGAAGTCTTGCTGCAGTTATTAAATTCAACATCAGCCTAGTTTCTATTACTGTGCAGTTTTGTACAATACTTAACAAAAACAGCTGTGGAGTAAATTTTATCCATTTTTTCAGAACATTCTGTATAATCCACTATATTTTTATCCAAAATGCTTTAACTTTTTTACATGTCCACCAGATATGAAAATAAGTAGCATCAACACTATCACATCTCCAACATTTAGATTGTAAAGTAGGATACATACAAGCTTTTAATACATATGGCTTTTAAAAGTCCTATCCACCTTTTTATCATAAATCAAATAAGCATGCCAGCCATATATCAGGTCATAACCCTCAATATTCAGTATTCTTTCTTCTGTTAGGTTAATCCAATCACTGATAGCCGATAAGGCAATTGCTTCATAATACAATTTAAGATTTGGCATTTTCAAGCCTCCTCTTTCACGTGTATCTTGCATTATTTTTAACTTGACTCTTGATTTCTTGCTAGCCCAAATAAACTTGTTAATACCTTTCTGCCATTCTTTCAAATTTGTATCTTTTTAAAGTTACCAATACCATTTGAAAGAGAAATAAAAACTTTGGCAAAACACTCATTTTAACTGCTGCAATCCTTCCCAGCAATGACAATTGTAATTTTTTCCACTTCTCTAACTCTGCCTGTATTTTATGCCATAGCACTTCATAATTATATTTATATAACTTCCCGTTTGATGTTGCAATATAAACTCCTAAGTATTTAACCTTCTTCACTATCTCACAGCCCGTTACTCTCTCCAACTCTTCTCTTTCTTTTATAGTCATATTCTTGGTTAACATCTTTGTTTTCTTTACATTTATTTTAAATCCTGAAACTTGACCATATTGCCTAACTATATCCATTAAACTTATAGCTGATTTTACTGGTTGAGTTAAAGTTACAACCATGTCATCTGCAAATGCTCGTACTCTATAATCTTGTTGTCTGATCTTAATACCCTGTAAATTATCTGCCCCCCCCCCCATATTTTATTCAACAACACTTCCAAGGTCAAAACAAACAGCAATGGTGACAGGGGACATCCCTGTCTTGTTCCTTTTTCAATGTTAAATGTTTTAGTTAAGTTTCCATTCACTATTATTTGTGCTGTTTGTTTATGATATATTGCTTGAATTGATTTTATAAAATACTCCCCTAAGTGCATCTTTTGAACTACCTTCTCTAAAAATTGCCAATTCAATCGATCAAAAGCCTTCTCTGCATCCAAAAACATGAGCACTGCAGGGACCTGGTTGTTCCTTCCCAAATATTCCAGTATTGCCTTTCAGTAATGAAAGGCAATAGTTAATACTATTTGCCTTACATTGCCTTTCATTTGTCTACCTTGTATAAACCCAGTTTGATCATTGTTAATCACACATTGCATAACTGACATTAGCCTATTTGCTAAAATTTTTGCAAAAATCTTATAATCTGTATTAAGTAAAGATATTGGTCTGTAATTCTTTGGCTGAGTATGATCCTGATCTTCTTTCGGAATCAAAGATATAAAGGCTGTTCTCCAAGATGGTGGTACCTCTCCTCCCATTTGTATTTTAACAAACAACTCCTTAAGTGGTTCCACCATTTCAAGTTGGAGATTTTTATAATATGCCGATGTCAAACCATCTGTTCCAGGAGCCTTTCCACTTTTCAGTTGATTAATTACAAGGAGAATTTCTTCTGTAGTTATCATTGAGTTCAATCTTTCTCTTTATTCATCATTAATTATAGGGATATTCTCCTTCTGCAAAAATCTATCTATATCACTACCCTGTATATTATCACCAACATAAAGCTTCGTGTAAAAATCTAAAAAGGCTTTTAAAATCATATTCTGTTGGTATACCTCTTTACCTTTATATTGTATTTTTTTTACTGTACGTGATTTTTGTTTCTTCCTTAACATATACGCTAACCATCTGCCTGGTGTATTTGCATTGCAAAAAGTATTATGCTTAGCATATTGCAAATTTGTTGCCCATTGGGAGGTCTTTTTTTGACTGAAGCTGTCCTGTAGGAACAGTGAACAAGAGAGGCACAGACTGGCATGCACAGGGAAGTCACAAATTCCCTGGTTAGTTGGAAAAAGCCTCTCAGCCAGATGACTGAGAAAGTGGCCATTGAGAGCCTCTACGAAGCTGGGACAGCCACAACAGAAGTGAGGAAGTGAAAGGAAGTGTGGAACGTCTGGCTGAGATGCCTGCTTTTCTCTAAAATATATGTTTCTTTTCATATCCTCCTGGAAATAGCTAAAAAAGGAGAAAACAGCAGAAAGAGAGGAGGGGAGAGTGGGGGTGTGTCAGCTCTTCGACTTCTGGTAATACAGCGGTAAAGAAAGCTTCCTTCCCAAATGAAGGAAGAAAAAATTGAATGATTTACCAGAATTTGGAGAATAAGAGACTAAGAACAGAAAGCCTGACTGAGTATTTTCAATTTTTTTATTTCTATTAAATGAAATTGAATTAAATTAAAGTGATTGAATGAACTATTGTGATTAAACTTTTTCTATTTTTTCTACTTCTCCAATGTGAAAATAAATTGCAGTGCCACCTAGAGGTGAACTGAACAAATTAAATGAACAAGAACAAAAATGACCTTGATAATGTCTGCTGAACTGATAAGAAACTGTTTTGTCTAATAGGGAGAGATACACTGAGAACATTGTTTTTAAAATGAACTGGAACAGTGTATCTTTTGAAGTTTGCAAAAGAAGAAGCTACATCTAGTCTTGCTTTTGGGATATTTTTTCTTTTTCTTCTTTTGAATAACAATTTTACTTTTCTTCGTCAGGTTTTTTTTTTTGGTATAATAATTGGTTGGATCGAGTTTTCTTTTTGCTTTTGCTTTGGGTTTTTTTTTCCCCATATGGACACATCCTCTGTTTTTTGGTATTTGGTTGTTTGGGGTTTTTTTGGTTTATTTGAGTCCTCATTAGAGGTAATTTGGAATAAGGTAAGAAGAACCTGAAAAGCAAGAAGGAGTTCAATTTGGGAAATGAGGAAAAGAAAAAAATAATACAGAACTACTATGAGAAACTCTATAGACAATCTCAGCAGAAAAGATAAAACAATACTTAGAAAATTCTGAATTACCCAAAATACCAGTAAAATACAAAAAGGCATTAGAGGAAAGGATAACAATGATGGAATTAACAGAAGGGATTAAAAAACAAAAGAATGGCAAAACGCTGGGCCCAGATGGATTGCCAGCAGAGTTTTATACAACATTACAGGATGTAATAAGTAATACAATGCTAGAAGTTTCTAATGACCTCCTGGTAGAAGCAAAGATGGAGGCATATATTACTCTTATACCAAAAGAAATTACAGACTTGAAACAAATAAAAAATTATAGACCGATTTCTCTGTTAAATGTGGATTACAAGATATTTGCATCAATAATAGCTGATAGACTAAAGAGACTGTTAAATGAATTTATACATATAGATCAAAATGGTTTTTTACCTAAGAGACAGATTAGAGACAATATGAGATTAATTTCGAATACTTTTGAATATTATGAAGCACACTGAGAAAAACAAATGGCATTGATGTTTTTGGATGCGCAGAAGGTGTTTGGCAATGTGAATTGGCAATTTATGATAAAGCAATTACAGACTATGGATTTTGGGGGGGATATTTATAAATATGATCAAAACAATTTATTATGAACAATCAGCAAAGGTGATGCTAAATGGACAGAGAAGGTTAATGACAGAGAAGGTTAATATCACGAAAGGTACAAGGAAGGGATGTCCTCTATCCCTGTTACTATTTGTGTTGACATTAGAGGTATTAAATAGAAATATAAAACAAAATGAAGAGATAAAAGATATGTGAATTAAGAAAGAAGAATATAAATTACACGCATTTGCAGATGACTTAGTGTTTATTTTATAGGAGCCCCAAGAAGTAGGGCCAAAATTAATAAAACAAATGGAGAAGTGGCAGGGTTGAAAATTAATAAAGATAAAATGAAAATATCGGTGAACAATATCACAGAAAAGCAGAAAAGGGAGTTAATGGAAAATTTAGATATTCAGATTACTAAAAATGTAAGATATCTAGGAATTCAATTAAGATCAAGATGCATAACAATTAAGGAAGATGATTATTATAAATTGAAAAGACAAATTGAGATGGACTTGGAGAGATGGAAAAACTTACAATTATCATTAATGGGAAGAATAGCAATAATTTAGATGTATATATTACCAAGATTGTTGTTCTTATTTCAAACAATACCGATAAAATTAGAAAAAAAAATACTTTGGAAATCTTAATAAAACAATAATGAAATTTATATGGCAAGGGGGAAAAGTGAGAATTAACATAAAAATGTTACAAGATGCAAGACTTAGAGGAGGATTTGGACTACCAAATTGGGAACTATATTATCAGGCAGCAACATTATCATTGGTGAAAGAATGGATTGCATTAAGAAATACAAGGTTATTGACATTGGAGGGACACGATTTGCAACTGGGTTGGCATGCATTTTTATGGTACAGGAAGAATAAGATACACAGCTATAGTATTTTCAAAGACACTATGTAAGAAATGCTTTATTATTAGTATGAGAAAAAGTTAGTGAGAAACATTACCTGAAAATACCTATATGGCTTTCAACAATGGAAGCATTAATACATCCAAATATTATCAATATGGGAAACATTATTAGATATAAATATATTTTATCAGAAAAGGGGGAATTGAAAACGAAACAAGAATTAGAAGAACAAGGGATTGATATGGGTTGGTATATACATTTGCAAATACAATCGAGATATGAAAAAGATGTTAAGTTATATGGTTTTTACTTGGAGATGACAGAATTGGATGAGATACTTACAGGAATGGAATAGAGAATGATTAAAAAGTTATTTAGTTATTTACTTCATATTAAATTAGAAGAACAAGTAAAAGAAACAATCATAGCATGGGCAAATTTTTTTGGATATATAATAGAACTAGATAAATGGCAGCAGCTATGGAAAAGAAATTATAAGTTAACAATGGCAACAACACACAAAGAGAATTTGTATAAAATGTTTTATAGATGGCATATTTCACTGGAAAGATTGGCAAAAATGTTTGAAGATAAGTCAACTAAATGTTGGAAATGCCACCAGACACCGGGATTGTATTACCATATATGGTGTACACGTGCAGAAAGGAGAAATTATTGGGCAAAAATTCAAATATAGTTAGAGAAAATGACACAGCAACATATTGATTTAAAACCAGAGTTGTTTTTGTTAGGTATTTTATCTGAGAAATTCAGTAAAGAAAATGTATATTTGATTATTCATGTAATAACTGCAGCAAGAATTGTATTTGCACAAAATTGGAAAGCGGAAAAAATCCTTACAGAGGGAGAGGTAATTAAGAAAATATTAGAATGTGCAGAAATGAATAGATTAACATTGGCAATTAAAGGGAAGGAAGAATTGGAGTTATAAGATATGGGGGCAATTCTTGCTACAACTCTTGCTGCAAATGAATATAGACAAAAGGTGGTATAAAATTAAAAATTTTGGAATTTTTAATAGAAATTTAATAGAAGATATATTAAATTGAAATGTAAAAGCAACTCTCTCTCTCTCTCTCTCTCTCTCTCTCTCTCTCTCTCTCTCTCTCTCTCTCTCTCTCTCTCTATATATATATATATATATATATATATATATATATATATATATATAATGGTGGTAAGCGTTAAAGATGATGACACAAAAAATTTGTATCCAGATTGATTAATGATGTAATGTTTGTTTTATATATATAAAAAGAATTGCATAGCCATTGAACTCGCCCAACTGGGACTACAACACTGCTACCCATTGGGATGAATATAGTCAAGCTAAGGACAGAAACTGTTAAATTGGTCAGAGTTCCAGCATATGGTACAAAGGGAAGGAGAGAACACCTGATGCCTTCTGGGTCTCCTAGAAGCTGGAGTTGCCTATGCCCACCTGATACAAGGACCACCAAATCCTATCCTTGGCTTTTGTTGACCAATTGGCCAGCAACAATATGGGGCCATTTCCATATGATTGTATCCAACTAGTCCACAATAGAAATCTTGGAATTGTGCAGAATTGCCAATTTTGTGTTTGATCAAAGGGAAAAATTAAAAGAGGAAGATAAGAAGAGAAAGGAAGCAAAAGGAGAGAGGGAGAGAAATAGGAAAGAAGGGCTGAAAGGAAGGATGACTTTGTCAGGGAAATAGTCAGCAGGGAATGAATCAGCAAGATTTTTGGGCTGATATGACTTTAAGAGGCTGTATATGTAAGAGAAGCCCTGTGAAGGTGTCTCTATCTCCATGTGCTGTATGTGCTTCTGTGCTGTAGTTGATGATTGATTGCCTGACTTTGCCTAATATGTGTATGTACTAGATAAACCACTGCTTGACTTTGTCTAGTACATGTATGTACTAGATAAACCACTATTTGAAAGACAAACCTCTGTTTACTATATTTTGCTCCTGGGTTGCCTCAAAATAGTCACATTGTGTGCACTCTGACAGATTATGGGCCCAGTCCAGAGAGAAGACCAGAGTGATTAGAGAAACCAGAGAAGAGAAACCCAGTGAGAGCTTGCACTAGAGTTAGAGGGGCTGTGCATTGTGGTTTGTTAGTGGTTAGTGCTTGTAATGGAAACAAGCAACCTGGCTTTCATCAGCGTAATAGGAGGAGGTTTGGTGGTGTCTCAGCTGAATAAGACAAACTACCTCTCCTGGAGTGTAAAGATGGAGATGTACCTGCAAAGGGAGGAGTTGTGGATGACAGTTACTAATCCACCAGCAGTCCTGAGTGATGGGGACTAGAGATGAAATGAAAAGGCATTAGCCAGCATAATTCTGGCTTTAGTGGACAGTCAGCTGATACACTTGAAAGGTCTCCAGTCTATGAAAGAGTGCTGTGAGGCGTTGCGCAGTGTGTATGTTAGAGTCACTGCAGGCAGTAAAGTGTTGCTGACAAGGAGACTGTATAGAGCACAACTGAAGCTGGGGGAGAGCATGTCCACCCATCTTCAGGCTATGAGAAAGACATTCCAAGAGCTAGAGGAAAGAGGAATGATGTTTTCTGGGGCACAGAAGGTATATATGGTGCTCAGTTCATTAGACACTTCATGGGACATTCTCGTGATTAGCCTAGAGTCTATACAAGAGAGGGACTTAACCATGACGTATTTGGCCGATTATTGGAGGAAGAACAGAAATGACTGGAGAGGTGAATAGAAAAGAGAGGAGATAATGCTTAGCACAAGCCAACATCTGCAACATCCCAAGAAACCAGCAGAGTAGCTAAGACTATTTACACAGTGAAAGATTGCTTCACATGTAGTTCTACTGAGCATCTCCAGAGATGTTGCCCTGAGAGGAGAAACAGAGGAGCAGAGAGACAAGGGGGTAGGGCTACTCAAAACATGAGGATTGGTCCTTCATCATCGTTGTTTTCCCTGGCAGCAACAGCATTTGAAAACACCAGGAATACTTAGGTGTTGGACAGTGTGGTGAGTCAGCATATTGCTAATAATCCACAAATTATTTGGCTTGAGACCAGCTAAGCAAACATTTATTAGTTTGGCTAATGGTCAACAATCTGCTGTTAAAGAGGAAGATAAAGTCTATGTACCTAAGATAGGAGAAACATTAGACAATGTCTTATACATATAAGACCTGACCTAGATCATAATCTGTTGAGTATTTCCAGGTTAGATAGTCATGGTTATGAAATACTGTTTGCAGGAGAACAATGCTCCATAAGAAAAGGTGGAAGAATTCATGCATGAGGTGTTAAGCAGGATAATCTATACATATTAGGAAAGCAAGAGAATAGTTGTGCATGAATACTTACAAAAACTCCCACACATGACAATTGTGTACATTTATTACATAGGAGATTGGGGCATGCAGGTTTTAGATGCCAGAAGATGCCAGACTTAGTGTACCAATGTGTACTTAGATTGTGCTGTTTGTAAGGAGACAAAATCCAGGGTGTATCTTGAGAGTAGGAAAAACTCAAGGCAAAGAGTTATACCTAAGAGATCTGAAAGGTATTATAAAGGTATACCTCGTGAGCAGTTCACTACAAGTGGGGTTAGAGTAGGCAGTATTTGTAATGAATCCAGTAAGTACCAAGAGATATGGTCATGGTCATTGCCTAAGGAAAAACAGATAAATGGAGGAAGGTAAACAGAATGTCAGGCAGACAGATAAACCAACTGAGGAAACTGAGCTAGTGAAAAGAGAAAGTGAAGGTATTTAGCCAAGAGATGGTGAACAGGATATAAGGAAAAATAATGAAACAGAGAATACAGGGCCATTAGAAAATGAAATTAGGAGCAGTTCCAACAGCAGTAGTAATGGTACTAGTAGTGTTTGTAGCAGTGAGAGTAGAAACTGAAGCAGGAGGTGAGGACCAGGGGTGGGTTCTACTTACCTTTATTACTAGTTCGCAATGGGATCATGAGTGAAGCAAATGTGCGCGCCTTGTTTCTGTGCATGGGCTTCATGGAACTTTCGAGGACAACTTTGATGTCCTCAATGGGACATGTGGAGCCGGTGTCTGGCTGGGTAGTTGTCAAGGTTTCTCCCCAGCACTTGGCTTTCCCTTGTTCACTGCTTTATTCGGACATTGTTGTAGGGTCCCTCGGTAGAGTTGAAATTAAGGGGGGGGGGGATTCCTGTCTGGGTTGACCACTATTGCAGACCCTGCTTCATGTAAGAACCAGCCTCTCCCCCCTTCCAAGAAATTACAAACTCTTGAAAACTATTTCAGAAGGAACCTTTTTATTGAAAAGGGATGAAAGCAAGTCAAGATTCAAAGCAGGCTCTGAGGTCCCTCAAGGCATGCAGTCCAGGATAAAGGAAATTAGGAACCTCTCCCCACTGTCTGATGTGAATTCCCACCAATCCGCCGGTGTGAAGATAATATCATACCGGCCTCTCTGGGAATCAGATAAGAAGAGCTTCTCAGGGCCATCTTGCAATCCACAGGTCCCCCTCCCCTCTCATTTTTCCAGAGGTGAGAATTCCCCAGGCATTTTTGGCGCCAGGCAACGGTTCTGGAATCTGACTCTCAGCATCTGTGCAAAATGGCTGTATGGCCTCTTCTTTAGAAAGCATCTAGAAGTGACAGTTCCACCACTTGTACTTTGAATTTCTCTTGCCATTAGGAAACATTTCCTACCCAAGAACTGGAATTCTCTTCCTATAACTCAAATTTATTATTCCATGTCTTGCATTCTGGGATGACAGTTGAGATGTTTCATCTTTTTCTTGCGCACAATGCAATAAAGCACAGTGCATCTGAAGAATTGTATCATATTCAACTGATTTTTGCATACAGAGAAGGCAAACTACAATTTTTTCCCCCAAGACCCATTTGGATTATAAGGTCCATGGGAAGCAATATCACTTTTCTCCTATCAACCAATCTCAATTGCTGCTGAGAACATTGTTATATATTTGTAAGATTTTATGGGATATATGTGTGTGTGTGTGTGTGTGTGTTATGTATGTATTGTAGCAGATGACCAGATAGAGCCCAAGGGAGGGATTAAGTGCGTCATTAGTCTCGAGTCACTTCACACCCACAAGGTTTCTAAGTTCAACCCTTGAATTCCTTGACTCTTATCTACCACCAATTTACTTTGATAGTAGTTTAGATTCTTTAGAGAGTATTAGCATACAATAAACCTATATTCATTTGAACTGCCTGGACCCTGCATGTGCTTGATATGTCTGTGTGATTGTTGTGGAGAAAAATGGTATTATATATGTCACTTTTTATTTCTTTATTTATAAAAATAATAAAAGTGGGATTTAAAATGCCTAAAGATAAATAATAAATAAATAAATGGGAAGTAGCAGAGCATGTTTTCTTTAGCTTTTATGTGCACATCTTTCATCATGGTAGTTTTTTCTTTCCATTGTGCAAGATACATAAAGATGAAGAGAAGGTACACCATTACAGACAAAACAAAAGAGAATGTAATATATTTAAATTAATTTTAATAAGTACCAAAAAGATAAGCTTTATTTTGCATGGGGGTTAATAAATATTCTTTAGCAAGCAAAGTGACATATTCAAACATTGGTCCAGTTATTTCTTTTACATCTTTATGAAAGCAATAACTTTTTTCCAAGCTAAACACAATCACAAATTACAAAATATTATTATCCCTTTGTTTTTGTTTGTATTTTGTTCTTCTTAACTAGAGAACATTAAGAAATAAACTGCCATCCAGAGATTTGTGTTAATGACACTGATGTTTTAAATTACATAGACACATTTATCATGCAGATTTTTTTATTGTGCAAATCTTTAAGTGGTGTAAGAATAAGAGTAAGTTTCGCTATTTAAAAAAACAAACAGTCCTCCTCCTTTCTTGTTATTCAACCAAATGAAAACTGTAATAAAAAGGTACTGCTTGGGAAGGCTTCTAATTCTCCCACTGTTTCTGAACTCCAAGAACTTCAAGACAAGTGCATTTGCACAACTTAACTGGTTGTCAGCTCTAGCATTTACTGAAAAGATGGCAGTTGTCACAGTTGTAACTGTGACATCAATTTATTCTTTTGAAATATGCTTAGTTATTGCATCATCTTTGTTTACCTTCCATTTATTTGTAGGTCAAATTTAAAGTGCTTTGATCCTGACAGCCTGGGTCCCTCACGTTTCTTAAGTCACACAACATGCAAAATTAGATTGGCTATAAACCAGGCTTGAATAATTGGCCATCAATGAAGGCAAATATAGTCCACCAGCCAAATATGGCTTAATCACATGGGGACTTCTCTACAAATACCTCTGCTGCTGGTGTAAACCTGAAGAAATGGTGGAATTGTCAATCAGCCTTGTCTACCACAAGTATGGCTGATGAGCAGTGGTGGGCTGCTGCCAGTTTGAAACCAGTAGTTCTGACCAGCGGCTGGCACTGCCTGCCCACCCTGGTGCTATCACGTCCTATATAATTGCCGCTTGTTCAATGCCGCGTGCATGTGCGGAAGGCACATACGTGAGCGAAGTGAGAGCGTGCGTACTCATATTTTCAGTTCCAGGAGAACCGGTTGTTACAACTGACAGCAGTCCACCATTGCTGGTGAGGTTACATTTGACTTAGTGAGACACATTGCACAAACTTGTTGTAAACATTTTAGCGATCATTGGTTTGCCTTAGAGAAGCCCTCATTTGCCATCACTTCTCTCCATAAAATAGCATCTTATTTTTAAATAATGCAAATGAATTAATCTTCAGTGCAGTCTCCTGTGTTACAGATGTGTCATCAAATTATTTTTTCTCATAAAGGAATTCTATATAGTTCTATTTAACCAAATTTTCTTTAGCTTTTTTCTCTGTACATACATCTTTTGATAAATAAATATAAAATACTTCACTGCATTATGTGCTAAAAGGTAAATACTATAAAAAGTTGAATCTTAGATGCGATTAACATGATCATCTTAAATAGCAGTGCCAAAAACAGGATTCCCTCTTTCATTTGTCATGAGCATTTCAACAGCAATGGCTTAGCATAGCAAAAGTCTTGACCACATTGTTCGTGGAAGCTCATATTTTTAACATTAACAACATTTAATTTAGTGCAATTCTGAGCATCTTGAACAGAAATCACATGAGCTCCAGACCAACTAAACACTTTAATAGCAACAATTAAGGAATGATAAAAACTAGCTACAGACTTAAATGTCTACATAAATGAAATTGCTTTTGTGATATTAAACAACTTGCATACTTTAATTGTAGTATTTTTCAGAAATAATATATTAAGCAAAGATACACAACATTCTCTTGGTGTTTCTGGTTTACAACAATACCAGTTGAGTTAAATTAAACTCAAGAAAAGCAGCTTCTTTCAAAGTAGTTTCTTTTAGTTTAACCACTAGAATCCAAGCTATTCAGGAGAATAATCACCCCTATTTAAATTGAAATGATAAGAAATTGAAAAGAAAATACACATCTTGAAACCATGGATACGTAGCTGCTTCTGCAGATCATGTATGGTTATTTTTATCATGCAAAGAACTAAGAAGACCATAGGTTAGTAAGTGCAAGCCTTAATTTTACAAAGAAATGTATCGGATTATGGTATTCTTGTTATAGAAGCAAGGCCTGGAACATTTAATACCAGTCCTTGTTTAAAATTTAACATTAACTAAACCAAACTAAATATGAAACCATATATCTGTGCTAGTTCACTTGATTATTACAATATTATGTGATTGTTCAGATGTGAATGAGCCACTCCAATATAGAAACAGAAGGTTAATATTACTTTTTGTATTTATATCAAACATGGTGTTTTTCAGGTGTGCAGCATGGGAAATTTTCTGGCTATACTTTGATTCCATAGAATGAAATCATACTTGGTCATATGATTACAATACTGAAGACACTGAAATGTTACAGAATAGGCAAATTTCATGCCTTCAGTCATCCTTTTTAATATGCATCTAGATAGTCATAATTCTATCTATTTGTATTGTAAGCCACCCAGACTGAGATGAGTGGCATTAAATAATAAATAAATATGATTCACAGATCTATCCAGTCTTTAAGTATAAAGTGACCAAGTCTACTTTATACTTAAAGTAGACCAGTCATATGGCTCTCTCACTTCTACGCTAAATCTACACATAATTATTCATATTCCACTAATCCAGTTAGATTTGTTTTCTGGAAAACAGATTATCTACATATTTCCAAATTACATTATAAAATAATTTTCTGGTTGCAGAAAGGATAGGCCCCTTCATAATTAATATGCAGACATATGTGGGGGAAAAGATAAATGAATTACAGTGAAACTGAAGTATTATTAATTATAAATATTGTATTACTGGAAGACCTTTTGATCAGATCTACAACTAACTGCCAGGTTGAAACCCCATTTATCTTAGTATATCTGTGAAGTAGCTCTGGTTTGCAGCTAGGCTTCTGAGAGAAAATTCTGTCTATGTTTCAAAAAGTATATTCTCTCATCCTACAATTTCAATTAATACGTATTTCTCTGAAATGCCTGCATTCATTTTACAAATAAGCTTCCAACAATTTATTATTTCACTTGATATAAAATAAAATGAAGACTTGGTGTCCACGCTCTATTATTTTATTAAAGCCATTTCTATTAATTTTTTCCTTATCAAATCTTATCAGCAAGGCAATCTGTTCATAATGGCTTTGAAGAATTCAACTGTTAAGTATCTACAGAATAAAATTTGTAAATGTCTTTTGCATTAAATTATGTTTTGATTATTAATGGGCAGAAAGAAATTGATACCTTACACACCCATAAAATCTCTGAAACTATGTGATGAATCCTAGCATCCACATTTATTCCAAATACTTGTTTTTACACTAGAAGACAAAAGATACCCAGATAAAATGTCTGGGTGGAACACTGTAGCAAGCTATGCATTATTTTAAGGGGGAAAAAACCCTTACTACCTGATAGCTAAGTGCAATGTGATTTAGGTGGCTAAATGCAATTTCTTTAAGACAGGGTTTGGTAAAGTTATACCCCAAAGGTAAAAAGATTAGTAATAGTAGTTTTTGCAGGTGTCACAAGAAACTAACATAGGATTTTATCCTTGTTTTAGAGATACTGAAACAACAGTTTTAATGCATTCATAACTGCTGGTTATTCTAAAGTGCCATGTAATAGAACCATAAATTCTAGAAATTGAGCATATTTCTGGAGGGCATAAAGAAAATTAATTATTGGCCTGGTAAAATTTGTATTAAATTTTCCTACTGATTCCTACTGAATGAAATGCCATTACTCAAATTTATCACCCAATGTCCCTGTGGTGCTAAATTCAAAGTTTTTCAAAACTGCAAAAACTACTTTGTTGTTGTAATTAATACCATTTTCCCTATGCATAGAAGCATCAGAAAATCACTGAGCTTTTTATTAAACAATATCAGACAAGGTGTTGGATCCACAATATGAGAAGTGGTATATGTAGGGAAGAATCTTAACTGAAAATTAGGTATATGTTTAGTTAGGAGATCTCCTTCCTTCCTTCCTTTCTGCCTGTCTGCCTTCCTTCCTTCCTTCCTTCTTTCTTTCCATTGGGAATTATTTCAGTTAAAACATCACCTAACGCATAAGAAAATATACATTATCTATCTTCTACATAAGCTCAGGCACAATTTTTAAAAAGTGTCTATGCATTGAGACAAGAATGGAGAAATCATTCATTCTTTTCTGTGATACCATTCTCAAACAATTCAAATTCTACCAGAAAATGTCCATACTAGATTAACTGTCACATTCCTACTCTTTCCCCATACAACTTGGCCATATACAGTGCTTTCTTCTAATACAGCAGAAAGAAGGATGTTTTAGCAAAATGGCAACAAGCAAAATGGCATCTCCAGTCATATAAAAAGGACAGGGCTTTGATCGCGATGCCACAACTACAATTTGCTTGTTTTGACCACTTTCCTTGCAGATGCTGCTGAAATAACTGCTCTCATGGATGTAGTTTACACTTGTAAATGCATTTTACATGAAAATGTGACAAACACCCAGACCAAGCAAACAGATGGAGAAAAGTGACAGCAAATGGTAGATTATATGCATTTTATGCAAAATAGACACAAACGTTTTTGGAAAGGAAACCTTCCTGTTTAAAATTCTGGAAACTGGAAAATGACCAAAATGACCAGATGGCTTACCGGCAGAATTCTATAAATACTTACAACACCTTAGGTCCATTTATACTTGAAATCTACAATGAAGCACTGTTTGAAGCAAAGATTCCCAAAACATGGACAGAGGCAATTATAACACAGATACCTAAAGAAGACTCTGATTTACTACAAATAAAAACTATAGACTGATATTGTTAAACATAGACTATAAAATTTATGCCTCAATAATTGAAAATAGACTAAAAATATTTTTGAATGACTTCATACATATAGATCAGAAAGGATTTTTACCCAAGATGCAAATTAAAAGCAATATGCAGATGATCCTGCATTGGAATACTACGAGATGCATTCCGGAAAGCAGATTTTTCTTGATGCATAGAAAGCTTTTGACAATTTGAATTGGCAGTTTATGTTCTTACAATTAAAACAGATGGAGTTAGCTAGAAACGCTAGACAAGATAGTGAAATAAAACATGAGAATAAAAAAGGAGGAGTATAAGTTACAGGCATTCGTTGATGACTTGGTGTTCATTCTAGAATACCCACAGCAAACAGGACCTAAATTAATTGCAAAAATAGAAGAATATGGTGCAATTGCAGGACTAAAAATAAACAAAGAGAAAATGATTAAAATTTTACAGATAAACAGAAGAGAGAATTTACAATGGTGAACATGCAAAGTGTAAAGAAAGTTAAATATTTAGGAGTCCAATTAACAGCAAGATATGTATCTCTCAAAGAAGATAACTACGAGAAACTGAAAGCACAAATTAAAACAGACTTGGAAAATTGAAAAAACTTACAATTGTCCCTATTAGGTAGAATAGCTACAATTAAAATGAATATTCTGTCGAGATTATTGTACCTGTTTCAAACAATCCCAATAAAGCTGGGGAAAAATATTTTGAAGAATTAAATAAGATGATATTAAAATTTGTATGGCAAGGTAAAAAAGTGAGAATAAAATAAAAAATGCTACAAGATGTTAAGAGTATAGGAGGTTTTGGCCTTCCAGATTGGGAGCTATGCTACCAAGCATCGGCACTTATGTGGATGAAGAAGTGGATTAATTTGAGGAATACAAGATTACTAACACTGGAGGGTCATGATTTGCAATTGGGATGGCCTTTCTATGGTACGAGAAGGGTGAGATACATAGCTACTTCCAGAGGCACCAAAATCAAAGAGCAACATTATCTGAAAGTAACAGTTTGGTTGTCTACAATGGTGATACATCCAAATGTCATACATATGGAAAAATCATAAGATATAAGGACATATTAAATGAAAGGGGAGAACTAAAAACTAAACAAGAACTAAACAGATCAGGGATTGACCTATCATGGTGGCCACAATTACAGATACAACCCAGATACTAAAAAGACAGAAAGGGGTATAGGGTTTATAAAGAAAGAAATGAGCTAGATCAGATGCTAATGGGAGCAGATGAAAAATTAATTAAGAGGATATATAATTATTTAGTAACCATTAAATTGGAGGAAGAACAAGTAAAAGAAACTATTATAATTTGGGCTAAGAGTGTTGGTTATACAATCGAATTAGACAAATGGCAGAAATTATGGAATAGAAATTACAAACTTACAATGTCGACAGCATGTACAGAAAATCTCTATAAAATGTTTTATAGATGGCACTTGTCACCTGCAAGAATAGCAAATATGTACAAACATAAATCTGTCAAATGTTGGAAATGTAACCAAACACTAGGTTCATATTATCACATGTGGCAGACGTGCCCAAAAGCAAAAAAATATTGGAAGAAAATTTGCATTTGGCTAGAAGCTATGATAAAACAACACATAGACTTGAAACCTGAGATATTCCTGTTGGGCATGCTACCAGGAAAGTATAATAAGAGTAATACATATTTAATTTTACATATTTTAACAGCAGCCAGGATTGCATATGCACTATATTAGAAAAATGATCAAATGATCAATAATAAAAAAATGGAATGTGCAGAAATGGATAGATTAACACTAAAATTAAAGAAAAAGAAGATTCAGAATATTTTATTACATGGGAACTTTTTTTATAAATGGCTAGTCAATAGATACAGAGATCATAGGTGAATGGATGTCAAAGATGGCTAGTTTTGCGGAAATGGCTAAGATTTCTGCATACCTAAAAGATAGGACCCATGAAGTTTTTGTTAGGGAATGGAAGAAGTGGGTTGATTATGTGCAGAATAAATATCAAACTAAGAATCTTCAGTTAGTTTTTTTATTTATAATTATTAAGGGTTTGAAACTATTAGTATGGCATAATATATATGTTGAAGATTATATATATAGAATTATTTTAAAGTCATTATTATGTTAAATATATACATTATATTATCATTTAGATAATTATTAAGCTGATATAAATTTATATATTTTGGTTATACCGCTGTCTTGAACAAAAAGAAGGGAATTTTTAAAAAAAAATACTGGTTGAGTTTTTTCTTATAATGATTTATGTTTGAGTTAGGTTTAATGGGGTATTTATAATTTTTATCTGTCTAAGTTTCTCCTTTTATTAGTAAAGTACTTTGGATTAACTTTACTTTACTTGTTGTTAAAATTTATGATATATTTTTTGGATCTCACCTATACCTAATGTTTAATAGTGATTGATATATAAAATTTATGTTTTGCTTGTAACAGAAGTCAGGGGGGGGAGGGGTGGGGGGGAGGGGGGGAAAATGGGGCTAAAATTGTATTGTAAAACTTTTCTAATAAAAAAAAATAGATACAGAGATCAGATGGATGGTTTTATATGCAATATGGATTATATGAGAAAGAAAAACTGAGTAGTAAACATTTTGATGCCTATATAATTGATGTTAATATGGAAGATAGTATACTTTATAGCAGTGATTGATAGTATCTATTATATGTTTGTATGTTGATATGATCATAACAATTATGAGGATGTTTAACACCTTTGTTACCTAGAAAACACTGTTCAATTTAGAAATGGAATTTGTGATATAAAAACAAACAAACAAACTAACTAACAAATAAATAAATAAATAAAATAAATTCTGGAAACAAGAGGCAACTGATGTAGACAATGCTTATCTATATGTGATTATCTGATTTACTATAACACAGCTTTCTATCTATCCAGAAAAAAATACGTTGCAAATATATTCATATAGTACTACAGTCTCTGTATACTTTAATTTATATCATGAAATGAATTGTTTCAAACACTGATTTGAGTTTTAGAGCTTTTATAATGAAATTGTCTATACTCTACACTCTACATCAAATTGTAAATGTAACATATGTGACCCATCAATTTTTTGTAATGCCAAAAGCTTGCCCTCACATAATAAAAATATCAGGATTCCTACGATTTACTGCATATAAGTTTAAAAAAATAAGGTTTTACACTTAGGCAAGAAAAACCAAATGTGCAGATATAGAACAAGTGGTATCTGGCTCAATAGTAGTTACTGTGAGAGGCGTCTAGGAGTCCTAGTGGACAACCACTTAAATATGAGCCAGCAGTGTTCTGCAGCTGCCAAAAACATTAACACAATCCTAGGCTGCATAAACAGATGGATAGAATCAAGAACATGTGTAATACCTTTATTATAATAACTTTATAATTATAATACCTTTATATGACCATACTTAAAATATTGCATCCTGTTTTGGTTTTATGATGTCAAAAAGATGTTGAGACTCAAGAATACAAAGAGCAACAAAAGTAATTAGGGGACTGGAGGCTGAAACATATGAAGAATGTTTGCAGGAACTGGGTATATCTAATCTAATGAAAAGCAGGACTGGGGTGACATGATAGCAGTATTTCAATATTTGAGGAGCTGCCACAAAGAAGAGAGAGTTAACATATTCTCCAAACCACCTGAAGGCAGGACAAGAAGTAGCAGGTGGAAGATCATCAAAGAGAGATCCAAACTAGAACTAGAAATTTCCTGACAGTTAGAACAATTAATCAGTTGAATGACTTGCCTCCAGAAGCTGTGGGTGCTCCATCACTGGAGGTTTTTAAGAGATTGGACAGCCATTGTCTGAAATGGTATAGGCTCTTCTAGAACTGCTCTAGAAAGGGTTGGACTAGAAGATCTCCAAATTCTCTGCCAACTCTGTTATTCTGTTATATAGTGTTTTTCAACCTTGGAAATGGTTCAGCATCTTAAAGTTGCCAAGGTTGAGATACACAATCATTGGAATGGCTTGCATCCAAAAGTTGTAGGTACTCCATTACTGGAGGTTTTCAGGAAAAGATTGGATAACCATTTGTCTTGAATGGTATAGGTATCTCTTGGTCAACCAGGCAGTTGGACTAGAAGACCTCCATGGTGCCTTCCAATTTTGTTGTTCTATGTTCTAGTTTATAATCTTGTTTCAAGTATTATCCACATGGTATGTGCTAGGTACAGCTGTTGCATCCACTCTACATTGCACTTGTTTGCCTTATATGAAGGAATAGATCAAATATTCAAACTGCAGCACCAATCTGGATTACTATGCATTAATTTAAAACAAAGCTGTTAATGCTGAATAATGAGTAGTATGAAATGGAAATGTTGAAAAAATGCTCATTTTAATTAACTATGAAATGGCGTAGATATTTCTTATTGATTCAGGTTTGGATAAAATGGATTTCTATTTTTTCTTTTTGATACAGGTTTGAAATTCTGGACCAAATATAGGAAAAGATCTAGTAAACAAAATTGATTACGTGTCTTGTAGGGCTGCACAAAGCACTTGGAGCTATTTCACATGTCTGGTGTACCAATTTACTGCTAGAGTTATAAAGCCATCAGGTCCTCCTGAAAGCTTAATGTGACCATTTCAGGAGTCTGCTTATGCTATTTGAGCATGTATATGCATGTCCAAAATAATTTTCGGTAAGTTTATCTCCAAAGCAGATCGGTATACCATTGTCTTTTTAGCAGTATAATTATTGAAATATATTTCTCATGCCCGGTATACAGAAGTCACTCAAAATTGTTTTTAAATATTCCCTTAAAGCAAAAAAATCACAAAATTGCTGATATGGGTAGAATTTTTTTAAACATAATATGAAAAAGTAAAGGTAAAAGTAGAGCATTGTATGCAACTAGAGCCAGCAAGAATTAGAATAGCAAACAGAGGAAAGATAAAGGTTTTAACCAGTGGTGTGTTGCCCCTGGTTCGGACCGGTTCACAAGGACCGGTAGTAAAACTGGTGGGAGGCCACGCCCACTGCCCCAGATGTCGTCATCTGTGTACATGCACAGTAGCGTGTGCATGCTCCCATTGCGAACCGGTAGTAAAGGTAAGTAGAACTCACCTATGGTTTTAACCCTGAATTTTAAAAACACATATGCTAATGGCTGACTTCAATGTTAGTAGCATGAATGAGTGTAACTGAAACTAGAGAAGCTACAACTGAACTGAACTAACTGAAAATTACAAATAAGCTATATATCATCCTATGTTCAGGTTAACAACTATCTATATTTCATATATAGGCATCAGGGCCAACAATTTCAGTGCAATTGTCTAGATCTGTTAGTGACATCCACTAGAAAGCAATCCTAGTTCATATGCAACACAATCAAATGGACCTACATAACTTGCTTGGTGTAAGACAGGATGTTGGTTGATTATAGCATGACTCTAGGTGTTCTTATTTTTAGAATCAAGATATTATTATACAATTCAAGACAGTTCATTCAAGTATGGTTTTGTTAAAAGCAAAGAGCAACTACATTATTGTTGCATGGAATTGTAATAACAGTATGTGTGAAATTTATTGCAAG
This sequence comes from Masticophis lateralis, assembly GCA_030761175.1. Lineage (NCBI taxonomy): Eukaryota > Metazoa > Chordata > Lepidosauria > Squamata > Colubridae > Masticophis > Masticophis lateralis. The sequence goes on along the minus strand of JAUDYJ010000007.1, from coordinate 23,025,701 downwards.
CTCACTAATATGCATGATTATTTAATACTAGGTTCCACAAAGTTTAAAAATAATGTCATCTAGACAAATATTGTTCAGTTATATCCTACCTGCTGCCTGAAAAATTAGAAATTCCAACCCTGATATATCAATCTAGACAGCACAAAGAAAATCTACTGCATGAATCAATTGTATCTAAAATCTCCTCTTCCCTAATTTTTGAGAAGCAAACTTCTGATCAACTATTGTTGGAAGGAACAAAAGTCTCTGGTATCAAATTTTAAGAAAATATCTAGGTTATAAAACACATTCTCTTTCTCTAAAGACCAATTCTTGTGCAGTGCTATGATCTGTCATCTCCTATGAAATTAATGAGAGATAAAAACACAGAGCAGTTTGCAACAGAAGAGCTTGATTGGTTGTGAACACTTAAATATTACAAACTTGGAAGATCTTCTGACCTGTGATTCACTACTGGGTTTCATGTACCAGTGACAGTGAGGACAAAGCAACAGATTAATCAGACTGTATTGGGTCTTTTGAAAACATTGGTTCACACTTCATCACACTCAGAATGCCTCAAAAAAAAAAAAAAATTAATGCTGGAGCACCAAAGAGAAGGATGTCCCTGATAATAAAGGATGGTTATTTTACCTTTCCTACTACTAGCATTTTTTTTTGCAGGTTTCCAAGAACAACACAGATTGAGAATTATCCCCAGATGTAACATTGGAAACATTTGTAACATTTGAAGAGAAGAATTCAGATCAATGACTTGGGTTTGCCTTAAAATTATGTTGTTGCAGCCCTTTGTCCAAAAACAAAAAAATTAAAACTGTCTACATTGTGGTATTTACATTTGATTTACATATATACATACTTATACATGTATTTGTACCTGGATAGCATAGCACTGGAGAGCCAATTGCTAATTTACAAAAAAAACATTTTAAAATATGTAAAACTCTACCATGAAGAACTTTTTATTGCTCACCTTCACAATATCATCACACTGTTGCACTTGTTTCTGAGTAATATAGATCTACATTATATATAAACAGATATAAAAATAAGGATTTTCTATAATAATGTTTGAAATAAACTATGTTTTCAGCTACTGTTAATTAAGAAAGGACAATTTATTAGAGGGGATAAATACATTAATGGGGCAATATGCTTCCATCCTTTACACTTTTTCCTATTACATGAAATGTCTTTAGTTTAGGGTAATGTTATGTTTATGTTTGTTCCTAGGAACAACCCCCATTGAATTCACTGAAACTTACTTCCAGTATACTTCAATCCAGTATATCAATCCAATTTACATTGCAATCCAGTATAGGATTGCAATGTAAATACTAGAAGATCTGGTACTAAAAGATGTATGTATGTATGTATGTATGTATGTATGTACAGTATATATATACGTATATCTATATCTATCTATCTACATATACACATACATACACACATAGCAATAGCAATAGCACTTAGAATATTGTTATTGATATACAGCACTCTCTAAGTGGTTTACAGTGTCAGCATATTGCCATCAACAATCTGGGTCCACATTTTACAGATCTTGGAAGGATGGAAAGCTGAGTCAACCATGAGCTGGTCAGGATCAAATTCCTGGCAGTGGGCAGAATCAGCCAAAACACTGCATTCTAACCTCATACATACAAACACACATATACATGAGTTTCCACACATTAATTTTAAATTTGCTTTAGAAATATATAGTATTGTTAAACTTTGCAATATCTAGTTTGTGCACTATGTTCAAGTACTGTACAAAACTGCAATAAATAACACTAGACAGCTACACAGTTCTACTATAAAGAATCATTCTGGTGTATTTTTTTTTCTTAAAAATCAACTAATAGCTGCTAATATGTACCAGTATGTGAATCAAATACTTTTGATTGATCAAATCTATTGAAAAATTTAAAACTATAAATAATTATCAGTGATTATATTGTTTATAAGGGCTTTGGGGACAAGTTTCAGAATGAAATTAATGGATCATATTAAATATAATACAAACATTGTAAATACAGGCTTTAGTTTTGTTTTCATAAGTATTTAAGTATTTATGGAGCATTAAAGATTTTTTTCTTTATAAACAAAAACAAAAAATAATCCACTTCATAGAAAAATTATTTTTTAAAAAAGTTGTTTTACATTTATGCCAGGAAAAGATAAATCGTACTTTACAAAAGCAGCAATAATAATTTATGATAAATGAATTAATTGAACTACCATTATGGAACCAACATTGAAAAACAAATAGTATGAAGGAAGGCTTTTAGAGTGGAATTAATGGAAACTTTACATTGGAAAAAAATGCACAAAAATCTTACGTTACCAATGTATTTAATTCCGTGAACAGTATCCGAAGGTATTATATATTCTAGGTACTTAGCATTTCTTTTGAAAGTTATAAAAATGGAAATTCACAAGGTGAATTTTATATTCAAAGTTGCCTTGTCTACTACATGTAGTTTACTACTAGATAAAGTCATATACCTATATGTAAAAATATAAAATGTTGTTTCTCATGGTATTATGACAAGCAAATTATCCATGAGATTATGCACTATTGACTGATCAAGAGTCTTTTTCTATCTAGTTTCTGGAACTTCTTATAGTAATCTAAAAAAAGCGTCAGAAGTTTTTTCATTATTGGATAGTTGAATGGGTTAATGTTACGTATATCAAACCATGGCTATGAAACATAGTTTTGAACAGACTCCAAGGAACAAGTATACAGAAAGAAAATGATTATTTGGGCTGATCTACAAACTGCTTGTTCAAGCATTTACTAATGTGATGGTAGCTTTTATGCTTCTGCTTGAGCAAGATCATGCAGAAGGAGGTTGCATAAATGGAAGAACATCTTTGGATTGAATTGCACATTTCTCATGCAATACTCTAGAGACTGAGAATTTTGCTTTTCTATGAGCAAAAGTAACTTCATCATACAGTATGGAAGTGAACATTTGTATCCATCCTTTGGCACCAACCTTTGGATTCAGTTTTAGGCTTATTAGTGAAGTCACTTGATACTATTAGTGGCAAATAGTCATATGCTGTGCATATTCAAATGATTTCTAAGGCTGCTCATTTCAAAAATTCAGAAATATAATAATTGAAAACAAATATTTTTCTAGTCATTTCAAATAAAATGAAAACTGACCTTACTTTACTGCTACTACTATATCCTTAATACTGAATGGCTTATTTGAAGGATCATATTTACCTCAAATATGAATTTAAGAAGACCTTCCCCCAAATGTAGGGTAGTTAGAAAAATACATTATATTATAAATCCAGACAAAAATACCATACAATGCCAGTTTCTACTGTTTGTGTGTATATCTGTTTGATTGTTTGTAACTGGGGGCATATGCCCAGATTCATCTGATGCGCCAGTTGCGCCTCTATTTGGACCGAGATGCCCTACGCACAGTTACTCATGCGCTAGTCACCTCCTGTATTGACTACTGTAATGCTCTGTACATGGGGCTGCCCTTGAAGACCACTCGGAGGCTTCAGCTGGTAGAGAATGCAGCTGCTTGGGTTGTGATGGGAGAATACTGATACTCCCATGTAACACCTCTCCTGCGCGGTTTGCATTGGTTGCCGGTTGCTCTCCGGGTGAGATTCAAGGTGGTGGTAATGACCTATAAAGCTTAGGCCCAGGATACTTGGCGGACCATCTGCAACCAGCAGCACCTTCCCATCGCCCGGTGCATTCCCATAGGGAAGGCCTGCTCCGGGTATCGTCAGCTAGACAATGTCGGGTGGCGGCCCCCGGGATAGAGCTTTCTCTGTGGGTGCACCCATCCATTGGAATCAACTCCCCCTGGGACTCTGGCTGGCCCCTGACCTCCACATCTTCCACTGCAAACTAAAAACATGGCTGTTTGCGGCACCCAGACTGGACTGAGGGTTTTTTTGGTTATTTTAACGGCTTTTAATACTTGTTTATGTATGTATTTTATGTTTTTATTGGTATGTTTTAATTGTTGTGAGCCGCCCTGAGTCCTATAGAGATAGGGCAGCATATAAGTTACATTAAATAAATAAATAAATAAATAAATACTGCTAAAACTCTTGTGTCTGTTTGATTGTTTGTAACCTTTAATTGAGTGAAGTGGTGCATCACAGGACAACAATTTTGAATCAATGTACCTCAAATGAGCTAACTTAAATAATGCATCCAAAATGCAGGAACCCTGTTAGATTGAAAATTGGTAAAGATTATCAGCCACAGTTATGCAATCATCATTTCTCTCTGCCAGCTTTTTACAATGAAAGTTAATGGGGAAGCAAGCAGAAAGCTGGATGTTGCTCCTGCTCCCAGAGCTTCCCCCCACTTTCTGGTGGTCATTCTGTTTCTCTGAAATGATTACCCAATAGGTCACTGATTGTACAATATATACCGTGTCTCCCCGAAAATAAGACCCTGTCTTATATTTTTTTGAATCCTGAAATAAGCGCTTGGCCTTACTGCCATGTGCTTAAAAGCCCGATGGGACTTATTATCAGGGGATGTCTTATTTGGGGGAAACAGGTAATATGTGTGCGTGTGTTTGTGTGTGTGTGTATGTGTGTGTGTGTATATATATATATATTTATATTTCACTGATAAAGAAATAAAAGAAGACTAGTATAGATCTATTTCAAGCTATTTAGCTCTCATCAGCTAGCCATACCCTTACTTGGATTCAAACTTGGGCTGCCTGCTTGTTAGGCAGTTGTATTAACCTCTGAGTGACAAGTTTTCCTCCCTTTATCAGCTTGAGCCAGGGAAGAGATTAAGGTGTCTCAATAGGAAAACACTTCATTCATTTCATTTCATTTATTAAATGTATATTCCGCCCTTCTCCTGATGGACTCAGGGCGGTGAACAGCCAAAAATTAAAATACATATAATATGAAAGTTGAAATAATTTAAAACATTAAATCAATTTTGGTTTCCCCCAAATTTAAAATCCCTCACTAAAATTAACCCAATTAAAATCTTTTTAAGACAGCCTGGCTTGCTTAAATAGAAAAGTCTTCAGGGCCTTGCGGAAAGTACAGAGGTTTGGGATCAGTTGTATTCCTGGGAGTAGCTCGTTCCAGAGGGCGGGTGCCCCCACAGAGAAGGCTCTCCCCCTGGGGGTCGCCAGTCGACATTGCCTGACCGACAGCACCCTGAAGAGACCCTCTCTGTGAGAGCGTATTGGCCAGTGGGAGGTTATCGGTGGCAGAAGGTGGTCTTGTAAATACCTAGGCCCTAAGCCATGGAGCACTTTAAAGATGAGAACCAATACCTTGAAGCCCACCCTGAAAACCACTGGGAGCCAGTGCAGCTCGCACAGGAGAAATGTCACATGGGAGAGCCAAGTCGCCCCCATAATCACCCGCGCGGCCGCATTCTGGACCAGTTGGAGCCTCTGGGTGGTCTTCCAAGGGGAGCCCCATGTAGAGAGCATTACAGTAGTCCAAGCGAGAAGTGATGAGGGCATGAGTGACCGTGCATAAGGAGTCCTGATCCAGAAAGGGACGCAACTGGTTTATCAGGTGAACCTGATAGAAAGCCCCCCTGGACACGGCCGTCATATGCTCTTCTAAAGACAGCCGTGCGTCCAGGAGGACACCCAAGTTACGAGCCCTCTCCGTGGGGGCCAAAGACTCACCCCCAATAGCCAGCGAAGGCACCAACTGGCTATATTGGGACACCGGCAGCCACAGCCACTCAGTCTTGGAAGAGTTGAGTCGGAGCCTGTTTCTCCCTATCCAAACCCGTACGGCCTCCAGACACTGGGACCTCACTTCGAGGGCATCATTGGGGTGGTCAAGGGTGGAGATGTACAGCTGAGTGTCATCAGCATACAGATGGCACTGCACCCCAAAACCACGAATGATCTCACCCAGTGGCTTCACATAAATGTTGAACAGGAGTGGCGAGAGGACCGACCCTTGCGGAACCCCACGAACAAGGCGCCTCGAGGTCGACCACCGCCCTCCTGCCAACACGGACGGCAACCGGTTGGAGAGATAGGAGAACCACTGCAACACAGTGCCTCCCACTCCCAATCCCTCCAGCTGGTGCAGCATGATACCATGGTCGATGGTATCAAAAGCTGCTGAGAGGTCTAATAGGACCAGAACAGAGGAACAATCCCTGTCCTGAGCCCTCCAGATATCATCAACCAATGCGACCAATGCCACCTCCGTGCTGTACCCAGGCCTGAAGCCGGACTGGAACGGGTCTAGATACACAGTTTCATCCAGGTACTGCGGGAGCTGTCGCGCAACCACACTCTCAACAACCTTTGCCATAAAGCGAAGATTGGAGACCAGATGATAATTTGCAAAAACAGCTGAGTCCAGAGAAGGCTGCTTGAGGAGGGGTCTCACCACTGCCTCTTTCAAGGCGGGAGGCAAGAAACCCTCACTCAACAAAGCATTTATAACCCTCTGGAGCCAGCCTCGTGAAACCTCCTGGGTAGCTAGCACTAGCCAGGAGGGACACGGGTCCAATAAACATGTGGTTGTGTTTAACCTCCCCAGGATCCTGTCCACGTCCTCAGGAGTCACAGGGTCAAACTCGTCCCAGATAACATTCTCAAGATCCACCTCAGACACCTCGCCGGAACCTACCCAGTCAGAGTCCAAGCCTTCCCGAATCTGAGTGATTTTATTGTGCAGATACTGTGCAAAGTCATCAGCTCGTCCCTGCAAGGGATCCTCCTCCCATGTTCCCAGATGGAGGAGGGAGTGGGTCACCCTAAACAGGGCAGCTGCCGATGCAATAAGAGTAGAAAAGTAATTACGCTTTGCCACTTTTATCGCCTCTAAATAGGTTTTAATATAAGACCTAACTAGTGTTCGGTCGTATTCGGAGCACTTAACACTTAATATATATGTGTGTGTGTATGTTGGAATACTCCCATCCCAAAAAGTGTACAGACCGGTTAAAATTTTAAAAAACCTGAAGTAATACTTACCAATTTCCTGTAAAATGAAGTACCAAATTTATTGATATGAACCCCCATCAGCACATATCAACCATGTTCAAACTCTAAACTTTTTTATAGAGAGAATATGTAGATACAGACACCCACATACATGCATATTCCTCTCTCTCTCCTTCATGAAGCCATAAGAATAAAATGAAAAGGGATAGAAATGGAATGAAGGGAACAGAAAAAAAATGGATGAAAAGAGAGAAAAAGTAATTCTGCAGGACAAGACAGGACAGGACAGGAAGAGAGAAGTTTTGTTTGGAAGTTAAATCATTAAATTTATCAGACTAGGAACCTCTTTCCAAGAAACAGTAAATCTTCATGTTAATGAAAATATCCATGCATTTCAGCAGTGATGTCTGATAGCTTTTCAATAGCTTTTTCTATTTCTGACAGCAAGTATATCTCTCTGGGAAGAATCAGGTGATCCTGCTAGGTTAAATTCTCTGGTTAAATTCTATCCTGTTTAAGGTTCTGCCGACTTAAAACATAGGCTTCCAACTTTGATGTCCCAGTTGGTATAAAAATATCTCATCTGTAATAAACTATATATCTCAAAACCAAAAGGGCCACAAAAAATGTTGATATGAAGCAATCTACAAAAACAGTGACTTGAATATATGGAGATTGTCTTATTAATCAATATTGCTTCTCTTTGAACTTCTGCACAATTTGCCTATTTCAGCTTTTAAATCATGATTCAATAGAAGTCACTTGAGAATGCATTGGAGACAGAAGAAAGGAAATAAATAAAACAAATTACAGACTTAATATAACTAACCAGGAACCAACAAAACATGCTTAGTTGTTTAGTTTTATGTCTCATTGTGTTTCTGCATGTTGTCAACATCTTCTGCAATGGGTATGGATTCAATTATTTCCTTGTATTAGTTGGAAGGAATCTCCAAGTGCAACCCTTTTGTTTATCAACAGATCACTGGTCACACCATAGGATAAGCCGATAATTAGCAACTTCAAAACTTGATTAAAGGAAATTATTATCCCTGTCATTCTGAATCTTTTACGCATAACTTGCATTCTTAATGATTGCTAACAAGAGAGTATTTATGCTCACCACGTATCTATAATATTTACATGGGCACTGATACTATAAGAAATTATTAAGATTACTCTTTTTTAAAAAAAACCCTTCTTTTTTTAAATGATTCTTTGCATTAAGTAGAATCAGTTGTCTCATAGAAAAATATCTTAAACTTTAAATTAAAAAAATAGCATTACTAAATAGTTATGTAGGACCATATATGAGTTGTATGGATATAATTCAGCATAGTTAAATCCAAATTTAGGAGAACCCACATAGATAGGAGAGCAGAATATATTTGCCATGGGTGCCATCTGCTTACAGATCCCATGACTAAACTCTGTGCACCTCCTTTGGAGATAAACAAACATGACATCTATATACATCCTGTACATATTAGTTCATTGATTAGCAGTTATTAGTCATACTGTACATAGGAAAACAATTTGATCATAATGATGTTACATGCCCTCAGCATAAAGTTAAGGTTTTAGTGTGAGGGTGCAAACCCATGCAAGACAGGTTCCCTGTTTAGATATGTGGCCCAATACACCAAGTTGAATGTGCCAAATAAGACTGGAAATACTATTCTGGACATTCTGTCAATTTTGCTAACACTATTAAAGGTTTTCTTTGCTTCTTGTGGTTTGGTTTCTGGTTTGACTTTGTGGGGTTCTGAAGTAGTGGTAGCACTCTTGGAGATGGTGGGGAGAACAGAATCCTTGGTGATGTTTGGTCCATAATTGGCAACAGCCACTGCGTAGGCATTGTTTTTCTTAATGACTGAGGCCTTTTCTTTTTTCTGTTAAAAGATAATATTATTATTAAATATCTTCAAACATTTCTGCACCAATAGTGTTATCTACTTCATTCAATCCAAAATAATGTGCTTTAGATTGACCTCATTTACTATGGTACTGCCATTGTAGAAAGCTTCTCTAACTTTTGTTTAAGGCCATGTGTACCTATTTGTGAATCTTCAATGGTGACATGATTCATTTTCTTCACTGAGGTGGAGTAATACTGTTTTCATGCTGATCAAATTGGAAGCTTCCATACCTATGCTTCAATGTGAACCAACTCTTATGTAAGTGGGAAGAATATTTGTATTTATTATTTTATAAAACAAATTATTTTGCAGTATTTAGAGATGGAGAAAGTGTATAGACTGTTATTATTCAATCTGCATAATTGTATTATTTGTTGCCATACTTCAAAAAAAGGAGTAAGTTAGAAGATCTGAAATGTACATTATGATCAAGGTAACTAGTAACTGCAGTGATGACACTTATTTCTTATATTGTGTTCTTCACTATTAAGAACAGCACAATATGGAAGCAGCTGGAATTGCTTTGTTCCAGGATGTTTTTTCAATTTCCCAGCTCTAGAATTTCCTGGTAGTCTCTCACTAGGTCTGAACCTGTTTAGTTTTCCAAGTCTGGTGAAAGCTCTTTTGAAGGAATGGAAGAATAAATGTTCTTTTGGCTTATTACTTTCTGGAGCCCTTCTACTAAAAGCCCTTGAAACAAATTGTGTTTCAGTTGTGATGAAGAATGAACAGACCATCAACTAAATTGGAATTGAGCTAACTGAATAATTCTAAAACCTGTGACAGTTAATGTCACATATTCACAAAAAGTCAGAATTAGTCGTTGGGTACTTCCTTTTCCTTCTACTTTTGATTGTTTTAGTTTATAAGACACAGGTTAGTGACATAGAATTTCCCACCCCAAAAAGGCATCAATATCTATAAATTAGCAGATAAATGATACAAAATCCAAATTCAGATTTCAATTTTCCTCTTCTCTTTCATGCTTTCCCTCACAATTATTCAATACTTTTACATGAATTGCAGTTTAAAGTATATTCACTTGAACTCCACCTCATCTATGGTTTTACTAGCATGTTAAGAATGCTTCTGTCTTTTTATTGCTATGTAACTGATAAATAACTTTTTTCATTTTCTCAAGTTCCTTGTGTACACAATGGAATGTGTATAAGCAAAAAACATTTTTCAAAACAGCATAACCATTTTAGCACTAAAAAAAGGAATTTTTAAAGGAAAATTCTTTTTAAGAACTGCAGGTGCCAAATAATTGAAAATGCCCTTTTAGGGATCTTAGAAATCTAGTTTATTTTTATTTTGTTTTGAGACAGCCATAGATCTGGAGAAACAAAACCCAGATGTTTGTTCAAGGTTTTGGTTAAAGCAAGAGGGTTTCCAGCAGGGGTGGGTTCTACTTACCTTTACTACCGGTTCGCGATAGGAGTGTGCGCACGCTACTGTGCATGTGAAAGAAGTTTCTGCGCATGCGCATATCATCATTTATGATGTCCAGGCAGGTGGGCGGAGCTTTTACTACCGGTTCTAAAGAACTGGATAGAACCGGGAGCAACCCACCACTGGTTTCCAGAGGTATTTTATTGGGTGGGCAAGACTGGTGGACATCACACAACTCTTATTTTCTCCTCTGTACAGTCCGTGTATCAACACTATTCCAATATTCCTTTCTCACTGACTCATTTGCTGTAGGACAGGGGTGTCAAACTCATGGTGTCATGTCATCACATGATGTATCATGACTTTTCCCCCCTTCACTAAACCAGGGATGGGTATGGCTAGTGCATGACGCATCTGGCCAGTGGGCCACGAGCTTGACACTCCTGCTCTAGGATAACATGCCAAAGTTGTTAGATGTGGGATCAGAGTGAGTAGGCAGGACGTGGCATGGTTCAGTAAAATAGTTTATTTCTGCATTTAAAAAAGCAAGCGGCAGATGCGTCGGCAGCTCCTTTTAAACCCTGGAGCTGTCCAGCATTTCAGCCACTCACATTAGTCCATTCTCCTGCCTTGGAGCCTGGATCAATGAGGGGGAAGTTGTACAACATGACTTCTCCCTCATTAATATTCAACAAAAGTCCTTATTGTCAACTCTGAAGCTGGCCTGGCTGAAGCCATCTTGGAGCTTCAGTGCTGCCACACTGGAGCTGAGGGATAGGGAGGGGGGATTAGAGATAGCTGGGGTTGTGTAGTCAAAATAAAATACTTTCTCTTGGGAACCAAGGATGTTCTCACACCTGGCTGAAGGAAAGAGGAATGATGTCACTTGACCAGCGGACACTATTTTGATTGGGCTATGTGACTGATTGTTTGGGATTGAGGAAAAATGTGCCAATATGATATTTTCAATAAAGCTATTCTTTGAGGAATTTACCTGCCTCAGAGTTTTGCTTGCTATTACTGGAATTCTGACATTTATCCTTGTTTTTTTCCCATTCATATCCATCACTGTAACCTCTTCTCCCAGAACAACAGCATTTTGGTTCATATCCCTGAACAGAATAGGCCTTTTTCATTCTACTTCAAACTGAAAACATCAAAAACATGTTTTGGTTCAGATGGATCAATAGAACCAGTTGTTCTATTTTTTGTTTGATTAAAAACTCTTCTTGATAAATAAAATCTAGGTTTTATTTATTAAACCTAGATTTTTTACTGTTGTTGTTGTCATTGTCATTGTTTTTGTTATTGCTATTAAATGCCTTCTTAGGGATATTTATATATCTTAAACACAGAATTCCTCTACTGAGATCAAACATCTCTGAAAATGGAAAACATTTTTAAAAATAAACTATTTGCTTTAGTCAAATGAGAATCTGTACAATTACATAAAAGATTATATAAATCTATGATAGTTCTTAATTTATAATGCTCAATATACCATAGTTAAAATTCTTTTAGCAAAGTATCTTTGGTTTCACTAATTTCTTTATAAAAATTGTTGGAGATAATGAAATGTGGTTGAAGGTTTTGAAGGAAATTAAACAAGCATAAATGGGCTATGATATAATTTATGGACAGCCTTGGGATAATATTGTTTCTTTAAGAAACAAGATTTAAGGTAGAGAAAGATTCTATATGAACTGTTTAATTTCTGCTGAAACTCTCTACTTCTTTTCATAGTCATTCTTGTTTTAACATACCTTGTCTTTATATTGGTTTAAGACTTTAATTATTTTTCAGTAATGGAAAACTTTCAACAGAAATGCTGCTAAATTGTTTTTTTTTCAAATTAGAAGAAACATATTTTTCATCACTCACCTTATCATTGACTATGCTTTTTCCATCCCAAGCCCATCCTCTTTTTGTGAAGTAATTTACAGTGGCAAATTCTATCAAGGCAGAGAACACAAATGCATAACAAACTGCAATAAACCAATCCATAGCTGTGGCATAAGCTACTTTGGGCAGGGAATTACGAGCACTGATGCTTAGCGTTGTCATTGTTAGCACTGTTGTTACTCCTGTAGGGTAGAAAAAGAAGAATGAACTTGGTCAAGGTAACGCAAAATGCATGGAAAGTTTAGCACCAGTGCTAAAGACAATGAAGCAGGGGTGAAATCCAACAGATTCTGACAGGTTCTGGAGAACCAGTAGGAGAAATTTTGAGCAGTTTGGAGAACCGGCAGCAGAAATTTTGAGTAATTTGGACAACCGGCAAATAGCACCTCGACTGGCCCCAGAGTGGAGTGGGAATTGAGATTTTGCAATATCCTTTCCCCAGGAGTGGGGAGGGAATGATGATTTTGCAGTATCCTTCCCCTGCCATACCCACCAAGCCACACCATGCCCACCAAGCCATGCCCACAGAACCAGTAGTAAAAAAATTTATACTACCAGTAGTAGTATATCACTACTGTAATGAAGGCACATGATAGAAAATTAAACTTAAAAAGACCAAAGTGCAGACATTACAAATAAGATGTTCAATGATATCTATGAAATTATATAATGTTTGGGATTTATTATTTTAAGGAACTTGCACCCCAAAAAGTCAACATGACAGCTGCAACTCTGTAATCAAATCCTCAACTCTTTTTATAAGCATTGTGACCCAGATTAAAAAAGAGTGACTTTAAATCACATGGTTGCCATCTAGACATCTTTTACCTCCCTCTGCAGATGTGCTTAATGCATTTGTTCGAAATCACATTTTACATATATTTTCTCTAAGATGTAAACTCTTGAGTTGCTAATGTTATAGAAGTGACTGAAGAGTACAAAACCTTTGCCTGGTATACCCTATGTAACATATGAACTAATAACATGCATATCTCTCTGGAAGGAAATGTTTGAGTTCCACTTTTAATTTGAAATCAAGTTTTTGTTGAGAACAAAACATTGACAGGTTCTGTTCCAAAGAAGCTAGTGGTGGGATTCAGCCAGTTTGCATCGATTCATGCAAACTGGTGGTTAACTTTCTGATCAGCTGTTGAAAGAAATCTCCTTCTAACAGTCTTTTGTTTTTCCCACCTTCTGGGGTTAAGCCTCTCAGGCAGGAAGGAAGCATTTTGGTGTGCCTGTTTGTGTTGTTTCTAGCCTGCTTAAGTATTTTCTGAAACTATCTCTTGGTTAAGCCTTGTTACATTGTAACAACTGGTCTTAATGGTTCTTGGCAGTACAACCAGACTTTCTATAGTCTGAATGGCTTCTCTGGAGTTTTTTCCCCCTTTGCTGGTACTTTTATTCCGGGGCTTGGGAGGAGGGACTGGTTGGATTAAGAGCTATTTACATAAGGGTTGGCATAGCCATAGAAAAAATGGCAGAGAAAAAGGATGATTTGCCTCTGATTTTTTTTTTTACTGACTTTCTGGGGGCATGTGATTTTTCCTTAAAACTGGATGATTTCCTTAGGATATCTTGTGAAGTGAGTGAGACCAGCTGGTATCTTTGAGTGGTGCAAATGGATCTAAGGATTTGCTTCTCTTGGATGAGAAAGGGTGCTTTGTCAGTTCACTGAGCACAGTGAACTGTGGGGATTCTTCAATCATCCAGGTGGTTGTCCCAAAGGTGTTTTTTTCAAGAGGCAACTGGACTTTCTTAGTTTCCACAAAGTTCAGTTGCCTCTTGAAAAAGTAACTTTGGGACAGGAGTCTCTTGTATTGCTTTGTAGTGGCCAAGGCACATGATTACTCACTGATAGTAAGTGGATGCTCCTTACAATTTGTTTGAGTTTTGTCTCATGATAATAAGGCTTAGTAACATGGCACCAATTGTAGAAAGTTAGTACCCACCCCTCTCCTAGAAGAATGAAATATTTTGAGAAATATTTAAAAAGAAGAATCTATTTCCCTGGATGAAAAATGGAGAAACATGTTTTCTTAGTGGGAGAAAGCAGCCTCCACTTTCCTTAATAGCCTACAGCAGATGTCAGCACTTAAGAGATAAAGAGATAGATAGCTCTATTCATAGGCAAAAATTCCCTGCAGCAAGATCTGAACAAAGGCAGAATGGGATTAGCCCTCACTCAAGATCGAAAACAGGAAGAAGGACAATAAGACACAGTAAGAATTGCCCATCACCCTTTCAGGACACAAGCCTCTCATTACATCATCTCAGAGAGTCCAAACTTCAACTAAACCCATGTGATTCTGCTTCATCATTAAACCATCTCTCTAATTAGCCTCCATGTTTCCAGTGTCTTTCTCCCAGCTTGGAACTGAACCAGATGGATATTTCTTCCAACACAGGCTTGAAGTTTATTTAGATATCTGTAGCATGTACTAAGTTTATTGCGATCCTGACAAGGTGGGAGGGCAGAGATTTGAACCTGGGTCCCCTTTATATTTTGTTAATTTGTCTCTTTAGCTTGGCATTTTGTGGCTCAAGTATGCCCACTCACTTTCTGGAGAGCTTACATGACCTCTTTGCTAAAGAGTTTCACTTTATGAGCAAGAGTTGGCTGCTGATAATTATCGTTGCATTTTAACTATTTTAATTCCTCAATGTGCTCTGGTGCCGTGCCTGATTTGTAACACTGGATTGCAGGTATTGCTGTTGAAAAGGAAGGTATTCAGACAGAATGGTTTAGGTTTCCATGATGGCTGTGTCTGTCATTGATTTTCAGTGTGTATTTCCCCATTTCTAATCCAATGATTGGTAATTAGGACAGCTTTTTGCAAGCAAAGCAGCTTTTTGTATTTTTGTACCAGTAATCCTTGACTTATAATAGTTCATTTAGTGACCATTCAATGTTACAATGGCACTGAAAAAAGTGACTTATGACCGTTTTTCATACTTATGACCATTGCAGCATCCCCATGGTCACAAGAGGCTGGGTGAGGTGAAGCACCGCTCAACATGAGTGATGTTGAGTTGGCCACACCCACCCAGTCACATGACCACCCAGCCACATCTGCCCAGGTGATCATTAGGACAGAGAACTGGTTGTTAATTTATTTGAATCCACTCACTGGAAGAAGCTATGAAATGGGGGGAAAAACCGGTCTTGCACTTTTTTGAAATAAAATAAGCCCATCATTCATTTCTGATGTTTAAATTAATATTTGTTAATAGTAGTTTTTCCATGTCAAGATACCATGTCAAGAATTGAATCTGAGGCTTTTCCAGGAAACTACAGACCAACCAGCCTGACATCAATACCTGGGAAGATCTTGGAAAAGATAATCAAGCAGCAAATCTGCAAACACCTAGAAGCAAGCAAAATCATAACCAGAAGCCAACATGGGTTCATCAAAAACAGATCATGCCAAACAAATCTTATTTCATTCTTTGACAAAGTGACTAAATTTGGATTTCAGTAAGGCATTTGACAAAGTAGACCACAACCTACTTCTTGGTAAGCTAGAAAAATGTGGGCTAGATAGCACCACCCCTAGATGGATTTGTATCTGGTTAACAAACCATATTCAATATGAAGTTCTTAAAAGAACTACATCTACATGGAGTGAACTAAGCAGCGGGGTGCCCCAAGGTTCTGTTTTAGGCCCAGACTTTTCAATATCTTCATAAACGATTTAGATGAGGGAATAGAAGGGGAACTTATCAAATTTGCAGATGACCACAAACTGGCAGGAATAGCCAACATCTCAGAAGATAGGCTCAAGATCTGGAGGCATCTTGATAGACTTGAACACTGGGCCCTATCTAACAAAATAACATTCAACATGGAGAAATGTAAGGTTTTACTTTTCTCCATGGGAAGAAAAACCATATATACAGATACAAATTACGTGAAACTTGGCTCAATACCACTAACAGAACTGCTTAATGTATTCTTTGCATCTCTCTTCATGCAAAAAGATAATACAGCCCAACCTACTAATAACATAACTGTAAAAGACAGACTAGGAATACAAATTAAAATAAACAAGAAACTGGTAAGAAAACACCTGACTTCTCTAGATAAATGTTTGCCATTTTCTCAAAACAGTCACATGGTCCAATTAGGATATTGTCCAGTTGCTAGGTGACTCCCCTCCCCTCCCCTCCTTCTGAGCATCTGCAGGAATGTTCTTGGTTCCCAAGAGAAAGTACTTTGTTTTGACTACAACACCCCAACTATCTCTATACCCCCCTCCCTATCCCTCTTCTCCAGTGTGTCAGCACCGAAGTCTCAAAATGGCCTCAATAAGGCCAGCTTCAGGGTTGACAACCACTTTATAAAGCCATAGTAAGACTACATTTAGAATACTGCATCCAGTTTTACAGAATACAGAATAGAGTTGGAAGGGACCTTGAATATTGCAGAAATTGGGAATGTCTACTCTACTGTAGTGAAAAGAAGGACTGGGGGTAACATGATAGCAGTGTTCCAATATTTGAAGGGCTGCCAAAAAGAAGAGGAACCTTTTTTCCAAAGCACCAGAAGACAAGACAAGACAAGGAACAGTGGATGGAAACTAAACAAGGAGAGAAGTTACCTAGAATTAAGGAGAAATTTTGCAAAAGTGAAGACTATTAGCCAGGAGAATGGCTTGCCTTCAGAAGTTGTGAGTGCTCCATCACAGGGGTCTTTTAAGAAAAGACCAGACAGCAACTTTTCTGGAATGGTATAGGGTTTCCTGCTTGAGCAGGAGTTGGACTAGAAGACCTCCAAGGTCCCTTTCAAATCTGTCTATTTTTCTACCAGCAGAAAAAATACTGTGCATTCAGAAAGTATTCAAACCACCTTCACTTTTGTCAATTTTATTAAGCTGTAGCCTAATTCTACAGATGTTGAAATTCATTTTTTTCTCATTAATCTACACTCAGTACCCCATAATGACAAAGTGAAAACAGGTTTTTAGAAATGTCTGTAAATTTATTAAACAGAATATTTATATTGGCATAAGTATTCAGACCGTTCACTCAATACTTGAAGAACCTTGGCAGCAGTTACAGCCTCAATTTTGGGTATGAATCAACAAGCTTTACACACCTGGACTGGGGGATTTTCTGCCATTTTTCCTTGCAAATCCTCATAAGATGTCAGGTTGGATGGTGACTGTCAGTGGACAGCCATTTTCAGGTCCCTCCAGAGATGTTCAAGTCAGGGCTCTGGTTGGGCCACAACAGTCACAGAGTTGTCCCTAAGCCACTCCTGTGTTGTCTTGGCTGTGTGCTTAGGATCATTGTCATGTTGGAAAGTAAACCTTCAGCCCAATCTGAGGTCCTGAGCACTGTGAAACAGGTTTGCATTAAGGATATCCTTGCACTTCGCTCTATTCAGTTTTTCCTCAACCCTGGCCAGTCTCCCAGTCCCTATTGCTGAAAAACATTCCCAGAGAATGATGCTGAACCATGCTTCACTGTTGGGATAATATTGGGCAGGTGATGAGCAATGCCTGGTTTCCTCCAGACCTAATGCTTAGAACTGAGGCCAAACAGTTCAATCTTTCATCAGACCAGAGAATCTTGTTGCTCAGAGTTTAAGAATTCTTCAGTTGCTTTCTTGCAAACTTTGAGCAGGTTTTCATGTGTTTTGCACTGAGGAGAGACTTCTGTCTAGCCACTCTGCCATAAAACCCAGATCGATGGAGGGCTGAATTGTTGTCCTTGTGGAACTCTGTCCCATCTTTATACAGGATTTCTGGAGTTCAGTCAGAGTGACCATCAGGTTCTTGGTCACTTCTCTTACTAAGGCCCTTCTCAAATTGCTCAGTTTGACTGGGCAACCAGCTTTTGGAACAGTCCTGGTTGTACTAAACTTCTTCCATTTGAGAATTATGGAGGCCACTGTGCTCTTATGAACCTTCAGTACAGCAGAAATTTTATTCTAGCCTTCTCCAGATCTGTACTTTGTAATAATCCTGTCTCTCAACTCTGCAGGCAGTGCCTTTGACCATGGCTTTTGCTTTGCTACATTATGAATTGTCAGCTGTGAGGACTTTTAAAGAGGGGTGTGTGCCTTTTCAAATCATATCCAATCAATTTAATTTACCACAGGTCGACTCCAATTAAAGAACATTGCTTCACCCAGGCTTATTGGGGTATTTCCTGTGGAACATCTAAAGGAGTTTAGGGGCTCGAATAATTCGGGCATTCACCCATTCTGATTGTGAAGTAGGGAAATGTTTCCAGGCCACTACTTTCCCTTTTCACTTTCTGGAATCTAAAATTTCTTTGACATCAAAATGCTGTTCTTCCTCTATGAGAATGGGCACTGGAGGGGTTGGCTGAGCAGGGTGAAGAGGAGGTATTTTTTCAGGCTTGAGCAAACTAGCAATAAAAGGGTGGATCCGTTTAAGATTCTTTCGCAGATATGATCTCTGCATGGTAACTGGGTTGATAACTTTTACAATTGGGAATGGGCCCACATATTTAGGTCCCAGTTTCTTTGATTTTTGGGTAGTCTGTAAGTATTTAGAAGTCTTTTGTTTTTGTCCTTTTTTTATCAGCCTGTTACATATGGACTTGATGTGCATCTTCCAACACCTTATGTATTACTGGCCAGGTGTTTTGAAGCTGTTCAATCCCTCCATCAAGGAGGGAGGAAAAGGCTTCTCTTGAGGCAGTTCTGATATGGGGACAAAATCCTGGCTAGAAGCTATCTTGGACGCAGTGAAACCAGTACTATTATTCACTGAGTTATTATAAGTGACCTCTGCAAATGGCAGTAGGTCAGCCCAATTACCTTGCTGATATTTTATGTGGCACTTAAGGTACTGTTCCAGAACTGATTTGTTGCATTCACACATTCCATTGGTTTGAGGATGATGGGTGGAGCTTAGCCCCGGGTGGAGCCTTGGAGCTAGCAATCTAAGAAATCCCATCAAACTGGGAAGTGAATTGCACCCCCTCCCCATCCAAGATAATGCATTCAGGAACTTCATGTAACCTATACACATGTTGAATAAAGTTTAGCAAACACCTTAGCTAATAGTATTTTAATGCAGGGAACAAAATGTACTTCTTTGGAGAAAAGACCTGTAACAACCAAAATGACTGTGTTCCCCCCATTCTCAGGTAGCTCCACTATAAATATTTCCTTGCATTGGGCCCCTTGGGCTAGCCACAGTCTGGTGGGCTTTCCTGGATGCTGTTTAGCAGTTGCATAGATGAGACAACTAATGACATAAGTCTCAATGTGCCTTTTCAACAAAGGCCACCAAAATTGTCACTTGACCAAGTGCAATGTCTTTACAAAACCAAAATGACCGACCGTTTTGGAATCATGAGCCCACTGTAGGATGGGGCTCCTTATGTTGGCAGACACATACAATTTGGCGCCAATCCTTCTCACATGGTGCAATCATTTGTGTGGGATAAAAACCATTCATTACTTTTCAATGCCCCCTTCAATTCCTCACACAATTTATTGGGCAACTCAGGCTCTGACTTTTTCTGAGCCCTGGTAGTCACTGGAGCAGCTAACTGTAGAAGGGATAACTGGCTGGATTACTTCAGGTCTAGCACTATTATATTGGGGTAATCTGAATAAAGCATCAGCCATGAAGTTCTCCCCCCCCCCACTCCCAGGGATATAATGCAGCATGAAATTAAAGCAATTAAAGTAATGTGCCCAATGGACTTGTTTAGGTGACAATTTTCTTGGGTTTTTCAAGGCTGCAAGGTTTTTGTGATCAGTCCACACTTCAAAAGGTTGTTTTGCTCCTTCTATGAAATGCCTCCAAGTTAGCAATGCCCATCACACCTCAAATGCTTCCTTCTCCCAGATTCACCACCTCCTTTCAGTCTTAGTTAATTTTTGGAGGTGTAAGTGCAGTGTTGTAAAACCCCCTAGGCATTCGCATGCAGCAACATGGCTGCATTCGCATGCAGCAACCATGTCACTAGCATCAGCCTTCCTTGTCCTGGTATTTCTTTGGGATTTTCTCCTCTCTCTTTGTGTGCTCCTGTACTGTAGCCCCCAACTACCATGTCATTTTGGCTCTTTCCGTTTGTGGCAAGGGATTCCCTTCCCTTCTCCCTGCTGGTTGAGGTCGGATTTTTAGGAGCATTCTTCTCCAATTCACAAGAGGGTTCCACTTGTGGAGCCAGGTCAGTCCAAGTAAGAGGGGTCTCTCTAACTCAGGTGCTATTGTAAAACTCAGAAGCTCTTTGTGGCTCCCCATTCTCATTTCCACAGGTTCTGTTACAAAATGAGCCAAGGACCCCCTGCTACCAACCCATCCAATTGACAGAAGGTTATGGGCACCCTCAGTCCCAATTTCTCTACAACTTCAGAGCTAACCACACATCTGGTGCACTCTGAGTCAAATAGGGCCAACAATCCCTGGATGGGATTAGGGCACCATTAATTCCATTGGGATGGTCATGGGGATCACATGTCAACATACCAAGGGGTTGTCATCAGAGTCAGTTTCATTCTCTTCTGGTGAGGTCGGAGTTCCCAACCCCTCCTGGCCAAACTCAACAACCTCCATTCTCTGCAGAGTCATTTTACAGAGCCTCAGTGGCAGCTTCTCAGCCTTCCTATCACCAGTGGCTACAGGTTTGGGGCTAGGTTTGGCAGAACGGCAGTCACCTGCTTGGTGCCCTTCTTTTCCGCACTTGAAGCAAGTTGTGGATCATTGTTTGGCAGCTTTCAGGGATTCTTTATGAGCAGGGAGTGAGGACTTCCTCCGGCCACGACTGCCCTGTGTTGGTCTCTGGCCAGATCTATTTCCATTTCATCTGCCAGCATGTACCAGTGTTGGAGGTCTTGAGAGGCCCCCTGTAAGATGCAAGTGTGATAGACTTCATCATTAAACCCATCCTTGAAACATTCAACCAGGACTTCTGGTCTGGAGCCGCGGCGCCACAGTTGGGGAAATAGCGGGCTCTTATGAGCCCGCGAAAACCCCAACAAACCACCATCCAAACGGTCTTTGGACCGACCCGCATCTTGCAGGGATTGGGGGGTGAAGAGGAGCGCCTCGGTATACCAAGAGGAACAGGCAAGTTCCTCAGAGGCCAGAGGGAATCCTCGAAGTCAGCAGGTGGGGGTAGGCAGCCATGGCGGCTGCCACAAATCTGTGGCAGACCAGGACACAAGATCATACAGGAGGGAAGAAGAAAAAGTGAGTATCTTGAAGCCGGTTGAATGACACCAACCCAGGCAAAACAACATGTTTATTTGGATTTTAAAAAAAATAAGACCCCAAACTTTAAACAGTGGCTACGGATCTGTGGGGCTTGAAGATTAAAAGGGGGGGGGGGATAGAAATGAAGACCTGAAACAGACTTTGCTTTAGTAAATTTGGCTTGGAAGAATTGGCTTTTAATAACCTAGAAAATTGGATTTTTCTTTTATTTCGAGTGGATTGGAGAAATGTCTCTTTGGGAATTTACACCTTTGAAAGCTAACGAAGCTATTGAAGAAAAACAGACGGATGGCTACATAATTGCCATGGAGTCTGCGGTGACTAAGCAGGAGAGTGGATTGAAGAGATTTCCCTTTCCATTTGGAAAAGAAACAGTTTAAATGGTTTTTACCTTGGATTATTTTGAAATTAACATTAGATCTATGGACTTTGGAGATCCCTATTCTGTCCTAGATGATTTCAAGAAGAAAGAAGGAATATTTTGGACATTAAACATTGGAAATTAACAGACATTATAAAAGCATTAA
Source organism: Masticophis lateralis (assembly GCA_030761175.1). Taxonomy (NCBI): domain Eukaryota; kingdom Metazoa; phylum Chordata; class Lepidosauria; order Squamata; family Colubridae; genus Masticophis; species Masticophis lateralis. The sequence continues at coordinate 23,003,802 of JAUDYJ010000007.1, read as the reverse complement.
AGGGACATACATAATTTTTCAATTTGAACAGATGAACTTTGAAATGGAACATTTATGGACAGATAGGAAAAGGAAGAAAAGGAGGAAATAAAGTAGATAAATTTAAATGTAATTAAACTGAAATGTTTAAAAGCCTAAAGGTATACATGATTTTTGGATAAAAACAGGAAGGTTTTTGGAGTAATAAAAACAGAAAATAAGAGATGGCAATTAAAATAGAGGATGATATATAGGTGGTTAAAAACAACAAAGAAGAGTATATATTAATGTGAGACAACTTTAAGAAAATTTACTGCTTGTTTTAATTTTAATTTGCAAAAATTGCTAGATTGGTGATTATGCTTGACTAAGGTTTTATTGAACAACTATAAAATACACAGATTTTAGCGACAAATTGTGATTTAATTTAATATATGCTGGAAATGATGATTATGAAATATATCGAGAATTAATTTGAAAGAGCATGCTGGGAAATTGACATAAAATAGATAATTATATTGTAAGGGAAAGTTAAAATAAGAGGGATGGATACCTAGATAAGAGTTGAGACTCAGAGGAAATATGTTGGAAACTAGTTAAAATGCTGGAAATCAGCCGAACAATTATAGGAGAGCTGGAGGAGACTCTGCTGGAAATCAGCTGAACATAATATGCTGGAAATCAGCCAATAAAATGCTGGAAATCAGCCATGCAAATAGGAGGAGAGTTGGAGGAGATTATGCTGGAAATCAGCCAAACAATGGAGGGAGTTTAGGAGGAGATTATGCTGGAAATCAGCCAAACATAATATGCTGGAAATCAGCCAAACAATGGAGGGAGTTTAGGAGGAGATTATGCTGGAAATCAGCCAAACATAATATGCTGGAAATCAGCCAATAACAGTAGTAGGCTCGAAGGAGACTATACTGAAATTAGCCAAAAATAGTTGGTGCTCTAGAGGAAACTATGCTGGGAATCAGCCAAACAGAATATGCTGGAAAACAGCCAAACAATAGAGGGAGGTATGGATGAAAATATGCTGGAAATTAGTTTAAATAAAACATGCTTTTGTGATAAACCTGTGTAACATGAAAAGTGTAATAGATGATAAGTGGGATAAAATCAAAGATAAATGGTTAAAGTTTAAGATATTAAGATTCGAGGAAAGGGTCAAGAGATTAAGAATTAGAACTTTGTTTTATAAAGTGTAATAAAAATGGAGTTGTATTGAATTTGAAATTAAGATTTGTAGTGATAAAATTGTAAGGTAAATAATTAGAATAAGAGGTTAGAATATTGTTAAAAATTATTTTGATACTGATGGTAAAAGATACAAGGTGAAGAAGAACAAGATATAATCAGGATTGATATATAGATATAAAAATGAGAGAAAGTTAATTTGAAATTAAAATTGTATTGATATAACGGATTTGTTTAGATGAAGATGCTGGAATTTATGTTAAAATTTGTTCTTTTATATTTTGAATTTTTATTTGTAAAAACTGTAATGGGAAATTGTGAATGGAGCTTGTTAAAGGTATGTAAGCGTGGTAACCATCTATGACCGGATCGAGACTCTGTTCTTGAAAGTTATATTTTATGTTTAAGTTTGAAAAAAAGTAAAAAAATATTTACAAAAAAGGAAAAAGAAAAAAAAAGAAACATTCAACCAGGATCTATTCAGACCATGTGGACAGTCAACATTCCAGCTTGCAGAACTCCTGAGAGTTTTCTGCCAACCACTGCCGCTGGGTTCTGGCTTTGCGCTCTGCTAGAAGGTCCTCAAACTGCTGGTTGAGGGCTGCCATAAACTGATAATAGTTTCGTAGCTGAAGGGCATTGTTGTTGTGAAGAAAAACATCCACTCTGATATAGCCCCTTACAGAGCCATGGTGACACATCTCACTTTAGTTGTTTCCGATTCCAATTTGTTCCCATACACCTGCATATAATTCCACACTTAAGCTAGGAAGAATCCCAACAATTTGGGATGCCTGTCCAACTTCACTCCTAGCAGCAGAACTTGGCACCTTCAGGGGAGCCGGAGCCACTGCAGCTGCTAGTGGCAATATGACTGCAGCCAGAGCCACCCTCTGTGGAGCAATGAAGACCACTGAAGCAGCTGTGGAGGTGGCAGCTCCACTTGCCATCTGGCTGGTCTCTTTGTGCAACTGCTTGACAGACATCTAGGCAAGCGTTTCTCTGGCTCTCTGATTTTCATTTGCCTCTTCCCACAGATACAATGGGTGGCTCAACATGAAGTCCTCGTGGTCAGAGTCAGGGGGGAATTTCACAACATTCTCCTTCATGCCTCTCCACTCTGTGGGATTCACAATGCCTTCTGGTAATAGTCACCCTGGTGGATGCTCCTCATGGTCCTCCAGTCATCCTACACTTAGCAACCATCTGACTCGGACTGGTTCCTCATCAAGGTCCAGCTTCTCCAGCCATTCCATCTCATCTTGAGTGCACCGTGGCCTTGGGAGGGTGGGTTTGCTCCGGGGCTCTGGACTTTTCCTGGTTGCTCCCACGGGTTGACATTGCGTCCCCAGCCCCCACGCTAGACTATGATCTCTAGGTTGGCCCATAAAGCAGATCTTGCCTAATGTCAGATCTGCCTCTGTTCAAAACCTAAGAAAGAAAACCCATGACTCCATTGATTTAGAGAAGACATACTTTTACTAAGAAAGAACTGATATCAGCAAAAGCAAAGCAAGATCTGAGAAAAACTTCCACAAAAGTTACACATTGAAAGTCACCCCAGATCCCTCCCACCCAGGGTCCAGCAAAGACCAATCAGCATCCAGCACCCATAATGTTAGGGGAAAAGCTCCTCTGCAGGTGTTGTATGCCTCTGGAGTCCCAGGACAGTAGGCCTCAGAAAAGTCCAAACAACTCCACTCAGCATGCAATAGCTCATGAGTGCAAATTTCCCTTCTAGTTCTCACAGGACCAACTCACTTCCCCATCCCAAATGCCTAAACCTCCCTCCCCATTTTATGGCAGCCGAGAGCAAGCAAGCTGCAAAAAACCATGCTGGAGATCTGGCTGAAACTCTAACCTTTTCTGACGAATAAAACTTATTAGCAGGGCTGCAGAATACCTCAATTTTTTGCATAGGTGTAAATTATTTGTTCTTTAAAATAACTGTAAAAAGTAATCCAGGCATTTTACACAATTTTATTCCAGTATTCATACATTTACCATAGGTTTACATCTGCCATTATTAAATATACAGGGTGCATACTGTCTGATGTTGGAGAATTATTGAAACTCAGTGAAGAAAAAAGGAAAACTGAATCAAATTTAATGTGTTTTGGCACAAGGACCCTAAATTATAGATAGATACCAGGGCTAAATGATTTGAAATCAAAAACAATCCTGGGGATATAGGAAGAGAATCTTTAAGACAAGTTATTTTTCTCTCCCCCTTTTATCTACAACTGGTTCCTAACCAACCTAGCTGACAACTTTGTTGTCCAAAAGGTAGAGGAGAGAACTAGAGGGGCAGCTATACTGGAATTAATACATAAAAACAGAGAAGAAGTGATAGAGGGAGTTGAAACTGCAGGAACCTCGGGTGAGAGTGACCATGTCATAATAGAATTCAACATAACGCAAACTCAGGCAGAAGAACATAATGATACCAGAGTCTTAGATTTTAAAAGAGCTGATTTTAACAAATTCAAAGAGAACTTGGCAAAGATTCTTTGGATGAAAATCCTAAAGGTGAAAACAACTCAAGAATCTTGGGAAACTCTGAAAAATATGACCATAAAAGCCCAGACTAGCGTAATACCACTGAAAAAGAAAAACAAGAAATCCAAGAAGAAACCAGCATGGCTGCACAAAAATCTCTCTGACAAATTGAAAGACAAAAATGACAAGCACAAAAAATGGAATGAATGGTACCTAGCAGTAGAGGAAGCTGAAATCAACATGACATGAAACCAATACTGGGGGGGGGGGGAGAGCTTGGAGAAGATCCCCACCCCAGAGGAAGAGGAAACTTTTCAAGTCACAAACAGTCTTAGCACCAAGACCATCAGGCTGCTTCAAGCGCAGAAAAGAGGGACACCACGCAGCAGAGTGCCGTTCAAAGATTCCCACCAGGAAGCCAGAACACTTGTCTAGAGGAAAATCCATAAAATCAATCCCCTGAGGGAAAGAAACCACTTTGAGAAGCAGAGAAGCCATGGAGTTTCACACCCTTTCCACCCAGAAGAAGAAACTGCTCCCCAACGTGAGGACCTGAGTCCATCTGAAAGTGACCCAGATGACAACTGGTGACCCAATCGAGCCCCTCACTCTACCCCTAAGACTTTTCATCCAAGATATCAGCTTTATTGGACTCAGGTTGCACCCAGTGCCTAACTAGCCCAACCCTGGTGAGGAAATTGGGGATCCACCTTAAAAAACTGAAAACCTCCATCGCATTCTTCAAACTAGATGGGACAGTAGCAGGGGGGGAACCAGTCATTTTTGCCATCAAACCTCTGCAAATAAACATGGGGAACAAAACACATTTATCATAGCACCAGAATGGAATGGCTGCTAGTCCTAGGCCTCACATGGCTGAGGAAATGGAACCTAAAAATAAATTGGAAGATGGAGTCTGTAAGATTCCAGGGGCATGTGACATTTGTATCTGAGATAGAGGAAAACCTCGGAAAAGGGGGGGGGGGTTTAATGAAACAGCAATGCCTGGCTGGGCTGTACCAACCCAGGGGATCCAAAAAGAATACAGGGACCTAGTAATTAGCAAACAAGGCTCCAACGAGCCCCCTCCCCCCGAGCCACCAATTGTGCATTGAAATATTGCCAGGAGCTAAACTTCCAAAACCAAAAATGTATAGCATGTCCCCCTGAGAACTCAATGAGCTAATTGTGTTCATTGACAAAAACCTAGAGAGGGGATTCATTGAGCCTATCCAGCCAAAAATCACCAGTACTCTTCTACGAGAAAAAAGATGGCACTTTGTACTTTTGTGTGGACTACTGGAACCTGAACACAGTGAGCATAGAAAATATGTATCCCCTCCCTCTCATGAAAGACATGCTAGCTCACCTCTCAAAGGGGAAAATCTCCAAACTGGACTTTTGAGAGGCCTATTACTGCATCAGAATGAGAGAAGGGGACTAATGGAAAACTGCATTTAATACCCCACTGGGTTCCTGCCAATTTAAAGTTCTACCATTTGGATTAGAGGGTGCCCCAGCTGTTTTTATGCAACTGATAAATGAGGTGCTACATGAACATTTATACCAAAGGGTTTTGGTTTACCTTGATGACATTGTAATATACACAGAAACAAAAGTGGAACATGTAAAATTAGTCCGGGCAGTCCTAAATAAACTATGGGGAGCCAAACTATGCAAAACTTTCCAAATGTGAATTCCAGCAGGAGAAAATAAACTATCTTGGATACCGTATCTCCCACAAAGGAATAGAGATGGACCTGCAAAAAGTGCAGGCAGTAATTGATTGGGAACACACACACCCCGGAAACAGCTAGAAAGCTTTTTGGGGTTTGCCAACTTCTACCACCAATTTATTCCAGCATTTGCAAAAATCATCCTCCCAATAACAAACCTGCTCAAAACAAAAGGGGAAATCAAATCAAAACCACAGCAACCGCTAAATTGGACTATGGAATGCCAAGCAGCATTTGAGAAACTGAAACAACTGTTCTCTGCTGAACTGGTGTTGAAACACCCAGATCCAGAAAAGTTTTTCTCATACAAATTGATGCTAGCGATGTAGCAGTCGGAGCTGTTTTACTCCAAAAGAATGAATACAACCAACTGCAACCATGCACTTACACCTCCAAAAAATTAACAGAAACAGAACAGAGATGGGCCATCTGGGAGAAAGATGCTTATGCAGGCGCATTGGGCTCTCCTAACTGGAGATATTTCTCAGAGGGAAATAAAATACCTTTTGAGGTCTGGACTGATCACAAAAACCTAGAAGCCCTTAAAACCCCACGAAAACTTTCTCCCAAGCAGGTCTGCTGGGTGCAATACTTTAAGAAGTTTGATTTTATGCCAAGATATCTCCCAGGGGAAAATCTTTCTGGCAGACACCCTCTCCCGAAAACCCCAATACAATAGCACTAAGTCAGAAGTAATCAAACCTCTATTTCAAAGCCCACAGCTGGCAGCTAAGGTAATCACCAGGGTGCAAGCCAAACAAGAAACCCCCACCCTAACACCACCATTCAGGCTTTTAAGGAAGCCCTCCTCAAGAACGATTGGTTCCCAGCACACAAGAACAGTTGCCTGATTAAAGATGACTTGGTGTGGGTGGGAGGAAAACTGTATGTCCCTGCAACCCAGAGACTAGACCTTATGAAGTGATGCTATAATTCCAGATTAGGGGGACATTTTGGATTTGTAAAAACCTTTTCAAAAGTCAATTTTGGTGGCCATCACTGAAGAAGATCATTGAGAGTTATGTGGCCAGTTGCCCTGTTTATGCTGTAGCAAAAAGAAGGCACGGGAAATCCCCCAGACTTTTACAAACTTTAGCTGGGCCTTCAGCACCCTGGGGAGAGATTTCCATGGATTTTATTGTAGAACTACCAGAAAGTGCTGGCAATACTGTTACTTGGGTGGTAACTGATCTTTTTTCCAAAAGGTCTGCTTCATTCCCTGTCCCAAAATCCCAACTGCCAAGGCACTGGTAAAAATGTTCTTAGTACACATTTATCGCCTCCCATTAGCAAAGGATAATTTCTGGTCGGGGAGTCCAATCCACTTCAAAATTGGGCAAGTACATCCAGTGTTCCATTGTAGCTTACTCAAACCAGAGTAACATCAGACCACCTACACCCACATCTCCAGCTCCCATTATGGTTGAAGGAGAACAGCACTTTGAGATTAGGGAAATCCTAGACTCACACACACACCATGGCTCCACGCAGTACTTAGTAGTATGGAAACATTTGCCACCATCTCAAAACAAGTGGGTGGCTATGAAACACATCAAAGCCCCCACACTCTTAAAGAAATTCCACCTGAAATACCCAACCAAACCATCTTAACTTATATATGTTTTCCTTGTATCTTTCTAGGTGGATTATGCTTTTTTCTAAGGAGGACAGTATGTCAGATCCATGTATCTGCCATTCTTCAGGGGAAGGGTTTTTTTAAAATTACTACTTTGCTTATTAAGTTCTTTCTCATATATCCTGTATCCTGAAATGTATTAATTTATAGCTTTAGCCTGGGCCTAAGAGCCCTGGCACTTTTGCACTTTTTGGGGAATGTAAGAGGAGGGAGGGCCATGTGGATTCTATCGCTCGAGAACCAGTGGAAAGATGACCCTGAGAAAGTTCCCTTATCACTTTCTCAGAGCAACTGGTACAATAACATCTTCGCACCTGTGGATTGGCTAATCCACATCAGACTGTTGGAACGGGTTTCTAATTCCTTTATTCTAACTGTATGGCCTGAGGGCCCTCAGAGATTGCTTTCTCTTACAACTACCTAGTTTGGGTAATGAAACATCTGGAAGAAAATAATCAAGCTTAGAGAACTCAGAGAATTGGAAGAGTTCTTGGAGGTCCTCCAGTCTAACCCTCTGGTCAAGCAGGAAACCCTATACCATTTCAGATGAATGGTTGTCCAAGAGAGCACCAAAGATCCTTCATTTCAACCCTGAGCTATAAACATATTTAGACTTTAAACTTAAATTTCCACATATCTAGGGAAAGCACTTTTTATATTCAGATCTGATTTTGAAGGTCTGCTTATAACATACTATAGTTAAAAGGGTTAATAAGCATATTCTTTCTTTCTTTCTTTCTTTCTTTCTTTCTTTCTTTCTTTCTTTCTTTCTTTCTTTCTTTCTTTCTTTCTTTCTTTCTTTCTTTCTTTCTTTCTTTCTTTCTTTCTTTCTGTATTTATCAAATTTATATACCGCCCTACTCCCAGAGGGACTCAGGGCGGTGAACAGCCAAAATAAAAATACAATTAACATACAAAAGTTAAAAGCTATTAAAATAGATTAAATAATTTAGGCCCAGAAAATTTAAAACATCCAATTTATATAAAACATTTAAAACGCAATTTAAAAGGGAGAGTTAGGCCAGACCCGCCTGTTGGAATAAAAATGTTTTTAGGGCGCGGCGGAAAGTGCATAAGTCTTGAATCCTCCTTATCTCTGGGGGGAGCTCGTTCCAGATGGCAGGTGCTCCCACAGAGAAGGCTTTCCCCCTGGGGGCCGCCAATCGACACTGTTTGGCCGACGGCACCCTGACGAGCCCCTCTCTATGGGAGTGAACTGGTCAGTGAGAGGCTACCGGTGGCAGAAGGTGGTCTCATAAGTCCTAAGCCATGGAGCGCTCTAAAGGTGGTAACCAAAACCTTGAAGCGCACCCAGAAGACCACCGGGAGCCAGTGCAGCTCACGCAGGAGGGGGGTCACATGGGAGCACCACATCGCTCCCATAACCATCCGCGCGGCTGTATTCTGGACCAGCTGGAGCCTCTGGGTGCTCCTCAAGGGGAGCCCCATGTACAGAGCATTGCAATAGTCCAAGTGTGAGGTGACAAGGGCATGAGTGACCGTGCGTAACGAGTCCCGATCCAGAAAGGGATGTAACTGGCGAATGAGGCGAACCTGATAAAAAGCTCTTAAAATAAAAAATTACTTTGTGCATTAGTTATTAGATTCTTCAAACTGCTATATGTATAAACACCTTATGTGTGCTTATAGTATCAATATAAATGAATATGTTACTTGTGGTTTTCATGTTTCTTTGATACTTCCATGCATCATAGATCTGAAGAATTATTTTGCACTCACCTACTTAGCAAACACTGAGAAAAGTTGCACTAACAGATGAAATATCTTCAGCTCATGATGAAACAGGTTATAAAATGAACCTGCAACACCAGGCTTGGTCTCTGAAGTCTAGAATGGCTTATGGTAAGATTGCTTTTATCTCACTTCAATTCAAAGGAGGGAGAAGTGATGTCTGTAAATATACTGGAACTATTTTTATACAAATGCTGCAGAAATAATTGGATTGTTGGTTTAATAAAGTGCCTTTAATTGGTGACTGGTAATGCATTGCATTATTACTAATATTGAATTGGAAAGAAAAGGGGATTAATAGTGAAATACTTCATTAACTATCAGTGTACAATATGTCACAAGATAACATGTATTGGATAGTATGGTAAGAGAAGTCTCTAAATTTTAAGAATGTAATTCCACAAAAGTAAATTATGATCTGAAATAGTAAGAATATTTCATGATGGAAGGAATTACTTATGAAACAAGAATTAATGATTTTTAGGGTTTTTCAGGTAATAAATTTCAACTGTTTCTGCCAACTATTTTTATACTCAATATATGTAGTGTGTCTGCATTCGTGTGTTCAAATCAGTTTTTGACTCCTGGACAAAGTCACTACACTGTACAACTCCCAGTGGTTTTCTTGGCAAGCTATTCAGAATTGGCAAGCCTACATTATGGGGCTGAGTAAGTAACCACCCTAGGTGACCCAGGTTACCAAACCAGCTCTGGTGGTTTACAAGCTGGCATTAAAGTTAAAATAAACAACAATGGGGATAACGGACAACCTTGTCTTGTTCCTTTTTCTATACTAAAGTTTGTTTTTAGACTTCCATTAATGATAATTTGTGTTGTTTGTTCTTGGTAAATTGCTGAAACCACCTGAACAAACTGGTCCCCAAAGTCCATTTTTGTTAAAGTCTTTAACAGAAAGTTCCAATTGACTCGATCAAAGGCCTTTTCCGCATCCAAAAACATCAGCACTGCAGGGATCTGTTTACTCTTCTCAAGATGTTCCAATAAGTCTATAATTTGCCTCACATTATCCCTCATGTATCTATAAATCCAGCTTGATCATGATGAATCACCTCTTGCATAACTGGCATTAATCTGTTGGCTAATACTTTTGCAAAAATTTTATAATCTGTATTCAAGAGAGATATTGGTCTGAAATTTTCCGGTTTTGTAGAACCTTTCTCTTTTGGTATCAATGAAACAAAGGTTGCTTTCCATGAAGGGGGTATTTTACCCCCTTTTTGTATGCTACAAAATAAGTCTTTGCCTATAGAACATCTTATAGAGGTTTTCCTCATAGGAAGTTGCTAGTGTGATTTTTAAATTTTTGCCCCATACACTTTGCCAATTGTCCAAATCGATATTGTGCCCAAAACATTTACACCAAATTATCATCATTTTTCACCTGTTCCTCAATCATATCTTTTTTTTTATTGAAAATTTTTAGCAAACATTTTTACATATATTTCCCCTTCCCCCTGCCTGTTCCCCCTATAACCTCCCTAACTCAACCCCAACCCCCACTTCCCAAAGCAAAATACAGAGTATCACTTTAAACAATCATAAACTAATTTAAGATAACAATCTATAGTCCCTTATCACCCGCTTAAGTTTTTAACTCCATTTAACTAATCTAACCTAATATACTTTATAATACTCTCTTAACTCATTCCTTAATCAAAAAACTAATTGTAATTTTCTAGTCTTATATTTGCCTTGAAGATATTCTATCCATCTTTTCCATTCCAATCTAAATTTCTCATTTGAATGGTCTTTTAAATATGCCGAAATTTTTGCCATTTCTGCTAAGTTCATTACTTTTAATGTCCATTCTTCAATAGATGGTAGATCTTCCTTCTTCCAATGCTGTGCCACCAGAAGTCTTGTGCCACAATTCCTCATAATTATTTTGAAAAAGTTTTATATTAGAAGCTGCAACCTGAACTCCTAGATATTTCACCTTTGTAGCTATTTCAAAACCTGCCAACCTTTCCAGTTCACTCCTTTGTGGTTCCAACATATTTTTAACTATCATCTTAGTCTTTTTCTGGTTCAGACTAAAGCCTGAAACCAAACCGTATTCCTCTATAATGTTTTTCATCTGTATGATTGATTCCAAGGGTCGTGTTAGGGTAACAACCAGATCATCTGTGAATGCTTTTGTTCTGTAATCTTTTTGCCTTACAACTATTCCATTCAAATTATTAGAGTCCCGTAGAGAATTCAACAACACTTCTAAAGTTAAAATAAACAACAATGGGGATAACGGACAACCTTGTCTAGTTCCTTTCTGGATATAAAAGTTAGTAGTTAAACTCCCATTTATAACAATTTGTGCAGTCTGTTCTTGATAAATTGCTGAAATCGCTTGTATAAACTGGTCCCCAAAATCCATTTTATGCAAAGTCTTTTTTAGAAAATCCCAGTTGACTCGATCAAAGGCCTTTTCTGCATCCAAAAACACCAGCACCGCAGGGATCTGTTTATTTTTTTCAAGATATTCCAATAAGTCTATAAGTTGCCTCACATTGTCCTTCATATGTCTGCCTTCTATAAAACCTGCTTGATCATCATGAATCACATCTTGGATAACTGGCATCAGTCTGTTGGCTAATACTTTTGCAAAAATTTTGTAATCCGTGTTCAGGAGAGATATTGGTCTAAAATTTTCTGGTTTTGTAGAACCCTCTTCCTTTGGTATCAGTGAAATAAAAGCCATCTTCCATGAGGGGGGTATTTTGCCCCCCTGCTGTATACTACAGAACAAGTCCTTAAGATGCTCAACCAATTCTGATTGTAAAGTTTTATAATATACTGCTGTCAAACCATCCGTCCCAGGAGCTTTAGCTAGTTTCAGTTGTTTTATTGCAAATATAATCTCTTCACATGTTATAAGTTGATTCAGTCTATCATTTTGTTCACTTGAGATTTTTGTAACCCTCTTCTTGTCAAGATATTCATCAATAAGATCCTTTTTAATATTATCAGCATGATATAATTTAGAATAATAATCTAAAAAAGCTTGGTGTATTAAGTTCTGTTGAAAAACTTGTTTATCTTTATACTCAATAGTATCTATTATACGAGAGCTTTGTTGCTTTCTCAAGGTATAGGCCAGCCATCTACCAGGTTTATTAGCATTACAAAAAGTATTATGTTTGGCAAATTGCAAATTAGTTGCAGTCTGATCAGCCATCAATATTTGAAATTGATCTTTCAAAAGTTTTATAGTTTGCTGTAGTTTCTCATCAGTCGGATTTTTTATATCGTTTTATCGTTATATCATTTTTATATCGTTATATTGTTTTATATCGTTCTTTTTCCTTTATTTCTGACTCCAGTTCTATTCTTGTCTTTTGTCGTGTTGACCTATACTTAGAGTTCATATAAATCAGTACACCTCTCATATAAGCCTTACTTGCATCCCAGACAATTTCAATAGGTGTACCCTTATTCAAATTAATTTGAAAAAAATTCCTTAACATGTTTTTTAAGATCCACGATATTTTTCTCATATCTAAATAAATTCTCATTCATTCTCCAAGATCTTCTCTCCCTCTTGCCAAAGTCCATCTCCATCCATACCGGGCTATGATCCGTTAAAGTTCTAGGAAACATTTTAGTCTTAACCACTTTAATAAGTAAGTCAGAAGTAACCAGCATAAAATCAATTCTAGAAAAGGATTTATGTCTATCAGAGAAAAATGTAAAATCCAATTCCTTCGGATGATGAATTCTCCATACATCCTTCAATTCTAATTCTTCTTTCAATGCAAAGAACGTCTGTGGTAATTTATTTCCCCTCTTAGCCAAAGTCTTCTTATCAAGAGTTGTATCAATCACACCATTCCAATCTCCCATAATCAAGAAGGACTTATAATTCCACTGCAATATTTTAGTATTCAGTAATTTATAAAAAATTTCCTGCTGTTATGCTGGGCATAAATTCCAATAAGAAGCATCGAAACATTCTGTATATTTATTTCAACTGCGATATATCTTCCTTCATCATCCATTTCCACAAGTTTAGCTGGTATTCTTTTAGAAATATACAAAACTATTCCGTTCCTTTTCACAGAGCTAGAAGATATAAAATTTAGTCCAAATTTTGAATTTGTCAAAAATTTTTGGTCCTGGGTTCTAATGTGAGTTTCTTGCAAACAGACAACATCATTTTTATACTGCTTCAAATAATGAAATATTTTCCTTCTTTTCTGTGGTGAGTTCAAACCGTTCATGTTCCATGATAAAAATCTAACTGTCATTTGGGGATTCTTGAAGCGATTTGAGCATTTGCCTAAGATCCTGTTCCACAACAGAGGTCTTTGGTCTCGCTCCTCCCACTGCTTCAGATTTCTGTAGCTTGCCATTTGCTCCTTTCTCTTCTTGTGGCATCATGGACCTCTGTTGCTTTTGTTTCTCTAGTCTTTGCTTCTCTGCTGCACGAGTTATTCGTTGATCTTTCGGTTCTTGCAACAACAATTCAAGGTCCAGATCCACCTCTCTTGTAGCTCTAGGCTGCTTTGTTTTAGGCTCTGGGAAGTCTGCAAAAAAATCCTCTGAGAAACCACCTACTGCTCCTAAAAGTTCTTCCCTTGCTATTTCTCGAATTGCCTGTCGTTCTTTTTGCTTAATCAATTCTTGAATCCCCTCTTCAAAATCCTTATCTTTAGAAATTTCTTCTACAGATAAAAGCGTGGATGAACGTGGGGGTGTTGAAACTTTTTAAAGAACATTATGATAAAAATATTCTGCTTTTTCCACCGTATTAATACGGTATCTTACATCCTCATATCTCAAAATAATTCCAACAGGAGCATCCCATCTGAATGGAATCTGACGCTTTTTCAGTTCATTTACCAAAAAACCATAGTCTTTCCGATCTCTTAACGTCTTGGGTGGTAACTCTTTAAAAACACCAATTTGGCTACCATCATGTTAAACAGTGGTGTGGAAAGAGCTTTGCAAAATATCATTTCTGAGCCTTCTATCAGTAAAATAAATCACAACATCTCTAGGCAAATTCCTTTGTCTTGCCACACGAGAGTTAACCCTGTATATTTTATCAACTCTGTTAGCAATTAAGTCAGGTTCAGTTTTTAAAATCTTAGCCAATATTTCCACACAAGCTGCCCTCAGATTCTCTCTGGTATTTTCTCTTAAACCTCTCAGTCTTAAAGCGAACTCCATATTCCGAAATTGCATCATCGTAATTTCATCTTCTAATCTCTGATTTTTCACCTCAACTTTAAAAATTTTCTCATTTGCATCCTTCTTGTTAGATTCCACTTCAAGATTTAAATCATCCACTTTTTTCTCCACCACCAACAAAGCATCTGTAAAAGCAGCAGCTACTTTGGCTACATTCTGATTTAACTTGTCACTTTTTCCCTTAACCCACTTCTTCATTTCCATTTGTTTTTTTTCCCCATCTTTTCATCCATTTTACTTATTTTTCCAGTAAGCTCTCCTATTGAGTTATTTAAATTAACTATAAAAGCCTTCAATTCCTCATTCCCACTTTCTTGAGTTTGACTCTGAGCTGGTGCTTGTGGTTTGGCTGACTTTTCCTTTGTCTGGTGTGTGGGAGAATCTCCCCCCACTTTTTTTGAAGCCATGCCAGAACAGGATTTTAATCTCTGAAAAAAAGAAAATCTTCCTCCTTTTCCTGTCCTCCCCAGTTTTGCAGAAAAGGAATCAAATCACTTATATTTCCAATTTAAATTCTTGCAAGTATGTTTCTTTCAATTACTGGCAGGCAAATTGATAATTAGCACTTTCTCTTTTCACTTTCACTTCCTCCGCTTTAGCCAGCCGCCATTTTCCAGACATTTTCACTCAGAGACTTAAGCTGAGGATTTTAGAAAATTCTTTAAAAATACTTAACTTGTTAGAAAAAAGTCCAGATCTCACCAAATTCTTTAGTTACAGAAGAACTGTGGGTTATAAATAGTGGAGTTGCTCTCGCTCCATCTAAAGACAGAGATCCCTCGCTGATCGGAGCTTCGGTGGGCTGGAAAGGGAGCCCTCGCACAGAACACCTTCCAGGGCAAAGAAACCACCCTGGCAGCGATTCTGGAGGCTCAACCTGTGCCCACCGGCTCTGTCCTCCCTTCCAACCCGAAGGGAGGATTTTCAAGCCGCTTGCGGATCGCAAAGCGGCTCTAACAATCCGCGAAGCCGGCGGCCATAAAAGAAGCTGCCCAGTGATGACGAGGACGCCACCGGAAATCCAAGTTCATTACTTTTAATGTCCATTCTTCAATAGATGGTAGATCTTCCTTCTTCCAATGCTGTGCCACCAGAAGTCTTGCTGCAGTTATTAAATTCAACTTCAACTTAGTTTCTATTGCCATGCAGTTTTGTACAATACCTAACAAAAACAGCTGTGGAGTGAATTGTATCCGTTTTTTCAAAACATTCTGTATAATCCACCATATTTTTATCCAAAATGCTTTAACTTTTTTACATGTCCACCAGATGTGAAAATAAGTAGCATCAACACAATCACATCTCCAACACTTAGATTGCAAGGTATGATACATACGAGCTAATTTTTTTGGATTCATATGCCATCTATAAAACATCTTACAAAAATTCTCTTGTAGATTTTGTGTAAATTTTACATTTCTAACTCAGATCGTTTCCCAAGTTTCCATCATTACCGGTTCTTCAAAATTTTGTGCCCATTTTATCATGCAATCTTTAACCAACTCTGTCTCTGAGTCACTTTCTATCAATGCACTATACAATCTTTTTATATGCATTGGCCTCTGGTCTCCGATCTGTTGTATCAAATGCTCTTCACTTTGTGCAATACCAATTTTTTGGTCTTTTTTCCACCTATTCTGCAACTGTACATATTGAAACCAAGTTTGAATTACCCTTTCCTCTCTTAATGTATTCAATGACTTTAACCGTAATAAACTCTTTTCTATAATCAATAATTCTTTATAAGTAACTATATCCTGTCGTTGCTCTATACTTATATTCTCAATTGCATGTCTGGGAACTGTCCACAAAGATATCTTATCATTTAGTTTGTATTGATATTTTTTCCAGACATGCAAAAAAGCATTCCTTAATATATGGCTTTTAAAAGTCCTATCCACCTTTTTATCATAAATCAAGTAAGCATGCCAGCCATATATCAAGTCATAACCCTCAATATTCAATATCCTTTCTTCTGTTAAATTAATCCAATCACTGATAGCCGATAAAACAGCTGTTTCATAATACAATTTAAGATTTGGCATTTTCAAGCCTCGTCTTTCACGTGTATCTTGCATTATTCTTAACTTAACTCTTGGTTTCTTTCCAGCCCAAATAAACTTGTTAATACCTTTCTGCCATTCTTCCAAGTTTGCATCTTTTTAAAGTACTGGTATCATTTGAAACAGGAATAGAAACTTAGGCAAAACACTCATTTTAACTGCTGCAATCCTACCCAGCAATGACAATTGTAATTTTTTTCACTTCTCTAATTCTACCTGTATTTTATGCCGTAGCATGTCATAATTATATTTATATAACTTCCCATTTGACGTTGCAATATAAACTCCTAAGTATTTAACCTTCTTCACTATCTCACAGCCCGTTACTCTCTCCAAGTCTTGTCTTTCTTTTATAGTCATATTCTTAGTTAAGATCTTTGATTTCCCTACATTTATTTTAAATCCTGAAACTTCACCATACTGCTCGACTATATCCTTTAAACTCATAGCTGATTTAACTGGTTGAGTTAAACCAGGTCATCTGCAAATGCTCGTACTCTATAATCTTGTTGTCTGATCTTAATACCCTGTAAACTATCTGCCTCCCGTATTTTATTCAACAACACTTCCAAGGTTAAAATAAAAAACAATAGTGACAGGGGACATCCCTGTCTTGTACCTTTTTCAATTTTAAATGTTTCAGTCAAATTTCCATTCACTATTATTTGTGCTGTTTGTTTCTGATATATTGCTTGAATTGATTTTATAAAATACTCCCCTAATTGCATCTTTTGAATTACCTTCTCTAAAAATTTCCAGTTCAACCGATCAAACACCTTCTCTGCATCCAAAAACATGAGCACTGCAGGGACCTGGTTGTTCCTACCCAAATATTCCAGTATATTAACTATTTGCCTTACATTGCCTTTCATTTGTCTACCTTGTATAAACCTAGTTTGATCATTGTTAATCACACCTTGCATAACTGACATTAACCTATTTGTTAAAATTTTTGCGAAAATCTTATAATCTATATTAAGTAAAGATATAGGTTTATAATTCTTTGGCTGAGTATGATCCTGATCTTCCTTCAGAATCAAAGATATAAAGGCTGTTCTCCAAGATAGTGGAACCTCTCCTCCCCTTTGTATTTTAACAAACAACTCTTTAAGCGGTTCCACCATTTCAAGTTGGAGATTTTTTATAATATGAAGTCAAACCATCTGTTCCAGGAGCCTTTCCACTTTTCAATTGATTAATTGCAAGGAGAATTTGCTTTCCAAACTGAATTAAGATGGTATCTCTCACCCAGATAATTCACCACTAGTCCAGCTGGCGCCTCCCATCTATACTGTAATTGACGTTTTCTAAGCAAATCCACAAAAAAGCATAGTCCTTCCTGGATCTCAACATTTTCAGGGGAATCTCCTTCAGTATTGTGACCACCTGTCCTGCCACTTGGAGTTTCTTTTGATAAGATGCCTGTAAAACTTGATTCCTCATCCTCCTTGTTCCAAAGTAAATCACAATGTCTCTAGGCAGCTGTCTTTGTTTTGCAATCCATGAATTCACACAAAATATTTTATCCAATTGCCAGGCACACTCAGCCTTTGCTTCTCCAGTAAGATGCGCAAGAGGTTCAAAAAAGATCTAAGATTTTCTTGATTATTTTCTTTCAGACCTCTCACCCTCACTGCCCATTCCATCGCCCTGTATTGTTCCATTACAAATTCAGCTTCTACTTTCTCCATTTTTGTCTGAGCTTCTTTCAGCTTAACATCTACCTCCAGATTGTATTGATCAATTTCATCCACCTTGTCCTCCAATGTGATAGCCAAACCCCACACTCTTTTAAAGGCTTCCACTATATCTTCTCTTATTTCGTCATTGTTAGTTTGAATTGTCTCTTTAATGCCCTGCAATTCTTCCTGCTCCTCCTTTAATTTTCCTTCTAAACAAGTTGTAATTTTTTCTTCCAAATTGTCAGACAATTTCTTCAGTGCTCCCTCCAGAACTTCCAAAGTTAAAACTTGTGATTCTATAGGGGCGGCGGGGGGGGGGGGGGGACCAAAGACTGTATTCTTGAAATCTGGCCTGGGGATGATCCAGCACTTTTCACCACCCCTGGCTTTGCTTGTCTAGCAGCCATTTCCAGGTTTCACTTTCCCCCAGTCTCACCTCAGCAAAGCCAGCAGAATTCTTATTTAAAATCTTTTATAGTTATTACAACTGATCAGCAAATAGTCCTGTCTCTTTAAAGTTCAAGCCTCTCTCCATTCAATAAGGTCTTAACTGTTGACAGCCTTAACGAATGCTAACGAGCGTTAACAATCATTTTCTTCTTTAAGTTTCAATTTCATAGTCTAAAACCAGCCAGCGCCATCTTTGAAAACTTTCTCTGCCTTCTTGAAGGAAGTGAAAGTTTTTGGAATTAAAGTTGTTATACTTGCAATTAATGCCAGGTCTTCTGTCTTTGCTTTGCCTGCATCTTGCAAAACGTTGTATCTCAATAGGCTCGCAGGGGTGGTCACGGCGCCTTGTTCTGTCAGAGACAGAAGCTTGCCCAGGTCCGGAGTTTTTTATAGGCGTTTGGGGAGCTCTACCCACACCTAATAGCTCACTCTCCCCTCTTTGCACAAGGGGAAAGTTCCGAGTGGCTGGAGCAGCCAATTTTCGCTGCTCTGGCAGCTTTTATGGTTCCCAGGGGATCGCAGCTCCCAAAAGAGCTGCTGCGGTGCCGGCGGTGCCACCGGAAGACAATCATATCTTGTTCTAATAAATATCAATGTAGTTTATTTATGGTCTTGCCTTTTCTGCTAAATAAAATTTTATCTAATTCTGACGATTCTTGCTTTATGCCCGATTCCTTTTTATCTTTGCTAAATTTAGATTGAATTTGGAGATACACTCACCATTCCAGTTTGATCCCTTCTTCCATTAAAGTATTTCTCGCTTTTAATTCTCCTTTCTCATTCAAAATATCTTTATAGGTGACAGCCTCCTCTCGTTTTGTCAAATTTGGATATGTGTATATTTCTAATGTTGACACCCAGTTAAGAATTTCCATATAATTATTTCTTTTTGTTTTTTTTCCAAATATCCAATAGTGCTCTCCTAATATAATACCTCCGGAAGTACTGATGGGCTAAATGTTTTTCCTCCCATAGAATAGCATGTCACCCTGTCTGTAAGTCATGACCTTCTAGTGCCAATAGTCTTGCGTTTTAAAGATGCATCCATTCACTTAGCCAGACCAATGCCGCTGCCTCATAATACTTTGTCCAGTCTGGTAGATCAAATCCTTCTCTTTCTCTAGCATCTTGTAATAATTTGAATCTGATTCTCGGTCATTTCCCCTGCCATATGAATTTTGAAATGAGTCTGTCCAAATTTGTAAAAATATCTTTTTTGAGCCGAATTGGTATGCATTGAAATAAAAACATTTTCGGAAGAAAATTCATTTTGATGGTGGCTATCCTGCCCATTAGAGATACCTGTAATTTCCCCCGTTTTTCCAAATCAGACCTAATTTGTGCCATTATTTTGTCATAGTTATCTTCTTTAAGTGTAATGCATCTCGCTGTCAATTGAATTCCGAAATATCTTATTTTTTTCATAGTCTGAATATTTATCTTTCCCTCCAATTCTTTTTTTTTTTTTTTTTGCTTTTCAGTCATGTTTTTAACTGTCATTTTTGTTTTATCCTTGTTTATTTTCAGGCCTGCTACTTCCCCATAGTCCTCCAGTGCTTCCATCAGCCTAAGACCAAATTGTACAGGCTCTTCAATAATAAATACAAGGTCGTCCGCAAATGCCTGTATATTAAAACTTTATTTTCTTACTTTTAAACCTTTGATTTGTTTGTCTTCTTGAATTGTTCTATTTAAAGCCTCTAGTGATAAAATAAAATTTGTTTGTTTGTTTTGTTTTGTTTATTTGATTTCTATACCACCCTACTCCTGAAGGACTCAGGGCGGTGAACAGCCATAAGATAAAACACATAAATACAAAATTTAAAAAGCAGAATAAAACCGAATTAAACAATTTGGCCCAAGACAAATTTAAAACACCCTAGTAATTTAAAAACAGATTAAAATTTACATTTTAAAAGGGAAAAAGGGAAAAGATTAGGCCAGACCAGCCTGATGGAATAAAAAGGTCTTGAGAGCACGGCGGAAGATCCGGGATCCTCCATATCTCCAGGGGGAGCTCATTCCAGATAGTAGGTGCCCCCACAGACAAGGCTCTCCCCCTAGGGGCCGCCAGTTGACATTGTTTGGCCGATGGCACCTTGAGGAGCCCCTCTCTATGAGAGCGTACTGGCCGGTGGGAGGCTATTGGTGGAAGTAGGCAGTCCTGTATGTAACCAGGTCCTAAGCCATGGAGCGCTCTAAAGGTGGTAACCAAAACCTTGAAGCGCACCCAGAAGACCACCGGGAGCCAGTGCAGCTTGTGCAGGAGAGGTGTTACATGGGAAAGCCATGTTGCTTCCATAACCACCCGCGTGGCCGCACTGTGCGCCAGTTAGAGCCTCCGGATGCTCCTCAAGGGGAGCCACATGTAGAGAGCATTGCAATAGTCCAGGCGGGAAGTGACGGGGGCATGCGTGACCATGCATAAGGAGTCCTGATCCAGAAAGGGATGCAACTGGCAAATCAGGCGAACCTGATGAAAAATCCTCCCGGTCACGGCCATCAAATGTTCTTTTAAAGACAGCCGTGAATCCAGGAGGACACCCAAGTTGGGAGCCCTCTCTGTGGGGGCCAACAATTAGCCCCCAAAAGTCAGTGATGGCACCAACTGACTCTATCGGGACGTCAGAAACCATAGCCACTTGGTCTTGGATGGATTGAACCTGAGCCTGTTTCTCCCCATCCAGATCCGTACGGCTTCCAGGCACCGGGACATCACTTCAAGGCCATCATTGGGGTGGTCCGAGGTGAAGATGTACAGCTGAGTGTCGTCAATGTACTGGTGGTACTTCACCCCAAAACCACGGATGATCTCACCCAGCGGCTTTACATAAATGTTGAACAAAAGGGGCGAGAGGACCGATCCTTGTGGCACCCCACATATGAGGGGCCTCGGGATCGATCTCTGCCCCTCTGCCAACACAGACTACAACCGGTCGGAGAGAAAGGAGGAAAACCACTGCAACACATGCCCCCCACCCCTAACTCTTCCAACCAGTGCAGCATGATACCATGGTCGATGGTATCAAAAGCCGCTGAGAGGTCTAATAGGACCAGGACAGAGGAGCAACCCCTGTCCCAAGCCCTCCAGAGATCATCAACCAATGTGACCAATGCCGTTTCCGTGCTGTACCCAGGCCTGAAGCCGACTGGAATGGATCCAGATACATCATTTCATCCAGGTGCTAGGAGAGCTGTCACGCAACCACACTCTCAACAACAATTAACAATAATTAGCCAACACTGCTGGGTCCAGGGAAGGCTTCTTGAGAAGAGGCCTCACCACCACCTCTTTCAAGATAGCAGGGAAGTCACCCTCACCCAATAAAGCAATTATAATTCCCTGGAGCCAGCCTCGCGTTACCTCCCGGGAAGCCAGCGCTAACCAGGAGGGACACAAGTCCAACAAACATGTGGTCACGTTCAGCCTGCCCAGAATCCTGTCTACATCATCAGGACTCACGGGATCAAACTCATCCTAGATAATATTCTCAAGATCTGCCTCAGTCCTTCCCCCTGAAACTACCCAGTCGGAGTCCAGGTCTTCCCGAATCTGAGTGATTTGTCATGCAGATACTGAACAAAATCCTCGACTCTACCCTCCAAGGGGTCCTCCCGTGCTCCCTGGTAGAGCAGGAAGTGGGTCACCCTAAACAGGGCAGCTGGGCGGTTATCTGATGACGCAATAAGAGCAGCAATATAAGTACATTTTTCTACTTTTATCGCCACTAGGTAATTCCTAATATGAGATCTTACCAGTGTCCAATCCGATTCAGAAAGACTGGCCCTCCAACTACTTTCTAGGCGTCTTTTCTGGTGCTTCATCTCCCTTAGTTCCTCAGTAAACGAAGGAGCCAGATGAAATTGGCGCCGGCTCAGAGGCTGCAAAGGCACGACTTGATCCAGAGCTCCAGCAGCTGCCCTATCCCAGGGGGCCACTAGGTCTCCAGTCGAGGTGTGTGCCAGAGCCTCAGGGAATGGCCCAAGCTCCATCTGGAACCTATCAGGCTCCATCAGGAGCCCGGGGCAGAACCATCTTACTGGCTACACCTCCCTGTGGTGGGGTGCAGTGGTTCGAAGGTCAAAGTGAAGGAGGGAAAGATCTGACCATGACAAGGGCTCGGTGACCATATCACCTATGTCAAGATCACTCAACCACTGTGCAGAGACAAAAACCAGGTCCAGCGTGTTTCCCCCCATGTGGGTAGGGCCATGAATTAGCTGGATCAGGTCCATAGCCATCATGGAAGCCATGAACTCCCGAGCCACCTCAGATGTCTCGCCCACGGATGGAGGTTGAAATCTCCCATGACCATAAATCTAGGGGTGTCAACTGACACTGCAGCAATGACATAGAGTAGCTCGGGCAGGGCTGCTGCCACGTGGCAAGGAGCTAGGTATGTGATCAGCAAATCTATCTGCATCCCATGACCCCACTTCACAAGGAGAGACTCACAGCCGGCTTTCTGAGGAACAGTGGCCTCCCTCGGTCTCAGACCTTCTTTAATAATAACTGCTACCCCCCTCCCCTCCCGTGACCTCGGCTGATGAAATGCCTGGAAACCTGGTGGACACATTTCAACGAGGGGAACCCCCCCCTCCTGGCCCAGCCAGGTCTCCGTAATACTTGCCAGGTCCGCTCCCCCCTCTTGAACAAGATCACAAATGAGGGGGGCTTTATTTACTATGGAACTGACATTGCACAACATCAGCCGAAGGCACGGGCCCTGAGGATCTGTGCAACCTGGGGAATGAGTGGAGCCTTGGGGGCCGGAGCGCGCCACCACTTGTAGACAGCGAGTGCGCACTCCCCTAACACGATATGGCTCCCTGCTCCCACTGTATCTACCCCTCCCACCCACAGTATTGATATTCGAGACACTATCCGGATAAGCTCTAACCCCCCCTGACCCCAGGTCCCCCACTCCCCATGCCGTGCTTCACAGCTAGACCCAACCCTCCCCTTATTGGGCTATTCCCCCATTCCCACAGCCCGAATTCCAATCCAACCCTCTCCCTCCCTGGGACCCTTTAAAAGTTTAACTAAAAATTTGTATAAAAAACCCCTCAACCCCCTAGTTTTCACATGTCACCTCTCTGGATCCCAAAACCCATCATTGAGGTAGGCCCTCGATAGTGAGGAGGGCCACATCTGCAAGAGGGGGGAATCTCGCAGTGCAAGAAGAACCAGTGTCGTATACCTCTCTGGGTACAGCGATGGAGGTGCGGAGCATAATCAGGGGTCCATATAATGGTTTCAAAAAGATGTAGCATACAGCCATTGTTCAATGAGACACCACTGGTACCTGCATTGTCCTCTCACAACAGTAGGAGGGGTCCTAACAATTACATCCAATGGGAGCAACATCCAACCCGTCCTCTCACAGTCGGTGGCCTTCAAGTGATCATAGATCGAAAAGTGCTCCTCCCGGATTTACTCCTTAAGTTTTCTCAATTTATAAGTCAGTTATTGGCAGGCCATCCAAAATAGGTCTTGTTTCTCTTTAAATTTCCTCTCCTTACTTAAATTGTCTTCAGTTTTTTCCTCAGCCAGTAGGTGTCTCTTGCTCCCTATTATCCTAGTTAACAGTCAGTCTCACTGCAAAATGCCTGCGTTCTCTGATAGTCAGCACTTTCGCTCACAGGGCCAGGGTATTTGCGAGACCGCCTGCTGCGACCGATAACCTCCCACCGGCCAATACGCTCACACAGAGAGGGCCTCCTCAGGGTGCCTTCGGCCAAACAATGTTGGCTGACGGCCCCCAGGAGGAGAGCCTTCTCTGTGGGGGCACCCACCCTATGGAATGAGCTGCCTCCTAGTATACGTTTGATCCCGGACCTTCGCACCTTCTGTAAGGCCCTAAAGACCTACCTATTCCAACAAGCCAGCCTAGCCCAAAGGGTTTTTTAATAGGGTTTTTAAATTATATGGATTCGGGTTTTTAAATTGGAATTTTATGGATTTGGGGGGTTCGAAATTTTAAATTTTAAATTTTTTAAATTGAGACGCCAAGGATTTAATTTATTTATTTTAGTTTCTTATAACTTTTGTATTCTATGTATTTTAATTTTTTGGCTGTTCACCGCCCTGAGTCCCCCTTGGGAGATAGGGTGGTATATAAATCTGAAATAAACTAAACTAAAACTAAACAAAATTAAATCGTCTACTTAAATCAGCAATAATGGTAAGTTTCCTCTTCCTCTTTTCCCTCACATCACCAGTGATATCTATTGCGTTGAAATGGTCTCTTTTTTTGGCCCGCACTTGCTGTTCACCACTTTACTACGGAGGAATTTTCCTCCTTCTTTGAGCTTCCTTCTGACTCTTCCCTCTTTGCAATCCCCTGAGAAGATCTTCACCCTGGGTCAGAGGGTTGCCAAGATCACTTTTGCCCAGGTCCATCTCTCTGTTGTCCAGCTAGTCCACCGCTAATGTTGTCCAGCTGCCTGTTGTTGTTTCTTCATGGCCACCATTATGGGCTGCCTTTCTTCCCCCGTTCAACTTCTCTGAGGCTTTCCTGCCATCCGCACTCTCAATTGCTGCTGAGAACTGCTCTGCAGGGAGCCCCTTTCTTCCAATTCTCCTCCAAGAAATTTGGGACTCCAAAGAATCCGCCAATCGGATGGAAAAAGCTATGTATTCGACTTTCTTAAATGGAGAGCTGTTCTGCACAGCTTTCCCTTTTGACAGCTGGCCCTGCCCCCTCATCACCTTACTAGGGCTTTATAGACTGGTATTAGTACCTCACTTGATCTTAATTGCATCCTTCTGTTAATGCAATTTAGGATTACATTGGCTTTTTTGGCTGCTGCTGCATACTGCTGACTCATATTTAGCTAGTTGTCCACTAAGACTCCAAGATCCCTCTCACAGTCACTGCTATTAAGCCTGGTTTCACCCAGTTTATATGTGTACTTTTGGTTTTTCTTACCTAACTGTAAGATTTCACCCCGGATTACCCCAATGATGCCCTTGAAGTGATGTCCCAGTGCCTGGAGGCTGTGCGGATCTGGATGGGGAGAAACAGACTCAGACTCATCCCATCCAAGACCGAGTGGCTGTGATTTCTGATGTCCCAATATAGTCAGTTGGTGTCATCACTAACTATTGGGGGCGAGTCGTTGGCCCCCACGGATAGGGCTCGCAACTTGGGTGTCCTCCTGGACTCACGGCTGTCTTTAGAAGAGCATTTGATGGCTGTGGCCAGCAGGACTTTTTATCAGGTCTGCTTGATTCGACAGTTGCATCCCTTTCTGGATCGGGACTCCTTACTTTAGTCATTCATGCCCTTGTTACCTCACACCTGGACTACTGTAATGCTCTCTACATGGGGCTCCCCTTGAGGAGCACCCGGAGGCTCCAGCTGGTCCAGAATACAGCCACGCGGGTGGTTATGGGAGCGATGTGGCGCTCCCATGTGACCCCCCCGCGCGAGCTGCACTGGCTCCCGGTGGTCTTCTGGGTGCGCTTCAAGGTTTTGGTTACCACCTTTAGAGCGCTCCATGGCTTAGGGCCAGGGTATTTACTAGACCACCTTCTGCCACCAGTAGCCTCTCACCGACCAGTATGCTCCCATAGAGAGGGGCTCGTCAGGGTGCTGTCGACCAAACATTGTTGACTGCCGGCCTCCAGGGGGAGAGCCTTCTCTGTGGGGGCACCTGCCATCTGGAATGAGCTCCCCCCGGAGATATGGAGAATCCCAGATTTGCGCACTTTCCGCTGAACCCTCAAAACATTTTTATTCCAGCAGGCTGATCTGGCCTGACTCTCCCTTTTAAATGTGTTTTTAAGTTTTATGTAAATTGGATGTTTTTAAATTCATCTTTATTATTTAATGTACTTTTAATGGTGAGAAGGACCCCGTGGAAGCTGCCCGACAAAGGACAGTTTGCCAGATAGACTGTGGAAGTTTCACTCCTCCCAAATGAAGCCAAGGAACTCCAGCCAATGAAAGTCCTCCAGTTCTTGCAAGGGAAAGCAGTGGTGATGAGGGCAGCCATCCGCCCCTTTACCATCAAAACCAAAATAACAGTACCAGAAACAGGAGTCCAAGGGGAAATAGGGGCCATCACAGACACGGGCTGCACTCAATGTTTAATCAGCCTTTCCATAGTTGAACAGTTAGGCATACGCACGAGTTCCCTAGCACATCTGCTTTGAACAAGTGGATGGGACACTAATTGGCAGGACCCCTTCCATGCTAGTCACTGAGCTTGTCAGACTAGAGATGGGCCACCAGCAAGAGCTCATCCAGTTTGTCATAGCCCCCAAAATGACTGACTCAATCATACTAAGTCTTGCACGGCTAGTGGGGTCCAACTATAACCTGGGAGGATGGCTATAGAAAGCTAAACTTCAGCATTGGGCCACTGCCACTAGTACAGCTGGACCCTTGCCAAGAAGCCCTGGTCCCTAACAATTCAAAAGAGCCTGAAACCACAGCCCCTGCCACTGATGACCTACCCAGCAGCCAACAAATGCCAAAGGAATACAGATACAAACTCTTATCGGGAGTTTTCAGTGAGGAAGACTGCAACTTCCTCCCCCCTCATCGCCCAACTGATTGCATGATAGAGTTTGTGCCAGGGGCTAAACTACTCAAACCTAAGATGTACTCCATGTCTCCTAAAGAAATGGAGGAATTGAGGAAATACACTGATGCCAACCTAGTGTGGGGTTTCATTTAGCCTGCAAAATCCAAAGTAACAGCCCTACTGCTCTTCAAAGAGAAAAAAGATGGGGGGATGAGGGTTTGAGTTGATTTTCGTGGAATTAATGCAATGTGCATGGAGAACACCTACCCCCTACCCCTCATGAAGGACATGCTAAATTTATTTATTTATTTATTTATTTATTTATTTATTTATTTATTTATTTATTTATTTATTTATTGAATTTCTATACCGCCCTTCTCCCAAAGGACTCAGGGTGGTGAACAGATTAAGATTTCATATACATATAAATATATTTTCTAAACAGTAAATAATAAATTGAGTAAATCACTTATTGAAGTGTAAGATTTTCATCAAATTGGATTTAAGGAAAGCATACTACCGCAGAGGGATCAGAGAGGAAGATTTATGGAAGACCGCATTCAACTGTCCCCTCGGTAAGCTTCCAATTCAAAGTCATGCTGTTCAGACTGCAAGGGCCCTCTGCAGTCTTCATGCAGCTAATCAATGATGTGCTGCATGAGCACCTGTAACAAGAGATCCTCGTTTACCTGGATGATAGTCTCATATTTAGTCAGACCCTCAAAGAACATGTGAAGCTGGTATGGCAAGTATTGAAAAAAACTCCTTGCCGCCAAGCTCTAAGCAAAACTGTCAAAAGTGTGAATTCCACAAAACTTTCCTAGATTATCTAGGCTACTGAATCTCTAGTGAGGGTGTAGAAATGGACCCAGGAAAAATAAAGGCAGTGCTCGACTGACAGCCCCTGCGTCCTCGCAGACAACTTCAAAGTTTCCTGGGATTCGTCAACTTTTGCAGGCAATTCATCCCGGCTTTTGACTGTAAAACCCTACCCTTGACTGAACTGTTGAAAACGGGGTGTCCTCTGATGAACAAAAGCCCAACCAACCAATTTCTTGGGCAATGGACTGCCAAAAAGCCTTTGAAAAGTTAAAAAGGCTTTTTGCCCAGGAGCCTATCCTTCAGCACCCAGACCTGGAGCAGCAATGCATAATACAAGCTGATGCCAGTGACATAGCAGTGGCAGTGGTGCTTCTGCAAAGGGACAGCAAAAGACAACTCCTGTCTTGTGCCTACACGTCAAAAAAACTCACCAACACTAAAAGATGATGGGGCATTTGGGAGAAAGAAGCCTACACAGTCCACTGGGCCCTACTCTTATGGAGACATTTTCTAGAAGGGGGAAAAGTACCTTTTGAAGTCTGGACTGATCATAAAAACCTCGAAGCCCTGAAGACCCCCAGGAAACTATCTCCCAAACAAGTATGCTGGGCACAGTACTTTAGATTATTCAAATTTGAGCTAAAGTACATACCAGCAAGAAAAAACCTGTTAGCAGATACTGTCGAGGAAACCACAGTTTGACAGCCACTGGGAGGAAGTAGTCCATGCCATCATTCCTCCCACGCAACCAGCAGCACGTCACCACCAGAAGCCAGACCAGGAGATCACCAGACCTCAACTGGGATAAACTGACAGCCATGCTGAAAGCCACGCTACCAGACTCCTGGCTCACAGACAATAAAGATATCTTAACTATGAGGGATGGACTACCATGGAAAGGGTCTAAGCTATATGTCCCTGCGAGCTTAAGACTGGAAGTATTGTTTTTAATTTGTATTATAAATAAAAAAAACTTTAAAAATAAATAGTAATAATAATAAAAGACTGGAAGTATTACAGCGCAGTCACGATTTGAAGCTAGCCGGTCACTGGGTTTTAGAAAACCTTGCACTTCACTAGAAGGCAATTCTGGTGGCCAAAAATGAAAGCAGATGTGGAAGATTATGTAAAGAGCTGTGCAGCCATGAAAATGAGGCCAGGAAAGCCCACTGGACTTCTTCACCAAGTGGCAAGCCCCAGCAAACCTTGTGAGGAAATAGCAATGGATTTTATAGTTGAACTCCCAGAGATTGGGGGAACATAATAATCTGGACAGTCAATTATCAATGACTTATTTTCCAAGCAAGCCCATTTTACTGCTTGCTCAGGATTGCCTTCTGTGAAAAAAACTGGCTAAACTGTTCATCAATCACATCTACCGCCTACACGGAATACCCCACCAAATCATCTTAGATTGAAGAGTCCAGTTTACAGCCAAGTTCTGGAGGGAGTTCTTGAGATCCGTCGGGTCCACACAGGTCTTAGCTCGGCTTTCCATCTGAGTATGACTGGTGTGGCGGAACACAATGGTGGAACAATATATAAGATGTTACGTGGATTACCAACAAGAGAACTGGGCAGATCTATTATCATTTGCAGAAGTGGCTTAAAACAATGCCGTGCATATCAGTACCGGACTGACCCTTTTCAAGTTACAAGCGGCATGGAATTTGGTCCCATGCCTGAACTGCCCAGAGAACCCCCCTCGTCTGTGTTTTTGGCAGAATGGATGGAGTCTCTGAAAAAGGGGTGGGAGAATACTAAAAAAAGCACTGGCAGAAGTGGCAGAGGAATATAAAAAGCAGGCTGACAAGCACCGTTCCCTACAACCCCCCTTCCGTGTGGGAGATAAAGTGTTTCTATCTACCAAATACATAGGGTTGCCTAGCAAGAAATTGGGACCTAAATTTCAAGGTCCCTTTCCAATAGTGAAAATAATTAACACAGTGACAGTCCATCTTAGCCTCTCCACATTCAAGGGAAAATTTACCGTGTTCATTGTAGTTTACTGAAACCAGCTTTGGGTCTAGATTGAGACCCCAGAACCAACCACCACCTCCTCCTATAGTAGTACAAGGGGAAACCCATTATGAAGTGAAAAAAAATTAGATTTTAGATTATACAAAGGTCAATTACAATATTTAGTTCATTGGAAAGGGTACCCTTTGTCTGAAGCTACTTGGGTTAAGAGTTGGAATGTGAAGGCAGATAAGACTGGTTAAGTAATTCCATGACAAATATCTTGATAAGCCAAAGAGTCTCCTGGGGTGTGTGTGGTTAAGTGAATGATTTTAACCTCCTTATTATTCTCATTCCAGGACACACTTTTCTGATGGGGGAAAGTGGTCTGTCAGATATGGAAGCCATCTTTTACATTTCAGGCCTGCCACATTTTCTATTGTGGAAAAATGGACGGGGGGGGGGGGGTTGCAAAGAGTATGGGTGAAATGTAGTCAAATTAACATTCCTTTCTCAGAAAGTCAAGGATGCCTTGCCCTAGCACCTGGAGTCGGATGAATGGGAGGTGTTTCCAATTTGGACATTGGATGAATGGATCATGTGATGGATATGTGGGTGCTGGGCAGGGACTTGAACTTTCACTTGGGTGGGGAAAACCTGGAAACTTTCAGATTTGGGTTTTTCCAGATGTGCCAATATGACATCTTCAATAAAAAGGAAATTTGAGGAAACTCAATCTTGGAGTCTTCTTTCTATGGGGATGTTACTTGAAACCCTGACAGGCTGCATTGTTGGGATGAGGGGCAGGCACTCAAAGTTGCTGCTGCCATTGCTACTGCAACGTCAGGTTCAGAGCTATTGCTGCAGCCATACTGAATTTGGACCCACTGCTGATTTGGGCTCAGAGCTATCACTGATGGCATTGACATGACAGGCTCAGAGCTGCTGCTGCCACTACCATGCTGTGCATGGAACCATCCATGCCGCTGATGTGCCAGTTATGGAGCTGCTGCCAGGCTTGGAGCTCAGCACAAAGATGGTGGTAGTGTGTGGTGTGAAAATTGGAAGCTCACTGCTGTCGTTTCCCCACAGGTTGTCCCAATTGCTGCTGTCTCCGACCTCTTCCATTCAGAGCCCGGCGTGGCAGCAGCAGGGTGTAAATGGGAAACCCCTGGCCACCGCCTCCCCACTGCCTGCTCCATTGTGTTCTGTGGTTTGCCCTCCCTTTTGTTCACCCACCTGGCTCTCCTTCTGGCCATCTGCAGTGAGTTGTCCGCACGGCAAATTGGTCATATGGATTTGTCCTGCAGCAATGGCAGTGGCATGTTGGCAGAGGCAAGTTGGCAGTAGCAAGCTGGCCGTAACGAGCTGATAGCAGTGAGCTAACCATGGTGAGTTGTCCCATTCTGATTCTATGTATTTTGGGCAGTGACATGATTACAGAAAGCCTGGATGTGAAAAGTTTACTTATGTTACCAACATCATTTATGAATAATTATCAGATGAAGCCTAATAGTCTGACTGATTAATGCTTAGCACTTCTAAATCTATGTAGTCCAACCATAGACTATCAGAATAAATAGGGTGGATATTAACCCCTGTTAAAATGCTAAGTATTTGAGATATTAAAAAAATCAAACCAAAATAAATCACTTCAGAATTTTTTCTACCTTTATTATAGCATATAGGAAAACTAACGATTGAAAACTACAATAATGTAGCTGCATAAGTGTGGACATGCATAAACTAATATTTTTTGAAGCACTTTTCATTTTATTCAAAGAACTTAGTCTTTTGGTGTTGGAGCCTATCATCACAGTACACCTTGTCTTGGGCAACTTTTGCAAAAGTGCTCCAAATCTGCCAGGTTGCGAGGGACAACTCCTGTGCACAGACCCCTACAGGTCACCCCACAGATTTTCAATTGAATTCAGGTCCAACTTCAGGCTGGTCCATTCCAAAACTTTGATCTTCTGATGAAGTCATTCTTTTGTTGATTTGGAGATATGCCTTAAATTGTTGCTGTGTTAAAAGATAAAATTCCATTTCTTCTTCAGCATTTTAGCAGAGGCCTGAAGGTTTTGTGCCAAAATTGATTGATCATAATTCCCTCCAACATGATTAAAGCCCTGATTCCACCTGAGAAAAAACAGCCCCCAAAGCATAATGCTGCCATCACAATGCTTCACTGTGGGTATGATTTGCTTTTGGTGATGTGCAGTGTTGATTTGCACCAAACATACTGTCAGATCGATAAAAGTGATACTGCAATTCAATTGGAGGAAGGGAGAGACTTGGATTCGATTTACTAGTATTGCCTGTGTCAACAGATATTTTACTACCTATATCCTGGCGTCAAAGAGCCCTGAGATCCTCTTTACCTGGAGGAATTTTTATGATAGCCATGTAGGTTGTTTCACTTTAAAGGATAACAGTGTGAATGCATGGTTGTTCGGGTTCTCAGGGAAACTGGGAAAGAAAGCATCTTCACAGTTGTGTATTGGCTAAAATCTACATTCTGATTTAAAGGGAAAGGTCTCTACTGCTTTAATCCTACTTGTGTTGCCTAAGGGTATTCAGATCTTGCTTTAAGTGGGTGGCTATTATTTCTGCTTAATAAAAGAATCCTTTTGAACAACCACGTTTCAAGAATTCTTATCTTCTTAAATTAGAAGGAGAGGCAATCCTTATACATACATTTTGGAA
Source organism: Masticophis lateralis (assembly GCA_030761175.1). NCBI lineage: Eukaryota > Metazoa > Chordata > Lepidosauria > Squamata > Colubridae > Masticophis > Masticophis lateralis. The sequence goes on along the minus strand of JAUDYJ010000007.1, from coordinate 22,971,575 downwards.
TGATGGCCCAAAAGTTCAATCTTGAGCTCATCAGACCCAAAAAAATTTCCCCACATGCTTTTGTCACATGTGATGTACATTTTTGCAAAATGTAGTTGGGCTTTTATAGTTTTCTTTGTGAGAAAAGGTTTCTGTCTTTTCACCATATCCCACAGCCTAGGCATACTGCATGAAGAATAGGGGAGATTATTGTCACATGTAGTATACAACCAGTACTTGTCAAAAATTGCTGCTGTGGGGCTCTTGGTAGCCCCTTGGACCCATTTTCCTCTTGTTTTTCAGAAATTTTGGAGGGACATCCAGGTCTTGATACTGTCATTGTTGTGCCATATTTTCACCACTTGTCGATGACTGTCTTCACTGTGCTCCATGGTATATTTAATGCCTTGGAAATTTCTTTGTACCCTTTTCCTGACTGATATCTTCTAACAATGAGATCCGTCTGATGCAAACCATGATTTGGGGGGGGGGGGGTAAACAAGTTTTATTAAAATTTTTCTTTCATTATACATATTTTGTGAACAGAGTGTTGACCGGGTCACATCTTATACATCGCTTTTTCCATATTCATCCCTTTTATATAATACTTTATGACAAATTCATCGTTTTTCTCCATGTCTTGTTATTTCATCTCCCAGCCCCCCCTACATTTTACATATTTCCAATTTTGGCCATAATATTCTTTTTCCATATTTCTTTATCATCTTAATCTCTTCTTAATACATAAGACATCAACCGTATCACTATCCACCCTTTAACTTCTAATTTTTTATAATAACATCAATTAATTATCTTATTTCTCCATTAGAAAAATAAATTTTTCAAAATCCCTATCGCACTTTTCAACTATATGCAATACATATCATCATGTTCAATTCTTACATTAAAACCCTTTGACTTTATTATCATATATGGTGGACTTGTAAGAAAATCAAAGCATTTTGGATAAAAATTTGGTGGGTAACGCAGAATATTTTGAAAAAGAGGTTGAAATTTACTCCACAATTGTTTCTATTGGGTATAACAAATGATTGCACAGTATTAGAGATGAAATTGCTTTTAAACTTAATAACAGCAGCCAGACTGCTAGTTGCACAATATTGGAAGAAAGACTCTTTGCCTACTGTAAAAGAACGGATTTTAAAAGTAATAAATTTAGCTGAAATGGCAAAAATCTCAGCATACTTGAAAGATCGTACGCAGGAAAAATACATTTTGGAGTGGACAAAATGGATTAATTATATTCAGAACAAGTATCAAATAAGAAGACACCAAATTGCGTATGAATGAAACAAAAGTAAAGAAATGTTGTGTTAACTATATAGGAGTTAAGATCCTGGGAGGGTGGGGTTTGTTAACTTGAGGATAGATAGATTAATTTAGTTAATCTTTGTTTTTCTTTCTTTTTTTTTTAATACCTTGTATTTTGCTCTGGGAAGTCGGGGAAGGGAGGGGGGGAAGAAAGGGGTGGGGGGATGTTGGGAAGGGGGGAAATGTTTTTACTTTGTATTGTTATAAAACTTCAATTAAAAAAAACGCTTTGACTTAATTGACTATCCACATCTTATCTTAATCTCTTCTTAATACATAATACAATAACAGTATCACTCTCTGCCCTTGAGTCCTAATTTCTTACAATAACATCAATTATCTGATTTCTTCATTTACAGCATATGTTTTTGAAAATCCCCATCCCACTTTTTAACGTTTCAATTTTCTCTTAATTTAACTTAATTTGTCTCATAATTAAACCCAATTACATATTTCATATTTCATCTCCTATTCTGTTTTACTATAAGCAACATACATCATATATTCACTTCTTACATTAAAATCCTTTAACTTAATTGACCTTCCACAATTAATAATATTAATACTTAAATCTACTAATATATACCTTATTTCCCTTCCTTCTTTCCACTATTCTTTTCCTCTTTAACTATTTTCTCTTGGTCTCTCCAAAATTCCACTTGGTAGTATTTTCCTCCTTTTATCCCATTCTTTTAACTTCTTTTTTTCTTTTTATATTTATTATATCTTTTCTCCTAAATCTTTTTGAAATATATTACTTAAGTAATTCTCCCCAAGTTTTCTCCTAGTCTCTGTCCACCTTTTCCTTCTTTTCTCTTTGCTTGATTCTTTTTGGGGGAATATTTCCCCCCATCCACTCTTTTTTTTCTACCATTAATCCCAGTGAAATCATCTAACTGCTTTTTGTGTGTGCCAGCAAAATTTCTAATTTTTTATTATCTTTTACTGATTCATGCATATTTTTAAACATCTCAATTAATTCTTCACTTGTTATCCAATTGAGATGATAAAATGGGAAGAAATATGGATAAAACATTTGAAACTCTTGATGGCAACCTCCTACAAAGAAAACTTGTATAAAATGGTGTATAGATGGCATCTTCCTCCTGCCCAACTATCTAAAATGTACTCAGGACTCTCTCCAAACTGTTGGAAGTGCGGGGAGATAGGTACTTACTTTCATCTATGTTGGACTTGCCCTAAGGCAATCGAATTTTGGAAAACTATACAGAGGTGGATATTAGAAATTACAGGATTTAAACTACAATTGAAACCAGAATATTATTTATTAAACATTAGGCCAGATAAGTTAGGCACAAATATATGGTGTTTGTGTATTTATATCACTACTGCAGCAAGAATAAGTTTTGCTCAACATTGGAAGGGGAAAGACCTGCCGGCTGAAGACTTGATTTTGGGGAAGATTATGGAATACGCGGAAGCTGACAGGTTGACAAAAGTCTTGAGAGATCAAAAGGACTCCGTATACTTCCAATGTTGGGACCAATGGTATACCTGGTTGAATAATAAAACTAAAAAAGGACAAGGATAATGTAGATTTTACTTTTTATGTGTAAATTTTGATTGAAGTGAATATATTATGTGAAGTTCCCATCGCGATCTGTATGTGATTACTTATTTTGTAGTAATGAAATAAATAAATAATTTTTTTAAAAAAAATAGGCAAGAAAATGGTAAAAGAAAGCTTATCCATTCTATATGAGTTCCTTTTGCCAAAACTAGATGGATTACATCCCTAAAGTATCTGGCAGATGTGATCTTAGAACAACTGAACCATATTTTTCAAAGATACTGGAGCATCAGGGAACTACCAGAGGACTGGAAAAGAGTTAATATTTTTTTATTTTTTTATTTATTTTTTTATTTATTTTTTATTTATTTATTATTTATTTATTTATTTATTTATTTATTTATTTATTATTTATTTATTTATTTATTATTTATTTATTTATTTATTTGACTTATATACCGCCCTTCTCCTTACGGACTCAGGGCGGTGAACAGCCGAATAAAAACCAGTACATAAAAGTTAAAATATTATAAAAACAAATATAAATTTGGCTGAAAATTTAAAACAGATAAATATTAAAATAAATCAAGTCTAAAAACTCTAAAAGATTTTAAAATTAGAAGGGATCAGGCTAGACCGGCAAGCTGGAAGAGATGAGTTTTCAAAGCCCGACGAAAAGTCCGGAGGTCGGCGATCATTCTCAGTTCTGGAGGAAGATCGTTCCAGAGGGTGGGGGCTACCACAGAGAAGGCTCTCCCCCTGGGGGTCTCCAGCTGGCATTGTCTGGCTGACGGCATCCTGAGGAGGCCCTCTCTGTGGGAGCGAACCGGCCGGTGGGAGGCAATTGGTGGCAGAAGGCGGTCCCGTAAGTACCCTGGTCCTAAGCCATGGAGCGCTTTAAAGGTGATTACCAACACCTTGAAATGCACCCGGAAGTCCACCGGCAACCAATGCAGCTCACGCAGGAGAGGTGTCATGTGGGAGCGCCCCGTCGCTCCCATAATCCCCCGCGCGGCTGCATTCTGTACCAGTTGGAGCCTCCGGGTGCACCCCAAGGGGAGCCCCATGTAGAGAGCATTGCAGTAGTCCAGGCGAGACGTGACGAGTGCCTGAGTGACTGTGCGTAGGGAGTCCTGATCTAGAAAGGGCCGCAACTGGCATATCAGGCGGACCTGATAGAAAGCCCCCCTGGCCACAGCTGTCGTATGATCCTCTAAAGACAGCTGTGGGTCCAGGAGGATGCCCAAGTTGCGCACCCTTTCCGTGGGGGCCAATGATTCGCCCCCAATAATCAACAATGGAGTCAGCTGGCTATATCGGGATGCCGGCAGCCACAGCCACTCGGTCTTGGAGGGGTTGAGTCGAAGCCTGTTTCTCCCCATCCAGACCCGCACGGCTTCAAGGCACTGGGACATCACTTCCACGGCATCGTTGGGGTGGTCTGGGGTGGAAATGTACAGCTGAGTATCATCAGCGTACTGATGGAACTTCACCCCAAAACCACGGATGATCTCGCCCAGCGGCTTTACATAAATGTTGAACAGAAGGGGCGAGAGAACCTACCTTTGTGGCACCCAACACACTAGGCGCCTCGGGGTCGACTGCTGCCCCCCTGTCAACACAGATTGTGACCGGTCAGAGAGGTAGGAGGAGAACCACCGTAAAACGGTGCCCCCCACCCCCAATCCCTCCAACCGGTGCAACATGATACCATGGTCGATGGTATCAAAAGCCGCTGAGAGGTCTAACAACACCAGGATAGAGGAGTACCCCCTACCCCGGGCCCTCCAGAGATCATCCACCAACGCGACCAATGCCGTTTCGGTGCTGTATCCAGACCTGAAGCCGGACTGGAGCGGGTCTAAATAGACAGCTTCATCCAGGTACCGGGGGAGCTGCCACGCCACCACACTCTCAACAACCTTCGCTAGAAAGGGAAGGTTGGAGACTGGACGATAATTTGCCAAAACAGCTGGGTCCAGGGAGGGCTTCTTGAGGAGGTGCCTCACCACCACCTCCTTCAAGGCGGCCGGTAGGGCACCCTCACTCAGAGAAGCGTTTATAATCTCCTGGAGCCAGCCTCGTGTAACCTCCCGGGAGGCCAGCACCAACCAGGAGGGACACGGGTCCAATAAACATGTGGTTGCGTTCAGTCTTCCCAGAATCCTGTCCACGTCCTCGGGAGCCACAGGATCCAACTCAGCCCAGATAACACTCTCAAGACCTGGCTCAGTCACCTCGCCTGAACCAACCCAGTCAGCGGCCAAATCATCCCGAATCTGAGTTATTTTATCATCCAGATATTGAACAAAGTCCTCAGCACGTCCCTGCAATATAGTTCCAATCTACAAAATGGAAATACCAGACATTAATATCTGGGAAGATCATGGGAAAGATAATCAACCAGTGAATTTGTGGGCAACTAGAAACAAACAAGGAAATTAATAGAAGCTAGCATGAGTTTGTTAAAAACAGATCATGAAACCTTATTGCATTTGTTGACTAAATTAGGGGGTAAGGTAAATCCTGTGGAGATACTTACTTCAGTAAGGCATTTGACAAAGTAGTTTAGTTTAGTTTAGTTTAGTTCAGATTTATATACCGCCCTATCTCCCAAGAGGGACTCAGGGCGGTGAACAGCCAAAAAATTCAAATACATAGAATACAAAAGTTATAAGGAACTAAAATAAATAAATTAAATCCTTGGCTTCTCAATTTAAAAAAATTTAAAATTTCGAACCCCCAAAATCCATAAAATTCCAATTTAAAAACCCGAATCCATATAATTTAAAAACCCTGTTAAAAAACCCTTTGGGCTTGTTGGAATAGGTAGGTCTTTAGGGCCTTACGAAAGGTGCGAAGGTCCGGGATCAAACATATACTAGGAGGCAGCTCATTCCATAGGGTGGGTGCCCACACAGAGAAGGCTCTCCTCCTGGGGGCCGTCAGCTGACACTGTTTGGCTGAAGGCACCCTGAGGAGGCCCTCTCTGTGTGAGCGTACTGGCCAGTGGGAGGTTATCGGTAGCAGCAGGCAGTCTCGCAAATACCCTGGCCCTATGCCATGGAGCGCTTTAAAGGTGAGAACCAACACCTTGAAGCGCACCCGGAAGACCACCGGAAGCCAGTGCAGCTTACGCAGGAGAGGTGTTACGTGGGAGCGCCAGGTTGCTCCCATAATCACCCGTGCGGCCGCATTCTGGACCAGCTGAAGTCTCCGAGTGCACCCCAAGGGGAGCCCCATATAGAGAGCATTACAGTAGTCCAGGCGGGACGTGACGAGGGCATGAGTGACTGTGCATAGGGAGTCCCGATCTAGAAAGGGGCACAACTGGCGTATCAGGCGAACCTGATAGAAGGCCCCCCTGGTCATAGCCGTCATATGTTCCTCCAGGGACAGCCGTGTGTCCAGGAGGACACCCAAGTTGCGAGCCCCCTCTGTGGGGGCCAAAAACTCACCCCCAATAGCTAGCGATGGAGTCAGCTGGCTATATCGGGACGCCGGCATCCACAGCCACTCAGTCTTGGAAGGGTTGAGTCGAAGCCTGTTTCTCCCCATCCAGACCCGCACGGCTTCAAGACACTGGGACATCACTTCGAGGGCATCATTGGGGTGGTCAGGGGTGGAGATATACAGTTGAGTGTCATCAGCGTACAGTTGGTATCGCACCCCAAAACCACGGATGATCTCACTCAGCGGCTTTACATAAATGTTGAACAGGAGCGGCGAGAGGACCGACCCTTGTGGCACCCCGCAAACGAGGCGCCTCAAGGTCGACCTCTGCCCCCCTGCCAATACAGACTGTGACCGGTTGGAGAGATAGGAGGAGAACCACAGTGCCTCCCACCCCCACCCCCCCAACCGACGCAGCATGATACCATAGACAATGGTATCAAAAGCCGCTGAGAGATCTAACAGGACCAGGACAGAGGAGCAACCCCTATCCCGAGCTCTCCAGAGATCATCCACCAATGCGACCAATGCCGTCTCCGTGCTGTACCCAGGTCTGAAGCCGGACTGGCACGGATCTAGATAGACGGTTTCATTCAGGTACTGAGGGAGCTGTCACGCAACCACACTCTCAACAACCTTCGCAATAAAGCGAAGGTTGGAGACAGGACGATAATTTGCCAAAACAGCCGGGTCCAGAGAAGGCTTCTTGAGGAGGGGCCTCACCACCGCCTCCTTCAAGGTGGCAGGCAAAAAACCCTCGCTCAAAGAAGTGTTTCTAATCCTCTGGAGCCAGCCTCGTGTAACTTCCCGAGTGGCCAGTACCAGCCAGGAAGGACACGGGTCCAATAAACATGTGGTTGCGTTTAACCTCCCCAGAGTCCTGTCCACGGCCTCAGAAGTCACAGGATCGAACTCCTCCCAAGTAATAGTCTCAAGACCAGCCTCAGTCACCCCGTCTGAATCTACCCAGTCAGAGTCCAAGCCTTCCCGAATCTGAGCGATTTTATCGTGCAGATACTGTGCAAAATCCTCAGCCTGCCCTTGCAAGGGGTCCTCCCGCGCTCCCTGATGGAGGAGGGAACGGGTCACTCTAAACAAGGCGGCTGGGCGATTATCTGCCGATGCAATAAGAGTGGAAAAGTAATTATGCTTTACCGCTTTTATCGCCACTAGATAGGTCCTAAGATGGGATCTAACTAGTGTTCGGTCAGATTCAGAACGACTTGCCCTCCAACCACTCTCTAGGCGTCTTTTCCAGCGTTTCATCTCCCTCAGCTCCTCAGAGAACCAAGGGGCTGGGCAGGTTCGATGCCGGGTCAGAGGCCGCAAAGGCATGACTCGGTCCAGAGTGCCGGCGGCCGCCCTATCCCAGGCGGCCACCAGCTCTTCAGCCGAGTCGTGTGCCAGTTACTGGTATTGGCCCGAGCTCCCTCTGGAACCTATCAGGATCCATCAGGTGCCTGGGGCGGGACCATTTAACTAGCTCCACCTCCCTGTGGTGGGGTTCGGCGGTCAGAAAGTCTAGCCTCAGGAGAGAATGGTCCGACCATGACAGGGGTTCGATGACTATATCCCCAACATCCAGACCATCCAACCACTGTCCAGAGACGAAAACCAAGTCCAGAGTGTGTCCTCCCATGAGTAGGGCCAAAAATTACTTGTGTCAGGTCCATGGCTGTCATGGAAGCCATGAACTCCCGAGCCAACCCAGACGTCTCACCAGCAGATGGCAAGTTGAAATCCCCCATGACCAAAAGCCTAGGGGTATCAACCGCCACCTCAGCAATAACGTTGAGAAGCTCGGGCAAGGCCGCTGTCACGTGGCAGTGAGCCAGGTACGTGATCAGCAGGCCCACCTGCACCCCCTGGCCCCACTTCACTAGAAGAGACTCACATCCGGCTATCTGAGGAACAGTGGCCTCCCTTGGATCTAGACCCTCCTTTATAACTACCGCCACCCCCCACCCCTGCCCTGGGCCCTTGGCTGATGGAATGCATGAAAACCTGGTGGGCACATCTCTACGAGGGGGACCCCCCTCTCGGCCCAACCAGGTCTCCGTAATACCTGCCAGATCCGCATCCCCCTCCTGAATAAGGTCACAAATGAGGGGGGCCTTATTAACCACGGACCTAGCATTGCACATCAGCCTCAGGCCCGGACACCGTAACTCTGGGCAGCCCAGGGAGTGAGAAGAGTCCTGGGGGCCGGGGCATGCCACCGCTCGAAGACAGTGGGTACGCACCCCCCTCACATGATACGGCCCCCTACTCCCGCCATAACTGCCCCTCCCAACTACGGCTCTGATGAAATCACCCTCCTTTCCCTCGGCAACAAGCTCCTCCTCACCCTGTCCCCTGCCCTCTATTCCAGGCTCCTGTGACAAACCCGGCCTATAACCCTCTCCTCCCTCTCCCTCCCCCCAACCCCTTAAAAGATTTGACAGAGACAATTTTAAAAAAACCCCGCAGCCCCCTCTTTGCGGCATGCCACCTCTCGGGGTTCCAAAACCCGTCATCGAGGTAGGCCCTCGATAGAGTGGAGGGCCAAGCCTGCGAGAGGGGGGAGTCTCGCAGACCAAGAAGTTCTGCCGCTGAGTAAATCCTGATCAAGGCAGGTGCACACAACCATATTTTTAGGGTCTATCATAAAAGGTCCAGGGGAGAGTACAAAGACATGGAAGATCTAAAGATGTTCACAGGACCAAGTCCACTGTCCTCTCACCACAGAGGGCAAGGTCCGATTCCAACACAACCACAATCCAAGGGGTGTGTGTGTGGATCCAACCACCCTCTCAAGGTGGTTAGGTGGACTGCTCCACCCCCTCTTGTGGTGAGATGGCAGAATGAAACGAAATGCAACAACAGTGTCTGGGGAAGTTGAATCCCCAAACCGCCCTCTCATGGCGGTTGGTCAGATGGTCCAGTCCCTTCCACCGATAAAGTGCATCATTAGGTGAACTCATCCTGGTTAAGCCCTCAGGCCATAGCCTACTTCTTGCTAAGTCAGAACAATGTAGAACAGATAGTAACACCATCAAATAGACCTACCGCACTCAGCAGGTAGTCCTCAATAAAACTAAACCTACATGGGGGGAAGCATGTAGTGCAGTACCTCAAGGTTCTGTCTTAGGCCCAGTGCTCTTCAATATCTTCCTCAATGATCTAGATGAGGAGATAGAAGGGGAAGTCATCGAATTTGCAGATGACACCAAGATGGGGGGAATAGCTAACACTTTAGATGATAGACTCAAGATTCAGAAGGATCTTGATAGACTTGAACATTGGGCTTTATCAAAAACAATGCAATTCAATGGTGAAAAAAGATCCTAGGTATGAAAAACCAAATTCACAGGTATAGAATAGGTGGCACCTGGCTCAACAGTAGTGACTGTGAGAGGCATATATAGACCACCACTGAAGCATGAGCCAGCAGTGTGTTGATAACGCAATCCTAAAATGCATCAACAAAGGGATAGTTTCTTTTTTAAAATTTTTTTATTATTATTTATTTAAATCAATACAACAGAATAAATAATCAGAAAATGATCGCGACAGAAACTTAACATGATATTTACACTTCATACAATATTTAAACTTCAATCAGATTGAACATACATTAACAATAATCCTGGTTATACTTAACCTTTTGAGGATTTGTTATTCAACCAAGCGTACCATTTGTCCCAGCACTGGAAATATACGGAATCCTTTTGATCTCTCAATGCTTTAGTCAGTCTGTCGGCTTCTGCATAGAACATGATTTTCTCCAGAATTGAATCTTCAGCCGGCAGATCTTTCCCCTTCCAATGTTGGGCGAAGCATATTCTTGCTGACGTGGTGATAAATGCGCACAAACACCATATATTTGTGCCTAAATTGTCTGGCCTAATATTCAGTAAATAATACTCTGGTTTCAGAATTAAATTATATCCTGTAATTTCCAAGATCCATGACTGTATGATTTTCCAGAATTCGGTCGCCCTGGAACAAGTCCACCACACATGGAAGTAAGTGCCAATCTCCCCACACTTCCAACAGTTTGGGGAGAGGTTTGAATACATTTTGGAGAGACGAGCAGGAGGAGATGCCATCTATACAGCATCTTGTACACATTTTCTTTATAAGATGTTGCCCACAAAAATTTCATATGTTTAAGCCAGATTTCTTCCCATTTTGCCATGTCAATTGAATAGCCGATATTTCTCCCCCAGGCAATCATTGAGTTTTTAACTATTTCGTCCCCTATCCAGTAGTCTATTAAAAGTTTGTATATCCTTGATAGCATTTTATCCTCTTTTCCTAAGATGATGTTGTCCAAATCATGCTGGTTCAAATTAATGCCATCTTGTTCCCTATCTTTTTTATATTTCGAGCAAATTTGGGCATAAGCCCACCAATCCAAATGCCTTCCCTGCAACTCCAACTCATTTCTTGTTTTCAGACAACCATGGGGATCCAAAAGCTCCTGGTAGGAGAGGTGATTTTCTTTGTTATATAGGGGCCTATACGTTATGGCTTCGAGTGGGACCAGCCAAGAGGGGATTGAGGAATAAAATTTACCCTTAATTTTCCTCCAGGACTCAATTAGTATATTCCTCACATAATGTCCTGCAAAGCTCCTGTACTTTGGGACTTTGTTTTGCCAAAGAAAATAATGCCAGCCTTGATGTAACCCCTCATCTTCCAAGATCAGCAGCCTCCTTCTTCTCAACAATATCCAATCCCTGATCCAAATTAAATTGGCGGCCTGATAGTAATATTCCCATTTTGGGACACCTCTTTCTTTCAACTCTTGAAGCATTTTAAGTTTGATTCTGGGCTTTTTATTTTGCCAAATGAATTTAAGGACGTATTGATTTAATTTTTTAAAGAAATTATTATCCAATCTAGCTGGTGCTGTGTAAAATAGGTATATCCATTTTGGAAGGATGTAAGCTTTTATAACTGCTATTCTGCCTAATAAGGATATCTGCATGTTCTTCCACTTCTCTAGATCCTGTCCTGTTCTCTGGAGTAGGTTCAGATAATTGTCTTCTTTGATTGTAGAGCATTTTAGCTGTTAATGTAATACCTAAGTATTTTAATTTATTAACAATTTGAAACCCCAAGTTTGCTTCTAATTCTTTTCCTTGCCGTAATGTCAGGTTTTTAGTAATAACTTTAGTTTTTTCCCTATTGACTTCTAATCCCGCCACCTTACCATATTTTTCTATTTCCTGAATCAGGCTCGGTCCTGAAATCATAGGGTCTTCTAATATAAATACCAAGTCATCAGCATAAGCTTGCACGTTATATTGTTGGTTTTGGATATGAACTCCTTTTATCCCTGTATTACGTCTGATTTCCCTCAGTAAAGGTTCTAATGACAAGATGAATAACAACAGAGAAAGCGGACACCCTTGTCTAGTTCCTTTCTCAATATCAATTTGACCAGATACATCACCATTAATTGAGATTTTAGCAGTCTGCTTCGAATAAATTGTGCAGATTGCCCAAATAAACCTTTCTCCAAATTGCATATATTGTAATACACCTATTAAAAAACTCCAGCTCATGCGATCAAAGGCCTTATGTGCATCCATGAAAACCAGGGCCATTTGTTTATCGATATGGGTTTCGTAGTATTCCAGAACATTCATAACTGTTCTTACATTATCTCTAATCTATCTGCGTGGTAAAAAGCCGTTTTGGTCTTCATGTATAAATTGATTAAGAAAACCTTTAAGTCTCTCTGCTAAAACTGCTATGAATAACTTATAATCTGCATTAAGAAGCGAGTTGGGTCTATAATTCTGAATCTGGGATAAGTCACTGTCATCCTTCGGCAAAAGAATTATTAATGCTTCTGACCAAGATTTCAGAATCTGTCCCTCCCGAATCGCCCCATTAAATAACTCAGTCATATGTGTGCCTAGAACTTCCCAAAGTACTTTGTAATATTCAATCGGTAAACCATCTGTACCGGGATTTTTCCCTGTCTTGTTTTCCCATAATCCTTTCGATTTCCCCCTCCGTAATTTCCCCATCCAATATTTCCCTAGATATATCTGGTATTTTGGGTAGGTCAGATTCCTCTAAGTATTTCCTTATTTCCTGTTCAGACTTATCTTCCTTGCAATATAATTTAGTGTAAAATTCCTGTGCAATTATTTTCTTCCCTTCTTCCCCTGTAATCCAATTGCCATTCCCATCTCTCAAGTTATGAATTCTATTCTTTTCCTTTTCTTTATTTAGTCGGTAAGTGAGCCACCTCCCTTGTTTATTTGCTTTTTCAAAGTGTCTTTGTTTCATCCACCTTATTTTTTCCTACAAATCCTGTTGGTTTAATAAGTTAATTTGGTGTCGTGCTAATTTCAAGTTCATTTTGAATCCTATATTATTTGGGTCCTGCTGTAACATAGCCTCACTTCTTGCCAGGTCATCCAATAGTTTATTGCGCTCAGCCCTTTCCTTCTTCCGTTTCCTGGCAATGTAATTTATCGCCAGGCCGCAAAACACTGCCTTCGCTGTGTCCCATACATTGAAGAAGCTTGCACCCTCCTTATTGTTTTCCTGGAAGAAAAACCCCATCTCCTTCTTTAAATAGTTTAAGAATAGTTCATCTTTAAAAATCCTTACATCCAATCTCCACCTAGGCCTTATTTTCTGGCTTCCCCATGTTATCCAAAGAGGATTGTGGTCTGTCCACTCATTGACACCTATTTCTGCTTTCTGTATTTCCTGACTCAATGCCCCTGACAACCACGCCACATCTATCTGCGACCAAGATGAGTGCCTGGCGGAGAAATATGTGTATTGTTTATCTTCTGGGTGTTTTTCCCTCCAGATATCTCTGAGACCAAATTCTTCTTGTATTTGATGCCAAGTAGAAGGCAACCTTTTCTTTACCGTATTCTTTTTCCCTTCCTGCTTCCTATTTCCAGATGTATAATCTTTGCCTTTACCCTCTATAGCGTTAAAGTCTCCCACTACACAAATATGTGGATAATCATATTCTACCAATCTAGAGTGTCAATTCTGAAAAAAGACTTTCTGATTCCCATTGGGTGCGTAGATACAAACCAATAGACATTTTTTGCCACATATTTCTACCTCAATCATAAGAAGTCTCCCGTCTTCATCCGCAAAAATCAACCTAGACTTTATGTTTTTGTACATAAATTGCTACTCCTCTTTTTTTTGTTTCTGCTAGAGATGTGTATAATTGACCCAATTTAGTATAATTCAATAAATAAAGGTGATCTCTTTTTATATGTACCTCTTGAAGGCATATTATATTCAAACGTGCTTTTATTAATTTAGTGAAAATCTTTTTCCTTTTATTTGGACTATTCAGTCCATTGATATTAACAGATAATAAACGCATCTCCTCCCCCATCCCGTCTTCCTTTATTACCCTTACTTGCCTTCTGCTGGGAGTTTCTTTTTTGTTTGTCTTGTTTCGACACCCCTCTCTACCTGAGTCTGTGTTTGTCCTTTCCCTTTCTTCCTTTCGCCTACCTGTTCTGATTCCTTTCTCTCTTCCTCCTCTAGTGCTTCTTCCCCACTCTTACTCTCTAACTCTTCTCCCACATCTGATTCTGAGGGGTTCAAATGTCTTATAAAGAAATCTTTAGCGTCTCTAAGATTATTGATTCTCACTCTTTTTTCTGCCCAGGTAAATAATAACCCTTCCTGTAGTAGCCACCTGTATAATATTTTGTGCTTTCTCAGTTGGGCTGTTAAAAAATGATAATTGCGCCGTATTTCCCGAACCTGTCTGGGGAGTTGCCTTAGAAATATCAACTGTTTATCTTTGTATGTTACCGTTTTATCTCTGACCTTCGTCATCACTTCTTCCCTAAGGGCTTTCTTAGATAGAAAGCCCTTAGCTTTCTATCTAAGATGTGATCTTAGATGTGGACCTCTGTCGGGAGTTTCTGTCTCCTAGCATAGTTCGTGTGAACCCAAAAAACATCATCTATGTCCCTCGAAACCTCTTCCTTTGTGATCTCCAAGGTCCCAGCCAGTATGTCTGCTACTATATCTCTTAAAGGCTCCCCCCTTTCTTCCACCACATTTTGTATCCTCAAATAGAAGGCAGATCTTTCCATTTCCAGAAAAATAATTTTCCTCTTCGAGGACCCTGTTCACCGCAATTTGTTCCCTTTCATCTCCATCTTGTCTTTCCTCACATCGTCCCATCCTCCTTTCAATGTCTTGTATTTTACTCTCCTGTTGTGTCAGCACCCCCTGAACACCTTCCAAACTCTCATTCAACATTTTGATATCATTTCTAACGGCTCCCAACTCCCCTTTAATATCTGATGTTAAGTCCTCTAAATTTTTAGAAATAACTTCTTGATTTTTAGTCATTACTTTGTACATTGCCTGCAACATGTTCTGTAAGCTTGATAACGATGGGGGTTTCCCTGCAGCAACCATATCATCCATTGACCTGGCAGACGTGGGCAATGATGTGGGTACAGCCGTGGCAGGGACCATAGGAAACATCAAGACTTTTTTCCTGGTTTTTGTGGTTACCACTGATGTTGTAGTTGACATTTTGTTTGGAGAAATTTATCCGATCAGTTCCAAAATAAATTAATCAGAATTTGAATTAATCAATCAAACAATCTAAACAAAAGTTGTGTAACAGGTCTTTCCCTTGGTTAATTCAATAATTAGTTAATTCATTAGAGAGGATGTTCAATACGTAGTTCATTCAAAAAAAAAAAAAAAAAAAAAAGGAGGGGAAACCGGAAGATGTTTTAAGGCAGAGTTCTTCTCTTCCTGGAATTGCTGTACAAAGCCTAAGATAAAGTTCTCCACAAGGTGGGGGTAAAGTGCTATTCCGCACACACACCCTTTAATAGACATGTTGAAGAAGAAGGGGGGGTAGAGAAATGGTAATAGTTTTCTAACAAAAGGTAGAACTGTTCATTCAATCACAAAACATCCCAGTTCCTCTATCAAAAAGGCAGATCAATCCAGAATCAATCAGACCTTCAACCAGGCTCAACTCACAACACAATTCTTTTCAAATGTTCCTTTCAAACAACTCAGTTCAAAATCGGCTCCACAAATAAGGAGTAGAACACACGTAGCCGCTATCCTGTCTTAGCTCCACCACAAAAAGGGCACTTTTCATATTCCACACCACCTGAGTATATCCAGTGGGGATCTCAAAGGAGTCAAAAGGCCGTCTCCATTAATTCTAATTTAGTAAAGGGGGTGGGACGCCTTGTCCATCGCGATCAGGTTTCCCTTCCAATATGGGCAGTCATCGCTTCGAAGCCACCATTACCGGCGCTACCTTCCCAGCCTGAGACAGGAGAGATTCGCCTTCGCGCGCCGGATTGCCACTCCTGATGCGCTCCCTGCTCCTCTCCGCTTACAGCCGCCTCTCCGGAGCCGCCACTGGCAGAATAAAGCCGCTCAGTTTGGAAAGTTTACAAGAACGCGACAGGAGCTAACTCCATGCCCATCTTGCTGGCACGATGATGTCACCAGAAACCAACAAAGGGATAGTTTCAAGATCATATGAAATGATAATAAGGCTTTATACTGCACTGATGAGACCATGCTTGTAAAACTGCATTCACTTCTAGTCATCATGATACAGGGTTTGATATTAAAACCCTAGAAGGAGTGCAAAGAAGAGCAACAAAGATGATACAGGGTCTGGAGGCTAAACTGCAATGAATGTTGCAGAAACTAGGTATGACTAGTCTAACAAAGAAAAGGACTAGAGGTGAATGATAGCAGTCTTCCATACTTAAGGGGCTGTCACAAAGAAGGAGTCAACCTAGTTTCTAAAGGACTTGAGGGCAGGACAAGAAATAATCGGTGAAAGACACTCAAAGAGAGATACGATTTAGAATTAAGGAGAAATTTCCTGACAGTAAGAACAATTAATCAGTGGAAGGGTTTATCAAATATACAATGATTGTTGGTGTAATTCAAGGTGGTGATGAGTACATACAGATAGGAGATTGAACAATTGGCCTTGAAGCTGAATATACTAAAAACTGTAGAGTTGAAAGGATTTTAGGAAGAGCCCTCCTATTCTACCACCTCTTACAATATTAGACAGCACAGTGTCAACAGTAGAGACCTTCAGGGTACTGGGTTCTATAATCTCCCAGGATTTGAAATGGACACCTAACATTAGAACCATCATTAAAAAGGTGCAACAATAAATAAAGTTCTTTCTGCATCAACTCAGAAAATTCAGACTGCCCCAGGAACTGTTGATACACTTCTACAGAGGAATTATAGAGTCTGTCACTTGTACTTCTCTAACTGTCTGGTTTGGTACAGTAACCAAACAGGACAGATACAGTGGGGTCTCTGCTTCCTTATACTCAGCGCCTGGCAGATTGCTCCACAGTTTCCCACACTGAACCCGAGCTACTGGAGCGACAATCACTATGGGAATTGAATGGGTGCAGCAACAGATTTTTCTGAGCCAGCCTGGCATGATGCTGCAGGGACCCCAACTGGAGCTATTAAGACCAAGTGCTCTACCCCAGCAGCCCACAATCAGACTGCCTCCTATAGACCAGAATCCTCCCAGATGGGCATTTTACCTGACCAGGGGTGGGTGCAATATCAATAGATGCCGGCCCCGATGTTACAACCCATGCCCATCTACCTGCTGGCATACTTCCTGTCACTGAGTCTGGGTCCCAGTCCAACCACCTGTGCAGCTGCAACCAGCTGCAGCCCAGCAGCAAGTACCAGCCCAACAGCCAGTGCCAGCTCAGCCACCCATGCAAGCTCAACAACTAGCTCAGCAGCAGGCTCAGCCAGCAGCTATCCCCCCACGCTTCAGGGCAACCTTTGACGGAAACCCAGGGAAGCTAGCCTATTTCCTCAATCAAGTCTGGGCCTACATCGATGAATATGGAAACCAATATCCATCAGATTAGGAGCTGATTTTGACTATAGCAGACAGTATGAATGAGTGGATAGCTGAGCTTCATGATGAAGAAACCCCCAAACTGGATGACGCCGATGAATCCGTCGAACTACTCAGGGTTCGGCTCCACTGAATAGAGGCTGAATCCCAGATCAAAGTACTGAAGCAAGCCATCCGAGCCCCTAAGGAGCTAATTTGCAATGTGGCCAGCACAGTCACCAGGTTTCCAAATGTTTGGGTCCAGCCCCGGTCCCGCAAGCAAGAGCTCCAGCCACATTCTGGGTAAGAAAGACCCCCACGGAAACCCCCCAATAATGGAAAAATTGCCAAACAGGCTGTCAAGGCTCCACTCCTTCACATAGAAGTCTAGGGAACTCCAGCCGACAAAAACCTACCAACCCTAGTCGAGGGAAGCAGTGGGAAGGATGACCTGATGTTAAGTGAAATCATCCACCCCTTTACCATCAAAACCAGAACAGTAGTGCTGGAGATAGGAGCCCAAGGGGAAGTAGAAGCCGTCATAGACACCATCTGCACCGGATACATAATCAGCCTCCCCATAGTCAAGCAGCTAGGCATACGTATGAGGCCCCTAGCATGACTCATCCTGCTCATCTTTGAGCAGGTTGATGGGACACTTACTGGCAGAGCCCCTGCCACATTAGTCACAGAAGCGGTCAGACTAGAAATAAGCCATCACCAAGAACTCATTTGATTCGTCATAGCCCCAAAAATGACTGAGTCAATCATACTGGGCTCACCTGGCTAGACAAATGGGGACCAACCATCACTTGGGAGGATAGCTATAGAAAGTTAAATATAGGCATCAGACTGTTGCCTCCCATAAAGCCCAACTCAGGCCAAATCTCTGTAAGCCATGCCAGTACTAGCAAGCCGCAGGCCACAGCCCCTGTGACCAATGGACCGCTTGGCTGCCCACAAGTGCCAAGGGAATACCAAGACCTATTCTTGGTATTGCAACTTCCTCCCCCACCACCACCCGACCAATTGTGCAATCAAATTCGTGTCGGGAGCCAGGCTGCCCAAACCAAAGATGTACTCCATGATTCCCAAGGAAATGGAAGAGCTAAGAAATTACATTGATGACAACTTAGTACGGGACTTTATCCAACCCTCAAAGTCCAGTGGCTGCCCCAGTACCGTTTAATGAAAAAAAGATGGGGGGGGGGATGAGACTTTGCATGAATTTTCACGGAATTAATGCCATGTGCATGGAAAACACCCCCGTTCCACTCATAAAGGACACGGTAAGTCATCTAGCCAGGGGGAAGGTGTTCACCAAACTGGACTTGAGGGAGGCCTATTACCGTATCAGAATCAAAGAGGGAGATGAATGGAAAACAGCCTTTAACTGTCCCATTGGCAGCTTCCAATTCAAAACCATGCTGTTCAGTCTGCAAAGTGCCCCAGTAGTCTTCATGCAATTAATCAGTGAAATGCTACATTAACACTTATACAAAGGAGTCCTAGTTTATCTAGACAACATTCTTATATTCAGCAAGACCCCTGGAGAACACATAAAGGCAGCGCGGCAAGTGTTGAAAAAACTCCTGGTTGCGCTCTACACATAGCTGTCAAAATGTGAATTCCACCAAACCTCCCTTGACTACCTAGGCTACTGCATATCGAGTGGAGGAGTGGAAATGGACCCAGGAATAGTAAAAACAGTGCTTGACTGGCAACCTCCACGCACCCACAAACAGCTGCAAAGCTTCTGGGGTTCTCAAACTTTTATAGACAGTTTATAACAGCATTCTCAGAGGTCGCATTGCCCCTAACAGAACTGTTAAAAAGAAAGCCAACCCCTGCAAAGCCACGACCAAGTCAACCGCTTGCTTGGTCAATGAACTGTCAAAAAATCTTTGAGAAATTAAAAAAGCTCTTCACTGAAGAACTGATCTTCCAGCATCTGGACCCAGAACAGCAATTCATAATCCAAGCAGCTTCCAGTGACATGGAAGCTGTGCTCCTGCAAAAAGACCCACAAGGACAGCTCCTACCCTGTGCCTATGTAAGAAACTAACCGACACCAAGAGGAGGTGGGCCATCTGGGAGAAAGAAGCCTACACAGTGTGCTGGGCTCTTCTCTCCTGGAGACACTTCCTAGACGGGGGTAAGATCAAAATCTGGACTGATCACAAAACCCTCAAAGCTCTAAAGACCCCTAGGAAATTATTTCCCAAACAAGTTCTCTGGGCACAGTACTTCAGGTGGTTCAAATTTGAACTGAAGTACATCCCAGTAGGAAACAATCTACTAATTGATGCCCTATCAAGAAAACCTCAATTCGATAGCCACAGGGAAGAAATCATTCCCCCCTCACAATCAACTGCACAAGTCACCTCCAGGGGCCAAGCCAAAAGACAACCTGAGCCAGGACAAACTGATGGCAGCACTGAAGGCAGCACTCCCAGCTGACCAGTGGTTCATAGATAATAGGGACATCTTGACCATAAGGGATGAACTGGCTTGGAAGGGTACAAAATTATACGTCCCTGCCAGTTTGAGGTTGGAAGTATTATAACACAGCATGACTCCAGGTTGGCTGGCCATTTCAGATTCTTAAAAACCCTACATTTGGCCAGAAGGCAATTTTGGTGGTCAAAAATAAACACTGATGTAGAGGACTATGTAAAAAGCTGTGCCACTTGCGCAGCTAGGAAAATGAGGCCATGGATACCTCCTGGGCTCCTCCAGCAAGGGGCAAGACCCAGCAGACCTTGAGAAGAAATTGTGATGGATTTTATAGTTGAGCTTCCAGAAAGTGGGGGAAATACGGTCATTTGGACAGTAATCAATTTGTTTTCAAAACAAGTCCATTTCACAGCTTGCTCAGGATTACCATCTGCTAAAAAACTGGCAAAGATGTTCAGTAAACAATTCTACTGACTACATGGAATACCATGCCGAGTCATCTCAGATCGAGGGGTCCAATTTAGAGCAAAGTTTTGGAGAGAGTTTCTGAAATCAGTTGGATTCACGCAAGGACTTAGTTTGGCTTTTCATCCGAATATGAATGGAGCAGTGGAATGAGTGAACACAATGGTGGAACAATATATCAGATGCTATGTGGATTACCAGCAAGAGAACTGGATGGATCTACTGCCTTTTGTGGAGATGGCTTACAACAATGCTGTGCACAGTAGCACCAGATTGACCCCCTTCCAGGTCACCAGCAGAATGGACTTTGTGCCCATGCCTGAATTGCCCAGGGAGCCTCCCTCCTCTATGACCCTGAACGAGTGGAGGGTTGAGAAAAGGCTGGGAGAATACCAAGAAGGCAATAGCAGAAACTGCTGAGGCATACAAAAGACAAACAGATAAACACCAATCTCTTCAACCCCCTTTCCGTGTGTGAGATCGGGTCTATCTATTGACCAAATTCATAAAATTTAAGCTGCCTAGCAAGAAGTTAGAACCTAAGTTCTTAGGTCCATTCCCAATAGTGAAAGTAATAAACCCAGTGACAGTTCAGCTGAACCTCCCACACATTCTAGGGAAAATACAGTCAGGTCCAGAAATATTGGGACGTCGACACAATTCTAACATCTTTGGCTCTATACACCACCACAATGGAGTTGAAATGAAACAAACACAATGTGCTTTAACTGCAGACTGTCAGCTTTAATTTGAGGGTATGTACATCCAACTCAGGTGAACAGTGTAGGATTTACAGCAGTTTGCATATGTGCCTCCCACTTGTTAAGGGACCAAAGGTAATGGGACAATTGCCTTCTCAGTTATTCCATGGCCAGGTGTATGATATTCCCTCATTAACCCAATTTCAATGTGCAGATAAAAGGCCCAGAGTTCATTTCAAGTGTGCTATTTGCATTTGGAATCTGTTGCTGTCAACTCTCAAGATGAGATCCAAAGAGCTGTCACTATCAGTGAAGCAAGCCATTATTAGGCTGAAGAAACAAAACAAACCCATCAAAGAGATAGCAAGAACATTAGGCATGGCCAAAACAACTGTCTGGAACATTCTCAAAAAGAAGGAACACACCGGTGAGCTCAGCAACACCAAAAGACCCGGAAGACCACGGAAAACAACTGTGGTGGATGACCAAAAAATTCTTTCCCTGGTGAAGAAAACACCCTTCACAACAGTTGGCCAGATCAAGAACACTCTCCAGGGGGTAGGTGTATGTGTGTCAAAGTCAACAATCAAGAGAAGACTTCACCAGAGTGAATACAGAGGGTTCACCACAAGATGTAAACCATTGGTGAGCTTCAAAAACAGGAAGGCCAGATTAGTGTTTGCCAAACAACATCTAACAAAGCCTTCACAGTTCCAGAATGAGATCCTATGGACAGATGAGACCAAGATCAACTTGTACCAGAGTGATGGGAAGAGTATGGAGAAGGAAAGGAACTGCTCATGATCCTAAGCATACCACCTCATCAATGAAGCATGGTGGTGGTAGTGTCATGGCGTGGGCATGTATGGCTGCCAATGGAACTGGTTCTCTTGTATTTATTGATGATGTCTTGCCGTAAAATACTCCACCCCCAGGAAGGGCCGTCTCTGCGTTGCCTTCATAGACCTAAAGGCTGCCTTTGACAGCATCCCTAGAGCTAAGCTGTGGGCCAAACTTTCCGCCTGGGGTATTGACAAAAGATTACTTTGGCTTATATCCCAGCTGCATGAAGGGACAGAAGCAAAAGTGCGCCTTACCCCGCAGGGGGATCTCACCAAAGCTATCCCCATTAACAAGGGGGTTAGGCAGGGGTGTATACTCGCACCCTTTCTCTTCAACCTATACATCAGTGACTGGAGAAAGGCATTTTCGGATCACATGGTCTATATCCATGCTCCTAGATTAGCAGATTACAGATGTCCGCTCCTGCTCTACGCTGACGATGCTGCAATACTTTCATTTTCCCGGGTGGGCCTAGGTAGAGCCCTAAAAATCCTCTCTGCTTACTGCTCTGCTAACCAACTCCATATAAACCATTCCAAGTCTAAAATCATGGTATTTGCAAGAAGCAGGAAAATTTATCACTGGAACCTGGATGGCAGCCCAGTGGAACAGGTCCACAGATTTCAATACCTAGGTATCCTCTTTCAATCTAATACCAAGTGGCCTGCGCAGGTTGAATCTCTCTGTAATAAGGCTAAGATTTCCACCCACGCCCTCCTGCATCTTTTTCATACTGAGGGAGCCCATCATATCCCCTCAGCAATAAAAGTCTATAGGGCAAAGATGATAGCGGCTGTCACCTACGGCGCCCCCCCTATGGGTCCAATCCAACATCTCCTCTCTTGAGTCCATCCACAACCAGTTCCTACGCCGTTTGATGGGAGTCCCTCCCTGTGTAAGTAACGCCGCAATCCAGCTGGAATTGGGCATATCTTCACTTGCTACAATCATGTGGAAACGTGCAATTGGATATTGGTTGTCCCTATGGACCAGACTCCCAGGATATTACCTAGGCCAATGCCTATGGCGGGACCCTTTTCATAGTCCCTGGGCCCATAATATCCATACAAAGCTTTTGAAGATCGGGATTTCCCCCATTGAAGCTTTTACTTTAGGCCCTGATGCTGCCAAATCATTGATCTTTCAACGGCTGGATGACATTGACAGACAACTAAATCTGGCAAACGGATCGGGAACATGCTCACCGTTTTCCCTTGGAATTGTTCCCTTGCCTCACCCTCCACCTTACCTCTCTGCGTTACATTCTATCAAACATAGGCTCGCATTTATGAAGGCAAGATTTAATGTGATCCCCTCGAATGTCCTCGACAGTAGGCTTTCGGGGGGAGTAAAATCCTCCTATTGTGCATGTGATGGCCGATCCCCAGAATCTCTGTTTCACATTACATTCGTATGTCCCCACTACCGAGACATAAGATCAAGATTCATTTCCCCTATTTCCCAGAGATTCCCTGGATCACCTGATCTGTTCAGCCTTTATTTCCTACTCCAGAATGCAGACCCTAATATAACTTCAAAGGTGGCAAAATTTTTTGCTGCAGTCACGGCGGAAAAAAAACGGGGGAAGAGACCGGTAATTCCTATGGCAGAGGAGCACTAGTTTTGATAGTATAGATTGTATTTGAGGTAGTACATGGTGTATTGTCGCATGATCTTTTTACAATTGTAAAATCTACCCCCCCTTTTTATATGTATTTAATTTGGTCTCTGACCGCAATAAAAGCTATCTATCTTTATTGATGATGTGACTGCTGACAAAAGCAGCAGGATGAAGTGAAGTGTTTCGGGCAATATTATCTGCTCACACTCAGCCAAATGCTGCAGAACTCATTGGACGACGCTTCACAGTGCAGATGGACAATGACCCAAAGCATACTGCAAAAGCAACCAAAGAGTTTTTGAAGGGCCAGAAGTGGAATGTTATGCAATGGCCAAGTCAATCACCTGACCTGAATCCCATTAAGCATGCATTTCACTTGCTGAAGACAAAACTGAAGGGAAAATGCCCCAAGAACAAGCAGGAACTGAAGACAGTTGCAGTAGAGGCCTGGCAGAGCATCACCAGGGATGAAACCCAGCATCTGGTGATGTCTATGCATTCCAGACTTCAGGCTGTAATTGACTGCAAAGGATTTGCAGCCAAGTATTAAGAAGGGAAAGTTTGATTTATGATTATTATTCTGTCCCATTACTTTTGGTCCCTTAACAAGTGGGAGGCACATATGCAAACTGCTGCTACACCGTTCACCTGATTTGGATGTACATACCCTCAAATTAAAGCTGACAATCTGCAGTTAAAGCACATTGAGTTTGTTTCATTCCAACTCCATTGTGGTGGTGTATAGAGCCAAAGATGTTAGAATTGTGTCGATGTCCCAATATTTCTGGACCTGACTGTACATCCAGTTTTCCACTGTAGCTTGCCAAAGCCAGCTATAACTTCTAGGTTATGACCACAAGCTCAAGCACCCTCCAAGCCTATTGTAGTGCAAGTGGAAACCCACTATGAAGTAAAAAGCATTTATTATTATTATTATTTTTTATTAATAATATTTCTATGCCGCCCACTGGGACTCTGGGCGGCTTACAACAATCGACAGTATACTAAATAACTTATTACCCCCAACAATCTGGGTCCTCATTTTACCCACCTCGGATGGATGGAAGGCTGAGTCAACCTTGAGCTGGTGAGATTTGATCTGTTTATCTGCTGAACTAGCAGTCAGCTGAAGTAGCTGCAGTATAGCACTCTAACCACTGCACCACCTCGGCTCTAGTATCTTAGACTCTAGATTGTATAGAGGTAGATTATAATACTTACTACATTGGAAAGGATACCCTTTGTCTGAGGCTACATGGGTTAAAAGTTGGAATGTCAAAGCAGACTGGCTAGTAAAGCAATTCCATGATAAGTTCTCTGATAAGCCAAAGGGTCCCCCAAGGGGGAGGGAGAAGTGGTTAGTGTACTGAATGATTAACCACTTTGCTACTCTCGTTTCAGGACATGCTTTTCTGACCAGGGGCAGCGGCCTGTCAGCTATCTTTTGTATTGGGCCTTCAGACCTGCCACGTTTACTACTGTGGGAAACTGGGAGGGGGAATTGTTTGGAGCATGGGTGATATATAGTTATAATAACATTCCTTTCTCAAGAAGTCAAGGACAACTTGTCCTGCATCTGGAAGGCTGGGAGGCATCCCCAGTTGAGACAATGTTTGATTGGACCATGTGATGGACTTGTGGGTGTTGGGCAGGGACTTGAACTTTTTTTTTGGGTGGGGAAAACCTGGAAACTTTCAGATTTGGGTTTTCCCAGATGTGCCAATATGACATCTCTAATAAAATATAAGTTTCAGGAAACTCAAGCCTCAGAGTTTTCTTTCATTGAGGGTGTTACTCAGAACCCTGACAAACTATTTTATTTATTGATTCACAAATAAGACTTATATAGTTGCCCATCTTATGTTCTGTTAATTCTGGATGGCACCAGCAGTGCTGAGAAAAAAAACAAAACAATAAAAGCCAATATATAAAAAGCAACTCAGCACCCTAAAAAAACACTCATACTACTTTAAAAAAATCACAATCACTAGGTTCCAGCCGATGAATACAGTTAACTTTGTGGAAGATGAGAAGGTTGAGAGCTATGAAATTATGGGAGACTCCTGTCCTGATAGTTTTTGTTATGTATATAGTTTTGGCGGGAAGTTTAAATGTTAATTGGTCAATTGTGATTGGTCAGCTCCCTGGCCAGCAAGTTATATAAAGGGAGCTGTGTTACTGTAACTTTTGCTGAAGTCTCACACTATATTAAAGAGCTGTTGTCATGCACTACCTTGCTTCTGCCTCCTCTATCACCCAACCCAACATTGGCGACAAAGATGGGATAGAGGCAACGAAAAGCAAGCCGAGAAAGAGCTGACAACGACGGATTCAGCCAGGCGGACAAGCACCGTACAGAGCAGCACTAAAATGTCTGCGTTTGTACCGCCAACGCCTTTCGACCCAGCCAGAGAGAAGTGGGGGTCATACATGGCTCGGTTCGAGTGCTTCCTGGAGGCCAGTGACCTACAGGGCCTCTCCGACAACAGGAAGTGGGCGCTATTCCTGAGTCACTGTGGACCAGAGGTTTTTGACACGGCTGAGTCGCTATTGGAACCAACGGTACCGGTCCAGACGGTCCAGACGGTATTATGGCAGGCCTTGCAAGCTTTGCTGAAGGCCCACTATGCCCCGGTACTCTCCAAATTCATCCAAAGGTACGAGTTCCGGCAATGGTTGCAGCGAGAAGGCGAACTGATCAGTGCTTACATGGCCACTCTGCGCAAGGCAGCGACGCATTGTGAGTACCGAGACCTCGATGATGCGCTCCTAGAGCAACTAATCTGCGGCGTGAGAGATACTCATCTGCAGAGAAGACTGCTTGCCAGGCCCAACATAATGCTCCACATCGCTCTCGATGAAGCGAGAACACATAAATCCTCCACCAAGGCTTGGAGACCCTACAATGACCAGCACAATCGTAAATAACACACAAGTCAACACTGGTACACCGTGAAGCAACCCAGGCCGACAGTGAGGAAGAGTCTGACGAAGACGTCTTCCAAACAGAAAGACACAGGCGTGAACGGAAAGAGCGTCAAGAGAACTGTGCGAGCTGCGGAAGGCCCCACCTCCAACAAACCTGCAAGTTCAAGGAGGCCATTTGCAGACGCTGTGAAAAAAAGGGACATTTGGCAAGGGTCTGCCAGGTGAGTCTACAATTCAACCACAAACAAAGGAGCGAAACCAGCCAATCAGAGTTGGTGCGGCACAGGAGGACCAACAAAAATGGTGACCTGAGAAAAGGTGCGAGTTTCAAAAATCACGAGACCTGCAGCACCCAGGTAGGCCAAGCCAGCGCAACTATCGAGAAGAAGGTCCACACCGTGGTGGAAATAGAGGGGAGTCCATGCGAAATGGAGATAGACACCGGGTCATCCCTATCCATCATGTACTGGGTGACCCTGAAGGCAGCAATACCTGGCTTGAAAAAGGGTCAACTACAGCCTCAGCGGATACGGCTTCGGGACTACCAAGGAAGCTGCATTCCTGTGGAAGGAGTGGGTACGTTCCAGATCGAGTATGGAGAGCACCGGAAGAAGCTACCCCTCACCGTGGTCAGCGAACGTCTACCAAGCCTCCTGGGTCTGGACTGGTTTAAGGCCCTTGGCATGGGATTCATGGGAGTCCACAGTGCAAGTGGCAAGCCAACCAGGAGCAATAGCAGCCTAAAAGACAACCTGATGCAAGAGTTCCAGGACATGTTCGACGACCGGCTGGGCAAGTACGTGGGGACCCCTATCTCTTTTAACCTTGACCCCAATGTAGCCCCAATTTGACTGAAGGCTAGATGAGTGTCCTTTGCACTAAAGCCTAAGATAGACTTGGATAAGATTGGAGAAACTAATTAAACAGAGGGTGTTAGTCCCAGTAGACCACACCAAACGGGAGACCCCTATTGTAATACCCATCAAGCCTGACGGATCTGTGTGCATCTGTGCCAATTAGAAATGCACGATCAATAAAGCTCTCCAACAAAGCGCTTATCCTTTTCCAATCGTGCACCATTTACTCCATTTGCTGGGTCCTGGCAAGATCTTCGCAAAACTCGATCTTGTGCGGGCATACCAGCAACTGCCGGTAGATGGCACTACCACGGAGGCACAGACGATAGTAACTCACAGAGGTGCCTTCAAATGCACTAGGCTGCAATTTGGAGTCAGCATAGCCCCTGGCTTATTCCAAAGAATGATGGAGTGGCTGCTACAAGGACTTCCAGGGGTAGTCCCCTATTGTGACAATGTCCTTATCAGTGAAACAGATGAGAAACAGCTAGGGGACAGGCTAAGACTGGTGTTAGATAAATTCAGGAGCGCTGGCCTCCGGGTCAAGCAAAACAAATGCAAGATAGCAGTACCATCTGTTGAGTTCCTGGGGTACTGGGTGGACAGAACAGGCATTCACCCTACCGAAAGCAAGATAAGGGCTATCAAGAATGCACCAACCCCCAAAAAGCTAAGGAGACCCAGGAAGCTACAAGGCTTCCTGGGTCTCCTTAACTTCTATGCCATTTTCCTGTGGGACAAGGCAATGGTAGCTGAACCCCTACACTGACTACTGGCTAAAAATGCACCCTGGGTTTGGGGAAAGACTGAGGCCTTTGCCGCCGTGAAAAAACTTTTGTCCGCGGACAGTTTCCTCATACAGTACAATGCAATGCTTCTGCTTGTACTAGTCTGCAATGCATCTCCCTTTGGAGTAGGGGCCATCTTGAGCCACAGACTACCGAATGGACCAGAGGCGCCCATTGCCTACTATTCCAGCACCCTGTCCAGCGCTGAGTGGAACTACAGCCAGCTGGACAGAGAGGTCCTGGCAGCCGTGTTGGGAGTAAAGAAATTCCATGAATACCTGTTTGGGCGGAATGTCAAACTTGTCACGGACCATTGGCCACTTTTAGGCCTCCTGGCTGGGGATTGGCCCACCCCCGCTGCCTTATCTCCACAAATGACTCGTTGGACAATCTTCCTGGCTGCATATTCTTACTGCCTTGTCCACTGACCCGGACTAAGTCTAGTGGGCAGCAGCTGAGGGCATGTTGATGCCCTCAGCTGCTGCCCGCTACCAGAAATCCTAGAAGACCCAACCCTGTACCAGTCCTACTCATTGATGCCTTGGACTCAGGACCTCTCACTTCTGCCAAAGTGGCAAGAGCCTCGGCTAGGGATTCTGTTCTAAAGACTGTCATAAATTGGGTCACGAAGGGGTGGCTGGGGAGGACTGAAGGCGGGGAATTCAAATTGTTTGTGTCCAAGCGGAACGAGCTGTCCATGCAAGGAGGGTGCCTACTGTGGGGAGATCGTGTTATCGTACCCTTATGCTTAAGGGACAAGGTTTTGGGTATTTTGCATGATGGGCACCTCAGAATTGTAAGGATGACAGGGTTAGCCAGGAGTTATGTGTGGTGGCCACAGATGGAGAACATCATCAATGAGTGGGTGGGGAAGTGCCAGCCCTACCAGGAGTCCAGGGCAGATCCACCTGCAGCACCAGTAAGGGAATGGGAATGACCCCAAGGTCCCTGGTCTAGGATCCACATAGACTTCGCTGGCCCATTTCACGGCTAAACATTCCTAGTGATCATCGATACCTATTCCAAATGGCTTGAGATCATTCTAATGCAGTCCATGACCTCTGAAGCAGTAATCAAGGTGCTTCGGAAACTATTCGCCACCCATGGGTTACCTGATATCCTCGTATCAGAAAAAGGGCCCCAGTTTACCACCACCCAATTTTAGTGGTACTTAGCAGAGTCGGGGATCAGGCACACACTTTTGGCACCTTTTCATATGGCCAGTAATGGACTGGCTGAGAGATTTGTGAGAACGGCCAAAGAGGCACTCTCACGGTTGGACGCTGGCGACTAGCAGGCCGGAGTAGACAAGTTTCTAGCTGTCCAGCACACCACACCATGTACAGCCACAGGGCACAGCCCAACTGAACTCCTAATGGGCAGGAAACTTCGGTGCATCCTGGACTGCTTACACCCCAACTATTCCCCAGACAGGTTCAAGGGGGGCAATAGAAAGCTAAGGGAATTCCGGATATTTGCCAGAAATTACGCGAATGGGCCCCTATGGGTAGCCGGGACTATTTCAGATATCACAGGTCCCAAGTCATACACGGTACACATGGGAGACGTGAGGATATGGCAAAGGCACATTGATCAACTCTGGAAAAGGGTGGCCATTGAACAAGAACTCCAACCAGAAAGTCCAGGCCTAACTTCCAAACTCTTCCCAAAACAACTAGCTCAAGCCCAATGAGATCCAGAGACTTATCTGGGACTTCAGTGTCCAGCGCAGCCCCAGCGAGATGCCTCTCCCAGCTGAGGAAATCAACGCCCCTGAAATAATCCAGGAGGTTCCATTGGCGGAGCTGGGAGAAACAAAAGATCCCTCCAACCAGCTCAACACCACGCCTCAAACTGAACTGTGCAGGTCAACTAGGCAAGGAAATGCCCTGGTCACTTGCGTGATTTTGTATGCAAACATGTAAATGTCGAGCCTAAGTGTTCTCTGGGAAGGGAGGGGTGTTATGTATATAGTTTTGGCGGGAAGTTTAAATGTTAATTGGTCAATTGTGATTGATCAGTTCCCTGGCTGGCAAGGTATATAAAGGGGGCTGTGTTACTGTAACTTTTGTTGAAGTCTCACACTACATTAAAGAGTTGTTGTCGTGCACTACCTTGCTTCTGCCTCCTCTATCACCTAATCCAACAGTTTTCAGCTCATTGTATAAAATGTACATTGGGTTTTTGTCTGCCATTTTATTTGTACTCTACAGTGCCTGCTTACCAGAACAATCACACTTTAGAGAGTAGAATGGCCTTAAACCTGCTGGCCTTTCCAAGCCTCCAGACCTGGAGTTCTGAATATGTTAAAGACACATTTTTTACAAACCATTGACACCAATAGAGTGTAATATCTCTTGGCTGTTATTTGTATTTAATTTATTTTTGTACAGTGTTTTTAATGGTTTTAAGTGTTTATGAATGTTTGCTGCCCAAAGTAACTGATATGAGAGGGGCAACTATACAAATACATATATTCCTCTCATCTTGACAAAAAAAAAAAGAATTTAAATATGACTCCTTTCACATCTTAATTCTCTTTCCAACTTCCTGGGAAATTGTAGAGTAGACTGAACCTAAAATAGTATTAGATAGAAATAAATATGTTCATGAACTTCAATCATACACAGAAGATTATTAAAAGAAAAACAGGGAGAAAGGATTATACATCCTTCTATGCTATCATATGAAATAATAAGTTATTACTGACTACATACCAAAAACTGTCCTTGCAGGAACAGATTCTCTGTTCAACCAGAATGACACCTGAGACAGAATGACTGTCATGATGCAGGGAAGATAGGTCTGAATCACAAAATAACCAATTTTCCTCTTCAAATGAAAATGAGCTGTCATCACTGTGTATTCACCTGAAAAAAAGAGATCAGATTAATAACAAAAGAATAATTATCCATTTTTCTTCAGATAAGCCACTTTGAAAAATTACACATTAACAGAACCAGTTAAATATATCTGTAACAGAACAAAATAATAGAGTTTGAAGGGACCTTGGAGGTCTCTAGTTCAACCCCCTGCTCAGGCAGGAAACCCAATATCATTTCAGACAAATGGTTATCCAATCTCTTCTTAAAAACTTCTAGTTTTGGAGCACTCATAACTTCTGGAGGCATTCCACTGATTAATTGTTCTGTCAATAATTTTTTCTTTAGTTCTAAGTTGTTTCTCTCCTTGATTAGTTTCCACCCATTGCTTCTTGTCTTGCCTTCAGGTGCTTTGAAGAATTAGGTTGACCCCTTCTTCTTTGTGGCAACATCTTAGATATTTGGAACATTGCTATCATATCTACCTCTAGTCCTTCTTTTCATGTTTGGCAACTGGCATGTATTTATGACAGTTGTAGTATCCTGGGGTTATGTGATCATCTTTTGTGATCTTTCAACAATTAAAGTCAATGGAGAAGCCAGATTCACTTAACAACTGTGTTACTAACTGTCAGGCCTGCCATCTTTAGTGTAATTTGCTTTGCTGGCATCTTGCCATAAAACACAGGAGAGGAGGGAGGAAGATGGGTAAGTAGCGAATGGGCAGAGGGAGGGAGGGAATAACAGGGTGACAGGAACTAGAGTTGTTAATCCAGAATGAACCGTCTGATCAAGGACAAAATCGTGAGAATGGAATGAGAAACTCAACCAAAATACATTGAACCTTATGTAGCTACCTGCCTTATCTGTTCATCAGCCAAAAGGTTTCTAGGAAAAATCCCAAGTCTCCTTTAGCCTCCTGTAGCAAAACCTCAAGCACCCTGGAAAGAATTTTCCATGGACTTTATAATGGAATTACCAGAAAGCTCAGGGAACACCATAATTTGGATGGTAACTGTCCTTTTCTCCAAACAAGTATACTTTGTCCCTCACTCCAAAATCCCCTCAACACACACCTTACCAAGCTTTTTGTACAACATGTCTATAGACACCATGGATCCCCAGAGCAAATCAGTTTGGATCACAGGATTAAATTCACTTTGTAATGGGGGGCGAGGGGTTGAGAAAAGTTTATTTTATTTTATTTCTTATAAGCATATTATAAACGTACATTCTCTTATCCATAGTTAATCATACACACACACACACACACATATATATATATTCTAAAGAAAAAAAGATTTTAATTCTATTCGGGATTTGTCTTCTACCTTTTCTTCTCCCTTATTTTACAACAATCCTTCTCCTTTTTCTCTCTTTCCCTTCCCTCCCTTCTTCTATCTTTTACTACTTCTTTCTTTCCTCCTCTTCTTCCTCTTCTCTCCTTCCCCTTCCTTTCCCCCACTCCTCTCTTCTTCCCCCCTTTCTAACTTTCTCTTTTTTCCCTTTCTTCCTCTCCTTTTCCCTTTCTTCTGTTCCTCTCTCCTTCTCCCATCCTCTCTTACCCTCTACTCCTCTTTCCATTCTCTCTCCATTTCAATCCAAATATTTTCCCTATGGTGTCGGAGCAGCCCCGATTTTCTATTAATATACACTTTCTTTTCAATTTCTTTTCCATTTTACCAATTATACATATATCATTGTAGTTGTACATTTATATAGTAACATTTTTTTCTTTCCCCCTCACCATCCCCCTTTTACATTTACCCAGGTGTCATTTGAGTTTCTATTCCTTTTTTGTCTTCTCTCTCATTTACCTTTACATTGTCTAATTTATTAATCTATCATCTTTTATTCATATTTCTTTCTAACCATGCATAAAATGGTCCCCAAGTCTTGAAATACACCGATTCCTCTTTATCTTTTATTCTTAATGTTAATCTATTCATTTCTGCACAATCTAAAATCTTCATTACTTCACCTTCTGACGAGATTTTTCTGCCTTCCAATTTTGTGCAAATACAATTCTTGCTCCTGTTATTATGTGTATAATTAAATATGTATCTTCTTTACTACAGTATATCTCTCTTATAAAATATCCAATAAAAAAGTCTGGTTTTAATTCTATACGCTGGTGTAACATAGCTTCTGTACATGACCACTACATTTGATACTATGATCCTGGCAAGTGCAAACATTTCCAACATTTAGCTGATTTATCCTTAAATATTTTTGCTAACCTTTCTGGTTATATGCCATCTATAAAACATTTTATATAGTTTTTCTTTATATGCAGTTGCCATTGTTAATTTATAATACCTTTCCCATAGTTGTTGCCATCTCTCTAATTCTATTATATAACCAAAGTTTTTTGCCCATGTTATCATTGTCTCTTTTACTTCTTCATCTTCTAATCTAATTTGCAATAAGTAATTATAATTAATTTTGTTAATTATAATTACTTATAATTATATCACTCCAAAATCCCCTCAGCACACACCTTACAAAGCTTTTCGTACAACATGTCTATAGACTCCATAGATCTGCAGAGCAAATCAGTTTGGATCACGGGATTCAATTCACTTTGTAATTTTGGCAGGAGTTCTTAAAATTGCTTGGCACCACCCATGGACTTATTATCCCAGATGAATGGGGTGTATGAACACATGAATGGGGTTTTAGAATAATACCTGAGATGCTACATTAACTACCAACAAGACAATTAGGCTGATCTCCTTCCTTTCACAGAATTAGCCTACAATGATGCCGTACATAGCAATACTAGCTTTACACCTTTCATAGTTGCAATGGGCCAGGATTTTGTAGCCATATTAGAGCTTCCCCAAGCCAAATCACAAACCACCTCATTAGTGAAATGGATTACAGAACTTCAAAGAACCTGGCTGGTAGTCTGCAAAATGCTAGAGGAAGCAAAAGAGACCTATAAACAAGCAGATAAAAAGCACTCCAAACCAAAAGACTTTAACATAGGCAACAATGTTTATCTGTCCACCAAATACCTCCAGTCTAGATAACTATCTAAAAATGTATGCCCGAAGTACATTTGGCCCTTTCCAATTAATAAAGTCATCAACCCGGTAACAGCACAATGGGATCTGCCCAAATCTCTCAAGCACATTCACCCAGTATTCCACTGCAGCCTATTAAAACCAGCAAGCACTTCTCCTTTATGCCCAACAATGAAGCCACCTCCAAACCCCATTCTAATTGAAGGGGAACAACATTTTGAAATTAAAAAGTTTATTAAGAGTTTACTTTATTGTTTAACCCTTGGGCCATATCGAAGTGCAGAGTTCCAGACACAAATTATTACTAAAATTTGATAAAAACAATTTAAAATGGAATTGGATAAAATACAATTTTAAATGAAATTGGAATAAAATACAGTTTAAAATGGTAGCTTTGATTAGCCTATTGGCATATAGGCACAAGGTACAAACACATATCACCAATAAAATCTTATGCAATTTAAAATAAGAGTAAGGTAAAATACAATAGTTATAGGATCAGATACAATATAATTTAATACATAAATATATAAAATAGAATAAAATGACATAAATTATATTTCGGTGTCACCCTTACAATCTACCCCAATCAGTTCCACGTATTCAGATCTCAACCAAACCATTTTGTTTAAGTACTGTGCTGTGTTAAATGTTATTTTCAGGTTCTGGCCACACATGAAGTAAGTTGTTTTGAGAAGGGGATCCCAATGGGTCATTCGTTTGGTATATGGACCAAGGTACCTGTCTCTCATCCCCTTATACAAATAACAGTCAAATGTTATATTAACACTGGAAATATTATTAAGAGAAATTAGGGAAGATAAAGAAATAACGGGATTAAGGATAAAGAACCAGGAATATAAACTGCAAGCATTTGCGGATGATATAGTCCTCATCCTAGAACAACCATTACAATCAGTACTCAAATTATTGACCAAAATAGAACAATATGGGGAAGTATAGCAGGCCTGAAAATCAACAAACAAAAAACAAAAATGCTAACGAAGAATCTCACCACTAATCAAGGGAAAGAATTGGAAAACATATTAGGAATACAAATAGTACAGAAAGTGAAATACCTAGCAATATATTTTCCTGTTTCCAATTTTGTGCATATTTGTGTGGCTGTTATGGCGTGTAGAATCAAATATTTTATTTCTTTGGTGTATGTTCTCGTGAATATTCCTAATAAGAATGTTTCCGGTTTTCTTTCAATTGGTTGATCTATTAGTTTTTCTAGACATTTCTTTATATTTGGCCAAATTTTTTTGCCACCGGGCACGTCCACCATAGATGGTAATATGTTCCATATTAGATTGGT
This sequence comes from Masticophis lateralis, assembly GCA_030761175.1. Classification (NCBI taxonomy): domain Eukaryota; kingdom Metazoa; phylum Chordata; class Lepidosauria; order Squamata; family Colubridae; genus Masticophis; species Masticophis lateralis. The sequence continues at coordinate 22,936,566 of JAUDYJ010000007.1, read as the reverse complement.
GTGGGTAGCAGTAGAATGTATATTGGTTCTCATCTTCATGTATTTCCCTCCATATGTCTCTCATATTTAATTCTGATGCCATATTAAAGAATTCTTTTGGTAATATTTCTTTCCTTTTTTTATTTTTCTTGTTGCTCTTTTTTTTTTTTTAAATTATTGGTTAAAAATTACAAACAAACATAAATACAACAATACAACACACAAAACAAACATGAATCAAGTCTTATGACTTCTTTTTCAAAACTGTCACATTGGTAGACTGTATTTATATTTCTAATCTGTATATCTATATATTTACATATAAAGCAATATGATAAACTCCAGATTTAATTAATTATGTTCCTTAATTGGTACCCAATTTTTGTCTATAAATTACGACCTCTCTTTTGTGTCCCTGTTTTTATATTCCTTTTTTTTCTCCAACCAGTTATACCATTTCTGCCATACTTTCATCTTTTTCCTGTAATTCTTTTGTGAGTCTGTTCATTTCTGCACATTTCATAATTCTGTTGATTATTTTATTTTTTCTTGTTGCTCTTATAATCTTTTTTAACATCTAGTATAGTGTTATAATCTCCAATTAGACAAGTATTTTCATATTCTGAATCTATTACTTTACTGTGTATTTTTTTTAAAGAATTTGTGTTGGTTTTTGTTAGGGGAATATATTACCATTAACAATGGTTTTTTCCCCTCCATTTCTAATTCCAGCATTACGGTTTTACCCTGTCTGCATAGATTAGCTTTGATTTTATCCTTTCTTTTACATAGACAGCTACTCCTTTTTTCTTTTTTTGTATCAATGATGTGCATAGTTTTCCTAATCTTGGATTCTCTAATAGTTTTTGATATCCTTTTTTAATAAGTACCTCTTGAAGACATATCACGTCTGCTTCCAATTTTTGTAATTTTGTGAATGTTTGTGTTCTCTTCTTTGGTGCATTTAGTCTGTTTATATTTACTGAGAAAAGTTTGATTTCTTCCATTGCCTACTGTTGTTTTTTTGTATTCCTTGTCTCCATCTGTATTCTTACTTTTGCCCCTTCTCTTTCCTCTCATTCTTTTTCCTGATTTTCTTATTTCTCTTTCTCACTCCATTTCTTCTATTTGCTCTTCTTCCTGAGGAGGCAATGAAGGCTGGCAAGGTGGCCCCGGCACCCCTGTTGCTGTGGAAGTGCGGTGATCGCTCAGTCAGGGTGGCCTTGGCTGAGACTGCATCCGCCCATGCTGCGGCCTAGGCCAAAGGGAAAGCACATCAGGCTCTGTGGTGGCTTGGCCGGGCTTGGTGAAGGTGGGCAGCAATGGCGGTGGTGGGGGCAGAGCTTGCTTGGGCTTTCCTGCCATACTAGAACTATGCCATGCCAGAGAGGTCTCCTGTGTGGCCATAGTGCGACAGGGGCGTGTGTGTATGTGTGTGAGGAAAAGAGGCAGCGATGAAGCCCTGTCACCTGGGAGAAGACTGCGGAGGGATACAATCATCAGAGTCTGATAATCATGTGGCTCAGCTGGGCATGGTTGGTGGGGGGGTGCAGGGATTTTTGCTACCAGTTCTCCGAACCAGTTCTCCGAACCACCCATCAGGCGATCCGGTCTGAACCGGGAGCATTTCACCCCTGCCCGAAAATTCTCTGCAGGTTCCACAGCAAATACCCACGAAAACTCCATTGAATAATAACTCTCTCTCTCTGTTTTTGTCTCTTTTTATCTCCTTCTCCCATATGACTGATGTTTTCTTCAAGGGGAGCAAAATGTCAGGCCTGCTATCTTAGCATACTGTCAGGTTTTCAAGTGATGAAACCCATTCAAAAAAGAAATATGCAAAGTTCATCTTCCAAAACAAATTTCTTTAGGTAAGCATCAAATTGGCAAAGACTTGTAATTCCGGATCGGATACAAACCAGAAAATTAGAAACATCCTACAAAAGTCACATTCCCCAAAGTAAAATCCACATTGCCTGATGTCATCAAATTCCTCCTTTAGTTCTTAGCATGGACAGCCTCCGTTCCCATGGGAAAGAAGACCACCTACCCAAAACAAGGCTCAGTATCTATTCCCTCCTCTTACCCTAAGAATGTGGCAAGCCCAAAAAATCCCCCTTAGAAACAGAGAGAAACAGAAGGAATAAGTGAGTATAATATAAAGCTAACTAAAATGGCTACACATACGTCAACTTCGGGTTCAATAGGCTGCCCCCCCCAACTGAAAAGAAATTCCTGCAATGACAGAAATACACAAATATTGCAATTAGCTTATATTATCTACTCATGTACACATAAAGCTAATCTCCCCTGCCACTTGCAAGATCCTCTTTGGGTTTATGTTGATATCTTTCATGGAACTTCTGAACCAATCTATCAGCATTGACTTTCCAGCTTTTAACCCAGGAAGCTTCCGAAATAGGGTATCCCTTCCAATGAATTAAATATTGAAGTTGCACCCTGTAAATCCTAGAATCCATATCCATTTTACTTCATAATGTTCATGCCCAGAGATAATTAAAAGTTTTGGAGCCGCACAGTCCACTGGCTGCAATGAGTAAGTAACAAACAGTTTTAACAAACTGCTATGGAAAACCGGATGCACTTTCCCTAACAAATGTCTAAGTTGCACAGTTATTGGATTTATTACTTTAATTATTTGAAAAGGTCCTATGAATTTTGGACTCAGTTTTCTAGAAGGCAACTGCAATTTCAAATATTTAGGTTGATAGATAAACTGTCTCCTATTCTGAAGTGAGATTGCTGTGAGCGATGTTTGTCAGCTTGCTTCTTGTGGATTTCTGCTGCTGCACTCAAAGCCTTTTTTGTGTTCTCCCATGACTCTTTTAAGGATTCCATCCATTCATTTGACACGACATGGATGGAGGGGGGTGGGTCCCTTGGCAATTCAGATATAGGGACAAATTCCATTCCAGTACTAATCTGGAAAGGAGTTAACCCAGTGCTGATGTGCATGGCATTATACTAGGCAACCTCAGCAAATGGCAATAAATCAGCACAGTCGTTGGTAATTTATGTAACTTAAATACTGACCAATCATTGTGTTCAAATGTTCTGCTAATCCATTAGTGCTAGGATGGAAAGCTGAACTCAACTCTTGAGAAGACCCAATAGCTTTTATCAATTCCTTTCAGAATTTTGCAGTGAACTGAACCCCTCTATCTGAAGTTATCCTGTGAGATACTCCATGTAATCAATAGATATGCTAACAAACATTTTGGATAATTTCCTGGTTGATGGTAGTTCTGGACATGCTACAAAATGAGCTTGTTTGGAGAATAAATCCACAACGGTCCAGATGACCACATTTCCCCCTCTCTCTGGCAGGTTTACTATAAAATTCATTCCTATCTCCTCCCAGGGTTGGGATGGTTCTGCCACAGATTGTAAAAGTCCTAGAGGCTTTCATGGTCTGGTCTTCTTCTTTTTTTTATATCATTTTTAAAAATTTTATTATGACACAGTATGACAATCACATAACATACAACATTTAAATATCTCCTATTTTTTAAAACATTTGTTTCTTTGTGGTCTTCTTTCCATTATTATATCTTTCTTCCCATATCTTTTCATTTTTTTCCATTGTCCCCTTTTCCTTGGTTACATTAATAAACTTATTTTATATATTTCTATAAACTTGTTATATAGGTATTTTATACTTTTAACATTTCTATACATTATATTAATTATACTTCTAACTTCTTCCCTGTAATTATTATTATTTCTTGACTCAAGCCATTCATACCATTTATTTGATATTATATAATAATCTCTTTTTTTCTTTAATTTCTTTTGTTAATTTGTCCATCACAGCACATTCTAAAACTCTTTCTATCACTTCCTCATCTGTTGGAATTCGTTCCTGTTTCCAATTTTTTGCATATGCTGCCCTTCTCTGGAGACTCAGGGCGGCTTACAATGTGTCAAGCAATAGCCTTCATACTTTTTGTACATTTATACAAAGTCAGCTTATTGCCCCCACAAACTGGGTCCTCAATTTACCTACCTTAGAAAGGATGGAAGGCTGAGTCAACCTTGAGCCTCGAACTTGCAATAATTGCAGACAGCTGAATGTTAATAACAGACTATCTAGCCTGTGAGCTATCTGAGGCTCTTATTCATGCAGCTGTTATAATATGTAGCATCAAATATTTTATTTCTTTGGTGTATGTTCTCGTGAATATTCCTAATAAGAATGTTTCCGATTTTCTTTCAATTGGTTGATCTATTATTTTTTCTATCCACTTCTTTATATTTGTCTAAAAATTTTTGTCCATCGGGCACGTCCACCATAGATGGTAATATGTTCCTTGAGTTTTCTTACACCTTATATGCCACAGATGTTAATTTTGAATTTACTTGCCACATTGTTTCCCATCTCTCCAAATCTATTGTATAATTAAAGTTTTGTGCCCATTTGATCATTGTGTCTTTCACTGTCTCCTCCTCCATTTTATATCGTAATAGAAATTTATAAATCTTACATATTAGCTTCTCATCTGACGCTAATATGATTTTATCTAGTTCATGTTGATCTTTTTGTATTTCATATGTTTTTATGACTTCCTTATATTTAGATTGGATTTGTGTGTACATCCACCAATCAATATCTCGGTTTAGGTCCAATTCCAATTCTTGTTTTGATTTCAGTTTTCCTTGTTGTTCTATTACATCTTTATACCTTATTATTTTATTTAGTTCTATTAAGTTTGGGTGTTTTACTGCTTCTATCGGTGAAAGCCAAATTGATATTTTTGTACAGTGCTGTTTTTTAATTTTCAACCAAATTTGTAATAGTGCATTCCTTAATATATGTCTTTTAAAGTAATTATGTATTTTATATTTTCCATTGCAAAGGAATTGTTAGAATTGAACAATTGTTCAATTGTTAGTAATGTTTTATCCTTTAGTTCTATCCATTTTTTTAGCCAAGTTATGCCAGCAGCTTGATAATATAGTTCCCATTCTGGGAGTACTCCTCCTCCTCTGTCTTTTGTATCCTTTAATAGTTTAAGTTTAATTTGTGGTTGCCTTCCCTGCCATATAAATTTGGATGCTATTTTATTTAATGTTTCAAAAACCTTTTTTTCCAATTTTATAGGTATGACATGAAATAGGAATAAGAGTTTTGGCAAAATATTCATTTTAAAGGTGGAGATCCTGCCCAATAATGATATCTGTAAATTTCTCCAATTGTCCAAATCTTTCTTTATCTGTGTTACTATTTTGTCATAATTATCTTTTTTTATTGATGAGCCCCTTGCTGGTAGCCAAATCCCTTGATATTTTATTTTCTTAGTTGCTTGAATTTGTTTGTTGTATAATGTTTGGACATTGTATAATGTCCAAATCTTTTTCCTATTCCTTTGTAAGATTTTTAGTTATTAAATTTGATTTGTTTTTATTCATCTTAAATCCCACTACTTCTCTGAATTCTTCTAATTTCTTAAGTAATTTTGGTTCTGATTCTAATGGTTCTTCTACTATAAACACCAAGTCTTTGGCAAAGTCCTGAACCTTGTATTCTTCTTTCTTTCTAGATGTCCCCTATCTTTTTTTCAAATTTTGTCCCCGAATTGCATAAATTTTAGTTGTCCCATTAAAAATTTCCAATTCAAATTGTCAAATGCCTTTTGGGCATCAAGGAAAACCAGTGAAGCTTGTTTTTCCGGGTGTGATTTGTAAAATTCTAATGTGTTTACTATTATTCTCATGTTGTTCTTGATTTGTCTGCCTGGCAGAAATCCATTTTTGTCCGGATGTATATGCTTATTCAGTACTCTTTTAATTCTTTCCACTATAATTACTGCGAATATCTTACAGTCTGTGTTTAGTAAGGAAATTGGTCTATAGTTTTGCATTAAATGGTGGTCCATATCTTCTTTGGGGATAATAGTGATTATTGCCTCTGTCTAGGTTGTCAGGATTTTTGCATTTTCCAGAGCCTCATTATATAATTCTATCATTATTTCCCCCAACATTTCCTGTAAATTTTTATTTACTTCCACCGGTAGCCCATCTAGGCCCGGTGTTTTATTGTTTTTTTGTTTTTTCAGTGCCAATTCCAATTCAAGTTTAGTTATTGGCCTATTTAGTATTTCTCTTTGTTCTTCTGTAATTTTTACCATTTCTTTCTATATATTTACATTTTCTTCCTCTATTTCTTCCTGTTTATATAAATTTGAAAAAAATGTTTGAAAAATTTCCTTTTTGGCTTCTCTTCTATATTGCATCACCCTTTTTTCGTCTCCGAGTTGGTATATCATTCTTTTATCTTTTTCTTTTTTCAATTTATGTGCCAGCCATCTACCTGATTTGCGAATTCAAAATAGTTTTGTTTTGCCATCTTTATTTTCTGGGCTATTACCTTTTGATTTATCAGATTTATTTTATGTCTGGTTATATTCCATTCCTCTCTTACTTTTTTGTTTTGGGGATCTTCCTGTAATTTATACCCTAGTTTTTTTAGTTCTTCATATAATTTATCTTGCTGTTGTCTCTTTTCCTTGTTTTTCTTCCCTATATATGCAATCATCAATCCGCGTATATATGCTTTTGTCGTATCCCAAATATTTTGTAAAGAGGTATCTTTTTTTTGTTTATTTTAAAGAATGATTCTTTTTCTTTTCTAACATTTGTTTAAACCCTTTTTCTCTACATATATTTTGGCTCATTGTTCATCTCCTAAATCTTTTTTCCTCCTTCCAATTTATGAGTATTGGGTTATGATCTGCCCATTTGTTTATCCCTATCTCTAAAGGGTAATCCTGCCCCCTAAAAACTGCCTCCAAGTTAGTAGAGCCCAAAGGACTGCATAGGCTTCCTCCCATATCGCCCACCTCTATTCAGTGTCTGTAAGTTTTTTTGGATGTATATGTGCAGGGCTATATGTCTCCCTTATTGTTTTTCTGGAAGAGTACAGCTGCCACTGCTACATCACTAGCATCAGATTGCACTATGAAAGACAGTTCTAGGTCTGGGTATTTTAGAATCAGTTCCTTTGCGAGGTATCTTTTCAATAATTCAAAGGCTTATTGGCATTCTAGAATCCATTTCAGGGGTTGACCAGGTTTTGGCTTGGTTGGTCCCCTCCCCTCCCCCATTTTTATTAATTCTGTTATTGGTAGTGCAATTTTAACAAATGAGGGGATAAATTGCCGGTAAAAGTTTGCAAACCTCAGGAAGCTTTGCAGCAGTTTGCAAGTTTGTGGGGCCAGTCTAATACTGCCTTTACTTTTGCCAGATCCATTTCTATCTCCTGCTTTGAAATGCGGTAGCCAAGATAATCTAGTGTGTCCTTTTGGAATTCACATTTGGACAACTTTGCATATAGCTTTGCGTCCAGCAGTTTTCTTAATACTTTTCACACTAATTTGATGTATTCTAGACTTTCGTTGTAAATGAGAATGTCACCCAAATAAACCAGAACCCCTTTATACAGATGCTCATGAGGACCTCATTTATCAGCTGCATGAACATCCTTAAGGCCCCTTGTAATCCAAATGACATGACTCTGAATTGAAAGCTGCCTAGGGGGCAGTTGAAAGCAGTTTTCCATTCATCTCCTTCTTTGATGCAGACTTGGTAGTACACTTCACTGAGATCTAATTTGGTGAACACTTTTCCTTTCATTAAGTGTCCTAACATATCTGTAATGAGTGGTAGGAGTAAGTGTTGTGAATACATACAGCATTAATTCCTTTAAAATCAATGCATAATCTCATCCCACCATCTTTTTTCTCTTTAAATAGCATGGCGGTTGCCACTCTAGGGGCTGCCACTCTGGACTTGTTGTATGAAACCTCTGGTCAGATTGGAGTTGATGTAGTGTCTCAGCTCTTTCATTTCATTTGGTGGTACATTTTCATGGAATACATTTTGGGTTTTGGCAATTTCGACCCATCTATGAATTCGATGGTGCAGTCAGTGTAACGATGAGAGGGTAGTAAGTTGCAATCCTCCTCACTGAAGACCTCAGCTAGGTCTTGATAGTGGGTTGGTATTTGTGGGAGCCCTAGGGGCTGATCAGAAAACACTGCTGTTGGGTCCTCCTGGGTCTCCCAGGGTTCTGAGCTGTCAATTTGGTTAGTGTTCTGTTCAGGAGGTGGCTTGGGGCTGAGAGCTAATTTAATTCTCCTGTAGCCACCCTCCCAGATTATCATTGGGCATCATTTATCCAGCCAGGCGAGACCCAAGATTACTGACTGAGTCATTTTTGACACTACAATAAACCGGATTAGTTCCCAGTGCTTCCCCATAGTCTGTTTTGATTTTTCGGTTACATGCGTGGCCAGACTTCCCCCTATCATGGATCCATTTACTTATTGGAATCAAATGGGGTTTGTTAGCACTTTTGTTTCTATACCTAGGCTGCACACAGAATCAGGGCTAACAAGGCATCGTGAGCTGCTAGTGTCTATAATAATGTCTATGGGTCCTTCTACACCTGTACGTGTCAGAGTCAAAGTTCCTTTTATTTTAAAGGGTCAGATGGCTTCACTTACCATTGGGTCATCTTCTTCACTATCTGCATCCTGTACAATGGGTAATCCTGCTGCCAGAGTTTTCTCCCCTGTGGTTTCTTGGGGGTTAGTGACCTTGATGGCTTGGCGTGCAAATTTACTTTTCTCCAGTGGTTTTCTCAGTGCCTTCTTTCTTTTTGGGGGAGCAGATGCTCTCACTTAAGGTGCCAGAGCCAGTGTCAAGCATTCTGAGGCACGGTGTCCTTGCTGGCTGCATCAGAAGAACTTTACGGAAGTTGGGGCAGCTGCTGTTTCTGTCCTTTGCTTTGGCAGGATGCAGAGCGGCACGCAAGTTGTCTTCTGGGTTGTCTTTCAATGTTGTTTCTCCAGTGCTGTCTAAGCACGTTGTCCATTGCAGTGGCCATTCGATACCACTCAAGGATTCTGTCATCTGGCAATCCACAGCAAAGGCAGATTTTTAGCAGCTCTCCATCCAGGCTTTTTTTGAAATAGTGGACCAATATTCTCTCTTACCAGTGTCTTGGACTAGTAGTCAGTCATCTGAACTCAAGCACTAGTTCTTTGGTGGGTCTCCCCTTCTGCCTAATGCTTTTGATCTCTGCTTCTGCCTCTTGTGCTCAGGAAGAATCCTCAAAATGGGCTCAGAGCTCTCTCAGGAAGTCATACACGTTGTTTAGTTCAGGTGTGCCTTTATCATGGAGCTGGGTGAACAATTTGGATGCCTCATTTTCCAGATTGTCCCCCACGGCTTGGATAAGCTGCACATCATCGTGGAATTCATCTCCATGCTGGTTGATGTAGGACCATGCTCGATTCAGAAAAAATGTGACTTTTCCTGCGGTTCCATCAAATATGGTTTTGAAAGGCATCGGGGCATTTGCACGTGGACCAGGCTGTGGCGGCAGTGGTGGGGTTGAAGCTCAGGCCGGCATCAGTTGAGCCTGATCTTGAACCCATCCTCTGCCCATGTAGAACACCCATCCTGGAGGGATCTGGTCCACCAGAAGAAGGTGTGGAAGAGGGGGAGGACTGGTTGCTCAATGGGTTCTTTGAGGGCTTCCCCTTCTTCTCACTACATTGCAATCTCCTCTTGGGCGCGAAGAGTGCAATGGTGGGTGATCTCCAGCGGTGGTAGATCGCCCTCTTCTTGGGAGAGATAGGTCTCCCAACAGCTGATACTGAAAGTTGATTGGCTGGAGGTATGTGTTGTTCAGCCTCTCCTAGGAGGCACTTGTCTCCCTTGTGGATCTCTGCCTTCACATTCAATGACGGGTTACTCCAGCTGGTCAGGTAGTTCTTCGAAGGTCTGGCTGCACATCGCCATTTGGTATTGCCATTCAGCCAGTTCGTTGATATCTACCTTGAGTCCTAAAGGTCCAGCAGCTGCTCTCCACTCCAAAATTGTAGCTTGGGATTCCCGGGCTGCTGTTAATGGGCAATCAACGAGTGGGTCTGGAAAGGTTGTTCGATTGAGAAGGTCCCTCTCCATCCACTGGATCCCCATGCTTGTGAACCATTTGACTGGGGATTTCAGATGGAGTCCCATCTGGCATGCGATATCCTCCATGTCTGCCATCACTCGGATCATTTCCTGGGGAATCCGCTGGGGACCTGGTAGCTGGACTGGCAAGCCCAGACAGGGGCCTCTGCAGAGTTTACATTCAGGTTCAGGCATTCCTGGTTGTCATCCTTCTGCCATCTTTCCTGAGTCTTTGCTGTTGCCTAGTGGGAGTGCTCTGGGTAAACAGCCAGGGCTCAAGACCCTGGATAGCAATCCCTGCTCAGAATCAGTTTATAGAGATCCAGAATAATGTCAGGTCTCCAAGTGATAAAACCCATTCAAAAAGGAAATATGCGAAGTTCATCTTCCAAAACAAATTTCTTTATTTAGGTAGGCATTGAATTGGCAAAGACTGTTGTAATTCTGGATCTGATAGAAACCGGAATTACACTACGTAATACTGAAAATTAGAAACATCCCACAAAAGTCACTTTCCCCAATCAAAGTAAAATCCACATTGCCTGATGTCATCAAACTCCTCCTTTAGCTCTCAGTATGGACAGCCTCCGTTCCCATGGGAAAGAAGATCACCTAGTCAAAACAAGGCTCACTATCTATTACCTCCTCCCATCTTAAGAATGTTGCAAGCCCGAAAAATCCCCTTACAAAACAGAGAGAAACAAAAGGAATAAATGAGTATAATATAAAGCTAACTAAAATAGCTACACATAAGTCAATTTTGGGTTTGACTCATACCTTGCTTCACTGGCATTCTGCCATAAAACTCAGGGGAGGGAGGAGGACGATGGGGAAGTAGGGATGGGCAGAGGGAGGAAGGGAGGGAATGACAGGCTTTGTGTGGGAATATTCAGATCCTGCTTTGCTTATGTTGTAACCATTTGAACTTAGTAAAAGTGAACCTTTCACTTCAACCATGGAGTTGAGGGTCTTTCTTTCCTAAGAGCCTAAGCTGGAACAAACCTGACACTAATTTAACAACTGTAGTAATTCACTCAATACCTGTAAAAAAAGATCATTAAATGGGGCAAAATTCACTTAACAAACATCTAACTTAGCAACAGAAATATTGGGCTCAATTGTGGTTGTAAATTGAGGACTATCTGTCCTACATCTCTAAGGTCCTTTCCAATATTATTATTTATCTAGTTCTATATTCTAAATTAAAGTGGCAGGTCTAATTTAAAGTGGCAGGTTGCATCTTGACTGTTAATAGAAAGAAGTACAAGTAGTAAACTGGATTCTTCATCAATGCTGTATATTATTTCTTCTATTTACTAACCTGTACTGGATTTGGCAGTTTCCTGTCCAATTGTTTGGCCTAAGAGATCATACTGATTCAACCTTGAACCATCTGGAGCTACTTCTACAGAATTTGATGCATTGAACGTCCACTTGTAGGTTACTTCTGCTGTTGTATATGCATCTATTAAGGACAAAAAGAAGAGTAATTCAGAATAGTTGAGATTATTAAATAATTTCAAGTATGAATTAAATATTTAAATCTCTAAATAATGATAGGGACATTTAAGCAGAGGGTACTTCACAATATAACCAAATATGAAAAAGATGCACAACCAAAAATAAATTATTTCCCCAAATTAATTCATTTCATTTCTTGTATGTCTGACAGACACTAATTTCTTCTTTTAATGACACTTTTCAGACCCTAACCACTTATCTGTTCCCTTTTTTTAAAAAAAAATGTTAATCTGTTCTGTTTCATCTCTGAAATTTTATCTAACCATTTAAACTAAGTCACACTTCTACCATTCTATATATAACCAGAATTTAAGTTATGTTATCAGCTTAATTTTTCAGAGTGAAACAGTCATCAAAACTATGAATATAAAAATGCAGATGGTTTATTATCTTAATTGAATGCTTCAAACTTGCAGATGGGGAGGGAGAAGAATCCACGCTAGCATAGCTAAAAACATAGCAAGATTATACTATGCAATGTATTTGATGTATAGAATTAATTTCATATCTATTTAGATATCCATACGTAGCTCCTGCTCAAGTAGGAGACTCTACACCATTTTGGACAAGTGACTGTCCAGTCTCTTCTTAAAATCCTCCAGTGATGAAGCATCCAAAACTTCTGAATGCAAGCTGTTCCACTGGTCAATTGTCCTCATTATTAGGATGTTTCTCCTTAATTGTTGGTTGTTTCTCTCCTTGATTAGTTTCCATCCATTGTTTCTTGTCCTGCCCGCCAATGCTTTGGAAAATAAATTGACCCCTTGCTCTTTGTGGCAGCCTCTCAAATATTGGAATACTGCTATCATGTCTCCCCTAGTCTTTTTCTTTATATTAGCCAAACTCAAATCCTGCAACTGTTCTTCATATGTTTTAGTTTCCAGGGCATTAATCATCTTAGTTGCTTTTCTTTGCACTTTTTCTTTCATCATTTTTTTGTAATCTGACAACCAAAAGTGGATGCCATATTCCAAGTGTGGTTTTACTAATGCTTTATAAAGTGGTATCAATACTTCACATGATTTTGATTCTATGCCTCTGTTTATACAACCAAGGTTTTCATTAGCTTTTTTGGTTGCATGCTGCTGACTCATGTTTAAGTGATTGTCCACTAGGACTCCAAGGTTCCTCTTACAGTTACTGTTTTTGAGCCAGGTTTCACCTAATCTGTATTTATACTTTTGGTTTTTCCTGCCCAGGTATATAACTTTGCCTTTCTCCACATTAAATTTCATTTTGTTGGATAGGGCCCAAAATTCAAGATCTTTTTGGATCCTGAGCTTGTCTTCTGGGGTGTTGGCTATTCCTGCCAGCTTAATGTCATCTGCAAATTTGATGAGTTCCCCTTCTATTCCCTCATCTAAGTCATGTATGAAGATATTGAAAGTACTGGACCTAAGGCGGAACCTTGTGGTACCTCACTGCTTACTTCCCTCCATGTACAGGTAGACTCATTAAGGACTAATCATTGAGTACGATTTGTCAGCCAGTTAGAAATCCATCTGATGGTGATGCTGTCTATCCCACATTTTTCTAGCTTACCAAGAAGTAGGTTGTGGTCTATTTTGTCAAATGCCTTGCTGAAGTCTAAGTATACTATATCCATAGCATTTCTCCGGTTTTCTAATTTAGTCACTTTGTCAAAGAATGAAATAAGATTGGTTTGGCATGATCTGTTTTTATCAAACCCATGTTGACTATTAGTTATAACTTTATTTGTTTCTAGATGTTCACAGATCTGTTTTTTGATTATTTTTTCCAGAATCTTCCCAGGTATTGATGTTAGACTGCAATTCTTAACCTCCAAGTGCTTCAATGACCCTATAAAAGGATGCAGATGACCAGCTGTCTGCAAGGAATATAAATCTCTCCATTCCCCACTATCCTGTCAGAGCTGAAGAAGCTTCTTGGATGCGAAGCAAAAGGTCTTCAAAGAAAAAACAAGAAAGTCCAGTTGCCTCCTGAAAAAAAGCACCTTTGTGACATATAAGTACAAATAAACTTTTCAAAAAAATTATCTTAGACTTTTGTTGCAAGTCTTTGTTCATTCTGAGCATTTGCTTTCCTGACTTCAATTTTGCAGATTTGGCCTATCTGCTGCTAATATTAGTTATATGTCCCTCTTTCCATATTTTTTTGTACTTTCCATTTTGTCTTTCAGTTTATCAGAGATCTTTGTGCAACCAGGCTATTTTCTTCTTGGATTTCAATTTGTTTCAATATAATAAAAATACCTGTTGCATCTTGTGCAACATTCTGAAGCTGGCAAGTCCAAGCTTTCTGTGCAAGAGATGAATGCATGAATCATGTTGTGCCACATTTTCAAATGTTTGGGCACATTGAATCCTTTGTCCTAGCAACACATAAAGATTATCCTGTTTATGCCCTGTGCACATACGCTCCATTTCTTTTTATGAGACATCTCCCATCTACAAATGTGATCTCAAACCCTGTTTGTCTAGATTGGAGACACATAATAAATTATGCTCCATTTTAGGAACATATAATAAATTATTAATTTTTCCTCCGGACATGGAATCATCACACTGCCTTTTCCTACAACTTTAGCCTTCTGGCAGTTTGCTAAGGCTACTGCATCTCCTTCAGCTGGATCCAATCTGAAAAACAACTTAGAATTATTAACAATTCTTTGACTAGTCCCACTATTAACCATTTGTCTCTCCTATTATAATTTTGCAACAGCAGGTTGTCCATTTGTTTGTTTTCTTCCTTGTAAACAGACTTTCTTTAAATGAGCTTTATCCCCACAGATAAAATGTCTCCATTTTTCCTGTTCTTTCTTCTTGGAAATTCTTTGCTGGGATGTAATCTGATCTCTTCTGTTGCTCTGTTCTCTATAGTCATCCAGTCTGTTGCTTTGCTCTCTCTGCTCCTTGGAACCCCACCTCAGGAATTCCTCATGGTTTCTTCCAAAATGGTGGTTTTTTTTCTTCAGAAGTCAAACAGGCTTTAAGGGCTTCCATACGTAATTTCTGTTCTGGTTTTCATTCAAAAACGGCCGAAACAATGTCCCACATTTCATCAAGACTATTTAATACCAACAGCACTTTCTGAGATTCAGGAATTTGCATTCCATGCTGTTCTAATTCAACAAAAGTGTCTGCATGTGCAGCAGATGCTTTTCTACCCTCTCCTGTGGCAGCAGCCAGGCTCTGTACAATTGTCTCAATAATTGCACAATATTGCATGCTGATGTCCTCACATGCACACTTTTCAATTTCAGCCAAACTTTCTTTGCAGTTTTTAAATAAGCTACATTTAAGAATTGTTCATCTTCCAAATTTAAAATGATGTAAGCCAGTGCCTTATCATGCCACCGTTGATCTGCAACTGCTAATGGCCCCTGGTGTGGATTAATCATGATATCCCAGAGCTCTTTAGCCTTCAGGAAGCATTCCATTTTTGCAGCCCAAATAAGATAATTCTTTTGTCCCAATTTAAGCAGAGAGTTCTCCTTAAAATCAACAACCATCCTGCAAGCCTTCTCCGCCTTGTGTGAATTTTCCGAAAGATGCCCTAATTAATTCATGAGCCATGAGCCAAACTTCAAAAGAAATACAGTCATTTATTAAGAGCACCATTTTGGCAATATTCAGATGCAGTTAAAACTAATCCAACGTAGATTTACGTTCCCCTATGACCCTGTCTCTCCCCTCCTCCCTGGCCATGTCATAAATCACATTCTCCAATTGACCACTTTGGCTGGTTGTGAAATCCAACACCCTCCTTCTGATTGCGGTCAGGAAGCATGTATGGAATGTAACTTTATTTAGGGAAATCAATCAGCTCTATCAGTTCTCCCTCCCTCCTGCTCATGGCAACTTGAAAGCTTTGCAAATTGACATTTGGCTCCCCTCACTCCCGAGGGCGACCTGCACAAAGCAAAACAATTTGAGTACAGATGCAGAGTTTAGGGATGTGACCCCCCCACCTGGCTTGTTTGGATTTTCTGCATGAAATTTGGCTATAAGGCGATCAGCCTGGATATTTCGACTCTTTACCCTAAATGCCTCTGATAAAGGGTAACCCTTCCACTTGATTAAATATTGGAGTTGTCTCCTGTGCCATCTTGAATTGAGGATTTGCTGCACCTCATAATGGGTCTGGCCCCCTATGACCTCGGGGTCTGGGGGCTCATGGGATAGTGGCCTCAGGGTCGATCCGACCACGGGTTTTAAGAGGCAATTATGGAATACTGGGTGTATCTTCCCTAGCAGTCGGGGCAAGGGTACTCCGCTGCAGGGTATGAAGTGTGCCTGTTTGGAAAATAAATCTATTATAGTCCAGATCACCGTGTTTCCCCCACTTTTTGGCAACTCCACTATAAAGTCCATTGCAATCTCCTCCCATAGTCTTGTAGGCTCTGCTACTGATTGTAGCAGTCCGGGGGAGTTTCCTGGTCGCTTCTTCATCATGGCGCAGATGGTGCAACTTTTCACATAACTGTCCACGTCTTTCTTTATGCTGGGCCATCAGAACTGCCTCCGTGCTAAGTGTAAAGTCTTTAGGAAAACCAAGTGGCCTGCCGGTTTAACGTCATGGCTCCTCTGGAGGATCAGGATGTGTAGGGATTCCGGGACATAGATCTTTGTACCCTTCCATGTGAGGTCATCCCTTTTTGTCAGAATGTGTTGTCTCGGAACCAGGGGTCTGTCAACAGTTCAGTTTTGAGCTTTGCTGTTAGATCGCTTGTTGGTCAGTCGTGCTGGTTGTGGCGTTATTGTCTGGTGGTTACTTGGCCTGCTATTTGGGTACGGGGAACGATGGTGTCCACTACCTGCTCCCGCTCACATTTGTACTGGGGCATGTGGGAGAGGGCATTGGCTAGAAAGTTCCTCCCCCCTGGAACGTGCTTTAGCACGAAGTCAAAGTGGTTGAAGTATTGAGCCCAAGGGACTTGTTTGGGAAATAGTTTTTGCGGGGGTTTTGTGGTCAGTCCAGACTTCGAACGGTTTCTGGCCCCCTTCCAGCAGGTGTCGTCAGGTTAGCAGTGCCCATCTCACTGTGAATGCCTCCTTTTCCCATGCTGCCAATTGTCTCTCTGTGTCTGTGAGCTTGAGGGAGGTGTAGGCGCAGGGTTGTAGATTTCCTTGACTATTTCTTTGGAGTAGCACTGCTCCAACTGCCACGTCGCTGGCATCTGTTTGGATGCCAAAGGGTTGTTTGGGGTCAGGATGCTTCAACACCAGTTCCTTCGCAAACATTTCTTTTAGTGTTTCAAATGCCTCTTGGCAGGTTAGGTCCCACTGTAGAGGTTGTCCCAGGCAGGGTTTTGTTCCTGGGCTCCCTGTCTTTAGGAGGTCCATCATGGGTTTGGCAAACTTCGCAAAGGAGGGGATGAATTGCCTGTAGAAGATTGCGAACCCTAGGAAGCTTTGTAGCTGTCTACAGGTGCAAGGGGTTTGCCATCCTAGAACTAACTGCACTTTAGCTAGATCCATCTCTATTCCCTCATTTGACACTTGACAACCCAGGTAGTCTAGCCGTGTGTGGTGGAACTCGCATTTTGACAGCTTGATATACAGGTTGGCTGCCAGAAGTTTTTTCCAGTACCTGGCAAAGGGGTGTCTGGTTGTCAATGGTCTCAGTGTAAATGAGGATGTCATCTAGGTAGACAAGAACCCCCTTGTAGAGGTGCTCATGCAGCACCTCATTTATTAATTGCATGAACAGCGCTGGGGCTGCCTGAAGTCCAAAAGGCATCACCTTGAATTGGAAGCTCCCTAGGGGGCAGTTGAATGTTGTTTTTCACTTGTCTCCCTCCCTGATGCATATTCGGTGAAATAGCATGTCTGTCAGCTTCTCAGTGCTGACATAGTAAAGAGGGGGTTAAATTCCTGTGAGATTAGTAAGAGAGAGTGCCGTAGAATGATTTAGACAATGACCAATAGGATAAGGAAGCAAGCCAGGAAAGGGAGGGATGATGGAGCAGAGGTCATTTCCTGGCTGCATATGAGTCCGTGAAGACGTTGTTCTAACAAATAAAAGTTTTTTTTCTTTATTATCAAAATGTGCGAGGCATCTCATTTCGTCAGACAACTCTAGCGTGACAGACAGCCAGGAAAAATGTTTTTTAAAACAAAAAGAAATGCTCTCTTCAAAAACTGTTCTTCTAAAAATATTTATGCATGCCGGCATGGAGTAGATTATGCAATCTACTCCATGCCGACGTTGGCAGACCTTCAGATGTCTCCGTAGCAACCTTATCAGAGGCCATGAAGAAAACCATCTCCACCGGAGGTTTGCCTCAGAAAAGGAAAAAATTATGATGCCTTTTTGCTGGACTCCAATCAAGTGGCAGGTAAGGGGGGAAGGTTCTATGGCTCTCCAAACGGCAGCATAGCCTCCCCCACCCACACACACAAGGAAAAAAAAAGATGAGAGAAGAAAGCTCCAAAATGCACTCAGGGCTTCCCTCCCTGCTCAGCAAGCGACCCAGCCCAGCCACGGCATCACTCCCCTGCACCCAAATGGGAGATGTTGAAGAAGCCCAAGGGCACCGTGGGCAGGCTCACAGACCCCCGCAATGGGAGGAGAGGCCACTGAGGGTGGAACCACCCCGATTCAGAGGGAAATTTGATGGGGATCCGGACCTGCTAGCTCAATTTCTCGATACAGCTGAGATTTACATCGAGCGCTACGCACACCTTTACCCTTTCCCCAGGGCCCTGGTCAGTGCCATCGCAGAAGGTCTGGAGGGAGAAGCAAGGAGCTGGTCAGCGGCCCAGTACAAATACAGGGCCCCCCAACTGCAAGATGCAGATGGTTTCTTACAACTGCTGCGAGCCCGTTTCGAAGAAACAGGGGACAATCCCTATGTAGAAGATGAGCTCAGGCACCTAATGCAGAGGGGGAAGCCTATCCAAGAACATATCCGTGAGTTCAGGAAAGTTGTTGGGACTTTACCTCCTTTGCCTGAACGACTGCTAGTATACTTCTTTAGAACAAGCTTAGATAAGCAAATCGCCCAAGTGACTGCTTATCGAGATATTCCGAACCGACTGTCTGACTGGTTCCGGATAGCGACGCAAGTTGAGAGAGGGCTATGTGCCAACAACATGCCAAAACAACCACGGGCAAAGGAGAAAACCCAGCTGGACCAGGAACCGTCTATCAGACCAGAAACTACAGCATCACGGGCCACCCAGAGGCCATCCACCCCACGGAGTCCACTGAGGTGCTACAGGTGTGGGGGAGTTGGGCATTTGGCAGCAGCGTGTGGAACCCTGGGGCCAAAAACAGAGCCCCCGGCCAAGGCACGACTGGAACGAGGACCCGGGCACACCACCAAGGCACCATTAAGACTTTCCCCGACTGCAGAAGTTTTTGCCCATCTGACTGAAAATAGGGGGAGCTTCGACGATGCAAATCAACCCCCCGAACTGTATGAGGGCGATGACGATGGTGAAAATGACCCAATGGTGAGCGCACCCATCCACCCTTTTCTTTTCCCCATATGCCTAACAGCCCCAAAAACAGGTACCCAAGGGACTTTCCAAGCCCTAGTAGATTCGGGTTGCACGAGGTGCCTGATTAACCTACCCACAGTCCTAAAACTGGGGATCCGGGCTAAAAGGCTCAGCCACCCAATCCGTTTTCAGCAAGTTGATGGATCCCTACTAGGGGGGGCGGATGCCACACATTTGACCGAGCCGGTGAAGCTGGAGCTAGCGGATCACTGAGAAATGATTCGGTTCATAATAGCCCCCAAGATGACCACCAAGTCATACTGGGACTCTCCTGGCTGGACAACTGGGGTCCCACCATCTGGTGGCAAGAAGGGACCCGCAGACTGAGGATAGCAAGGGGACCCCACCCCCTGCCACCACAACCAGAGAAAACGGCCCCTCCTCCCACCCAGGGGGTCCAACCCCTCCCTCTAGAGGGACAAAAGACGCCTCCAACACAGGTGCCCAATCTGCCCTGTAAAGGGACAACAGAGCAACTGGCAGCCACCTCCAGCACCTCCCACGGCCAGAACCACATCCCAAAAGAGTACCAAGACTTGGCAGAAGTATTTAGCGAGACCGAGTGTGACATACTACCACCCCACCGCGACGCCGATTGCGCTATCGAAATCATCCCTGGTTTGAAACTACCAAAACCTAAATTGTACGCCATGACACCCCATGAAATGCAAGAACTGCGAAAGTACATAGACAAGAACCTACAAAGGGGTTTTATCGAACCAGCCAAACCACGGGTAGTGGCACCAGTTTTCTTCAGGGAGAAGAAAGACAGCTCCATGAGTCTGGTGGTCGATTTTCGTGGGATAAATTGTGTTTCCGTGCACAACTTATACCCCCTCCCCCTCATGAAAGACATGCTAGCTCTCTTGGCCAAAGGGAAGGTTTTTACCAAACTAGACCTTCGTGAAGCCTACTACTGCATATGCATCAAGGAAGGAGACGAGGGGAAGACAGCATTTAATTGCCCCCTAGGAAGTTTTCAATTTAAAGTGATGCCTTTCGGACTACAGGGAGCACCGGCGGTGTTCGTGCAACTGATAAATGAAGTTTTACATGATCACCTTTATAAGGGGGTCCTCGTCTACCTGGACGACATTCTCATTTACACGGAAACCATAGACGAACACATACCACTCGTCCGCCAGGTGCTCGAAAAACTGCTGAAAGCAAACCTCTATGTCAAACTGTCGAAATGCGAGATCCACCAGTCACGGCTAGACTACTTAGGCTACCGAGTGTCCAATTAGGGGATAGAAATGGACCCAGCCAAAGTACAATTGGTCCTTGACTGGCGACCCCCACGCACCCGCAGACAACTGCAAAGCTTCTTGGGGTTCGTGAACTTCTACAGACAATTTATCCCCTCTTTTGCAAAAATTGCCAAACCTCTAACCGACCTCTTAAAAACAGGGAGTCCAGCAACAAAACCTCACCCAGGACAGCCTCTACAGTGGAGCCCAGCCTGCCTACAAGCCTTCGAAACACTAAAAGAAATGTTTGCAAAAGAACCAGTCTTGAAACATCCTGACCCCAACCAGTCTTTCGTCATCCAAACAGATGCCAGCGACGTGGCAGTGGGAGCAGTTCTACTCCAAAAGAACAGCCAAGGGAACCTTCAGCCCTGTGCTTACACTTCCTGCAAATTCATCGACACAGAGAGACGCTGGGCAGCATGGGAAAAGGAAGCGTTTGCAGTGAGGTGGGCGCTGTTGACCTGGTGACATCTGCTAGAAGGAAACCAGACACCGTTCGAGGTTTGGACTGACCATAAAAACCTGGAGGCCCTTAGGACCCCGCGGAAATTATCACCCAGACAAGTCCGATGGGCCCAATACTTCAATCGGTTCAACTTCGAGGTGAAACACATCCTGGGGGGAAGAATTTTCTGGCCGATGCCCTCTCCCGAATGCCCCAGTACAACAGTGAACGGGAGCAGGTGGTGAATGCCATCATCCCCTCGCCTCAAGGAGTGGGTCAAGTAACCACCAGACGCCAGCACCGCGACCAGCAGGGCCAACCAGCAGGTGACCTGACGACACGGCTCAAAACAGAGACATTGGCGGACCCCTGGTTCCGAGACAATCAGCATCTTTTGACAAGGAGGAACGACATAGCATGGAAAGGGACGAAACTTTACGTCCCAGAAACTCTACGCACCCTAGTCCTCAAAAGGAGCCACGACATTAGACCAGCAGGCCATTTCAGTTTTCTAAAGACTCTGCACTTAGTACGAAGACAATTTTGGTGGCCTCACATGAGGAAAGACATGGACAGCTATGTGAAGAGCTGCACCATCTGTGCCACGATGAAAAACCGACCAGGAAAACCTCCTGGGTTACTGCAGCCAGTAGATGAACCGACAAGACCATGGGAGGAAATTGCAATGGACTTTATAGTAGAGCTGCCGAAGAGTGGTGGAAACACAGTGATCTGGACCGTAATAGACTTATTCTCCAAACAGGCACATTTCATACCCTGTAGTGGGCTACCCTCAGCCCGCCAATTGGCCAAGCTGTTTGTGAAACACATCTACCGCTTGCATGGAGTACCCAGAAGAATCATCTCCGACCGAGGTGTCCAGTTCACAGCGAAATTTTGGAGAGAATTCCTATGATCCATAGGATCATCCCAAGGTCTCAGCTCAGCATTTCACCCGAGCACCAATGGCGGGGCGGAGAGACTGAATGCCATGATAGAGCAGTACTTGAGGTGCTATGTAGACTACCAACAGTCGAACTGGGCGGACCTCCTATCTTTTGCGGAGGTCGCGTACAACAATGCTGTCCACAGTAGTACAGGACTAAACCCATCCAAGGTAGTGAGTGGTATGGATTTTGTCCCCATGCCAGAATATCCCAGGGAACCCCCTTCTTCAGTCAGTTTGAATGATTGGATGGTGATGCTAAGAGAATCCTGGGAGAACGTCAAAAAGGCATTAGACAAGGCGGCACAGGCTTATAAGAAGCAAGCAGATAAGCACCGAGCCCCTCAAAGACCGTTCCGAGTAGGAGAGAAGGTCTACCTCTCCACCAAGTACTTGAGACTCAAGTACTCCCAACTAGGAAATTGGGCCTGAAATTTATAGGACCATTTCCTATAGTAAAAATAATCAACCCGGTCATGGTACAATTGCAGTTGCCCCGGTTACTAGGAAAGATACACCCCGTTTTTCACAGTAGTCTTCTGAAGCCTGTGGTGGGGTCAACTTTAAGGCCGGTGCCACGTGATCCCCCAGGGCCCTTGATCATTGGGGGCCAAACTCATTATGAAGTACAGCGAATTCTCGATTCGAAGTGGCACAGAGGCCGCCTCCAATACTTAATTAAGTGGAAGGGTTACCCATCATCAGAAGCATCATGGGTGAAGAGCACAAACATTCAAGCTGACCGCCTTATAGCTAAATTCCATGCAGATCACCCAGACAGGCTGGGAGGGGGTGGGACACAGTCCCAGATTGGGTAATGGTATTAGACCTGTTGTTTTATCTTGTGCAAGTTTTGCTGAAGAATGAAGGAAGAGGGGCCAGATGTCAGCTTCTCAGTGCTGACATAGTAAAGAGGGGGTTAAATTCCTGTGAGATTAGTAAGAGAGAATGCCGTAGAATGATTTAGACAATGACCAATAGGATAAGGAAGCAAGCCAGGAAAGGGAGGGATGATGGAGCAGAGGTCATTTCCTGGCTGCATATGAGTCCGTGAAGACGTTGTTCTAACAAATAAAAATTTTTTTTCTTTATTATCAAAATGTGAGAGGCATCTCATTTCGTCAGACAACTCTAGCGTGACAATGTCCTTCATGAGGGGGAGGGGATATAGGTTGTGTACGCAGAGTGCATTGATACCTCGAAAGTCGACACACAATCTCATAGTCCCATCTTTTTTTTTTTTAAGAGGACTGGCGCCATGACCCGTGGTTTGACTGGCTCGATGAACCCCCCCTTCTAGGTTTTTGTCTATGTAGTTGCACATTTCTTGCATTTCCCGAGGTGTCATGGCATACAGCTTGGGCTTGGGTAGTTTTGCCCCAGGGATGATTTCGATGGTGCAATCTCCTCGCGGTGGGGAGGCAGAACATTGTATTCAGCTTTGCTGAATACTTCTGCAGAG
The DNA here is from genome assembly GCA_030761175.1 of Masticophis lateralis. Taxonomy (NCBI): domain Eukaryota; kingdom Metazoa; phylum Chordata; class Lepidosauria; order Squamata; family Colubridae; genus Masticophis; species Masticophis lateralis. The sequence goes on along the minus strand of JAUDYJ010000007.1, from coordinate 22,913,486 downwards.
TCCTGATATTCCCTCAGGATCTGTTCGGCCTCTGGGGTTTTGTCAGATGTGGCTGCCAGTTGTTCTGGTGTGCTCTTTTTGGAGGGTTCCCTGCATGGGCGGTATTTCTGCTTGCTGGTGTGGGAGGGGTTGGCGTCCCTTTGCTATTCTCAGTCTGCGGGTACCCCCTTGCCACCAGATGATTGGTCCAAACTTGTCTAGCCAGGAGAGTCCCAGTATAACTTGATATGTCATTTTGGAGGCTATTTTGAATCGAATTACTTCCCAGTGATCTGCTAGCTCTAGCCTCTAGCCTGGTTAGGTCAGGTTTAGTGGCATAGGCTTCCCCCATTAGGGACCCAGCAACCTGTTCAAACCGGATTGGGTGGGTCAGTCTTTTTGCTCTGATCCCGTTTCAGGACTGTGGTTAGGTTGATCAAGCATCTAGTGCAGCCTGAGTCTATCAGGGCTTGAAAGGCCCCCTGGGTCCCTGTTTTTGGGGCTGTGAGTGTATTGGGAAAATGAAAGAGTAGACTGGTCCCCTCACCATTGGGTCATTTTCGCCCTCATCCTCCCTATCATAGGATTCTGGCAACTGGTCATCATTGCCTGGTGTTCCTCCTCTTTTGGCTGGGTGGGAAGGGACCTCTTCAGCCTGGAGGGCCTCCAGGATGTGTTGGTGGCTCAAATTGGGGTCTCATTCCAGTTGTGCCCTGGGTGGTGGCTCTGGCCTAGGCCTTGGGGCTGGGGTCATGCACACAGATACCATGTGGCTCTTTCCCTCACATCTGTAGCACTTCAGCAGGCTTCAAGGGAGGGCTCATTTCAGGTTGGGTTGCCCCCTCTTCCGTATCTGGTTGCTCTCTCATGTTGTTGGCGCGCAATCCACTGTCGACTTTTATTGCTACTCGGAACCATTCAGAGAGCTTGTTTGGGATGTCCAAGTTAGCGGTTACCTGGGCAATTTGATTGTCCAAGGTGGTTCGGAAAAAGTGCACTAGCAACCGCTCTGGCAAAGGGGGTAGCCTCCCAACAACTCTCCTAAATTTGTGGAGGTGCTCTTTAATGGGATGGACCCTCTACTTTAGATAGCTGAGCTCATCCTCTGCATACAGGTCTTCCTCTGCCTCCTTGAATCTGGCCTCTAGCGTCGTAGGAAGTCATCTACATCTTGCAATTGGGGGACTCTCCTCTTGTGGAGGGCTGCTAGCCATTCCCTTGCTTCCCCCTCTAGCCCCTCTGTGATGGTATGCACCATGGCTCTGGAGGATGGGTAGAGGTGTCCATAACTTTCTAGCTGGATCTCAGCTGAATCAAGGAAAAGAGATAGCTGGTCTGAGTCCCCATAAAACTTTCCTCTGAACTGGGGCAGTTCATTCAGCACTGCTCCTCTCTCGCCCTGTTGGCCTCTGTATGCTTGCATTTGATGTAGCTGGCCCTCTTCCTCAACTTTAGTTTGGAGGGAGAGAGGGGTTTGTCTGCCCTGGGCAGCCTGCCTGCTGCATGAGAAAGACACTGGTTGCGGCCCCATTCTGATGGATGGAGAAGGGGGGCTGTGCTCCAGTCTACTACTCCTCACTTCAAAGGGATCCATTGCTCCTCCCCTCTTTTGGCCAGCATGACTGTCCCTCATCGGGAAGGGTGGCTTGGTCAAATTCCTCCCTTGGCTGCTCTCTGGAGCTCCCCAGGGGCTTTGGAAGCCTGGCTTGTTTCCAGTCCGACCTCCACTCCACTCTTCCCAGCTTGTTCGGGGCTTCCCCTTTTCCCGGGCATTGGGGTGGGGGAACTTGACCTCAGCTGCCTTAGGGATTAACTCCCACCAATACTCATCTTTTCTTGCTTCCGCCGCTGGAGCAGGCATCTCAGCTTTGATGTCTGAGGGAGGCTGCACTCTCGCTGCAATTAGGCTCTCTTCAGATAGCCCGTCTTCGGCCATGGTTCCTGATTTTCCCTCCCAGCACCCCAGACATCAGGGAGTGATTGGAGAGTCCAGGATTCAGGAAACCTGGTAATCTTGATAGATTTTAAAAGCAGTTCTAACTGTCTGTGAAGTTTCTGAAAGATGCCCTAATTAATTCATGAGCCATGAGTCAAACTTCAAAAGAAATAGTCATTTATTAGGAGCACCATTTCGGCAATATTCGGATGCAGTTAGAACTAATCCAACGTAGATTTACGTTCCCCTATGACCCTGTCTCTCCCCTCCTCCCTGGCCATGTCATAAATCACATTCTCCAATTAACCACTTTGGCTGGCTGTGAAATCCAACACCCTCCTTCTGATTGCGGTCAGGAAGCATGTATGGAATGTAACTTCAGTTAGGGAAATCAATCAGCTCTATCAGTTCTCCCTCCCTCCTGATCATGGCAACTTGAAAGCTTTGCCAGTTGACACCTTGTTTCCTTTTGTTTATAATACAGGCAGTCTCTCAGCTTGATTACAGTTCCGTGTTGAGCCTCAATCCTTTTTCTTCAGTTTGACTGTGTGCATGGCCTGGTTGGCTGGCATCTGGTGGGCCCATAACCTGTTGGTTTTATCTGAGAATCATCCAGCACATATTCAAAAAATTGAACAGGATTCATAATATAGAAAAAACTTCTTGATGTACAAAAATGATTCAAACAATACCCATGCATCTCTTGCAACATGGTGGAGAGAAGAACGAATTCTGAACACAGAATGGCTAAGCCACACCCAGACTAAAGCCGTCTCACATGGCTCTCACAGCAAATCCTGTGTCTCAATCAAAAAACAGTTCCCATGGCATTGTTGGCATGGCTATTCCAGTCCATAAATTCTTTATACACTGATGTGGTGTATCATCTGCAAACTTCAATACTTTAAAGTCATAGATGGTTACCATGCTTACATTCCTTTAATAAGCTCCATTCACAATTTCACATTACATCTTTTAAAGGTAAAGATTCAAAACATAAATAGAACAAATTTTAACATAAATTCTAGCAACTTCATCTAAGTAAATCTATTAGATCAATATAATTTTAATTTCAAATTAAATTTAGCTCATTTTTATATCTATATATCAATCCTGATTATATCTAGTTCTTCTCCACATTGTTGTTATTATATCTTTTACCATCAATGTCAAAATAATTTTTAACAATATTCTAATCTCTTATTCTAATTATTTACCTTACAATTTTATCACCTCAAATCTTAATTTCAAACTCAATACAACTCCATTTGTTTTACAATTTATAGGACAAGATTCTATCTATATTTCTTAGTCTCGCGACCCTTTTCATCAAATCTTGATCTCTTGAACTATTTATTACACATTTCATGTTACATAGATTTATCACAAAAACATGCTTTATTTAGGCTAATTACCAGCATAATCTCCTCCATACCTCCTTCTATTGTTTGGCTGTTTTCCAGCATATTATGTTTGGCTGATTCCCAGCATAATCTCCTCCAGAACATCCACTATTTTTGGCTGATTTCCAGCATATTCTCCTCTGAACCTCCCACAGTTGTTGGCTGATTTCCAGCATAGTCTCCTCCAAAACTTCCTCCATTGTTTGGCTGATTTCCAGCATAATCTCCTCCAACTCTCCTCCTATTGCTTGACTGATTTCCAGCATTTTATTGGCTGATTTCCAGCATATTATGTTTGGCTGGTTTCCAGCATAATCTCCTCCAATTCCCCTGCAATTGTTTGGCTGATTCCAGCATTTTAACTAATTTCCAACATATTTCCTCCGAGTCTCAAACTCTTATCTAGTTGGTGCCCATCACCTCTTATTTTACTTTCCCCTTGAAATATAATTATTTATTTCATACCAATTTCCGAGCATATTTTTTCAAATTAGTTCTCAATATATTTTGTAATATCCATCATTTCCAGCATATATTAGATTAAATCACAATTTATTGCTAAAGTCTGTGTATCTTATAATTTCATTCAATAAAACCTTAATCAAACATATTCACCAATCTTACATTTGTTAACAAATTGAAATTAGAACATATTGCATCAAACATTTTTTTAAAAAGTTGTCTCACATTAGTATATAGTCTTTATTATTTGACCACCTATATATCAATCCTCTATTTTTATTACCATCTCTTATTTTCTATCTTTATTACTCCAAGAACCCTCCTGTTTTTATCCAAAAATCATTTATATCTTTAAGCTTTTAAACATTACATTTCAGTTTAGTTATAAACTGAAATGTAGTTTATAACTACATTTATAAATTTATAAACTATAAATATAGTTTAGTTATATTTAATTTTATCTGATTTCTTCCTTTTCTTATCTGTCTGTAAATGTTCCACTTCAAAGTCCATCTGTTCAAATTAAAAATTCTGTATGTCACTTTAATGGTTTCATAATGTCTGTTCCATGTGTGATGCATCAGCTTCCTGTCTTTTGTTCCTACGCCACACCTTTTTTTTTTTTTGCTAGGCTTGATTAATTTCCATTGCAAGAAGTCCAAAATATTCCTTCTTTCTTCATACAATAACCCAGGGACAGAATAGGAATGTCCAAAATACATAGATCTAATGTTAATTTCAAAGTAATCCAAGGTAAAAAGCCATTTAAAATGTTTCTTTTCCAAACGAAAGGGAAATCTCTTTAATCCACTCTCCTGCTTAGTCACCGCAGACTCCATGGCAATTATGTAACCATCCGTCTGTCTTTCTTCATTAGCTTTGTTAACTTTTCAAAGGTGTAAACTCCCAAAGAGACATTTCTCCAATCCATTCCAAATAAAAGAAAAATCCAATTTTCTAGGTTATTAAAAGCCAGTTCTTCCAAATCAAATTTACTAAAGCAAAGTCTGCCATGGGTCTTTATTTCCATTTTTATTTTTTCCCCTTAATGTTCAAGCCCCACAGCTCTGTAGCTGCTATTTAAAGTTTGGGTCTTATTTGTTAAAATCCTTATAATTGTGTTGTTTTTTTGCCTGGGTTGGTGTCACTCACCCGGCTTCGAGAAACCTTTTTCTTTCCTCCTGCATGATCTTTGTCCTGGTCTGCCATGGCTTTATGGCAGCTGCCATGGTTGCCTACCCCACCACCGATTTCGAGCATTCCCTCTGCCTCTGAGGAACTTGCCTGTTCCTCTTGGCCCACCGAGGTGCTCCTCTTCACCCCCCATCCCTGCAAGATGGGGTCGGTCCACAGACCGATCGGACAGTGGTTTGTCAGCCGGGATTTTCGTGGGCTCATTAGAGCCTGCTATTTTCCTGACTGTGGTGCTGCAGCGAACAAAAGATCTTTTGAGATACAGTTGTTAGTATAGAGAAAAAAGAGTAATGGAGAGAGCACATAGCCCTGAGGGCACCTATGCTAATTATACAGGCATCTGATGTAATTTTACCTAGCTTCCTCTGCTGCTTCCTATCTGTTAGAAAGCTTATGATCCATTTACAAGTGTGGTCAGGCACAGCTAGCTGAGTCAGTTTAGCAAGAAGAATATCTGGAATGATGGTATTGAATGCTAAGCTGAAGTGTACAAAAAAACCCTGCCGAAGCAGGAGACCCTACACCATTTCTGACATATGGCAGTCCAATCTCTTCTTGAAAACTTCCAGTGATGAAACTCCCACAACTTCTGAAGGCAAGCTGTTCCATTGGCTGACTGTTCTCACTGTCAGAAAATTTCTCCTTATTTCTAGGTTGAATCTCTCCTATGTTTCTTCTAATTTCTGAATCTGCATTGTAACATTTTCCACCAAAACTCCTTTGACAGAAACTGAAGATAGTGAAAAAGTGTTTTTAATACTACTGTAAGTAAAGTGCAGCTACAATAACTATCCAAAGCCTACTTCTACTGACATATATTTCATTTCATACATAGGTATAGAAAAAATAGATCCCAGCATAGGAGAAAGGAAAGACCCTGATAGTAAAATGCTCACAAGGCAGTACCAGAGTAGTGGAGGAAAAGATGTTTGAAGAAGATACTGAAGAAAAAGAGAACAAATTATAAAAGGACATACTTAAGACTTCATGTGTTCGACCTGGGGGAAAGAAGGCAAGTAGATTATATGTAATGTGTGAAGAATTTGGTTGTCAGTTTGCTTTTCTTTCATGAGAAATGGAAACAATTCTAAAAGAAATGCTTTGGTTATCTAAACTAATAGCACAAAAGTATGACCACATTAATACTGATTTTAATGATGTACATTCAATCACAGAAAACACTAGCATGTAGATGAATAGGATGTATATTTTTGGGAATAACATTTTGGGAGATAGAAGAAAAGAAGAAAAAGAAAGGAGGAGGGAGGCAGAGAAGGGGGAAGGGAAGGGAAGGAAAGAAGGGAGGGGGAAAGTAAGGAATTGCAATGTTAATTTCTGCCATGCATGGTGAATAAATATGAATGGATTTAAGTTTTGGAATCATGTTTGTACCACTAATTTATCATTCATTTGGGAGAACTGGTGATAAAAACAGTTAAACTGGTTTTAGTAGTTCTCCTTGCAAATGCTATTTTGTTTTTCCTATATTTTCTCCATATTTTTCCTTATATCTTATTTTAGTTTTCTAAAATCACCAGATAACCCAACACTCTGGGGAAAACAGTAGACCCTATACTGGCAGTACAAAATAGTGATTGCTAGGAGAAATTTTCAAAAAACAGCTGTCTTTCTCTCCCAGAAAATAGAAGTTAAGAAGAAAAATACCCATGGTATCCCATTACACCAAAGTCAGGCAGCAGAGGTATGTTATAGACCCTATCAGTCAAAGAATTTCAATTTGGGACAGTGGTGGTCCAGGAAGAGATCCTTCTCTGCTACTGCCCCAGCTCTGTGGAACATTCTGCTCCCTCCCAAACTGAGATGGCCCCACTGCCTTGACTTTCCCAATGGTGTGGAAAAAGTTGCTTGGGACACACAAGAGAAGCTTGCAGCCATGGGGCTGGCTATCAGACTTCCCCCATCTTTTAATTAATTTTTAACATAGCTTGCATTTTAAAATTTTTATATACTTTTAAATGTTTTCATTATTTTACCTGTACATCATCCAGAGTTCTTCTGTGAGAGATATGGGCAGTTTTAAAATTTGATTAACTAACTAACTAACTTAGTTCTTTATGCTCTCTAAGCTTGCTTGTTTTCTTGCAGACATTTCATTACCCTAACTAGGTAACATAATCAGAAATAAAATGAATAAATAATAAAAATAAATAATAAATACTAAAGGCAACGAAACTTTTTTTTACAATTATTATGAAGTTCCTGTGATGCATTGCTCTTTGCTCTCCCATTTTTCCTTAATCTTCTTTCATCAGATATATAGTATATAGTATTCATACTTCTATAAATTGGATTCAAACCAATTCTTTTAATCAAATTTAAATATTAATGTTGTAGAAATGTACCTATTCTAAATATTTCAAGGTACTTAAATATAATATTCATTTTCATATAATTACATTCAATTGTACATATTACATATTTGAAACTTATCATAAAAATGAATGTTTTGCCAACAACATTTATAGAAATATACTTTTACATTCATTTATTTGAATTTAAGTGGTGATTTATTTGTTATCCTTTACTAGAGGATTGGAAGTGTAGGTAAATAAAGATAACTTCTGTTGAACATCTTTTGTCTTTTGGTGAATTTTTGAAACTCAAAACATTAAACCATCACAGTTTGATCAAGAATGTTCAGCAGAAATAATATTTCAGCAATTTGCAGAAAGGAATTGTGTCAGAGGTGATATTCAGCTGATTCGCACTGGTTCAGGTGAACCGGTAGGAGAAATTTGGCCTGGGCCGCCGAGCCGATAGCGATCTTTGACTGGCCCTGCCCCCCACCCGCTCGATGCTCGCTTGCCCAGCCCATCCATTTGACACTCGCTCGCTCACTTGATGCTAGACTCGCACATCCCAGCCCTATATATGTTGCCTTCACTTTGCCATGCGGCCCACCTACTTGCCTCACGTCGTCAGTCACTTCTCACGTGACCTGACATCCCTGGTGCTATCACTTGTGAATGCCTAAGCTGACTTCGCCTTCAGTGGTGCCTGCAACCCAATGGAGCTGCCTCCTCCTGCCTACAGGTAAGTACTTGCTAGCCCCCCCCCCCCGCATCCCCGGGCTTATGTACCTTGCTGGCACTGCAGCCACATGGCTGCGGCCTTGCTTGCCGCCCCCAACCATCGTCCCTGGGCTTGCATAGTTCGCAAAGCTGCTGGTACTCAGCTGAGGCTTTGCTTCCCCCCCCCACCATGGACCCCGGGCTTGCCTGGCTGGCTAAGCCGCCTCGGCTCCTTCCCAGGTGGGCCTAGCTAACTAACTGCCCATGTCCACAGACTCCAGCTTACCTTCACAAGCAACTCCTGAATCCCGAGTGGCTGGTCGCCTGCCTGGCTGGAAATGGAAGGCATCCCACGGCTGCATCCAATCTCATCGGCGAGTACCTGAATCTGCCTCCAAGCCTTATGTCTTCAATTGGGTAAATGGCTGGGGTTTTTTATGTTTTTAAAAAATGAATGTGATAATTTTTTTAAAGGAAATTTTATTTTTTTTAGGAAATGTATTTTTTTTTTAGGAAATAGTGCCACATAAAATTTAGGAAATTTTAACTGCTTTTATATGTTGAGATTTGTACAGGTTTGTGAGCTCCTGCAGCTTGATGGGTTTTGATGTGTTTCTGATTGCCCTGGGTTTTGTTTTCCTGTTTTCTTGTGTTAATCTTGGTCCCAAATCTTTTGTCTTTCCTATACAGGGGGTTAATTTTGCCAGGAAAGAGGAAAAGGGGTGTTCCAGATGAGTTATTTTTAGCCTGATTCCCCTTATTTAATAAGTGTTCCTTTCAGCTGGTGCTTTTGCCTGGGGTTTTCTTAAAGGGGGAAGGGCTGGCTTGAGTTTCTTGGCACTGTTTTCTGAGGTTTCTGGTGCTGTGAGGTTTCTGAAACTGTCCTTTTGCGCTATACTTTCCACAATGCCTTGATAGTTTTTATTTCAGTGGCTTTCTCTTTCTTGTCCTTAGGGTTAGGGGAAAAATGGTTTTATCTCCAGTCTTTTGGGGGGAAATTGTTATTCTTTTGGTGTTTTCCTGGCACTGTCCTAGGGGTTTTTTTTTTTTTTGAGGGGGGAATGCTCCTGAAGTTATCTACACATCAATAATGATCAAATACTAATAATATTTGCTTATCCATTTTAGTGAACTTTCCTTAAATAATTGGTGTCTTCTTTTGTACTTTTAGATTTCTAACTTCTGTTTCTGTTAATTAGCCATTGATAAAACAAATCCCACATTAAAAAGTATTCAGTCTTCTCCTTAATTTTATTTGTTGATTTATTCATTTCTGCACATTCCAATATTTTTTCATTTTTTCATATCTTTGTTTTTCCACTGTTGTGCAAACACAATTCTAGCAGCTGTTAACATGTGTAAAATTAAATATGTATTTCCTTTAAAATACTCAACAAATTATTTCTGGTTTTAAATCCATATGTTGCTTTACCATTGTTTCTAACCATGACACCACTAACTCTTGAATAGCTACTTGTCTTGAATACAAGCTGACCTAAATACTGAACTGAATTCATATATGTTTTTTGAACTAAGTAACAAATTTCAGAAAAAGAATTCAGTATTGCTTTGTGAATGTACCTATGAAATTCATTTGTCTTGATCTAACTTCTTAGATGAAAAACTATATCTTTCTTGTTTGTTGGACCCCAATCACATCCTGAAAATACTGTACATTGTTGGGTGAAAACAGAGATCCCTTCTGTTACCTTTAGTCCTCAGCTTACAACCACAGTTGTGAATCCAAAGCACAATATTGTTTTATTTCTTTTGCAGTAGTAGTCTTTAACAGGATGAAAAGGCAATAGTTTGCCACTTTCTTCAGCAAAAAAACAAGATTGGAAAAATCAGATACAACAGAATTGGATCCAAAACCATCACAAGCACCAGAAGCACCACTGCTACCACTTGAACTTGGAGAAAGCAGCAAGAAATTGAAAATATTCCTAATCTTCCTGACTGCTGGACATTGCAACACTATAGCAACTTCCAAGAGAAGTATGAGGGACTGGAAGTTTCAAACAAAAAAATAGGTTGCAAGTACTGCGCAAAACATCACTTCGCAATAGAGAAAGGTGTTCATGTGCCCAAAGAATGGAAACATTTCAAGATTGAGGTAGCAGGAAAAACTAAAGAAGTACAACAAGCGTCACTTAGGGAAAAAATGAAATAACATTTTACATCAAAAACTCACACCATTTGAAAAGAGAACTTAAAACAAGGGAAGCAGGATGCTATAACAAAAGCAGTAGATAATTGAAAAATATTTATCTATTACTTGTAGAGTATTTATGACAGTTTACAATGCGGCACAAAGATGTAAACCATTTTCAAACATAGGAGAGGTAGAATTGGAAACTGAAATTGGAGTAGATCTGGGAGTAGGATTGCATACACTGTCAACTGCAGTGAAAATAGTTGATCTCATTGCAAAAGAAATTAAAACCAAAATGTTTACGAGCATTATTGAAAAGAATCTGAAAATATGTTTGATTATTGATGAAGCCTCAACACTATCATGCAAACCAGTTGTGATAGTTTTCATAAAAGTTGAGGATTCAGATAACCCACCAACTATTTTTGTTGAGCTTGTTGAATTGGTTATGGTATTGGTTATTGGTAATTATCATCAGTTATGGAAAGTTTATAAAATGTTGGGTTTACTATGGACTATCTACAAAAAATGTAATAGCATTTTGCTCTGATGGTGCCTGTCAGTCTCCACCTTTCCCTGCTTTGGCTGTCATAGAAATGGAGGGGGGGGGTTTAGGTAGCTGGGCTATGGATGAATCTAAGAAACGAAACCAATTCTTAAGTTGTTATCAGGCCAACGGACACTGCATTCCTGGATGCTGACACGCCCAGACGTGTGCTCCCACCTGACCTCTGGGAGACCTTTGGATTGGATGATTTACGGTGCACATTGGGAGGGGATGCTTTCTATATGTAACTTTCGTGCTTTTTGCCTCAGAATCCTGCTTTCCATGGTTGCGTTCATTTCATATCTAGTAAAAGTACCATACTTTATTTTATAATGAAGTCTGGGTTTTCCTTTCCTGGATACTGAAGGAAGCATACTCAACATTAAGCAGGATTCTCATCCTCAGCTATGCTGGACAACACCGAGGGGGCTGAAATCCACAGAATGTCTGATCAAGAAAGTGGGGGCAGATGGCTCAGTAATGTCTTCATGCCAGCCAGGAGAAGAGACCGCGCTGTGGATGGAGAATTTACAGCTGAGAGAGGAGCCAGACGAAGCCCGATGTTCGAAGGGAGTAGGAAGGTTGCCGGACTTGGGGAGGACCCCCCACGGAGTAACCAGCTCCAGACCCCGAAAAGGAGAGGCAGTGTGGCTGCAAGAGCAAAAAGAAAGCCTCGTGATGGCACAAGCACTACAACTCATCCACGATGTTGAAGAAAGCCGAAAAAAACGTGAGTTTTATGCAACCCCTGCAAGGAAGGGAAGAGAATACTCCAAAGTAAATCCAGAGGAAGGGGCTTGTGGGGGAGAGGAAGAAGGAGCTGGCGAAGGTACATCCCAGGCTTTGGGTGGTCAAGCGAGGGATGCAGCAGTCCAGGGACCCCCAGCCTTGCAGGCCCCACCCCGCAGATGCAAGAAACCGAAAATCCCCCCCCCCGCCTGGAAAATATGGAGGAGATTCGAAAACCCTGGGGCTTTTCTTAACCCAAGTGTGGAATCACATGCAAGACTGGGGGGAGGACTACCTGTTGGATGCAGCTTGAGTGAGATGTGTCACTAGCGCCTTAGAGGGAGTGGCAGCTGAATGCATGGTAGTCCTCCACAATAACAATTCCCCCCTGCTGTGTAATTACAACCAGTTCATGGCAGCTCTTAGGAGGCATTTTGAGGACCACCTAGCTGAGCGGAAGGCGAGACTCCGAATGAAGGGTATCCAGCAGGGCCGGAGATTGGTAGTGGAATACACCCAAGAATTTCGGGAGCTGGCACCATACATGACAGGGTGGTCAGAAATGGCTCTGCTGGAGAGTTTCAACGACGGACTAAATGAGGAAATCTACAAAGACTGTAGAGCACGGGGGGTCCCCGAAGATTTGCACAGTTGGTACATAGTAGCTGAGGATGCGGAAATCGAGATAGCCCAAAGTCGACTCCGAAGAGGGCGTGCTGGGGAGCCTTCATCCTCCTACTACCGCAAGGAAGCCCCAAAGATGGCGGAGTCCAAACCCAAGCCAAAACCCTTCACGTGTTTCAAGTGTGGCATGGAAGGTCACCGGGTTGCTGAGTGTTCCTCCAAGCCAGTGCCAAAACCTACCAGCAGAGGGCCTACGAAGACAGACAAAACATCGACAAAAGTTTGTGAAACTGCACTGGAAGGGGAAGTCGTTGAGTTCGCTCCCCGGGCCAAGGGTGAGTTGGGAACTCCAACCGATGCGGACGAAGAGAGACCAACTCCGACTCCGATGATTTGGTGAGTCACACTGAGGGACCCATGCTCATCCCCGTAGAATTAAGGGTGCCGTCCACAGGAGCCCACGCATGATGCCAGCCTTATTAGACTCTGGGTGCACCAGATGCATTATCAGCCCGAAAGTAGTAGAGGAGATGGGCCTGAGACTGAAAGCATTGAAAAGGCCTATTGCGTTTTCAATGCTTTCAGTCTCAGGCCCATCTAGCTAGATGGCTCGATGGCGGGGGGGGGGGCAACCAATTTTGTAACGGAACCCATTGAAATGAAATTAGGGGACCACGTAGAGACTCTCAGTTTTATTGTGGCCCCTAGCATGGAACGACCCCTTATACTTGGCCTGCCCTGGTTACGTAAATGGAACCCATGAGTTAACTGGAAAACGGGGGTTTTGTGCATTCGCACTAGGAACCCACCACTAGAGAGGGAAGAACCCCCCCTTGAGGGCGGAGAGGAGCACGAAGCAGAGATGGCAATAGACCACATTGAAGGGGAGGAGAAAATTCCAAAGGAGTATTGGGATCTCCGTGAAGTCTTTAGTGAGGCGGCCTCGGATGTGCTACCCCCGCACAGGGCTACGGACTGTACCATTGAGATACTCCCTGAAGTAAAGCTCCCTAAGCCAAAAATTTACCCAATGACCCCCCGTGAGCTGGGGGAATTACAAAATTTCATTGGCAAAAACCTAGAACGGGGTTTCATCCAACCAGTTAGACCACGGGTGGCCGCGCCAGTTCTGTTCCGGGAGAAGAAAGATGGTTCCTTTCGTCTAGTAGTTGATTATAGGAACTTAAACGCTATTTGCATGGAAAATGTCTACCCCTTACCCCTCAGAAAGGACATGCTAGCTCACTTAGGGAAGGGAAAAGTTTTCACCAAACTGGACTTACGGGAAGCTTACTACAGAGTGCAAATTAAGGAGGGGGATGAATGGAAAACTGTATTTAACTGCCCGCTGGGATGTTTCCAGTTCCGAGTACTCCCTTTTGGTCTACAAGGAGCTCCTGCGGTATTCATGCAATTGATCAATGAAGTTTTGCATGAGCATTTGTACAAGGGGGTACTGGTTTATTTGGATGACATTCTCATCTACTCTGAGAACATGGCCGACTACGTGAAATTAGTGCACACCGTCCTGAAAAAGCTCAGGGCTGCTGAACTGTATGCAAAACTTTCTAAGTGCGAATTCCACCAAACCAAAATTGACTATCTTGGATATCACATCTCCCAGGGGGGAATAGAAATGGACCCTGCGAAGGTTCGGGTGGTGTTGGAATGGATGGCACCACGCACCCGCAAGCAATTACAAAGTTTTTTGGGGTTTGCTAACTTTTATCGACAGTTCATCCCCTCGTTCGCTAAAATCACACTGCCAATAACTAATCTCCTGAAAACCAAAGATGAAGAAAAACCAAAACCCTCCAGACCTCTGGAATGGACTATGGACTGCCAGGCAGCATTTGAAAAGTTGAAACGGCTGTTTGCTGCCGAACCAGTCCTCAAACACCCAGACATGGATGAACATTTTGTAGTACAGGCAGATGCCAGTGACGTCGCAGTAGGAACCATACTTCTGCAAAAGAATGCAGATGGAAAACTACAGCCTTGTGCCTACATGTCCTGGAAACTGTCCGAAACTGAAAGGAGACGGGCCATATGGGAGAAAGAAGCTTTTGCTGTACGCTGGGCACTTCTAACCTGGAGACAATTTCTCGAAGGAGCTAAGCATCCTTTTGAAGTATGGACTGATCATAAAAATCTCGAGGCTTAAAAAACCCCACGTTGGGGTTGTCGTCAAAACAAGTTCGCTGGGCCCAACACTTCAACCGTTTTAACTTCACCTTGCGCTACCTCCCTGGTGGGAAGAACTTCATGGCAGATGCTCTGTCCAGATTGCCTCAATACAACAGCACCAGGGAGGAGGTGGTTTGTCCAATTGTCCCTTCAGCCCAACTGGCAGCACCAGTGACTACCAGAGCACAGTCGAAGAGCAACCCAAGCCTCTTGGGTGATTTGCTCCAGAAATTACAAGAGACTTTGAAAACCGACGAGTGGTTCCAAGCCCACTCAAATGAATGCACACTTCGTGATGGTCTAGCTTGGATTGGAGCTAAATTATATGTTCCAGCCAGCCTACGAGTAACAGTTCTGCAGCCCGCTCATGACTCCAAAGTGGCGGGGCACTTTGGATTTGTCAAAACCTTACATCTTGTCAAAAGGCAGTTCTGGTGGCCTGCACTCAAAAAGGACACAGAGGCATATGTAGCGATCCGTCCAGTGTGTGCCTTAGCTAAGAGACCTCCAGGGAAGTCACCTGTTCTACTCCAAAGTGTAGCCAGACCCACCGCCCCTTGGAAGGAAATATCCATGGATTTCATTGTAGACCTTCCAGAAAGTGGGGGGTGCACAGTTATATGGGTAGTGATTGATTTGTTTTCCAAACAGGTGCACTTTATCCCATGTTCTAAGATCCCATCAGCAAAAAACCTTGCTAAAATGTTCATTCAACATGTATATAGACTACATGGAGCTCCGAAATGTATAATTTCAGACAGGGAGTACAATTCACCTCCAACTTTTGGAAAGAGTTCCTGATGCCGATAGGCTCCGCCCAGAGGTTAAGCTCCGCCCATCACCCCCAGACCAATGGGGCCTGTGAAAGAACCAATGTCGTATTAGAACAGTATCTGAGGTGTTATATAAATTACCAGCAAGATAACTGGGTAGATTTGCTGCCATTTGCAGAGGTGGCATATAATAATTCCATACATAGCAGCACAAGGTTCACTCCGTTCAAGGTGGCTTCTGGCCAGGAATTTGTGCCAATCCCAGAGCTACCTCAAGATAACCCACAGAACCCTTCTCTGATTGAGTGGATCGAACAGTTACGAGGGACTTGGGCAGTAACCCGAAAAGCTTTAGATGACGCTCACCAAGCTCATAAAACCCAAGCCAACAAAAGGAGGTGCCCTGCGCATGTTTATGAAGTGGGAGACATGGTTTATCTTTCTACCAAATATTTGCAAACTCCTCAAAAATCAAAAAAGCTTGGGCCTAAGTATGTGGGGCCTTTCCCCGTTACTCGGATCATTAACCCAGTAACAGTTGAATTAGATTTATCCAAGAATTTGCGACGGATTCATCCAGTGTTTCATGTTAGCTTACTGAAACTGGAACATTCGACCCCTCTACGTCCAGCCAAAGAACCTCCTCCCGTTCCCATCCTCATTGAAGGGGAACAACATTTTGAAGTTAAGGAAATTTTGGACTCTAGAAAACATCATGGTAAAGTGCAGTATCTGGTGGCCTTCCCGTTATCACAGGCTGAATGGGTGAATAAACGTGATGTTCGGGCACCTAAAAAAGTGCAATTGTTTCACACCAAATACCCTGATAAACCTTAAGTAATGATAGTTATTAATTGTTGTGATATTACCTCTTTTTCTCTCTGTTTCAGGACTAGAGGTCCTGAAGGCCCCCCTTCTGAAGGGGGGCCAAATGTCAGCCTCCGCCTTTCCCTGCTTTGGCTGTCATAGAAATGGAGGGAGGGGGGGTTTAGGTAGCTGGGCTATGGATGAATCTAAGAAACGAAACCAATTCTTAAGTTGTTATCAGGCCAA
Organism: Masticophis lateralis; assembly: GCA_030761175.1. Taxonomy (NCBI): domain Eukaryota; kingdom Metazoa; phylum Chordata; class Lepidosauria; order Squamata; family Colubridae; genus Masticophis; species Masticophis lateralis. The sequence goes on along the minus strand of JAUDYJ010000007.1, from coordinate 22,897,412 downwards.
CGGACACTGCATTCCTGGATGCTGACACGGCCAGATGTGTGCTCCCACCTGACCTCTGGGAGACCTTTGGATTGGATGATTTACGGTGGACATTGGGAGGGGATGCGTTCTATATGTAACTTTCGCGCTTTTTGCCTCAGAATCCTGCTTTCCATGGTTGCGTTCATTTCATATCTAGTAAACGTACTATACTTTACTCTATGATGAAGTCTGGGTTTTCCTTTCCTGGATACTGAAGGACGCATACTCGACAGTGCCAGTGTTACGCTTGGGAGAAAATCTGGAGTGAGCACTAGAATAGCAAAACAGTTTCCAAACTTCATAATATGGCACTGCTTAAACCATCACATCCCACCTGTTTTAGATGACTCCATAAAGGACATTAAGCAACTAAATCATTTTAAAATATTTATTGACAAGATACACATCACTTTTCATAAATCCTGTAAGAGCCAATTGGAACTTTTCAACATATCTGAACAACTTGGAATTGAAATCATAAAGATTGGAGGAGTTTTGGGACCAAGATGGGATACCTGTAGTTTAAGGTCAACCCTAGCTGTGTGGCATGCCTATCCAGTGCTACATCAGTATTTTCATGCAAATGAAAAATACTCAGATATGGCTGCCCATCTTGAAAATATATACATTTTATAAGTGATTTGGCATTGATGATCGATATTCCAAATGAAATTTCTCTTCTGTCAAATGCACTTCAAGGAAGAAATACCGACATCATAAAGGCTGAAAAACGTGCGCTAAGATCAGTTAAAGCATTTGAAATGCTTAGACAGGGAAGGGGTCCATCCGAAAAAAAGGTTGATGGATTAATTACTTCAGAAACCTTCAAAAATATAAAATTCGTACAAAATCATTGATTTGTTGGACTTCCTCAGGAAAGACTTTTGGAAAGCATCATAACAAATTTGAAGAAAAGACTAATGGATTCTGAGCATTTAAAAACAGGTAACCAATTGCAAGACACGAATAAATTACAATTTCTCAATTATTTGGAGCTAGATTCCTGGAATATTGGAGAAGTAGTAGTTCCATAGAAAGCAACTGAAGAACAATTGCTTGAATTTAGTGACATTTCAAATTATGAAATCAATATTAATGATTATCGGGATTTTGTAGAAAATATTTTAAAAGATTCCAAGAACTATGCAATTTCTGATAGTATTAAAAAGTTAAAGATATTGTCAGAACAATTGTTATAAATTAAGCAGAAGTGGAAAGAGGTTTTTCAAAAATGAACCTCGTATGTTCAGAACACAGAACCTGCCTGTTTCCAACATAACCAACCTGATGGCCACTAGTGTAATTGGCCTACCTCTAAAAGAATGGGACCCTGGGGGAGGCGTGGCCAACGTCCTGGTGGCAAGATTCCTTGGATGCTCCCAAGGGGTCGTCAATATCTCCGCTGTCCAAAGGTCCTCGGTGACCTAAGTCACCCTATAGGGACAACAAACAAGAGGAGCACAGGGAGATCGCAATCTCCCTGGAAAGACCGGAAGAAGCTCCTCAAATCAGACAGGGTGGAAAGTGACCTAGAAGTTGCTAAAAAGCTGAGACAGCTGTAACAAAAGAGAAAGGAAAGAGACAGCCTGTGACATTGAGGTGAGGATTTATTTTTATTTTTTTTACTATGTTCTGAGTCTTTTTTCTTGATTCACCTGAAAGATTGATAGGGTGGAAAAGATTGGCTGAGCGAGGAGTGGGAGCGGGTATGTATCCACATTCACATCCAGATACTTTGGCCATGAAGAAGGTGGAAGAAAGCATTTTAGATACTTTACCAGACTTTGAGTGAAGGGGAAAAAAAACTTGAAGATTTGAAATTGGCTTAAAAAAGGAATTGGATACTAAGTCTTTGATTGAACTGAATGAACGATATTTTGCTTATGAACGGGATATAAGAGAAAGTAATTGGTGAAAGAAACTTTGTAACAACTGTAAAAAGACAAAAGTATGGATTTAATATTAAAAGTTAACTTGCAGTGTCATCTAGTGGCAGAAGGAAAAAAGACATATATTTTTGAAGAAACCTTGACATTTTGAATAGAAGATAATAGAACAGCTGTGAAGATTAGACTGAAACTTGCATTTGAACTTCCTTTCTTTTTTCTGAGCTTTTGGATTTCTGATTTTTTGGATTACAATTTTTTTTATTATCTCTTATTTTTTGGGTTGACTAGTTTTATGTTTTGAGAATTGCTGATGGAAAAAGACTTTAGACTCACTCCTTTTTTTCTTTCTCTCTATATATTTAGAGGTTTTTTTCCCCACTGGATTTAATGGAATTGGATTTTAAAATATTTTTCCCTTGGATTAAGACTTGAAGAGTCAGAAGAAACCTATTTTAAATTATTCTATTTCTTGTTGGTTTTTATTATCTTCTCTTTTTTCTTTCTTTTTTTTCTTTTTCCAAACCCACTTTCTTTTGGATTTTTGACTGTATTATTATTGTTTTAAAACTTTTGGAGGGTGAAGGTTGTTGGAAATCTTGGTTTTTTTTCTCATTTTTTTTGTTTTATTTTGTGTTCTCTTTTTTTCATCTCCACATAACTTTATTTTATTTTAGTCCCTTGGGGTTGGGCGGCATAGAAATGTGATAAATTAAATTAAATTAAATTAAATTAAATTAAATTAAATTAAATTAAATTAAATTAAATTATTAAATTAAATTAAATTAAATTAAATTATTAAATTAAATTAAATTAAATTAAATTAAATTAAATTAAATTAAATTAAATTATTAAATTAAATTAAATTAAATTAACTAATTCAACAATCAGTTGAATTAGAATTGAATTAGATATTTGGATTACAAATAAACTGCAAGTAGAATACAAAGTATTTGAGAAGAAGAGAAATGAAGAAATTTACACAGCCAGTACCAAGCCCCTCAGCGCCAGAAAAACAGAAAAATCCAGAGATGATGGAATTATGAAATTTTATGCAATCACTTCATGATGATATAAAACAGGAATTAAAAGAAATGAAAGAAATGATGAGGAAAAATGAGGAGAGGTTTCAGAAAGTAGAAGAAAAAATAGAAATGACAGAAAAAAAGTTGAGAAGCTGGAAGAGAAATTGGTTTCAACAGACAAGTCACAAGAAAAAACAATTATCCTATTGCAGATGGAGCATTCTGACTTTTACTTAAGATTTCAAAACGGAGAGGAAGAAAAAGGAGAAAATTTACATGAAGTATTTGCAGAGGTTCTGCCTGAGGCTTTGGAACAACCCAAGGAAGAGATATTAAACTAGATTGATGAAGCATTTAGAGTCTACACTAGATATGCAATAAGGAATAAACTCCCAAGAGCAGTGCATGTAAGATTTACAAAGAGGGCAAAGAAAACAGAAATATTACAAGCAGCAAGAATTACAACACTGAAATATAAAGATAAAGAACTTGTGGTATTAAGACAAATACCTATAAGAGTTAGAGATTTGAGAAGAGAGTATCCATTGCTAATGAAATTCTTAATAAACAAAGGAGTGAGTTTTAGATGACTAATACCTGAAGGAATTATGGTGACATAGCAAGAACAATGATATAGATTGGACATGCTTGAAAAAGCAAAATTATTACATCAACAATTTTGTGGACCCTTGGAGGAAGATTTGGGAGTTGTAGGTGGGACAAAAGAGAAAGAGGAAGATAAAGATGACAAGGAAAAAGCAAAAGAGGAAAAAGCGTTAAGAGAGGGAGCTAGAACCAAAGACCCAATGGAACAAAGAGAGAGAAGAGTGATGAAATTAAAAACTAGTAATAAGTAAAACATGGAACAAGAAATTAAAGCAATTTCTTTAAATGTAAATGGACTGAATGCAGCAATAAAAAGAAAGAGAACATTGGCTAAATTAAACACTTTGATTTATATTTGATTTATATGTTTACAAGAAGTACATACTAGAAAACAACATTTAAAATTGCTACAATATCCAAAATTAGGACTCTTATTTACAACATTGACACATCAAAGTTAAAGAGGTGTGATATTGTACATTAAAGGAAAATTAGAACCCATGTTAATTTTTGAAGGAAAATTAACCTTGAGGAAGGTAGGATTTTGATGGTGGAAATAAAAATGAACTTTAAACAAATACTTTTGATAGCACTATATGCACCGAATGAAAAACAAGAATTTTATCAGAAACTACACAAGAAAATTATAGAGTTGGACTATGAAAATATATGTATAATGGGAGATTTCAATGTGATAATAGATGCAGGCTTGGACTATAAAACAATGAAGGTAAATAAAAAGCCTAGAAGTACATTGCTGAAATTGTTTTTCACAATGATAGAAGAATTAAGTATTCAAGATATTTGGAGACAAAAATACTTGAAAGAGAGACAATACAGTTTCTAATCAAATATACATATATCATGGTCAGCAGAAGTGGAAAGGGGTTTTTCAAAAATGAACCTCATATGTTCAGAACACAGAACCCACCTGTTTCCAACATAACCAACCTGATGACCATTAGTGTATTTGGCCCAGGGTGGATAAAAATCAATGATTTTAAAAAAAAATCAGATTTTTTTTATTTAAATCAGATTATTTTAAATAAAATGCTTTTTGAAGAAAATATATTACCATCCAAAGGTTATTCCATCATGAAATAAAGATTAGTTTTTTAATTATGTAGAATAAGGCTGTATATGTTTAATTTTTTTGGTAAATAAATTCCATTAATCCATTCACAATGTCATGCTCTTTCAGAGGTTTTTGTAAGATTTTTGGGCATTTCTCTGCCTACAAGATATTATCACAGATGCTTGGTTTACTTTTGTAGTTCTCAAAACTGAATTTGACTCAGCAGAGATCACATGCCTCTTCTTCACAGCAAAAATGTTATAACATGAACAGAGTTGAGAAAAAGACCTTAATCCTATTGTTCTACAAACCTATGAATACAGAAATAATCCCTTCAGTGCTAAGTTTCAAGAAGTTCAGTGAATAGAATAGAAACAATATTTTTCTGATTGTTTGGAGTGGAATAGATCTACACAAGAAGAAAGTGAAACTAAGTATGAGGAGGAAGGGGCAAGCAGACAAGCAGTACAAAATGAAAGTGAAATTTTCTGAGCACAATACTGCACAGCCATAGACAGATAAGTCTTTGGATCTTTTTGTGTGTATGACCTGGGGTTTATCACATTCTTTCCTTGGAGGAAAAAACTTACAATGGCAGCAGGCCATAAAAGAGACCCAGTTTGGCAATATTTGAATGAAGTTCCTTTACCTATCGGTAAGGCAGGCATGCGTGCAAACTGCAAACACTGCAGCAAAGAACTGCAAGGCCTGGTGGCCCGAATGAGGCAACATCATGAGAAGTGCTGTGATGAAGATGACCAAAGAAACACATTTGAACAGGCAGGATCTTCAGGTTGGTAAACGTTTTTATTGAATCATATTTCTAAAGACTGCCTTGAACTGTCATGTTTGAGCAAAATTATATTTCTTATTATTACTGCATGTTACTGTCATTTGGTACAGTTATGAAGAAAAGCAAATATTCTTTTAGGGGCAGTGCTGTGTACAATAAGCAGAAATTGTATAAACAATAAAATAACAGCACTGTCTTTTTTGTTTAGGGGAATTCATGGATTCTGGAAACTATCTACCTTCAAGAACATCATCCTCCTGTTCTACAGTTTCAGAGTTATCCATCCAGGATAGTGCTTCATTAGTATCATCATCATCAGACACCCACAGCCACATATCACTATCACCTAAAAGAAAGAAAAAAACCCTTCCCTCCTGGAACCACCATAGATAAGTTTGTGATAAAAACTAGATTAGAAAAAGAGTTAATTGATGAAAAAGTTGCCCAGTTTGTTTATGCAACAAACTCTTCTTTCTGTCTGACTGAGAACCCACATTTCATTAATGTGGTTCAGTCACTGAGACCAGAATACAGTCCACCCAGCAGAGCAGATGTTGCAGGGAAACTAATGGATAAAGTATATGACAGAGAAATGGAGCAATTTGCAACAGCTCTGGAGGGTAGAATTGTTAACCTAAGTATTGGTGGATGGAGTAATGTCCACAATGATCCTATTGTATGTGCTTGTATAACAACAGAAGAAGGGAAAGTCTTCGTTGCACAAACAATTGATATGTCAGGAAATGCACACACAGCAGAATACTTACAAGAAGTGGCAGTAAAAACTATAACAACATGTGAACAAAAATTCAAATGTCTAGTACGCAGTTTGGTCACAGATAATCCTGCAAATGTATCCAAGATGAGAAGAAATTTAGAAGAGCAGGAAGGGAATACAAGCTAATAACATATGGTTGCAGTGCTCATTTGCTGCACCTCTTAGCCAAAGACTTAGAAATAAAGACTAATGTTGTTGAAACTGCTAAATACTTCTGTAACAATCATTTTGCTGCAGCAGCTCTGAAAAGGATGGGTGGAACCAAGCTAACACTCCCACAAGATGTTAGATGGAACTCTGTGGTGGACTGTTTTGAGCAGTAAATCAAGAATTGGCCTATTCTGATGACAGTTTGTGAAGAAAATCGAGATAAAATAGATGGCACTGTCATGGCCAAAATCCTCAACATTGGGCTTAAGAGAAATATTGAATATATGCTGAGCATCCTGAAACCCATCTCTGAAGCTTTAAACAAAATACAGAAAAATAGCTGTTTTATTGCTGATGCTGTTGAAATTTGGAAGGAACTGAGTGAACACTTAAAAACAGAAGTACCCATGGACAGAATTAAATTACAAGCATTAAAAAAACGAATGGGACAAGTACTGTCTCCAGCTCATTTTTTGGCAAATATTGTCAATATCCAGTATCAGGGTCAAAACTTAAGTGCTGAGGAAGAGGAGTTAGCTATGACATGGGTATCCAGCAATCATCCATCTGTAATGCCAACTATAATAAATTTCAAAGCTAAGGGGGAACCATTCAAGAAATATATGTTTGCTGAAGATATTTTAAAGAAAGTCACACCAGTGAACTGGTGGAAGTCACTTAAGCACTTGGATTTAGAGACTGTTCAAGTAATGATTTCACTTTTAACAGCAGTAGGTTCTTCTGCAGGCGCCAGGCGTTGAAAGAATATTCTCTTCCTTTGGACTCATTCATTCTAAATTGAGAAATCGTTTGGGACCTGATAAAGCAGGAAAGCTTGTTTTTCTTTTCCAGATTATGTACAAAGAAGAAGATGAAGATGACGAGTGAGCTACAGAGGACAATATTTAAGTTTTTCATGTGTAGGCTGGGCTGACAGTCTAAGTTTCTTAAAATATATATATTTTGTTTAGCCAAATTAGTTAACAAACATGGATGTTTGTTTAAGCAAATAACATATGCTGTAATGTTATTGTTTCAGTTGAATAAATCTATTTAAATTGTTATTATTAAGATAATTATTATTTTTCTCTTTCCTAAGTCAACAGAAAAGTTGTCCAAATATGAATGATTAACCTATTAAACTGGGGATAAAAAAACTAATATGAAAAGTTGTTATTCTAAAAATCTTCATCTACTTCATCGTGATTTAAATCAGTTTGATTTAAATCAAATCCACCCTGATTTGGCCTACCTCTAAAAGAATGGGACCCTATTCCTACCATCAAAAAATGGTTAAGAGCACATCTTCACACAGCTGATGATTCGATAGTTAAGAGTAAGAAAAGTGCAAGTGAGGAGGGTGCCAATGAAAGAACAATGTGGAAACATCTTAAAGTTAAAAGACAAATAACACTTTTATGTAAGTACTTGTGTACCTTTTTTATTGCTTTATTCTTATTTAAGTAGTAAGTGCATGAAATTAAAAACTTCCTTTTTGTATATCTTCTTTTTGCAAAGCATTCATTAGGGCAAAAAAGTCAGTGATGTTGAAGACACACAACACTTTTATCGTTCTTATGTAAGTACTTGTGTACCTCCTTTTTTGTTTTGTGTACTTATTTTATTCCTATTTAAGTAGTAAGTGCACGAAGTAATAAACTACCTTTTTGTATATCTTCTTTTTGTAGGTCATTCATTGGGGCAAAGAAGTCAGTGATGTCGACTTGGCCATGCCCACCCAGTCACATGACCGCCAAACCATGCCCACCCAGTCACATGACCAGCAAGCCATGCTCCCAGTCACATGACCACCAAGCCATGCCCACCAAACAACCCATGCCCACAGAACCGGTAGTAAAAATTTTTGAATCCCACCACTGAATTGTGTGATGCAAAAACCCAAAAACCCACAGCTCACAAAGCAAACACCATTTCAGGGTACAAACAATTATTATTCATTGTATTTGCTCATAGAAATGTGTTGGATAGGTGAGGTTACAAATGGATCTTTAATAAGATTGAAGTGTAAAAATTAAGAGCCTGGATAGCTCAACAGGCTAAAAGCAGACTAAACTGCTGTTAACTAGCACCAGTTGCCTGCAATTACTGCAAGTTCGAATCTCACCAGGCTCAAGGTTGACTCAGCCTTCCATCCTTCCGAGGTAGGTAAAATGAGGACCAGATTGTGGGGGCAATAAGTTGACTTTGTATAAAAAAGAACACCGCTTGCGGGGGGGAGGTGGGGGCGAAAGCCCTACTAAGCAGGTATATACAAAAGTATGAAGGCTGTTGCTTAACACACTGTAAGCTGCCCTGAGTCTCTAGAGAAGGGTGGCATATAAATTGAACCAATAAATAAATAAATAAAAACATATGATTTATCTATTTGCTATTGTCATATTCCAGAATTTCTTTCTAGCTTTCCAATCTAGCCTATATTTATCTAGCCATCCAAGTCCAATCCTTTATTTAAAATCAGGCATTAAGACCAGCTAAATATAACTGGATGCTATAACCTCAAAGATCCTTCCATTTATTTTTGATGTTTAGCCATTAAGACACCATACAAAATTTAGAGGGGCCCATGACTAAAGGAAATTGTCTATCTATCTTTCCTAATCTTTTTCATACTAGTTATCATCATATGGAAAAGATTATAACTATTTTTTTAACAGATAGGAAAACTATCAGGAAGACCAGCTCCTTTTTGTTAAATAGCCCTATTTTCTTTAAGACATACTACCATTTTTGGAAATGTTAAAAAATACCTTATGTTAATGTTAAAATGTTAAAAAATGTTAAAAAATACCTTAATAAAATCTTGAACTTGATGTTGGCCATTTCCCATTTAAATTTCCTAAATGCAGACTACAAACTTCCCATCAAAATTTGCTAAACACAGACTACTTTTTCACATTCCACATTTCCTCATTGTCTTAAAAGATAAATTTTATTCAACTCTTATAATTTTTTTAAAATTAGATTTATATGCCGCCCTTCTCCGAAGACTCAGAGCAGCTTACAATGCGTTAAGCAATAGCCTTCATACTTTTATATATTTTATACAAAGTCAGCTTATTGCCCCCACAAACCGGGTCCTCAATTTACCTATCACCAAGGCTCGTTAGCAGAAATCAAGCTCAACCATTAATTCATTCATCAAATTAATATGGCCATATATTTCACAAAAAAGTGACCCTGGGCAGCATACAATAAATCTGTAAAATTCAATATATAAAAATAATTATTATTCAAAAAACATCAAATAATCAAAATTTTAAGAGATGGTAGCAGATATCAACAATAATGGAGCCACCTCAGTACCTCACTTGTCCCTTCCAGGACTGATGGCATAACCTGGTTTTGAGGAGCCTCCAGAAAATCACCAGGGATGGAAACAGCCTCATTTCAGGGGGCAGGATGTTCCATAATGCATATGCCACAGCAGAAAAGGCCATCTTCCTGGGCCAATTGTAGATGCCTAGTAGATGGGACCCATAATATGCCTCTTCTATTGGATCTGATTGAAAAGGCAAGTATATTTGGGAGAGACCAGACAATCTATCAAGGCAAGTATGCTGTTTTCCAGGGGCAAAGATCAACAATTTGACAGAGAATTACTAAAATAATAAAATCCACAGATTATTATTCTTTTCTCCTCTTTCATTTGGGGATGAATGATACAACAAAGAACCTGAAAAAAAAATCAAGAAACTATGAGCAGCTGGACGTGAAAGCCAAAGAGATAGCAGCAGAGGTGGTTTTTTATCGTACTTCCAGCACAAGGTTAACATCCAATGAAGGAATGGATGATTTTAGAAGTAAACCTCTGGCCTCTGTGATGGTGCCATTAAGAGAATTTTGGATTCCTAGAGCATGGTCTATATCAGTGGTCCCCAACTTTTCTGGATCTATAGATCACTGACAGGCGGCAGCAGCAGCAGGGGATGGATGCAGAAAGGGGATGGTTTCATGTGTGCATGTGCGCTTGCACAAATGCAGCTTTCTGTGCTTGCCTGCCACGGATCAGGTCTACATTACCTTCATGAAGGGCTTCTGGCAGAGGATAATCTACACCTCACAAAAACGGGGAAGAAACATGTTTGGAAAACAACTGGCTCAACATATCCAAAGAGTTTTAAACTAAAACTGAAACAGGAGGGAGACTAGTCTTTAAGATCTAATCCCAAACATAAACCTCAAAATGACCAATCAAACAATGAGATAAGAAGTAGTGAAAAGGAAGGGGAAGTTAGATATAAAACAGGAAATGTAGGAAGCAAGTGTAAGGTCAGTCAAAAAGGACTGAGATGCCTATACACTAATGCTCAAACAGGGCAGACTTGAAGCCCTAGTACATGAGGGCAGGTACTACAGGTGGGATGAAACTGTTAACTGGAACGTACTGCTAGAAGGATTTAAAATGTTTTTTTAAAAAAGAATCACATGTAAAAGGTGGAGTTGGAGTTGCATTATATATAAAAAATAACTACACCGCTACAGAAATACACAAAACCAAGGATGAAAGCCTTCTTGGATGAATTTGCATTAATATAAAAGGTAAAAAAACTGACATTGCCCTAGATGTATACTGCAGACCACCAAACCACACAAAGAAAACAGAAGAACTTTTGTTAATCAGTTAGCTACATACCACACTAGAAATAGGGACTTTAACTACTCTGATATTAATTGGGAGACAAACTCTGACCAAGTGGAGATGAAACGGATTCCTGACAAACCTAGCTGAGAATTTTGTTATCCAAAAGATAGAGGAGGGAACTAGAGAGTCATCTATATTGAATTTAATTCTTACTAATAGGAATGAAATGATAGAAGGGATTGAAATTGCAGGAAACTTGGGGGAGCATAAACATGTCATACCAGAATTCAACACAATGCAGGCACAAGTAATCAAGAAAGTCAAACTACTGTCTTAGAATTTATAGAAATCCTAAAGTGGAAAATAAGAGCTTGGGAAACTCTGAAATATGAGATTATAAAAGCCTACTATAGCATAATACCACTGAGAAAGAAAAACAAGAGACCTTAGATGAAACCAGGATGATTGCATGAGAAGCAAAAATGACAAATATAAAAAAATGGAAAGAGGGACATGACTAAAACAGAATATCAGCAAATAACCCAAATCTGTAAGGCTGAAGTCAGGAAAGCAAAGGCTCAGAATGAACTAAGACATGCAACAAATCCTAAAAATAATTTTTAAAAAGTTTCTGCAAGGAGTAAAAATCAAAACAGGCAAGAAAATGGTAAGAGAATACTTATCCAATCTAAACAAGTTTAATCATCAGGACCAAATGGATTACCTCCCATGATTCAGAATCACTTAAAAAAAAAGCTCCTGAAGTACTGGGGAACTACCAGAAAATTGGAAAGAATTGATGTGGTTCCAATCTTCAAAAAGGGAAAAAATGGATCCAGGAAACTACAGACTAATCAGCCTGACATCCATACCAGCGAAAATCCTGGAAAAGGTAATCAAGCAGTGGATTTGCAAGCATCTAGAAAAGAGCAAAGCAATTACTACAAGCCAACATGGGTTTGTTAAAAACAGATCGTGTCAGACAAACCCTATTTCCTATTTTGACAAGGTGACTAAATAGATAGATTGGGAAATGCTGTGGGCATAGTTTATTAGACATCATTAAGCATTTGACACAGTCTATTTCAAGGTTCTATAGAAAATTGTGGAATAGATAGCATCACTACCAGATGGATTTGCAACTGGCTGATCTACTGCATTCAATGTATAATCCTTAATGGAAATACATTTACATGGAGGGAAACATACAGTGAAGTACCAATATTCTTCAACTTCTTCATGAATGATATAGATGAGGGGATAGAAGGGGAACTCATCAAATTTGCAGATGACACCAATCTGTGGGGAATTGCCAATACTTTAGAAGAAAGGATTGTGACAGACTTGAGCACTTGGCCCTATCCAACACGATGCAGTTCGGTAGTGTGAAAAGTAAGGTCCTGCACCTAGGCAGGAAAAACCAAATGCACATATATACAGTAGGTGAAAGCAGTGGAGGTAACAGTAACAGAGTTAGAAGGTCATCTAGTTCAACTACTTGCTCTTGCAGGAGACCTATACTATTTCTGATTAATGGCCTCTTTGTAAAAGCCTCTAGTGATGGGGCACACACAACTTCCAAAGGCAATTTGTTCTAGAAACCTTGAGAGGGATCTAGGTGTCCTACTAATGAGTATTAAATATGAGTCAGCAGTGTGCTGCAGCTGCCAAAAAAGTCAATGCAATCCCAGGATGGATTTATTTTCCAAAGCACCTAAGACCAGGACAAGAAGTAATAGGTGGAAGATCATCAAAGAGAGATCCAAACTAGAAGTAAAAATTTCCTGTCAGTAAGAACAATCAGTCAGTGGATTGTGCTTTGCCTCCAGAAGTTGTGGCTGCTCCATTTCTGGAGGTTTTGAAGAAGAGATTGGACAACCATTTTCTAGAATGGTATAGGACAGGGGTGAAATGTAAAATTTGTTACTACTGGTTCTGTGGGCGTGGCTTGGTGGTGGGGGTAATGTGACTGGGTGGGCATGGCCAACTTTTTTTAAAAAACTTTTTAAAGCATTTTTTCTAATGCTTTGAAAAGCCTCTGCCAATTAGGAAACTCAGCTGGGATTATCAGAGAGGCATTTTAAAAAATATCTCTCTGCTGATCAGGAAACTCAGCTGGGATCGTCAGAGACTTTTCAAAGCATTTTGTTTACCACCTCTTTGGCCAAGAGGTTGCAGAAAAAAATGCTTTGAAAAGCCTCTGACTATCCCAGCTGAGCCGTGCAATCATCAAAGGCTTTTTTTTTTACTTTTAAAAGCATTTATTCGTCGGAAGTGGTTGTAGAACAAATGCTTTTAAAAGAAAAAAAAAAAGCCTCTGATAATCCTGTGGCTCAGCTGGGCATGGGGGGGGGGGGCGTAGAGATTTTTGCTACCAGTTCTCCGAACCACCCGCTGCCATTGCTACCGGATCAGGCGAACTGCTCCGAACCGGGAGCATTTCACCCCTGGTATAGGGTCTCTTGCTTGGGCAGAAGGTTGGACTAGATGACCTACAAGGTCCCTTCCTCTTGTTATTTTGTTATTCCTACTGCTAATATTAGTTCAGACATGCATCTCAGATCTATTAATACAAGACATTGTTATTCTGCATATTAAAAATGGCTACTGTTGTGGCCCCGTCCTCTGAGCCTATCCCATTGGAGGAAGGAAGCTCTGAGCAGGAGGAAGAGGAGCCAGCCAGATCTCCCAGCCCCCCCCCCCTGGCACCGTCTCAGGTGCCAGCTGAAAGAGAGCCAAGTAGTGGGGAAACAGGTGTCTCAGATGAGAGTGAGGAAGAGACGTCATTCCTGGACGCACGCCAAAGAAGGCGAGAGAAAAGATTATTGCAGCTGCGGCGTATGAGGAAATAGATCTGAGTCACTGATTGGAGTCATAGGATCAGTGAGTCACTGGACCACACCCAGAAGCCTATCTATATAAGCCAGGCCAGTGGGTCAAGAAGTTGTGACGAACAAAGCTAAACAAACATAGCAACCTCGTAGTCTTGGAAGCTAGATGAACGGCAAAGCTACGTAGGTGATTTTCTTGTTTGTGTAACCTAATAAAGTCCTTGGCAGACGGTGTGCATATCGCTGCCAAGGTTGAGATAAGAACTGTGGAGTGTGCCAAGTGATTGTTAACCCTCGGCTGGCTGTGTTTTTGTGGGTCTTTGAAGGGGGAGGACAGATCATCTTGTTCGTCACCCAAAACTCCATCGTTAACCCACGATGGACCAACAGCTGCAGCAGCAGGTACAGCAGATGCTGGAGGCCAATCAACTCCTGCAACAGCAAGTAGCACAGCTAACTGCACAACTTGCTTTGGGAAATGCTCCTGTAGCAGCTCCACCTGCTCCCCTTCCCCGTCCAAGATGCCCAGTGAACATGCCAGATAAGTTTTCTGGGCAGCAGGAAATGTTCCCGGCCTTCTTGGGCAGTGCCAGCTGTACATGGCAATGCGGCCGGAGGATTTTCCGGATGACCGGGTTCGGGTGGCTTTTATTATCAGCTCCCTCTCTGGCACTGCCGCCCGATGGGCCACGCCCCTGTTGCTGCAAGACAGCCCCTTGCTTCTGGACTATCAGGGCTTTTTGCAACACCTGCGCACCATGTTTGAGGACCCCCTCCGGGTGCAGACGGCAGCGAGGCGCATCAAGGACCTCCGCCAAGGCAAGCGCCCCCTGCAGGACTATATTGCGGAGTTCCGATTGCTAGGCCAGGATTCGGCCTGGAATGAGGCGGCGCTGATGGATGCCTTCCAGGACGGCCTCTGCGATGAGATGCAGGACGAGCTGGTTCGGGTGGAGGCGCCACAGACCCTGGACGCGCTGGTGATCCACTGCCTGCGCATCGACGCCCGCCTACAACGGCGACGGCCCCGTAGGGCTCTTCCGGAACCACCGACAGTGCCGGCACCCCCGCGTTTCGTACCGACAGCGCCCCGGACCGTACCGCGCTTGGTGGCGACGGCTGAGGAGCCCATGGAGCTCGGAGCAGCCAGACCTCAACTGACGGCCCAGGAGCGGATGCGGAGACGCCAAGGGGGGTTGTGCCTCTATTGCGGCGAGGCTGGACATTTCGCCGCCTCGTGTCCCCGGAAGCGGAGTGGATCGCTCAAGCCTGTTCCGGAGCCTCGGCGTGACCAGCCGGGAAACGGATCAGGCCTGGCCTAGGGGAAACTCTGGGTCAGGCAGGTGACCATGCCCCGCCGGAGGCGGCGGCTGTGGACTGTGAGCCCCCTCGGCACCTGATTTTGAACACCCGGGTGTTGTTGGCTAACCGGTCGGAGGGGCTCCAGGCGCACGCGCTGGTGGACTCGGGGGCCACCACGAACTTTATGGACCAGGCCTTTGTGGCCCATTACAAGGTTCCCTTGGTTCCAGGGGACCCTCCGTTGAGGATCGAAACTATTGATGGGCAGGAACTTGTGGCGGGGCCCATCAACTTTGCTACTCAGCCCTTGCGCCTTGCCATTGGGAACCATGAGGAGGTGATCCAGTTTTACGTGACGGCGGACCTGCACTTCCCCTTGGTCCTGGGGATGGCCTGGCTTCGGGCGCACAACCCTCAGGTGGCGTGCTCGAGAAATGCCATCTCGTTCCCAAGCCTGCAGTGTGTCGACCACCTTCGCCACACCTGTGCTGGCCAGGACGTCTCTGCCCCGAACGTCTCCTTGCCTCCGGAGCTGACATCCTTCGCTGACGTGTTCAGCGAGAAGGAGGCGGATCGCTTGCCCCCGCACCGACCCTACGACTGCGCGGTGGACTTGATGCCCAACGCGCCCCTGCCCTCGGGACGCCTGTACTCCATGTCGGAGCCCGAGCTGGCCGCCTTACGGGACTTTCTGAACAAGAACCTGGCCCGTGGGTTCATCCGGCCTTCGACCTCCCCGCTCTCGGCCCCAGTCCTCTTCGTGAAAAAGAAGACGGGGGACTTGCGCCTGTGTTGCGACTACCGGCGCTTGAATGCCATCACGGTACGGAATCGCTATCCCCTGCCGCTGATCCCAGAGCTGATGGAGAGGTTGCGGGAGGCCTCGATTTTCACCAAGCTCGACCTCCGGGGAGCCTACAACCTGGTGCGGATGCGAGAGGGGGACGAGTGGAAGACGGCATTTGGCACCCGATACGGACACTTTGAATATACCCTCATGCCGTTTGGGTTGACCAACGCCCCCGCGGTCTTCCAGCACTTGATGAACGATGTGTTCCGGGACATGCTGGATCGGTTCGTGGTGATCTACCTGGATGATATTTTGATCTATTCCCGGACCCCGGAAAGTCACCTCCAGCATGTCTGCCAGGTCCTGCAGCGCCTGCGGGAGCACCAGCTCTATGCGAAGTTGGAGAAATGTTACTTCTTCCAGACTTCCATAGAGTTCCTCGGGCACATCATCACCCCCGAGGGCATCGCGATGGACCCACACAAGGTGGCGGCCTTGCGCAGTTGGGAACCCCCGCGTTGGGTGAAGGACGTCCAGCGTCTGTTGGGATTCGCCAACTACTACCGGACCTTCATCCCGGGCTTTGCCACCCTGACCGTGCTGTTGACCCAGCTCCTTTGGAAGAAGGTTCCGTTCCAGTGGGGGCCCCCGCAGCAGCAGGCCTTCGAGGTTCTCAAGCAGGCCTTTGTCACGGAGCCGGTCCTGAGGCACCCCGATCCACACCGTCTGTTCGTGGTTGAGACAGACGCATCCAACGTGGCGATTGGAGCGGTGCTGCTACAGGCTCCGGTGGATGGCGGCACTCTTTTTCCCTGCGCTTACTACTCCCGGAAACTCACTCCTTCCGAGCGCAACTACACCATCTGGGAAAAGGAGTTGCTGGCTATTAAGGCCGCGTTCGAGGCTTGGCGACATCACCTCGAGGGGGCCCGACACCAGGTGGAGGTGCGGACGGACCATCGGAACCTGGAGCACCTCACCACGGCCAGGAATTTGAACCAGCGGCAGATCCGGTGGTCGTTGTTTTTCGCCCGGTTCAACTTCCACGTCACATACATTCCGAGCCACCTCAACCAGAGGACGGACGCGCTATCCCGTAAGCCGGAATACTTTTGCCCCAAGGACTCCCTTTCCCCCCGGACGGTGCTGCCAGCGGACTCCTTGGCCGCGGTCCAGGA
This sequence comes from Masticophis lateralis, assembly GCA_030761175.1. NCBI lineage: Eukaryota > Metazoa > Chordata > Lepidosauria > Squamata > Colubridae > Masticophis > Masticophis lateralis. Next base: position 22,880,374 of record JAUDYJ010000007.1, on the reverse strand, counting down.
GCCGGTGGACCTGCGGACTCAGGTGCTGGAAGCGCAGCAACAGGACGACTGGTCGCAGCAGCGGAGAGCGGACGTCGGCCCCGCATCCCCATGGACCGTGGAGGAGGGCTTGCTCAGGCACCGGGGTTGGCTGTACGTGCCCACAAGTCCGCTCCGAGCCCTCGTCATGAACCAGTGCCATGACAACCCCGCGGCGGGGCACTTCGGCTTCTTTAAGACCTTGAACCTAGTGACGCGGACTTTTTGGTGGCCTCGGGTACGGCACGACGTGCACGCCTACGTGACGTCCTGTGTGCCATGCCGACAGGCCAAAGCCGCGTCCGGCCCCCCTCCTGGACTCCTCCAGCCGCTGCCGACACTGGAGAGACCATGGGGAGCCATCTCCATGGACTTCCTGACTGACCTGCCCCTGTCCGCTACGTTCACGACCGTCCTCGTGGTGGTGGATGCGCTCACGAAGATGGCACATTTCATCCCATGCCGCGGCCTGCCCTCGGCTCGTAACACGGCTCGCCTGTTCCTGCAACACATCTTCCGCCTCCACGGCCTGCTGGACCGGGTGGTTTTGGACCGCGGGGCCCAGTTCACGGCCCGCTTCTGGAAAAGCCTGATGGCTGCACTGGAGGTGCAGGTGTGCCTGTCGTCGTCGCACCATCCGGAGACTGACGGGGGCACGGAGAAGGTCATTGGCATACTGGAGCAGTACCTCCGCTGTTTTGTCAACCAGCAGCAGGACAACTGGGCCGAGTACCTTCCCCTGGCGGAGTTCGCTTTTAACAACTCCCAACATACCTCCACCCAGATGACACCATTCCATGCCAACGTCGGGTATCATCCATGGTTTTTTCCGTTGACCATCATGGACTCCCCTGTTCCTGAGACCCGGGACTTCCTCTCGGAGCTGCAGGCGGTGCAGCAACTGGTGCGGCGGCAGCTGATCCGGGCGAAAGAGGACTATAAACGGTTTGCCGATTGCGCCCGCCGGGCGACGCCACCGCTGGAAGTTGGAGATCGGGTGTGGCTGTCCACGAAACACCTCCCCACGGACCAGCCGGTGAGAAAACTGGCCCACCGCTTTATCGGTCCCTTCCCCATCGAGGCGGTCATCAACCCGGTGGCCTATCGGTTGACTCTACCCCGCTCCATGCGGCTCCACCCCATTTTTCATCGGTCCCTCCTGGTCCCTGAGACTCCCGCTAGCCTTCTCCGCCGCCCGCTGCCGCCTGCCCTCCCAGCTGCAGCCGACGAGGACGACGCCTCGACGTATGAGGTGGACAGTATTCGGGACTCCCGTTGGCTGAAGGGGCGCTTCCAATATCTCATCGCTTGGAAAGGGTACGGGGCCGAGGATTTCACCTGGGTGGACGCGTCTGCCGTTCAGGCCCCTGACCTGGTGCGGGCTTTCCACGAACAGTTCCCGTCCCGACCCCATCCCGACTGTCAGACCCGGGGGAAGGGCCCTGCGGTGGGGGATGGTGTTGTGGCCCCGTCCTCTGAGCCTATCCCATTGGAGGAAGGAAGCTCTGAGCAGGAGGAAGAGGAGCCAGCCAGATCTCCCAGCCCCCCCCCCCCGGCACCGTCTCAGGTGCCAGCTGAAAGAGAGCCAAGTAGTGGGGAAACAGGTGTCTCAGATGAGAGTGAGGAAGAGACGTCATTCCTGGACGCACGCCAAAGAAGGCGAGAGAAAAGATTATTGCAGCTGCGGTGTATGAGGAAATAGATCTGAGTCACTGATTGGAGTCATAGGATCAGTGAGTCACTGGACCACACCCAGAAGCCTATCTATATAAGCCAGGCCAGTGGGTCAAGAAGTTGTGACGAACAAAGCTAAACAAACATAGCAACCTCGTAGTCTTGGAAGCTAGATGAACGGCAAAGCTACGTAGGTGATTTTCTTGTTTGTGTAACCTAATAAAGTCCTTGGCAGACGGTGTGCATATCGTTGCCAAGGTTGAGATAAGAACTGTGGAGTGTGCCAAGTGATTGTTAACCCTCGGCTGGCTGTGTTTTTGTGGGTCTTTGAAGGGGGAGGACAGATCAGGCTACATTTTTCTCTGTATTGGATGGGAGATATATGCTTCAGGGGACATAATTTAGTAAGTATGTTCTGCATCCATGGCACATCCAAGGATCACTGTATGTATAATTTGAATTAGTTTTTTAAAATGTATATTTAATATGACAATAAAATGTTGAGGAGAAAACTGAAGACCCTCAAAGTGGAAGAAAGATTCCACATTAACAAGTTATAGTTGTTGGAGATGTTTTGATTAAATTATAGGAAAGTAGCTCAGAGAGCTGGGGAATTAATCTCTATATAAAAACAGGAGATTAAAGAGAGTGTCTTTGAAAAAAATGAGAGAGAATTGATACATAGCAGGTTCTTCTTATTCTTCTTATACAGTAGCAGCTTAAGATCAATCTTCATATTCTAAATAAAGGGTTGCAGATCCAAGTTTGCACAGTATGGTGGGTTTCCACTGTTGTGCTACACTCCCAAATCATCAAGAACCTAGATGAACTTTTCTGGACCACATCAAGTTTCACCAGAAGCAATTCCTCCTTTCGCAAGCAGATGTTTGAAGAGTAGGTCTCTCTTATCCAGGGCATTCATCACCCTTTGCAATGTACATTACTTTGACTTCGTTAAGGGGTACAATTGCTGTGATTCTAAAACGACTAGTTATGTCACCTATACTTATGCCAACTCTGATATTTACAAATGTTGACATTTTTCTAAGAGAAGAATAAGCTGCAGACTGATATTGCTAGCCTTTGGGTATTTCTCCAGCTGCTGCATCATGTTGATTTTAGAAAGTTTAGAAATCATTTTCTACTTCTAATAGAAATAAATGTTAGCACTTAGGAAATGTGTCATACTCACTACCAGGGAACTTAAATTTTTTAAAGAACTGGTGACAAAACTGATGGATTGGAAATTGCCCAAAGACATCAGAACCAATTCTATGGAGAGGCAGATGAAAAGGAACAGTGATTGTAATCTAGTGATTGGAAGTACCCCAGACTTTCCCAGACTTTCCTGGGGGGGGGGAAAGGCAAGTGTTGGTGATAGGACATTAAATTCTCAGGGGAACAGAATGAGCCATCTGCAGTTTGGACATCTAGGGAAGTATGTTGTCTTGGGACAAAAATCAAAAATGTAGTTGAGAATCTTACTAAAATAATCAAACCCACAGATTACAATCCCTTTCTCCTCCTTCAATAGGGACAAATGACATGACAATTAACCTGAAAAACAATATTAAGAGAGTTAATTACAAGCAGTTAGGCAAGAGAGTGAAGGAGCAAGGAGCACAAGTGGTCTTTTTATCTGTATTTCCAATGAAAGATCAACAGTGGTTTAGAATTAAACCACTGGCTTAAGAGTTGATGCCAAAAAGTGAACTTTAGATTCCTAGACCATGGTCTGTATTATCTACATGAAGGGCTTTTGGCAAGGGAAGGGCTGCCCCTCGTAAGAACCAGGAAGAATGTATTCAGAAAACAACTGTTCAACTTACCAAAAGGTCTTTAAACTAAAAATGAAGAGTGAGGGTGATCAGTCTTTAGGATCTTTAAGACAAATTTTGGATCTTTGGGACTTAATTCCAAGCATAAATTCCAAGACAACCAATCAAACAGTGAGGTAGAGAGTGATGGGAAGGAAGAAAAACCCAGATACAAAATAGGAGATGTAGGAAGCATACCCAGTGTATAAAAGACTCAGATGCTTATATACTAACACTCAAAGTTTAGGGAACAAACATGGTAAACCTGAAGTACTAGTACATAAGGGCAGGTACAATACAGCTGCCATTATCAAAACTTGGTGGGTTGAAACTCATGACTTGAACGGACCAATGGAAGGATACAAACTATTAAAAAACCCAGACCTAACAAAAGAGGAGTCATTATATTTCTACAGAAATGCAGAAAATCAAGGATGAAAACCTCCTAGAATGCATATGGGTCAATATAAAAGGAAAAAATAATGAAATTGCCAGAGATATGTACTACAGGCCACCAAACCAAGAAGAGGAGGAAATAACACCACAGTAGTAATGGGGGACTTTAACTATCCTGCTATCAACTGAGAGACAAACTCTGCATCAAGTGGCAGCTAAAACAGATCCCTAACCAACCTAGCTAACAACTTTGCCATCCAAAAGGTAGAGGAGAGAAGTAGAGGGAAAGCTATACTGGTCCTAATTCTTAGGTCCAGAAGAAGTGATAGAGGGGGTTGATGTTGTTGGAACTTTGTGACCATGTCATATTGGAATTCAATATAATGCAAACACAAGCAATAGAACATAATCAAAACAGTGTCTTAAACTTTAAAAGAGCTGATTTTAACAGAGAGAGCTTGGAAGAATGGATGAAAACGTTAACGGGGAAAACAACCCAAGAATCTTGGGAAACTCTGAAAAATATCATTATAAAAGCCAGTCCAGCACACAATATCACTGAAAAACAAAAACAAGAAATCCAAGAAAAAAAATACAGCATGGTTGCATAAAGTTCTCTCTAATAAACTGAAAGACAAAAAGGATAAGTGGGGGGAAAATGAAAGAGTGACACATAACCAAGGCAGAATACCAACAAATAGCCTGAACTTGCAAAGATGAAGTCAGGAAAGCGAAGGCTCAGAATGAAGTAAGACTTGTAACAAATGCCAGGAACAATAAAAACAATAAAAATGTTATTTCGATAAATAAATAAAAAACAAGGAAACAATCAAGGAAACAATTGGCCCACTAATGGGAGAAGATATCAAGGTAATGGGTAGCAGAAAGGAAGTGAAACTGCTTAATTCATTCTTTTCACCTGTCTTCATGCAAAAACAAAATATCTATCAAAAACCCTAGAAATAAAAATTAAAACAACCAAGAAAATGATAGGAGAACACCTGTCCGATCTTGACGAATATAAATCACAAGGGCCTGATGGATTACATCCCAGAGTTCTGAACAAGGTGGCAGATGTTATCTCAGAACCTTGAACTTTCAAAGATCCTGGAGCACTGGGGAACTACCAGAGGACTAGAAAAGAGCTGATGTGATTCCCTTCTTCAGAAAAGGGGGAAAAAACAGATCCAGGAAATTACAGACCAATCAGCCAACATGAATACCTGGGAAAGATTCTGGAAAAGATAGTAATTAAAAAAACCAAATCTGAGAACACCTCAACAAGCAAAGTTATAACCAGATGCCAAGATGGGTTTGATAAAAACAGATCATGCCAAGCCAATCTTATTTCATTCTTTGACAAAGTGACTAAATTAGTGGACCAGTAAAATGTTGTGCATATAGTATACTTGAATTTCAATAAGGCATTCAACGAAGTAGACTACAACGTACTTCTTGATAAGCTAGAAAAATATGGGCAAGGTAGTATCACCCACCAGATGGATTTTAATTAGCTAACAAACCACACTCAGTGTGTAATCCTTAATGGAGCTATATCTACATGGCAAGAAGTAAGCAATGGGGTACCTTGACATTCTGTGTTAGACCCAGCACTCTTCAATATCTTCATAAATTGCTTAGATAAAGAGAATAGAAGGGGAACTCATCAAATCTGCAGGCAACATTAAGCTGTCAGGAATATCCAACACCCCAGAAGATAGGGTTAAGAACTAGATGGTTCTCGACAGACTTGAACACTGGGCTCTTTCTAACAAACTGAAATTCAATGTAGAGAGAAGTAAGAGTTTATACTTAGGCAAGAAAAAAAACAATGGTAAAGGTATAGATTAGGTGAAACTTGGCTCAATATCAATAATTGTGAGAGCGATCTTGGAATCCTAGTTGGACAACCACTTAAACATGAACCATCAAAGTGTGGCAGCAGCCAAAAAAGTCAATGCAATTGGTTGCATATACAGAGGGATAGAATCAAGATCACATGAAGTATTAGTATTGCTTTATAAAACCTTAGTAAGACCACACCTGGAATACTGCATCTAATTTTGGTCACCACATTATAAAAAAGATGTTGAGATGCTAGAAATAATGCAGAGAAGAGCAATTAAGACAATTAAGGGTCTGGAAACTAAAACATATGAAGAACAGGTGCAGGAATTGGGTATGTCTCGTCTAGTGAAAAGGACTAGAGTTGACATGATAGTGGTGTTCCAATATTTGAGAAACTGCCACAAAGAAGAGGGAATCAACCTATTTTTCAAAGCACCAGAAGGCAAGACAAGAAACAATGGATGAAAACTAATCAAGCAAAGAAGCAAGTAAAAACTAAGGAGAAACTTCGTAAAAAAGAGAACAATTAACAAGTGGAATGGCTTGCCTTCAGAAATTGTGGATGCTCCATCACTGGAGGCTTTTAAGAAGAGACTGGACAAACTTTTGTCTGAAATGGTATATGGTCTCCTGCTTTGAGCAGGGACTTGGACTAGAAGACCTTCAAGGTTTTGTCTAACTCTATTATACCAATGTAGATTATACATTGTTCTTGTTTTCTTCAGTATAGACAAAGAAGTCCCATTATTTTTTCTAAATGAATGCATGTCTTCAATGTAAGATATCTGCCACATATCAAACAGCAGACTTAGTTAGCATAATAAGAAGGAAAAAGTATGTGGTTAGGCTTCTTTTAAGCATAAATGTTTGTGATGAACATATAATTGTTAAGTATTTTTAGAAAGGGAGAACTGATTTCATACACCACTGCAATGATTCAAACAAAACACAGAGAATTCCCTAGATATTAAACAGAGAAATTTTAATTATTGTGAATAATAATAAGACACAAAACTAAGATCTCTAGAGTCTTTGTCTTTTAATCCAAAGAAAGATCCTGATCAATTATAATATCAGCATATTTTCCCATAAATTCCTCATTTTGGGGGCATTGACCATGGATTTATTCACTCGGCAAAACCATCCAATTCCTCTATTTCACTTTGGTATTCCTCCCCCCCTGCCCCCCAAGATTTTGTTTTAGGAATATCTGGAATCTTCATTGTCTCTTCATGAGCTCCCTCAAGCAAGCCCATTAAATCCAGAAAACAGACAGTTGCGTTGTGGCACAAATTTTGTTTTCTGACTGAGGTGAGGTGTGTGGTAGCTTTAAAATATTCCAGAAAGCATGGATGTTCATGCAAGGGAGAGAAAGGGAGACAAGGGGGAGCAAATGATGAAGTGTCTGCAAATGCTGTGACTTCCATCTAAATAATTGTGTAACTGCATGCATATTTTCATCATTTTGATGTCATTGCAGTTTCTTCCAGATGCTGCTGCCCAAGGGGGCAAAGCTTCAGAACACAAAGTATACCAAGAAGATTTTTCAAGCTACAATTTGGAACACACAACTACTTTGAAAATATCTTCTCATTTACTGGTCAACCACACTTTGACCAGTCAGTCCACAATAGAAAGTGTCCTCACTCATTGCATTACCGTGTGGTATGCTGGCCTGACAGTCGCGAATAGAAAGACATTACAGAGAGTGGTGAGCACAGAACATCGTGGGCAGTCCCCTGATATTACTAGACGACATTGCTAGGCTCGCTGCCTTAGAAGAGTGAAGAAAATCCTCAGGGATGACTCACACCCTGGTCAGCACTTCTTAATTCTCCTGTCATCGGGAAGGAGATATAGAAGCATAGGCAGACGCACAAATAGGCTGAAGAACAGTTTTTATCAGTGGGCTGTCAGGCTTCTGAATGGAAAATACAACAATATAGTATGATTGACTTGTGGGCCTGGTGCGATGTGCAATAAGTTCACATGGTGCAGTAGGATTGTGTGCTTGTTAGTAGGATTCACTGGGTTAGGGATTTTTCTTTTACTGTCTTTCACTGTGAGTTGTATTGGGTTGGGGGATGCACAAAGGGAGGCTCAGCCAATATCATTGTACACATGTTGTATTCTGACAATAAAGTTTGAACTGAATTGACTTCGTCAGCTGAAATGAGAGCTAGAAATGGACAAGGTCAGAAGAAAAGTTGGTGAGACTAGATTGGCTTGCTACAACAACCATGCAGCTTGCTTTTCCCACCAAAAAACAAGATTTATCAATATGTTACAATGCATAATTTAATGACTATTGTTAAGTATTGTACCTTATGATTCTTGATGAACATATCTTTTCTTTTATATACACTGAGAGCATATGCACCAAGACAAATTCCTTGTGTGTCCAATCACTCTTGGCCAATAAAAAAAATTCTATTCTATTCTTCTATTCATAATTCGGAAAAAGCAAATATCTCATTTGAATATTCAATCTGATATAAATATGTGGGCTGAATATTACAATTTGGAGTAGATTTTTTTCGCTATTATTGGCTTTTCTATCTGCAATAAAATAATGATTTATCAAAAGCTACATCTTTAAATCTCTCTTTGCATACCTTCAAGTTTAAATCTTCACCTGTGTATCTTCACAATTTAGGTATCAGAACAAACTAGATAATTTAACATCTCTATTTGTTACTACTTGACTAAAATATGTATGTTTCTTTTGTGGTAAATGAAGTGCTTTATTTCCTGGGCAAGCCAAGTAGGAGGGGCCGTTCCATGCCTGGGGCCACAATAAAACTCAGAGTCTCTAGGTGATGCCCCATCATCATCTTGATTGGTTCGGTCACAAAATGGGCTGGGCCCCCTCCCAGCCACTGATCCGTCTAGCTGACAGTATGCGATAGGCCTTTTCATCGTTTTCACTCTTAGACCCATCTTTTCTACAATGTCTGGGCTGATGACACATCTGGTGCATCCCGAATCTAGAAGGGCTAGCATCTGTCCGTGGGCCCTGGTGGATGGTACTTTTGGTTCAACTGGGATGGTCATGGGGCCCCCATTCTGACTTACCAGGAGGTCTTCGTCAGAATTGATTTTGGTTTCACTGTCATCGGCGATAGTCAGAATTCCCAACTCACCATGTTTCAGGGGAGCGAACTCAACAACTTCTACTCCTTTTAGGGTGGTTTCGCGGGCTCTCATGGGTGCTTTATTGGCTCTCTTTCCTCCAGTAGAGGGCGCCTTGGGTCCAGGCTTGGAGAAGCACTCAGCAGCTTGGTGCCCCTCCTTTTCACATTTGAAATGCGCAGAGGATTTTGGTTTTAATCCTGCCATCCCCATTGCGGCCTTTGACGCCCCCTTGTGGAATGAGGAGGGTGGTTGATCCTAGGTGCATCCACTATGGAGACGACCTTGGGCCAAGTCAATCTCCACATCCACTGCCAACACGTACCAGCTCTGAAGATCGTTAGGGAACAGCAATCTTTGTAGACATCCTCATTTAACCCATCTTTATAGTTCTCCAGTAGGGCCACCCCTGACCACCCTCTCATGTAGGGGGCCAACTCGTGGAACTCCTGGGTGTACTCTGCCACCGATCTCCACCCCTGGCGAATGGCCTTCATTCTAATTTTCGCCCTTCACTCGGATAATGGGTCCTCAAAATGTGTTCTGAGAGCCATCATGAATTGATCATAATTCCTCAGCAAGGAGGAATTTTCATTGTGGAGCCCCACCATCCACTCAGCTGCTACCCCCTCCAGCGCCTTGGTAATGCATCTCACACGTGGGGCATCTGAGAGGAAATCCTACCCCCAGTCCTGCATGTGGTTCCACACTTGGGTTAGAAAAAACTTCCAACTTCTTCAGGTCTCCCCTGTATCTTCCCTGTAGCAAGGGAATTTGGGGCTTGCTTCACCTCGGTGACCCTGCTGGGGGCCCTGGGCTGCAGCAGCCGCTGGAGCTCCGGAGACCTGAACTGTTTCTTCCCCAGGTTGGCCTGTCTCTTCCACACAAGCAGCAGCCTCCAATCCACCCTGGGGCCATTCATCCTCACTCCCAGCAAGGCATTCATACCTTTCATGGCGTTTGCGGCTCTCTTCAGCCTCTCTCAGTAATTGCAGAGCCTGTGTGACTAGAAAATTTTCTTTCTGCTCTTGCTGCCAGGCAGTCTCTCCACCTCGGCTTCTGGTAGTTGTTACTCCTTGGGGGTTCTTCTCCAGCTCTGGTAACCTCCCCACGCCCATGGACCGTTTGGCTCACTCTGGCTCCAGTTGTAAATTAGCCATCCAGTCCGATGCCTCCCAGGCAGGCTGTGCGGATGGAGTTGCTGAGGCGGCTGTTCCCATCTGTTCCTGGTTGCTGCCTTGGCCAGACTTTGTTATCTCAGCCCCCATGGTAGTTTTCTGGGATGGCTGTTAAACGCAGACCTTGCTTAATGTTAGGCTTGTCTCCTTTCAATACCCAAGAAAGAAAAATCCCAACTCCATTTTCATAGAGAAAGGTACTTTTACTGAGTATGAACTGAATGCAACCAAAGGAAAGCAAGGTCTGAGGCAAAAGGCACAAAAATTACATATAGAAAGTATCCCAAAAATCCTTCCCCCAACCGTCCAGCGAAATTATCCAATCCACATTCCCCCAGGGAATGTGGGGTGCAATGTCCGATGATGCCATCCTCCTGCTCTGCCATGACGGTCGACCCTGAGTTGTTATCAGCTTCAAAAAAACGCTGAAGAAAACTTTCTCTGCTCTTCTCCACCAGTTCACTTCCCCCCTCCCAGACATTCCAATAACTCTCCCTTCTCCCTGTTACAATGGTAGCCGAGCAAGCAAGTAAAGAAAAAGCGAAGGCTGACAGGTACTCTCAAATACATTTTCAATAACTTTTGTCTGCTTTAAAAATTACTTAAGCATTATATATATGTAAAAAAAAATACATTTTCTAATTTTGGGTTAAACCTTTCTTTCAGTTGCACATATCAAGCAGAGAAAAATGCATCCTGATTCCAGTTAACTCATTAAGCCACTCCTTCCAGCTTATCTTTATGGAGTAAAATCTTTTTCTTCTCTGGAAATATCAAAAACTTGTAGTCCTTTCTTTTTATCATGAAATCCTCAATATTGTTAATGTCCTTATAGAAAAAGTCCCAAATTTGTCTTTTTTCTCAATGCTCTTCTTTCAATTGTGTTGAGTGGTTTACATTTGAAAGTTAATATTAGGTTTTTCCAAAACTGCGATAAATTCCTCTGCATTTTCAGCTACTTGTGAAGTTGCCTCGGCAGTTTGGTAACATTCTCCACATGTTTGCATCTCAGAAGTAATTTGAGAGGATTTTTTCTCATTAGAGAGCAGCTGGTCAACAAATTGGCATATTCTATTTAGAGTCCATTGAAACATATTTCTAATACTTTGCTCCACCATCTTAGCTTTCTCTTTTAATCAGAAGATTTTAGCCATCCACAGGTAGGAAGATCAAGCTACCAGTTACTACAATAGTAAACTAAAATCACAGTTTCAATCCTTATCTTTCTCTGTCAATTTTTTTTCTCACCACACTTCCTTGTTTGGCTTGCCGTAGCAGCCTTTTTCCTTGTTCTTTGAGACAAAAATAAATCCCTAAAATGGTGCAGGTCTTCAAAAAGGTATAGCAAGTTGTAGCTAGAAAGAGCCTCTTTTTAAGTTGACTTAAAAATAAGATTAATAGTCATTGAAGGTGATTAACAAGAGAAAAGTTATAGTTTACTGCTCCAGGCACACAGCCTGGAAACCTCTTTTCTGTTCCTTCTCTGTTCCTTGACCAAGAAGCTTGGTCAATCTGAGTGAAGGAAAACAAAGATGGGCAGACTGATGATGGCTTGCTGATGCTGGTGGGAAAGTCAGTCCCATGACTGTAGTAGTCCCAGGACTAGCCCGTTGATCATCCTTAAGCAGCTCCTCCACCCAGGCACACTGGCCTTCAGGGGACTGCCTGTTCCCCAGCAGGTAGGACACCTGGGTGGAGGAGCTGCTCTGGGTTGACCAATGGGCCAGTCCTGTGAGTGTGACTACCACAGCTCTGGAATATGGGTCTGGTTGTGGTGAGGCTGGAAATCTCTGCCATGGGGTGGCATGTGCAATGTACAATTTTGCAGGTGGTGCAATATTAAAAAAGGAGCGTAGCCCTTGCCGTCTGGAATGAAATAATGGTGATGTTGTGTGTGTGTGAGTGTGTGTGTGTGTTCAAGCAGGCCAAAGCAGTGGTTGTGATGGCTGAAAGTGAAGTGCTACTTGCATTTGAGTGGCATCAGCATTCCGCCTCGGTATATTTGCACTAGCCGATGGAGCAAGGCAGCCCTCATCTCCTGCCGCTTGGGACTCAGAGCAGTAAAGGGCATCCAGTCTGCAGAGCAGCCGGAGTTTGCTTTCCATTGTGCATGCTAGATGGTCCCCCTACAAACTCTCATCTCTCGAGGAGTCCGGCTGAAGTTTCCCACACCGTTTCAGCGAGTGCTCAAGAGATGAAAGTTTGCAGGGGGGTGAACTAGGGTCTGCAATGGACAGCAAACTCTGGCTGCCTCCCGGACCGGATGCCGTTTACTGCTCCGAGTCCCAAGCAGCTGAACCTCCCCCGCCCCGGCAGCTGTTTGGCTGAGCGTGGCAAGTTCTTAGTCTTATCTTCCAGTTCCAGCTCATGTGGCTTCCACCATTCTATTCAAGGTGAGGTTTGCACTTGGCCTTAAGAGTGGGGGTCGGCAAGTGGGCGGGGTGGTGTGGGCAGTGCAGCTTTGTGTTCCCACTCATGGGCCAGATTAATTGCTCTCGGCCATTTCTGGCCCAGGGGCCGTAGCTTGAGGATGAATGCAATATAAAAAATGTAAAAATACAAAGATTTCTCTGCGGACCACCAATGCTCCATGGACGACCGGTTGGTGACCAATGTTCTAGGCCTCAGATTTGATGTACCCTTAGAGTTGTACTTAGAGTTGTACTTAATTATTATATAATTATGTACTACTGTACAACTATTTTATATAGATTTTTACTTGCAACTCTATTCACTGATTATACCAATTAAGAAAATTAATTTTAATATGAAAAGAAACTTAAGTTTATTTAGATGAATATAACTTTAGATACATATATTCTCCAATATCTTAGAACATTCTGTTCCATGTTACAACAGGTAGATAGTTATACTTATCTTAATTTTGGTAAGAAACTCTGTCAAAAACCCTTAAAATATCAATAATAATTTATAGCTATCAATTAAATACAGTGCCTATAGGAAAGAAACTTGCTAGAAAGTTTGTGATGACCACTTTGTTCTGTGATACAAGACACTAATATGTTCAAACATTAACACTCTGAATATAATACAAATAGTCCTGAAGTTAAAACTTTTGTTCAGTGACTGTTCAAAATTACAACAGCATTAAACAAATAGTACTGATGCCCAGTCCCTGAAGTTAAGGCTGTCATAATGCCCTCGTATTCATATGATCAAAATCCAGGCACTTGGCAGTCTGCCTGCACATACTATGAATCCATAGCGATGGTTCACCTCACTCCCCCCCACACACATATCTACTCCACATATATGCCCTTTTGGCTGCCCTGCACAGCCTTGTAATCGTAGGCAGTGACACTAGGCAGAAATCTGTGGTCTTTAGCAGTCTCATTTTACCCAGGTATCTATTTCAGCCCCAGCACCACTATTGTTGCTGAATGCTGTCTCCAACTCCACATTACAGCTACCCTAGCACCACTGTGCAGAGCTCCCACTACCCTGCACTTTGCAGACCCTGCTGCACCCAGCTGATCTTAGCTATTTTCCTCCTGTTGCTGATGAGGCATGCCCAACCTGGCTCTTTGCAGCTGCCAAAGGGCCAAGCCTTCTTCCTGAGTCTTCTTATGCCATCTACAAAGAGGCCTGGATGTGGCTAGGCCCACCTGGTAGGATTCAGTTAATGATAGCAATGAGGAATCTTGGGATTACCATCAACAAATGATCAAGTCATGTGATATTTCAGCTAATGACCACATTGCTTAATAATAGAAATTCCAGACCCATTTATCATTGTAACTCGCGGACTATGTTAGAGTGTACACAGTGTGACTATTTTGAAATAACTCAGGAGCAAAATACAGTAAACAGAGGTAGTCTTTCAAATAGTTTATATACAAGGAATATATACATACACATACTAGGCAAAGTCAGGCAATCAATCATCAACTATAGCACGGAAGCACACATGGAGAGAGGGACTCCCGCACAGGGCCTTTCTTATATATACAGTCTCTTAAAGTCGTATCAGCCCTAAAACCTACCTTATATCATTCTAGCAGCTGGACACTCCTCCCCTTTAAAGCTGAAAAGCCAAATGCTTTAACATATTCATGATGCCTTCTATCTCTATTATGTCCTTGCCTCCTGCTTCGGTTTCTACTCTAACTGCTACAAAAACTACTAGTACCATTACTACTGCTGCCACTGGAACTGCTCCTAATTTCATTTCTAATGACTCTGTACACTAGTGGTGGGATTCAAATTTTTTTACTACCAGTTCTGTGGGCGTGGCTTGGTGGTCATGTGACTGAGTGGGTGTGGCCAAGTCAACATCATGGCTTCCTACATTGTAATATGTCTTATTTAGTAGGTCTGGTAGCATTATGTAAAGGGTTACTATTTTTGGTAATGTTTAATATTTTTTTAATTTTTTAATCATGTTTGTTAATTGTGATTACATTTGGATTATTAAAGAGAGGGATGAGAAGGATTTAGATTAAATAAAGGGAGATTATATACTTACATTGTTAGGCATTTCTATTAATTTTTACTGGATCTTTGTCAATTAATAAGAGCTGAAGGTTTAGAGATGAGTTAATTGAAAATGGGGTGTCTTACCCCATTTTCTAGCTAGGTGAAAAACTAGCTAGGTGACTTTGGACTAGACACTCTCTTACCCCATGAAAAACTAGCTAGGTGACTTTGGGCTAGACACTCTCTCTCAGCCCAAACCATCTCACAGGATTGATATTGGGAAAAAATAGGAAGGAATATTAGATAGGTTCACTTGTTATTTGTTATTTGTGAACAATAATAAAGGCGTGATAAAAATTAAATAAATAAAACAAGAAAGCTATAATTCATATAACTCCGAAGAACAAAACACAATTTTTAATCAGGAATTTGTTAGTAAGGCAGAGGGGAGAAAATGGAAGCATTTCATTTGCAAATAACTCAGATCATTTATAAACCTTTTATCTTAAGAATGGGAGAAAATACAAACTTGTTAGACTGCTGTCCAAAGGCCTTGACTTGCTTAAACCCAGCAAAAGAAAAAGATAGATAGGAGATAGAGCAATGAATACCGGAGCACATGGGCCATCAAAAAGTATCTGTTTGGATTTTCCAGCAGTCTCTAATTTTATCAAACAGAAAGAAATTTACAGAACTCAATGAATGTGTATTAGACATTTGCTCTGCTAACAGCAAGACATCCCCATCATATTCAGTTGTACATGAGGCAAAGCAGAGATTGCCTTACGTTTAAAATGTAAGTCAGTGGTTAGTACAATAGTACAGACTGAGTGTGAAGTAAGCTTTAAAGACAACCAGTTACCTAACTGAGAACAGAGAATTGCTCCAAAAAGATTATTTGAATTTGATTGTGCAGCAGATTAAAAAAACCCAGCGAAGAATTGCAATCACAGAAATTGCATAAATATATGACCCAGAAAACAGAACCAGAAGATCCAGATGCTATTAGTAAAGAGGTGGGGTGTGAGGTGGCCAAATGTAAACTTACAGCTATGGTAAATCAGTCCAGGTGTGCATGTTGCATATAGACCAAGCTACTAAGCCATTAAAGCCACACCTGGTGGAAATGTATGCACTCTCACATTCATAAAGAATTACACAAGTGCTAGAAAAGAAATAAAGAATATGTGGCTTTAGTAAGGAATATATTGGGAAGAAAACCTCAAAGACTTTCCACAGACAATGGGGGTGCATACATAGTAGGCAATATTAAAACCTACCTGAAAAGGGGGGGGGGCAGAGTTGACATCGTGACAATATGACGGACGATCTTGGTGCTCCGAGATCGTCGTCGATATCTCCATCCCTGGACGGTCCAGTTTGGACCTCACTGTCCCGTAGAGACAGTGATAGCGAAGGGCACATCCTGCCGATCCCAGGAACACCGCAATCACTGGTTGATCCAGGAGAAGCCCTTTTTTCCGGCAGTGAAGAGGCAGCCATTAAACTGCTGAAGTTGGGACAGTTCCGGAACAGAAGAGGCTGAAAGTGTGTCAGCTTGCTGAGAGACTTTTATAAACTTTTAAAAATACACTAATTAAGAACACCCTGGGGTGAAAAGATAATTAAAATTGAAGGCAGAAGATGTTAAGCGGCAGAATTAAGCCTGAATTTAAGTTAGTTTTTTCCTACCTTGCAATTTATTTTTAATTGTGGATGCCTATGGAGGATTTTATTTTTTTAATTGGACTGGACTGGATTGGAGATTTCCTTTTTATCTGCTTAATTTTTAAATTTCTAGTGCCTATTTAGTTTTATACTATTTTGGTTTAGCCTTGCTATTTTTCTTTTCTCTCCATTTTTATTTTGTTTTATTGCTCATTGGACATAGAGGGAAAGTGGAGGAAATAAGAAACACTGCCATCTAGTGGATTGGAACATGTATTTTTTTTTCTCATTGGCAAAAGAAAGTAGCAACTTTGTTGCATTTCAAGGACTCTGAGCCTACTTATAGATAAGATAGCAAGAAGAGCATCAAAGACTGTCTGCAGGATTGTTTATTCAGGTGCTCTTCTGGGAAACCACTGCTGGTAGTAGGCTGAGATTGGAAAGAAGAAAGTTGCAGTGACTCTGGAAAGAGACCTGTAAATATTAGGTGAGACCTACAAAAGAAGCTTTTGGATGCTACACAGTTGTGGATTTCCCTTGTCAAGACAAAATTTGTCTTTTTCTTTTTTCCCCCCCGCTTTTGGCATTATACTTTTATTTCTCCACTTTTCCCCCCTTTAACTATTTTGAACTGGACTGTGTGTGGTTTTTTTCTTTTTTTGGAGGACTTAAATTTTTGATATACATATAGATTTTTGTTGTGTTTGTCTTTTCTCCCTTCTTCGATTTTTTTGGGGGGGAATTGGAATAAAGCATACAAGAGCCCAAAGAAATTTTCTCTCCCTTTTTTCCTTTCGTTTTCTTTTTCCCCTCCCCCTTTTTTTCTCTTTTTGATTGGAGACTGCTAATTTGATCAATATTCTTCTACTCAATTGGATTAAGGCATATAAGAGCCTGAAGATTTTGTCCTTTTTTTTTTCTTTTTTCTTCTTCCATTTTTTCTTTTAGTTCTTGGCTTTTCCTTTTTCTTATCGTTATCTGGGATAATATTTGTTTTCCATAAAAATGGATTAAGGTATAGAAGAACCTGAAGATTGATTGATTGCACATTTTAACCATGAGTAAAAAGGTAACAGCTATTAGTTCTTATACATCGACCCCCTCTTCTTCACCATCAGGGGAACAACGATCAATATAGACGATGTTACAATAGGAGAAGGAGAAGGAAAAAGAGAAGGAAAAGGATGCGACAATGCAGATGATTTTCCAAGGAATACAACATATACGATCAAGAATAGAGATTATTGAACAGAGATCAGAAAAAATTGAACCAAGAACAGGAAAAATAGATGAAAAAGTGGAGAATATACAACAAATGATGAAAAAATATGAAGACAGAATCCAAAAAATTGAAGAAAAGGAAGAACATTCTGGCTTACACTTCGGCGACCCTCCGCACTCTGTGAGATGCCCCACTCTTGCAGATGTGGCCTTCGGATCTACCAAAGGCCTACCTCAAGGACAGGTTTTGGAACCCTGAGTGGTGGCATGCCTCTAAGTGCAGTCTGAGGGGTTTTTAAATTAAGGCTTTTAACCAAATTTTAAGGGGACCCGGGAAGCGGGTGGTGAGGGATGAGCCGGGACCGGCTCTTACAGTTCAGCAATTGGGCCCATCGGACGGTTGTGGGGGAGGGGGGGAGGGGGAGGGAATGAAGGTTGTGGGGGAGGGGGGGAGGGGGGGAGGGGAAGGGATTGGAAGAGAGGGTCTTCCAATCCCTGTGATTGTTGGGAGAGGCAGGAGAGGTGAGAGGGGGGGCTTGGAGAACGCCTCCACTTTGTTCGAGCGATGGAGCTCTCCTGCCCCCTCAGCTCATCCTGCTCCCCTGACGGTGACGGAGTGCAGAGCCCTGGATTCCAGCTGGTGTACTTAAATGCCAGGTCCATGGTGAACAAGGTCCTCCTCGTGCGAGATCTTATTGACGAGGAGGATGCGGACCTGGCTTGGGCTGGAAGGTGGTGTCCCTCTCTCAGATTTATATTCCCCAGATTTCCAGATACTACACCAGCCACGACTCCAGGTGAGGGGCGGAGATGTGGTGGTAGTGATTAAGGAAAGTTTTAGTCCTAGGGAGGTCACTGTTCCTCAGATAGGCAGGTGTGAATCCTTCATTTGAAATGGGACCCTGGAGTTCAGTCAGGGCTGTTGGTCACGTACCTCTCCCCCAGCTGCGTGGCCTCAGCCCTGCCCGCACTACTAGATGTCTTGGCTGAACTGGCAGTAGAACTCCCCAACCTTTTGGTTGTGGGAGATTTCAACCTGCCGTCGGCTGGTGAGACATCTGAGTTGATGCGGGAGTTCATGGCCTCCATGATGGCCATGGACCTAACTCAGATTGTACAGGGCCCAACTCATATTGGAGGACGCACACTCGACCTGATTTTTCTCTCTGGACAGTGGGTAAATGATCGTGGGGAGGGGACTTTATCCATCGACCCTCTGTCATGGACCGATCATTCCATCCTCAGGCTGGACTTTCCAACCACCATCCCCAGCCACAGGGGTGCAGAACCAGTAAGATGGTTCCGCCCCAGGTGGCTGATGGAACCTGAAAGGTTCCTGAGGGAACTTGGTTATTTCCCATCTCCTTAGCCCAAGATTCATTCTAGGCTCTTGTGGTAGCCTGGGAACAGGCTGTTGTGGGGGCCCTGGATCGAATCGCGCCTTTGTGGCTTCTGATCTGAAGCAGATCCCGGACGGCTCCATGGTTCACCATGGAGCTCAGGAAAATGAAGCATCAGAAAAGACACCTGGAGGGTGGTTGGAGGTCCTCCCAATCCGGATCTGACTGAACACAACTAAGAACCTATATTAGGTCTTATCTTGTGGCGATGGAAGTGGTGACATGTAATTATTTTGCCACTCTCATCACATCTGCAGAAAACCGCCCAGCCGCCCTGTTTAGAGTGACCCGCTCTCTCCTTAAACAGGGAGCTAGGGAGGACCCCTTGCAGAGCTGAGCTGAGGACTTTGCACAGTTTCTGCAAGATAAAATCGCTCAGATCCGGACCGGGCTGGACTCTGACTGGACAGAGTCCACTGAGGAGATGGGGGCTGGTCTTGATGGGAACATCTGGGTTGAGTTTGAGCCCATTTCGCTGGATGACATGGACAGGATTATGGGTCAGCTGGGGTCCTCCACATGTTTATTGGACCCTTGTCCCTCCTGGCTTGTTTCTGCAGCCAGAAAGGTGACTGGAGACTGGATCCAGGCTGTTGCCAATGCTTCATTAAGGGAAGGGGTCTTTCCCGTTGCACTCAAAGAGGCGGTGGTTTGGCCCCTCCTTAAGAAGCCTAGCCTGGACCCTGACGTTCTTAACAACTACCATCGATTGTTAAATGAATGACAAATGAAAATAATGATATAAATACAAGAAATTAGAAAATTCGTAAATGATGAATATGAGCTGAAGCACAAAAGATTTGTAACCGACTGACACACTACTTGTAATTGGAATGGATGATGGATGTTTTTATGTTTTGTTTAAAAATAAAAATAAATATTTCAAAAAAAAAAAATACCCAGAAAATGTTTGTGGATTATATTATCCAAAGCCTCCTTCATATCTTCATTCCATCAAGCATTTCCACTAGGAAATGTCACACATATTTGTGCCACTATAACAAAATTCTTTTCACTCTATTATTAGCAGAATTAAAATAATCTTGCCTTAAACTTTATATTCATTGTATTACAAAATTAGATTATTTTTTCAAATAGGATTTTTATTTTCCTTTCTTGTAATTGCTCTATTTTCATTTTGTATACTTTTATTTCTTTCCTTTTCTTCCATGTTTACTATTTTCCAAGAATCACTCCTAACCTTAATAGCAGAGGTGAAATCTAGCAGGTTCGGACAGGTTCTGGAGAACTGGTAGCATAAATTTTGAGCAGTTCGGAGAACTGGCAAATACCACCTCTGGCTGGCCCCAGAATGGGGTGGGAATGGAGATTTTGTAATATCCTTCCCCCAGGAGTGGGGAGAAAATGGGGATTTTGCAGTATCCTTCCCCTGGAGTGGGATGGGAATGGAGATTTTGTGGTATCCTTCCCTTGCCATGCCCACCAAGCCACACCCACAGAACCGGTAGTAAAATAAATTCAATTTCACCATTGCTTAATAGGCTCTCATTCAGAATTTATCACACTTTTATTCTTCGCAAGTCTATGTGAAAAAATATAATATATTTATCATATAGGGCAGTGG
Organism: Masticophis lateralis; assembly: GCA_030761175.1. NCBI lineage: Eukaryota > Metazoa > Chordata > Lepidosauria > Squamata > Colubridae > Masticophis > Masticophis lateralis. The sequence goes on along the minus strand of JAUDYJ010000007.1, from coordinate 22,860,000 downwards.
TTCCCAAAGTGGGCAGTACTGCCCTGGGGGGCGGTGGGATGCCTTAGGGGATGGTAAGAGGCAAAAGGAGGTTGGCCCCCACCCTTTGGCCTGTGCAGTTACCTCCTTGCAAGCAAACAGCAAGAAAAAACAACAACTTTCAGCTTCAGCATAGGCTAATTAGCCCGTTGATTAGATCCGCGCCTCTCAGATGATTTGCTCTCAGCTGTTTTGTGCAGCCGCTTGCTACAAAGAGCTAAATTGCTGGAGCAGATTTTTTTTCTCCTTGTGCAATTCAAATTGAAACTGAAAAGAAAAGTAAAGCAGGTTGTTGGCTTTGCTGCTTGCTGCAACCTTGGAAAATTAGGCAAAGGCAGATTTCTTTTTCCTCATCAAAAAAGGTAGGTGCAAACAATGGGAAATTTAGGCAAAAAAGGAGAGTTCAAGATTTTAAAACACAAAAGAAAAAAAGCTCTATTTAACTAGGGAATTGTAATAATTGAGATACTAGTGTATATTGTGTTGAAAGCAGAAATGGTTAAGTTGTGGTTTGGAGGAATATATGGGGGGAATTATTTGGTTTATTATTATTGGTAAATATAATTAATTGATTTGTAAGAAATTGGATTGCATGGAAATGATTGGAATATTTATGTTCATATTGATTAATATACAAAAAAGTTATATAACTAATTATATTAGTTATATAACTAATTGATTTATATTAAAATGTTGAATTTGTATTAAACAACTGTTATATTACATAATTAACCAATGTGAGGATGAATATAAAAATAGATGACAATGGGAAGGGGTATAATATAGAATAGAAGGGAAAAATTGAATTTGATTAAGATTAGAGATGAGGATGAAGGGTAATACTGGTTTTTTTTAAAAAAATAGATGAGGAATAAATATGGCAAAAAGGAAATAAAAAAATTGTAAATTAAATTGAAATGACTAAACACTTTAAATTTGTGAACGGACCAAATACTCTGTTCAAAGAAAATACATTGTATGTTTGTATGTATGTTTCTAATTATTGCTATTTATTCATATTTGTTCTCTGTTATTCTTTAAAGTTCAAAAATTCATTCTTTATCTTAATATCTTTATATTTGTTTGGGCTTACCTTTCTTCCATTTCATCTTTTTTTATTGTACAGCAATCTATCTCCTCTCTCTTTTCTTTCCTTCTTACTTTCTTTTCCCTCCCTCTTCTTCTCCTCCCTACTTCCTCTTCCTTTCTCCTTCTCCTCCTCTCTTCCTCCCTCTCTTATCCTCACTCCTACTCTAATTTCCCTTCCCTTCCTTCCCTCTCTCTCCTTCCTTCATCCCTCTCTATTGCTGTATTCATTTTCAATTTTATATTTTTCACTATGGAGTCCAGGCAACCCCGGTCTTTCTTTCATTTATCAAGTATATTTCTCAAAATTTCCCTTCATCTTTTTAATTATTAGCAGTATATTTCATCTTATTCCATTTTTCTATTGAACCCAGTGTAATCATCTTTATCTTTTTTTTCAATTATTTTCTTTTCAATATTAGCTCCTTGTTTTTCTTGCTTCTCATTCATTTTTTCTCTTTCTTTTTTTTGCAAGCTAACCAATTCTCTGCTTCTTTATCTTAAATGCCTCCCTTACTTTTTGAAACACCTCCCTTAGTGTCTCATATTCATCCTCCCAATTCTCCATATTTTCAATTTTAAAAGACTAGGATTTTTAAGATTATTCTTTTCATTTACATATGTGGGGGTGAGGAGGTGCTTTTCAAGGAGCCACAAGGGGGGCTGAGAGCAGAGTCATTCTGACAGTGTCTTTTAAAATTGCTCGGAAGACCCATTTTTTCCCTAACAATAATGGTTTGTATACTTTGGAATAAAACATACCTGGAAAAAGTATTTGCAAAACTTCGACAGAAGGAAAAGAAAGGCAGGACTGGACTCATTATCAGTGACTCCCACTGATTCTAAACTCATTTTAAGACTGGGATTGGTGACTACTGAAATTTTAGTATTCAATATTGGTCTCAGAAATGTTTGATTTGAACTATCAAATCTCTGATTTGAACTATCAAATCCTTGATTTGAACTTTGATTTGAACTATGGCAAGAAAAATTGTAAAATGGGACAAAACTCACTTAACCATAATATTTCTAGATATTTTAAGTGTAGAGAATTCAAGTGTTCAGAATGACCCATTATTTCATTTCTTTTTCTGCACTAGGTACCACTATTTGATTTCTTTTCATTTTATTCAAATAACAACAGAAAACCCAAAACAGTTCAGTATGAATTGGCTTTCCAGTCCTTCCTTGATGCATTTTTTCACATTGGTTATCTAGTTTAAATGCCAAAGAAAACTCAATGATACATTTTTCAGACCTTTGGAGGATCACACTGTCAATTGTTCACATTGCTCAAGCGAAATTAACAGGTGTGAATTAAGTTTTAGCTAAAAAAATGGAGCTTTAATTCTAGAAGTACATTCTTTAAATTTGGACTTCTGGAATTAAAAGGCTCTGGATTAAATGGTACTCCAGACAAAAGATGGAGAAGAGTATCCTGCTTTTAGACATGATAATAGCTGTCTAGAAAGGTCAGTTATGAGCTATTTTGATATCATCAAAAATTTAATTTATTACCTGTTAAAAATGCAAAGACAAGGAGTACAAGGAGCAAATAAAAGACCTTCATGTTGGGGTTGGTTCTGGACCAAATCTTACTTGTGGGACAGAAACCAGCTCTCAGCCCTCCTTGTGACTTCTTAAAAAGCACTCCCCCGCCCCAGCTCCACCACCTGAGGAGGCAGGGGAGGACTGCAGGTTGATCCCAAGGGGATCTGGGAATGGGTATCAATTCATCCCACAGCCCTCTCCATCCCCTCCTCTGTGAAATTGCTTTCTCCTATTCGCTGGTGGTCAGCAAATTCAAAAGGAACCCACAGCTGAGAATCACTGCTCTAGATTGGTTGATTCAAGTGATTTTTTTTAGTGTTAACTAATAGTGTTAGCTATTTTTGTTACAGGGATAGATTTCTATTGGAGCAGCCTGCAGGCCTCCCAAAAGCTCTGCGCGCCCTATTTTTCCTGAGCGCTGCTCCCACTATCCATAGATGGGTTAATTTCTCAGCTCTTAGCAACAACTGAATGAAATTTGATCTCCATTTCAGATCCCTAGCTACGCCCCCCAATCTCATGAGATGAGATTGGGGGGCGTCTTCACTCAGTAGCCCCCAGTCTTCACTCAGTAGCTGGCAAGAACTGTTGGGAATTTCTAAGCAGAGTAATTTTTTTCTCCATTTCTAGTTAGACCCGTTTAGAATTTAATTTAATTTAATGTAATATTATATATATTATATATATATTATATATATTACACACACACACACACACACACACACACACACACACACACATATATATAGGTCTTTGGTTATTCGGGTCTTCTCCCGCGTAAAATTGGAAGTATCTTGGCAACATTTCGACAAAGTCTCATTTGTCATCTTCAGGCTGGTGTTTTCGGCTTTGTGCTTCCAGGAGCAATGTGAGATCGCAGCTGTCTCTTCCTTTTAACTGCTAGTGGGGGTGTGAGCTGATTGGGTGGGAGCTTGGCTGTGTTCTGATTGGGTGGAGGTGTGTTCTGATTGGTTAGGGGCTTGGCGGTGCTCTGATTGGATGGGGGGTTGGTTGTGCTCTGATTGGCTGGGGGTGTGTTCTGTTTGGGTGGGGGCTTGGTTGTGCTCGGCTTAGTCTGAGTTGCAGGGGGATTTGAGCTGGTGAGCTGCGTTGTTGTTGTTTGGCTTCGTGTTTGTGGCCGTGAGAGCTCTTCATGATGGGTGTCAGTCTGCTTCATGTATGGATTGGAAGGGTTTAACGTGGCTAATGATGCAGCTGTGGTCTGGCTTCTGGTCCTTGGTCGTGCCTCATTATCAGTGTGGGTTTGAGTCTGCTTTCTGCGTGGATGTGTGGTGGTGACATCCTGTGTGGCTCTTGTGAGTGTGGGTCTGGTGTCATTCATCGTGTTAGGGACTCGTTTGTCAATAAGGGTGGGTTTCCATTTGGATACCTCCCGCCTACCAGCCATTTGGAAACCAAGATGCCTCGGGGTCGACCGCTGCCCCCCTGCCAACACAGATTGTGACCAGTCAGAGAGGTAGGAGGAGAACCACTGCAAAATGGTGTCCCCCATCCCCAACCTCTCCAACCGATGCAACATGATACCATGGTCTATGGTATCAAAAGCCGCTGAGAGATCTAACAAGACCAGGATAGAGGCGCAACCCCTATCCCGAGCCCTCCAGAGATCATCCACCAACGTGACCAATGCCGTTTTTATTTTTGATTATTATTTTTCTCCATTCATTTTACTTTGCTTTTGGGAAAGAGAGATTTGTTTGTTTTCCTTACAGCCATGTGGGGAGCGCCTGGTGCTCCAGGCCACCCACGCTTCACCAAAAGAAGTTTTTTTACTCCTTTCAGCTGCCGCTAATCTCCGTTCTCTTTGGGGCAAGATTGCCAGCTTAGCTGAGCTGTGGGGAGCGTGAGTTTCAAGCACACACCGCCCCCATTTCTTTCCAGTTCCACGGACATCAGAAACGACTCGCAGCGGCACCAAGGGCATTGCGGCAAGCTGGATCAGCTGAGCAGCAGGGAGCGTGCGATCCCCCCACACGTAGCCATTGCTCCCTTTCAGCTCCTCAATCAGCAACTCGCAGCTGCACTGAATGCATTGCAAGGGTGATCAAGGTGAACTTGCTTCGTATCAATCAGAGGCGTGGAGCAGCGATCGGCAGTGGCCTTTGGTAGGACCTTCGGGCCACAAGATTTAAGTCTCCTATACTGCACCCGCCATTTGGGGGAGAGAGAGAGAGAGAGAGAGGGAGAGAGAGAGAGAGAGAGGGAGAGAGAGAGAGAGAGAGAGTAATCTTGGAGCCTTTGGGAGGCGGCAGACCAGGAAGTCCTTTCATCGCCGAGTGGAGGTGCCCTGATCTACTGAAGCATAGCGGCCAGTGGTAGGACCTTGGGGCCGCCATTTTAAATCCGCTACTCTTCGCCCTCCATTACCATGTGGGAGACAGGTACGAGTACCATTTTGGAAGTCCTCTAAACACAATTTTTTTCAGGGCTTTTCAATCGGTAGCCACCTTTGGAGAATTTTAAAGGAACAGGGTTCATACCTCTCTGTCCCAAGCCTGGGTGGATTTCTGGAGGTGTAAGGAAGGCAATTCTAATCAGAATAATTGCTGGCAGCCAGTAATTGGTAGGACCCTCGGGCCTCCAATTAATATTCTTTCTCTATACCACCACCTCATCAGGGGCTTTGGGAGATCCTTCTTGTTAATTGGAGAACTCCCATGGCAGAGTCTCCGCTATCCTTGGATTTGGAGCTGGAGGCTAGCCCTCCCCGCAAGCAGGGTGCCACCTCCAAAAAGCCTTCTGGGCAGCGGACTGAATCATCCAGCCGCAGAACCCACAAACCAAAGGCTATAACGGGACACCTTGAGACGCCATAAGGCCCCGGAGCGACAATGCACCAAAGCACGAAAGGCAATAACGTCGGACCTAGGTCTAGACACAGCTCAGCCTGTATCCCCAGGGAACAGAGGAGCACAGACCGCAACCAGGGAGCATCTCGTCCCAGGAACAGCCTGCTTCAAGTGTTCCATTACACCTGCCCAAAGGTGTGTCCATCTCTTTACCTGATGTATCAGTAGTGGGCTGTCACACTTCGCAATGCCGCTGGCCAGAAACCACCTTCACCCCGATGGCTGCCAGCCTCCGTATTCCTCAGGCGGCCCTACCAGTATCTCAGATCGACTTACAGTCAGCGTTTTCTTCCTCCCTATCATCATTTTTGGCAGCAGGGTTGCAACAGGCCTCAAAGGCCCCATTTCAGGCATGCGAGGGCCAGGGGAATCAGGATCTGAGATCATCACAGCAAACCGTCACTCGCAGATTCGTTTGAAGACTCAGAATGCCCTCACAGGCCCCATTTCAGGCATGCGAGGGCCAGGGGTATCAGGATCTGAGATCATCACAGCAAACCGTCACTCGCAGATTCGTCTGAAGACTCAGAATGCCCTCTGAGGATGAGGGACTTTTACCTGACAACCCGTCCTTCTGGAGGTTGTTCCACCCAGCCTTATTCAAATCCCTTCTTCATAAGGCTCGACTATTGACAAATTTGGGAGTACCAGGCAACACCCCGCAAAATTCTCAGGCCTCCGTGGGGCCCCATGATGCATTTTTCAAAGCCACGAAGCAGGAAAAAGACTTCATCCCATGTCCTCAATTATTCTCGGATGTGATCAAGAACCAACCTGGTTCCTTAACCTTACCAAACATCCTGGATAAAAAGCTCTATTGTTCAGTTCCCGAGCTGGAGGACCTTCTAGAACTCCCCACTGTAGACGAACCTGTCACCGCCCTGGTATCCACCTTAGTCATTTCCACAGACTTGCTGGATGGGCTCAAGTCTGAAGACAAACGGGCGGAATTGGCCCTCCAAAAGTCACACCAAATGGTGGCATGGGTGATTAGGACAGCAACAGCGACGTCCTTCTTCAATCGAGCTTCACTCATCTGGCAACTTCACTATACGGCAGCTATAAGAAAGCTACCTCCCGAGAAAACCAAGCTACATCAGGACATAAACAAAATTGTAGCAGGCATAAAATACTCACCTGACGCATCCCTGAATTCTGCCAAATTCACCTCAAGAGCTCTGGCTTCCACTGCCACATCTAGGAGGCTGTTCTGGCTCCGCCATTGGAAACCGGACCTCAAAGCAAAATGGAAGTTGGCCGTATCAAGCTCCTTCATTATTTGCTTTGGCTTTGGACCCGGTCTTAATTGAGGACAAAGACAACAGGAAAGTACTTCCTTCTTCTTCGTGTCGGACAGACCGCCGTTACACATCATATTCACAGAGGCAGCCCTTTCAGCTTAGCACAGGACCAGGCGGGTCCTCTTCTCAGCGCTCCGTGTTCCAAGGAGGAGGTGGTTACCATGACAGATGACAGTTCCAGGACCGCAGCAGGAATCAGCAGCCCTCCAAACGGCCATTCAGGGGTGCTGGACACAAGCCGTCCCAAAGGGGCAAGTGACTCACGGGGAGCCGGGCCCATAGGTGGGAGGCTCCGCCTATTCCACCGACAGTGGGCCCGCTCGACCATGGACTCATGGATACAACGCACAAGGACTGTCCATAGAGTTCCCTGGGAACCCTCCCAATCGTTTCTTATGCTGCCAGGTCCCCGCTTCGTCAGAACCTTATAGGTTAATGCAAACAGAGATCCCCCATTTGTTGAGCATCAGGGCCATAGAAAAGGTCCTCCCAACCCAACACCAGGAAGGTTTCTACTCTGTTCTCTTCCTGGTTCCCAAGTCTTTGGGGGGCTGCAGGGGCATACTGAATCTGAAACAACTGAATCGGTCGGTTCATTACCGCAGATTCAAAATACACTCACTCCTTACAGGGGTGAGGCAAGGGGATCTCTTACAGTCATTAGATCTGAGGGAAGCCTACCTGCACGTTCCGGTTCATCCCAATCACCAGTGATTCCTGAGATTCGGATTTGCGGGTCAGCACTTCTAGTATTGTGTGATGCCCTTCGGACTTTCGTTAGTTCCCCGCACCTTTACCAAACTGGTAGCTGTAGTAGCAGCAACACTCAGATCACTGCCCATTCGAGTCCTATGTTTTCTCGACGACATCCTGGTCCTTTCATCATCACCAAACCAAGCAGTCAAAGATATGGACTTAGTCATGAAGACCTTTCAGGATCATGGATTCACCATCAACCTAGAGACAAGTCACCTGGTCCCATCCACCCGCCTTCTTCATCTGGGTGCTGATAGACTTGGTCAGGAGTCAGGTGTTTTTGTTGCCAGACAGAGTCCAAAGCATTGGCGAGTTGGTTCAACAGGTCCTGGCCAAAGAAAAGGTTTCCCTACTACTTCTTTCATGCTTACTGGGAAAAATGGTGTCTTGCTTCAACATTATTCCATGGGCACGCAGACATTCCCACCTGCTACAGTTCCATTCCAATGGATGGGGAAATCCAACTCAAAGTCCGAGGTGTGCCTACCACCGCAGGTCCATCTGTCCCTCGCTTGGTGGACGTCTCCGGCACTCCGCAAGATTTCCTGGAACCAGACAGACTGGTGTTGGGGGGCACACCTTCTCACCCTGGTGGCACAGGGCCAGTGGTCAGAGATCGAGAGCCGCAGCAGTATCAATCTCCTGGAATTCCGGGCAATCAGACTCGCTCTTCTCCAGTTCTGTGCGTTGGTGAAAGGTCAACACATCCTGGTCCTCACAGACAATATATCTGCCAAGGCCTACGTAAACAGAGAGGGGGCACAACGTCTCAGGAACTAATGTTCGAAGTGGAAGGCCTGTTCAATTGGGCAGAAAGGCACCTTCTCTCAATAAGGGCAGACCACATCTCGGGAGCAGCAAACGTACGGGCCAATTGGCTCAACCGAGAACAAATAGATCCAGCTGAGTGGAAACTCCATCCACGTCTGTTCCAGGAATTCATGACGTGTTTTGGGACACCGGTCATCGATCTGTTTGTGACTCAGGCCAGTGCTCAGTTGCCTCAATTTGTTCTCCGTACCTGACATCTCAAGCAGTGGATCACGATGCCCTTTGGTGCAGATGGCCGCAGGGCCTCCTGTACGCATTTCCACCAATCCCACTCCTGCCTCGTCTGATTCGCAAGCTCCTGTCAGAGAAGGCCGACCTACTCCTGGTAGCTCCCAACTGGTCCCGTCGTTTGTGGCATGCTGATCTTGTAGCTCTATCAGTAAACAGACCATGGGTGATCCCTCACCACCGCATTGCCCTGCACCAGGGAGCCGTCAGTCATCCCGACTCCCAGTGGCTCCAGTTGACCGTCTGGCATTTGAACGGGTCCTGCTAAGGAAGGACAATCTGTCAGATGAAATCATCAACACTATCCAGGTGGGCAGGCATCTTTCCACATCTTTTATATATGAGGCCATGTGGCAGGTGTTCTGCTTGTGGTGCTCTATTCAACTTGTGGACCCCACTGCGGCATCAGTTCACGACATCCTGGGATTTCTACAAGCTGGCCTGGACAAGGCTCTGGCTCCTGCTACACTGCGGCATCAGATGGCGACCTTGTCCACAGCGATTACGTGTGCCCCATATGCTTCTCTGGCACACCATCCACACGTGCGGGGCCTACAGGGGGCCACAAACCTACACCCGGCAATGGTTCATCGCTACCTGATGTGGGATCTCCCGTTGGTCTTATAAGTTCTTACGGCCCCTCCCTTTGAACCGCTGGGGTCGATTTCCCTCAGATACCTTTCTTTCAAGGTGGCCTTTCTCCTGGCTATAACATCTGCCAGTGTCCGAACTGGCCACTGTATCGGTCAGACAAGATCTTTGTCGGTTTCGGGATAACACTGGACCCGGCCTTTACCCCCAAGGTGAATTCCACCTTTCATCGGGCGGAGATCGTATTGCCGGACTTTTAACCTTCTCCTCGGGGTCACCAGGAATGATGTTGGCACAAGCTGGACATATGTCGTGCCCTCCGTTTCTATATCCGTCGTACAGCCACCTTCTGAAAAACTGAAGCTCTTCTTGTCTCTTTCAATCGGGCGTCTATGGGCCTGAAGATCTCGGCCTCCACGGTTGGCAGATGGATCAAGGCCTGTATAGCATTAGCATACGAGTTGACATCTTGTCCAATCCCTGGCAGAATTCTACCTCATTCCACTTGTAGTGCGGCTATGTTGGTGGCTTGGGCTACCCAAGCATCGGTGGAGGACATTTGCCAGGCGGCGACATGGTCGTCGCTCTCCCCATTCATCTGTCACTACAGGATCAACTCCTACGCTTCGGCGGAGGCCTCGTTTGGATGGCGGGTGTTACAGAATGTTATAGCTGATGTGGATTCTGGGGGCAGTCAGCCTCCCACCCAGGGGGTTTAAGCTTGGGTATATCCCATTTATGGATAGTGGGAGCAGCGCTCAGAAAAATGGACATTGGCTTACCTGAACGTTCCTTTTCTGAGCGCTACAACCAATATCCAGACTCACCCTTCTTTCAGCTGCTGTCCAGGTGTTACCAATTTAGTTGATGTTTTGGTTGTATTATGTTTGTTTGACAATAAAGTTTGGTTTTACAGTCTAGCTGTGCCTTCGTGTCAGACTGGGGACTCATGGGATTGGGGGGCATAGCTAGCGATCTGAAATGGAGATCAAATTTCCCTCAGTTGTTTCCAAGAGCTGAGGAATTAACCCATCTATGGATAGTGGTCGCAGCACCCAGAAAAGGGACATTCAGGTAAGCCAACGTCCATTTTGCGAAAAACGGGCCCGTTTTTCACAAAAATGGGACATGGGGGGCAAAGCTTCAGGAAGCCAAAAAATGGCTGTATTCTGTGTATTTTACTGTTACTATCTTCCTTAGTGCATCATGCAAACCGCTATTCCAAACAATGCTATTTATAGGGGGTGGGGGTGGGGGCAGTGGTGTGTTGCGCTGGTTTTCACCGGTTTTATAGAACTGGTAGTAAAACCGGCAGGAGGCCCCACCCACCATCCCCAACATCACCAAAACGCTTCTGCGCATGTGCAGAAGAGCACGTGCATGCACGAGTGAAGTGAGCACATGCGCGTGGCCCCGCTGCAAACCGGTAGTAAAGGTAAATCGAACCCACCCCTGGGTGGGGCACTGAGGATGATTTTGTAGTACCAAGGGGGCGGTGGACTGAAAAAGTTTGGGAACCACTGATATAGGGGCTGAATTGTTAATAACCTTACGTACAGCTGCCAAATTTCAATGGGCATGAATGAGCATCCATAGGAAAATCTTCTAAGTGCATTGGACATTCAGCCTGGACTGTAAGCCTAGAAGGGAAAATGTCAATTCATGGTTATCTTCTGCTAAGAGATCATGAAAATCAATTTCTCAAAAATTAATTGAAGGAACAAAAAGATCATTTATATTAAACTAAATATCAATTTAATGCTATTTGCTGGTTTATATTATAGGCTCCTTCAATGGACACTGTTTTATGTCAAAATATTAGACATATTTTATTCACAATTATTAGGAAAGACCAACTGAATTAACATATAAATTATAGAATCATAGCTTGTCTAATAACAATTAGAAGTCTATGCCACATGGATAAACAATTCATAGTCCAGGCAAATATTTCATAGTCAGAGGAAACAAATGGGTAATTTAATTTCTGCCATTTCAACCAAACCAAGCAAATAATTACATGATAAAGTGGAGATAAACATACCAGAGGATCATGGCATACACTATAATTACCTCAGGATAGCTGCCTCATTTATATGTCATTATTTGAAGCACTTAATATAGTATAGAGTTAGGTTGCCCCATTCAAATATGAAATTTAAATTACTGCAAGAAGCTTGTAATTTTTCTTCTAGATTTTTTATCTTACTTTTATTATTTTTATAAATAATTCAAAGTGTTGAACATATCTAATACTCCTTACTTGTCCTGTTTTCTACATAACAGCAACTCTGTGAGGTGAGTTGGGTGAAAGAGAATGACTGACCTAGTCAGCCATCCAATTTTCATGCTTAAGGCAGGAGTAGAACTCACAGATTCCTGGTTTATAGCTTTGTGCCTTAATCACTAGACCAAATGCCATATGTTAATATACAGTATAATTTTACTGTACATGACATACAGATAATACAGGTAGTCCTTGAATTACGAATGTAATGGAGCCTGTCCATTCCATTTGTAACCCAAGGATTCGTGGGAGTGAATCTTGTACCTTGAACAAGCTCACTCCCTGCTTTCGCCCATGCATTCAATAATCAAATGCCTGGCTTGTTAAGTGCACATGAGGTATCTCAGGGTGGGGAAGGCCATGGGGGTGGGGGGCTAGTGATGGAGTAGGCCACAAGACCATCCAAAGCCTCCCCCGACCCATAGCTACCTCATTCTCCCTTCCCTGGGGTCCCCACAATTGCTTCCCCCTCCATCCTGACACACTGACTTACCTTATAAAGATCTGTCTCCTCACCAGCCTCATCAGCAAAGAGCTTGAGGAGGACTGCGGCAATGAAAAAGGGGGTCCAGAGGGCTACGTATGGCCTTCTGGGCCTCCTTTTTCATTGCTGAAGGCCTTGTCAAGTGGATCTACCGCAAGAAAGGAGGCCCTAAAGGCCGTGCACGGACTTCTGCGCCTATTTTTTCATTGCTGGAGGCCTCATCAAGTGGATCCCCAGTGAGAAAGAAGGCCCAAAAGGCCGCATGTAGCCCTCCAGCCCTCCTTTCTCATCAGCAAAGCATTTGAGGATTGTGCCCCTGTAAGCTTTGGCAGCCCTTTTCAAAAAGGCTTTGCAGGTAGGAACAGAGATGTACCGGCCCCTCCCAAGCTCTGCTGTTGCCAACAAAGGCTTTTTTTAAAGGGCTGCCAAAGACTACAGGGACACAATCTCCCTGCATGCTTTGGCAAGGAAACGGAAAACAGAGGGAAGGCCTGATGGACTGAAGCCTTCCTTCCTGTTGTGGCCCACCAGCTGCCAGCAGAGCTGGTGGCAGACTCGGACGATGAGGAGGTTGGGGAGGAACTTGGGCCAGTCCTGGAGCCTGGGGAAGGCTCTGATGGATGCTCTGTATCGGAAGCAAAGATAGAGACAGGGCCGTTGGACATTTCTCAGCTGCCTTTGGAGTCGGAGATAAGTGGGGAGGAAGAACAGCTGGAGCCTGTTCCAGATGCATGCATGCACAGAGCTGTTAGGAGGGGAGAACAACTGAGGACAAGGAGCTGACCCAGGAAGAAGGGCACACGTGGACGCTGTATGGCTCCTCCCTGGCTGGGGAATAAATAGAAGGAAAGGGAATGGGTGGTTGCAGGAGACAACTGTTCAGATTTCTTTTGGAAGATTGCTTATTGTGGTTCCTGCCTCAGAGATTGCTTGCCAGAACCTAATTTACAACTTTGCAACCGGAAGCTCCTGGCCTGGCAAGTATCCTAAGGAAGGTCTGTTACTGGAGTTAACCCTTTGAAGGATTATTGCCTGGACTTTTCAGTGTGTGAATGCCAGTAATTCACAGGAGCTAAATAAAGAGGGGTTTTTTTGGAACAAGGAGTCTATTTCTTGGTTCTGCTAAGGCTAGGTCAGAATACCTCCATTTTCAAACATCCAGGCCTCAATTTGCAGAGAATAGAGGCCTAAGTGCGAGATCAGCAGCATAAGATCTTGTGCTGTTGATCTCACATGATCTCACAGTACATTAGATCTCTGTTTTCTGTGAATGAACCAAAAACCTGAAGCAACGAAGCAAGCAAAGAAACATGACAGAGATGAGATCTTTGCAAGGTAAGTGAGTCTCCACAGCTGAAGAGTCTGTGAAGACCTTGCTGGGGGGTGGGGGAATAGGCAGGATGAATGTTTCAGAGCTTCTGCGTTCATTCATAAGAGCAAACAACTGCTGTGATGCTTCAATATTCATAATTTCAGAACTTGTTCATAAATGCTAGGGGGTGCTTATCACATAACTTCAAATGTTCACTAAGGGAATGCTCATAACCTGAAGAATACCTATATAGGAAATACAAACAGAAAAGGCAATGAAATGAAAAGAAAAGAAAAGCTCATACCTCATAGTATATAAAAGAGTACCATCATCCTGGATTCGTAGTAGCTTGTTTGGCATAGTCATATTGTGAGCTACAGACTTCTTTCCATTATGAAAGAATGTATCTGGAGTCCAGATTTTGCTGGCCATTAAATTATTCAGTCGGAGAATGTTCATGGGACCCTTGAATTTTAGCCTTTCATCTTTCCATTTTTGGCGGAAAAAAACATCTATTGTGTACTCCTGTAGTGGAAAAAAATGTTTCAACATGACAGTCAACTAAAAACAACAAGGCAGGTAGGCAATCCTTGATAAGCAATCCTTTTAAAAAATAAAATCTACCAATAAATAAATAATTCAGGAGTTTCTTGATCAAAACAAATTTATATGAATTTATAGTCCTTTGAAAAGATTCTGGTCTACACCCTGATGAACCTGTACTGGAAAGTATCCTATTATTGTTTGTTTGTTTGTTTGTTCGTTCAACTTGTATGCCACCTTTCTCCGAAGACTCAAGCCGGCTTACAATGCATTAATTTAATTCTAATTAGGTTAGAAGCTATCATAATAGTGTTTTATCATGTTTTTGGTAAATAACCTGCAGGTGCCATTAATGTGATAGTTGAGATAGATTTTCAGGATCGTAGTATGTGTCAACCTCGCTAGTTTTGCTTTGCTGCTTCGGTTGTCATAGAAACGGAGGGAGGGGGGTTTATGCTCACGCGGGCTTTCTAAATCTGAGAAACGAAACCTTTTCTTAAGCTGTTATCAGACTAACGGACACTGCATTCCTGGATGCTGACAGGACCAGACGTCTGCTCCCACCTGACCTCTGGAAGACCTGTGGATTGGATGATTTATGGTGCACAGGGGAGGGGATGCTTTCTAATTGTAACTTTCGTGCGTTTTGCTTCAGAATCCTGCTTTCCATGGTTGCGTTCATTTCATATCTAGTAAAAGTACCAGTTTACCTATAATGGAGTCTGGGTCTTCCTTTCCTGGATACTGAAGGAAGCATACCTGACAATAAGCAGGATTCTCATCTCAGCCATCCCGGAATAACACCGAGGGGGCTGAAAACTACAGAATGTCTGATCAGGGAAGTGATAGAGAACAAATGGGGGCATATGGCTCGGCAATGTCTTTGTACCAGCCACCCGAAGAGACTGCGGTGTGGATGGAGAATTTACAGCTAAAAGAGCCGAGGGAAGAGCCAGCCCAATGGTCGACAGGGGTCGGAAGGTTGCCGGACCTGGGAAGGACCCCCCGTGGAGTAACAACCTCCAGACCCTGAAAAGGAGAAGGCGTTTGGCTGCAGGAGCAGAAGGAGCGCCTCAAGATGGATCAAGCCCTTCAACTCATTCGCGAGGTTGAAGAAAGCCGGAAAACCCGTGAGTCTTATGCATACCCTGGGGGGGGGGGGAGAAGAAAACTCTAAAATAGATCCTGAGGAAGGAGCTTGTGGGGGAGAGGAAGAGAGAGCTGATGATGATACATCCCAGGCGTTGGGTGGTCAAATGAGAGATGCAGCAGTCCAAGGGGCTCCAGCCTTGCAGGCCCCACCCCGCAGGCGCAAGAAACCTAAAATTCCCCCCCTTCCTGGAAAATATGATGGGAACCCGAAAACTTTGGGGTTTTTCTTAACCCAAGTGTGGAATCACATGCAGGACTGGGAGGAGGATTACTCGTCGGATGCAGCCCGAGTGAGATGTGTCACCAGTGCCTTAGAGGGGGTGGCAGCTGAGTGGATGGTGGTACTCCACAATAACAATTCCCCCCTGCTGCGGAATTACAACCAGTTCATGGCGGCCCTTAGGAGGCGTTTTGAGGACCACCTAGCTGAGCGAAAGGCGAGGCTCCGTATGAAAAGTATCCAGCAGGGCCGAAGATCGGTGGCGGAATACACCCAAGAATTTCGGGAGCTAGCGCTATACATGACAGGGTGGTCAGAGATAGCCCTGCTGGAGGGGTTCAAAGATGGGCTGAATGATGAAATTTACCACGACTGTAGAGCACGGGGGGTTCCCGAAGATCTGGACAGTTGGTACATAGCAGCTGAGGATGCAGAAATTGAGATAAGCCATAGTCGACTACGAAGGGGGCGTGCCGGGGAGCCTTCATTCTCCTACCACCGCAAGGAAGCCCCAAAGATGGCTGGGGGAAGGGCGGAGACCAAACCCAAGCCGAAGCCTTTTACCTGCTTTAAGTGTGGCATGGAAGGTCACCGGGCCGCTGAGTGTTCCTCCAGACCAGTGCCAAAACCTGCCACCAGAGCGCCAAAGAAGATGGACAAAGCACCCGCAAAAGTTCGTGAAGCCGCGCTGGAGGAGGAAGTCGTAGAGTTCGCTCCCCGGGCCAAGGGTGAGTTGGGAACTCCGATCAATGTGGACGACAGCGAGACCGACTCTGATGATCTGGTGAGTCACACTGAGGGGCCCCTACTCATCCCCATAGAACTAAAAGCACCATCCACAGGGGCCCACGCACAGATGCCAGCCTTACTAGACTCTGGGTGCACCAGGTGCATTATCAGCCCGAAAGTAGTAGAAAAGATGGGCCTGGAACTTAGGGAGCTGAAAAGGCCTATTGCATTCTGCCAGCTAGATGGGTCGATGGCAGGCGGGGCCCCAACTAGTTTCATAATGGAACCCATTGAAATGAAATTAGGGGACCACATAGAGACTCTCAGTTTTATTGTGGCCCCTAGAATGGAATGACCCCTCATTCTCAGCTTGCCCTGGCTACGGAAATGGAACCTGCGAATTAACTGGAAAACGGGGGTTCTGCGCATTCGTGCTAGTAAACCACCACCAGAAGGGAAGGAGCCCCCCCCCTTGAAAGCAGAGGGGGCCCTGAAGAAGCGGAGATGGCAATAGACCACATAGAGGGGGAGGAGAAAATTCCAAAAGAGTACTGGGATCTCTGTGAAGTTTTTAGGGAGAAGGCCTCGGATGTGCTGCCCCCCCCACAGGGCTACAGACTGTGCTATTGAGATACTCCCGGGAGTGAAGCTCCCTAAGCCAAAGATTTATCCTATGACCCCTCGTGAACTGGGGGAACTACGAAATTTCATTGACAAAAACCTAGAACGGGGCTTCATCCAACCAGCTAGACCACGGGTGGCCGCACTAGTTCTATTCAGAGAAAAGAAAGATGGTTCCTTTCGTTTGGTAGTTGATTATAGGAATTTAAACGCCATTTGCGTGGAAAACGTCTACCCTTTACCCCTCATGAAAGACATGTTGGCTCACTTAGGAAAGGGGAAGATTTTCACCAAACTGGACTTACGGGAAGCTTATTACAGGGTGCGAATCAAGGAAGGGGATGAATGGAAAACTGCATTTAACTGCCCGCTGGGGTGTTTCCAGTTCCGAGTACTCCCGTTTGCACTACAAGGGGCTCCTGCAGTATTCATGCAATTGATCAATGAAATTTTGCATGAGCATTTATATAAGGGGGTGCTCGTTTATTTGGATGACATTCTTATCTACTCTGACAACATGGCCGACCACGTGAGATTGGTACGCACCGTCCTGAAAAAACTTAGGGCTGCTGAACTGTATGCAAAACTTTCTAAATGTGAGTTCCACCAAACCAAAATTGACTATCTTGGATATTGCATCTCCCCGGAGGGAATAGAAATGGACCCTGCAAAGGTTCAGGCGGTGTTAGAGTGGACGGCGCCACGCACCCGCAAGCAGTTACAGAGTTTTTTTGGGATTTGCTAACTTTTACCGACAGTTCATTCCCTCATTTGCCAAAATCGCATTGCCAATAACTAATCTCCTGAAAACCAAGGGTGAAGAAAAACCAAAGCCCTCCAAACCTCTTGAATGGACTATGGACTGTCAGGCTGCATTCGAAAAACTGAAACAGCTATTTGCCGCTGAACCAGTCCTCAAGCACCCGGACATGGACGAACCTTTCGTGGTACAGGCGGATGCCAGCGATGTCGCAGTAGGGGCCGTACTTCTGCAAAAGAATGCGGATGGAAAATTACAGCCTTGTGCCTACACGTCCTGGAAACTATCCGAAACCGAAAGGAGATGGGCCATATGGGAAAAGGAGGCTTTCGCCGTACGCTGGGCACTTCTAACCTGGAGGCACTTTCTCGAAGGAGCTAAACATCCTTTTGAAGTTTGGACTGATCATAAAAATCTCGAGGCTTTGAAAACTCCACGTAAGCTGTCGCCAAAACAAGTTCGCTGGCCCAACACTTCAACCGTTTTAACTTCACTTTGCGCTACCTTCCTGGCGGGAAGAATTTCATGGCGGATGCTCTGTCCAGATTGCCTCAATACAACAGCACCAGGGAGGAAGTTGTCCGTCCAATTGTCCCGTCAGCCCAACTGGCGGCAGCAGTGACTACCCGAGCACAGTCGAAAAGTGACCCAAGTCTCTCGGGTGATTTGCTCCAGCAACTAAAAGAGACTTTAAAAACCGATGAGTGGTTCCAAGCCCACTCAACGAATGTACACTTCGTGATGGACTAGCTTGGGTTGGAGCCAAATTGTATGTCCCAGCTAGCTTACGAGTAACTGTTTTGCAACACGCCTATGACTCCAAAGTGGCAGGACACTTCGGATTTGTCAAAACCTTACATCTCATCAAAAGACAGTTTTGGTGGCCCGCACTCAAAAAGGACACAGAGGCATATGTCGCGAGCTGTCCAGTGTGTGCCTCAGCTAAGAGATCTCCCGGGAAGGCACCTGGTCTTCTCCAAAGTGTGGCCAGACGCACTGCTCCTTGGAAAGAAATATCCATGGACTTCATTGTAGACCTTCCCGAAAGTGGGGGTTGCACAGTTATATGGGTAGTAACTGATCTGTTTTCCAAACAGGTAAATTTTATCCCATGCACTAAGATCCCATCAGCAAAAACCCTTGCTAAGATGTTCATTCAACATGTATATAGACTACATGGAGCGCCAAAACGTATAATTTCAGACAGGGGAGTGCAGTTCACCTCCAGCTTTTGGAAAGAGTTCCTAATGTTGATAGGCTCCGCCCAAGGACTAAGCTCCGCCCACCACCCCCAGACCAATGTGGCCTGTGAAAGAACCAATGGCGTGCTAGAACAGTATCTGAGATGTTATATAAACTAGCAACAAGACAACTGGGTAGAATTGCTGCCATTCGCAGAAGTGGCATATAATAATTCCGTACATAGCAGCACAGGTTTCACTCCTTTCAAGGTGGCTTCTGGGCAAGAGTTTGTGCCAATCCCAGAGTTACCTCATGATGACCCACAGAACCCTTCTCTGATTGAGTGGATCGATCAACTACGAGCGACTTGGGCAGTGACTCGAAAAGCGTTAGATGATGCTCACCAAGCCCATAAAGCCCAAGTCGACAAAAGGAGATGCCTTGCACATGTTTATCAAGTGGGGGACATGGTTTATCTGTCTACCAAGTATTTGCAAACTCCTCAGAAATCAAAAAAGCTTGGTCCTAAGTATGTGGGCCCTTTCCCTGTTACTCGGATCATTAACCCAGTCACGGTTGAATTAGATCTACCCAAGAACTTGTGACGAATTCATCCAGTGTTCCATGTTAGTTTACTGAAACTGGAACAATCATCCTCTCTACGTCCGTCCAAGGAACCTCCTCCTGTTCCCATCCTCATTGAAGGGGAACAACACTTTGAAGTAAAAGAGATTTTGGACTCTAGAAAACATCATGGGAAAGTACTGTATCTTGTAGCCTGGAAGCACTTCCCGTTATCACAAGCTGAATGGGTGAATAAACGTGATGTTAGGGCACCTAGAAAAGTGCAGTTGTTCCACACCAAATATCCTGATAAACCTTGAGACATGATAAGTATTAATTGTTGTGATATTACCTCTTCTTTTCTCTGTTTCAGGATTAGAAGCTGTCTCTTCTGAAGGGGGGCCGAATGTCAACCTCGCTAGTTTTGCTTTGCTGCTTCGGTTGTCATAGAAACAGAGGGAGGGGGGTTTATACTCACGCGGACTTTCTAAATCTGAGAAACGAAACCTTTTCTTAAGCTGTTATCAGACTAACGGACACTGCATTCCTGGATGCTGACAGGACCAGACGTCTGCTCCCACCTGACCTCTGGAAGACCTGTGGATTGGATGATTTATGGTGCACAGGGGAGGGGATGCTTTCTAATTGTAACTTTCGTGCGTTTTGCTTCAGAATCCTGCTTTCCATGGTTGCGTTCATTTCATATCTAGTAAAAGTACTAGTTTACCTATAATGGAGTCTGGGTCTTCCTTTCCTGGATACAGTATGACTCTATTACAACTCAGAGATCATATTCCCTCCACTCCTTTCACTTGGAGTCAGGATTTTCTCCATCCCTTTCTACCAGAGATCTGCCTGCTTAGAACTGAGATCTGCCTGCTTAGAACTTTGTCTGCTAAGTAGTTCCTTCTGTCCATAGTAGATGATCATACCTTTTTCTCTGGGAGTGGAAGACACAGAAATGAGTTTGTAAATTAAAATTCTATAGAAGAGATTTCCAAAGCAAACAAATTTATTTTTCAAAGAGGGATTATAGAGATTTTCTTAGTGGTATTTATATATTAGAATCTAGATTACTTATGGATTAGTTTCTCCAACACTCACATTTTCATTCAACAAGTTTTCCTTCCATTTTTTCTCCCACCCAAAACAAGTGATAGTTTTTTTCTGCTGCTGTAGTTCTCACAAGACATGCTGCTTGTCAAATGGAGTAAGCACTGACTGCAGATACTTACCATAATCAACTACTCCCCTGTTAGGATTCTTGACAGATCCATTTGTATATTCATATAAATTGTCTTAATACTCTCTTCAATCTCTTGACATCAGTTGAGTCTGGTAAACACTAGTAATAGGAGCTCTTAAATGATGGATCATCAACTTTGAAATTGCCCAGAAAATACTCTAAGCATCTGTTTTCAGGCCTTTATGAATATAAGATAACTTTTACTTTATTTTACTATAACTTTTACTTTTATTGTCACTTTTCTTGCGTACACAGTGGCACACATTAAAAATGAAATTCTGATGCCCACTCTCAAAAGAACACACACACACACACATGCCCATTTGGTATACATCCAGTCCAGAGGTTGGTTCTACTTACCTTTACTACTGGTTCACAATGGGAGCTCACATGCATGCTTCTGCTCATAAGCATTCTGTTCATACGTTACATTATAAAGTAAATTGAAATCGTTGTTCACAGAGTCAATAAATCATAAATCTATACAGTACTATCACCACTAATAATAATTGACTATCTTGAAGCTAAAGTATTTAATTGGGGCAGAACTGGAATAAACTGGAATAAGAAACTCAGAGTTTATTGAATGGTAGATATCCCAGTTACATCATTTTAAAGTTCCCAATTATTATTAAACATGAAATGCTCCAATATTTTGGAAAAAAGAGCAAGATTTTCTAAATACTGTTTTCATTGCTCATATTTTAAGAAGATGTTATACATTTTTCTGAGTAATCAGCAACGATACTAATTATCTACCTAGATTTAATATTACATGTTTCTACTACAATTGTGGTGATTAATCATTTAATGTTATAGGTTGTTTTGTTTGCTTTTGTTTTACAGCAGGGTTGTCAAACTCAACGCCCACGGGCCGGATCCAGCCCGTGGGGTGCTTAAATCCAGCCTGTGGGGCTGGCCTGGAAATATAAAAGGATTGGCCCGTAATGCCTGTGTCAGCCAAAATGGGCTGCCGTGTGTGTGTGTGTGTGTGTGTGTTTCCGTGCTGCCCATTTTTTACCAGCAGAGTGCTGCTAGAGGCTGGGGAGGTAGAAAATGGGCCATGCAGGGCCTCAGGAAGCCTCTGCGTGGCCTGTTTTGGCCAGCAGGGTGCTTCAGGAGGCGTCTGTCCCATCTCCCCCCACCACTGCTTCCCCCAGCCTCTGGAGAACTACAATGCTGATCTGGCCCTCGAAGAAATGCAGTTTGACACCCCTGTTTTAGGGGAAATAGTTGTCTTTTATTATTGTCTTTAAAGACAATATGAATAGTTTTTCCTCTTAGGCTAGTGTCACAATAAATTAACATTACTGGTGCTCTGTGGTTCTTTTAGGATATCGTTTCACAAGAATAATTTTACCAATGTCATAAAACCAAAAACATGCAATCTATTTTATTCTTGCTCTTTACCTTCTTTTGGTTAATGTCCATTATTCAATATAGCTAAATTCAAAAAACACATCCTGTACTTTCATCCAAGGAACGTTCTTTTTACATGAACTAGTAAAACAACAATTAAAACTAAATTTCTCACTAGAAGAAAAAGGAAGCAATCTTGGTTTTGGTTTCCAAAGACTGGGTGGCAATTGGCCTGCCATGAGAGGTAATGGACATGCACAAAACCCCTGGAAATAATTCTGTTTCAAAAAGTCAATTCAAGGCAGTTTTCTGATGTAGAAAGGAATGAGGAGAAAGTAATCCCCTTCCAACTTAACTTTTTCAGAAAACCCACCACTACCCATTATAGTTACCTCTGTATATTATTGTATATTACTAGGATGCTGATGCAAGAGAAATGTGAGTTCAAGCTTTGCAAGTCTGTAAAGCAAAGGAAAGCTGACGTAACATAACTACAGTTGTGAATTCACTTAATGGCTGCTTTGTTTAACAACTGAATTGCCAGTTCCAATTCTCGTTGAAAAAAGAATTGGATATCACCTCCATTTTCACCAATACAGCAAACCCACTCATTGTTTAATGTTTAATATGTCTTGGGATTTCTGAGGAGCAGATTTACCACACCTCATGGTATCTTTAGACTCTTTTATGGGACATTCCTTTCAGGCACTGTTTGAGATTTTATCTCATACACCTATGATTCTTTTTGCAGATTCTATGGCTAGCTAAACTTAAAAATAATTTTCACTTTCCTTTTTTCCTGCTTAAGTCTGATTATAATGATACCTTGGGATACAGTAATTAGGAGAGTTAATTTTCTTAGGCACATGCATCCAAAGGCCAGAGAGATGGCACTAGGAAATTTATTTCGCTTTAGTTATTCTCTTTTTCTTTGTTCAGTATTAGCTAATAGATTGTGGTTATGTGGCCCCCACATGCTTCATTTAACAGGTTTGAGATGTAGGATGACAGGTAAAAGAATTCCTTTGGAAATATATGGTAGAAGCTGTAACTACCTAAGACATACAAGAAGCCCCGAAAACCAAGGCCAGAATGTATAATCAGCCAAGATTATAACAAAAGATGATGGCAGAGACCCCCTCTCATCCGAAGCATTCACCTCTTGTCATTACAGAATTTAAAATAAAGCAAGAAAAGGAGAAAAGAGGGAGAACTCTCTGAAAACTCCTCAGAGGGAGGATAAGTCACAGAGGGAGAAAATAAGTTTTAAAAAGTGTTTTTTATGAAAGCAGTGGTTTTTTACATGATACTCAAAAGAACCTGGATAAACTTTGGAAAGGAAAAACTAAAATAAAGGCAAGTTAGAATAAAGGCAATTTTCACATGTAAGATCAATCAGCCTATTGATAGCATACTTTGCAAATTGTACTCTTCAAATTGTACTCTGCTCAAAGAGAAGCAGGAGATCAAGCCATATTCAAAACCCAGTAAAAGTTGAGTTTATCTGAGATTTTGTTCATTGGGTGATAGAGCTTCCTTCTGCACGGTCAACAGATTTTTGAGATGGTGCCAGACAGCAATTACTTTGCCCATAGAACCAATCTATCAATTTGTTCAGTACCATGATTTTTTAGTAAAGCTCTCATTTTAGCCCAACTATTAATTAGCCCCCCTTCATGGATTACTGCCTTCTCATGCCGAAGTGAACTAAAATGGACAGGAATGGGTGAATTTAATTCAGATGACCATCAGATATACTACTGTGGACAAGAATCCTTCAGAAGAAATGGTGTAGCCTTCATACTCAATAAAAGAGTAGAAAAAGCAGTACTGGGATACAATCTCCAAAATGACAGAATGATCTCAGTTCAAATCCAAGGCAAACCATTCAACATTACAGTAGTCCACATCTATGTCCCAACCACTGGTGCTGAAGAGGATGAAGTTGACCAGTTCTATGAAGCCCTACAATATCTTATAGAATTAACATCAAAAAATGATGTTCTTATCATTAAAGGGGGCAGGAATGCTAAAGTAGGAAGCCAAAAGATAACAGGAATAACAGGCAAGTTTGGCTTCAGAGTAGGGCACAGGCTAATAGAATTTTGTCAAGAGAATATGATGGTCAAAACAAACACTCTTTTCAAAAACCCAAGAGATGACTCTAGACATGAACGTCATCAGACGGTCAACACAGAAATCAAATTCACTATGTGCTCTGCAGCCAAAGATGGAGAAGCTTTGGTCTAGGGTTGTCCTCCCCCTTCGTTTTTAAGAGCTTGGTGATGGGGAGGATAATCTGAGCGAAAGCAGGGATAAACTGGTGGTAAAAGTTGGCAAAACCCAGGAAGCTCTGTAACTGTTTACGCGTGCGTGGAGGGTCCCAAACAAGTACAGTCTGCACTTTTAGAAGATCCATCTCAACCCCCTGGTGTGAAATGCGGTATCCGAAATAGTCAATCTTCTCTTGGTGGAATTCATATTTGGAAAGTTTAGCATAAAGTCTGGCAGAGCGGAGTTTGTTTAAAACTATCCTTACTAGTTTTATATGTTCTGTTTTGGTCTTGGTATAGATTAAAATGTCATCCAAATAGACCAGGACCCCCTTATATAAATGCTGATGCTGCACTTCATTTATTAACTGCATAAACAGTGCAAGGGCTCCTTGCAACCCAAAGGGAAGCACCTTGAGTTGGTAACAGCCAAGGGGGGTGTTAAATGCCACCTTCCACTTGTCCCCCTCCTTAATTCTGACATGGTATTAAGCCTCCCTTAAGTCCAGTTTTGAAAAAAAATTCCCTTTAGCAAGGTGTGCTAGCATAGCTTTCATAAGGGGAGGGGATACTGCCCCTTATGCTCCACACTGCTCCACTGCCCACTGCTCCACACTGCTCCACACTGATCATATTCAGGGTACGAAAATCAACACAGAGACGTTTTGAGCCATCTATTTTTTCTCTAAACAACATTGGAGCTGCGATTTTTGGTTGGGCTGGCTCAACGAAACCCCTTGCTAGGTTTTTCTCAATAAATGTTCTCAGCTCCTCCAACTCCCCCAGTGACATGCTGTATATCTTGGGTTAAGGGAGTTTAATGTCGGGTAAGATTTCTATCGCACAGTCAGTGGCACGGGTGGTGGTGGGGCTCGTCTGAAGCTTTTTCACTAAAAACCTCAGCCAAATTCTTGTATTCTATAGGTATGCACACAGTTGGCATGGCGTGACCAGGCATGGCTGTTTCTCGATTCTCTGCCCCCTCAGTTCCTTTATGTGGATTCTCAGCAAAACTCACATTCACCTGAAATTCTATGATGCTTTGTTTTCAATTGATTTTTGGGTTCCATTTTTTCAGCCATGCAACGCCCAGATCCAATGACCATTCCATGCCAGGTGCCACTATAAATGTAAGCATTTCCTTGTGGCTTCCGATGCCTATATGTAGAGGCTTGGTAGCAATAGATGCTGGCTCCACCCCGCTTGCTATTGACCCATCTAGTTGGCAGAAAGCGATGGGGTTTTTCAGCTTTATGTTAATCCCTAACTTCCCTACTAGGGTTGAGCTGATCAAACAACAGGTGCACCCTGAATCCACTAGAGTGGAGACATTTATCTCCCTGTTTTGGTTTGGGATAAATAGTCTTAAGGGGATGGTAAGCGGTTGAATTGGTTTGCTTACCAGTGGTTCATCATCTGGATCGCTTCCAAATAAGTGTGATTCCTCCTGTTCAGATGCCAGGGATTCCTCCCGAAAGAGGGGAGGGAATGGAACTTCTATCGTCTTCCTGCTGCTCAGGCGGTCTCCTTCCCATGCCAGCCTGGTTTTGCAGGGTTCTCCCCTGGTGGGTGGTTCCAGGTGGATGTTTGCATTCGACACTCTGCAGCTTGGTGCCCTTCTTTTCCACACTTGAAACATACTGACGGTGTTGGAGAGAATGCGGTCTGTGGTTTGTGAGGCTCTTGCTTCCATTGGGGGGAGATTTCTTCCATGCTCTCCCCGCTTGATACTGGTTTCTGGCTATATCAATCTCATCTTCTTCAGTGGTGACATACCACTCATGTAGGTTATTCAGTGCACCTCGGGCTATGCAGGCATTGTATAGATTATCACTCAGCCTGTCCTTGAAACAGCTCACCAAAATATCTTCTGGCCAATACACACGACATGTGCGGTCCTGGAATTCTTCAGTATATTCTGCTACTGGCCGTTGCCCCTGCCTCATCACCTTGATGTGGTCGCATGCTTTGCAATCTGCTAGTGGGTCCTCAAGCCAACGTCACAGGGCCATCATGAAACAGTCGAAATCCCATAATTCTGCTGCATTGGCATTATGCAAGGTCACTATCCATCTGGCAGCAGCACCCTCTAGAGCTAGGGTCACAACTCACACTCGGGATCCTTGGGTTTGGAAATCACGCCCGTACTCTTGCATGTAGGTTAGCACATGTGCCACAAAGAATCCTAATTGTTCCAGATTCCCATCAAACTTCACTCCAAGGGAAGGAGTTTTTCTTTCCAGTTGCAGGACTCGGAGCTGGTTGGGAATGGGCACCGGTGTGCATGCGGCCTGGGGGGGAGCATTTGCTGGGTCTTCTCCCACTGCTGCTGCACTATCTGCTTGATAGGTAGCCTCCAGAAGGGTGTTGCCTCCCGTGGCATCATCTGTGACTGCTGCCTTTTCCACGCCCTTTGGTTGTTGTCCTGAGTCCCTTCGGATGTTGAGATTTTCCAAAGTTTCCATCGCCAATTGGGTTATATGCCTCTTCAGATAATCCTATCTCAGTGGTGCTTCGGTTAGTCCTCTCTGGTCAGCAATGGCTTCTAGTTCGTTTTCACCCCGGTTTTCAGTTGCCATAGTTGAGGGTAACTCCTCTGGTTCTCTCATCCCCGCTACATTTCTTCCAGATGCCGATTGGCCAGCAGGGCTTTTCGGGATTCTCCAGGGTTACCTCATCCTCTCCGATGGGGTGTACGAAACAGGCATCCGAATGGGTGGCAGTTGCTGTCTCCCCGCAGCAATCGGTTTCTCCCAGTTCTCTGCTTCGTTCAGACATGGTTTGCAAGGTCCCCTCAGTAGAGCAAAAATTGCTTCGCTAGGTTGACCATTTTGCAGATCGTGCTTTCTTTAAAGATCGCCTCTCCCTCCACTTTAAGAAAGTACGAATTGTTGAAACGTGGTTGTTCAAAAGGATTCTTTTATTAAGCAGAAGTGAAAGCCATCCAGTTAAAGCAAGATCTGAATACCCTTAGGCAAAACAAGTAGGATTAAAGCTGTAGAGACCCCTCCCTTTTAGTCAGAATGCAGATTTTAGCCAATACACAAGTGTGGAGATATTTTCTTTCCTAGTTTCCCTGAGAACTCAAATAACCATGCCTTCCCACCGTTGTTCTTTAAAGTGAAACAACCCACATGGCTATCATAAAAATTCCTCCAGGTAAAGAGGAGCTCAGGGTTCTTTGGCGCCAGGATATAGGTTGTAAAATATCTGTGCGCACAGGCAATGCTAGTAAATCGTATCCAAGTCTCCCCTATCCTCCAACTGAATGGCAGTATCACTTTTAAGTATCTGACAGTAGTGCTAGTAAGAAGTGCTGTTTGCTGTCAGTTTATATTCTGGTGTGTTGCCTGTCTGTGTGGGCGGGGAGGTCTTATGGATTCTTTGCTTGGGCTGTTTACTGATGGCTCTTTGACAGTTTCTTGATTGGGGTATTGCTTACTTGATTGTTGATCTGAAATTGACCTTGAAGTTAATCTATACTGATCTGAGTGCTGATTACTGGCAGAGAGGTGCTGGGTCTTTTTCTCTTTTGGGCTGGTTGATTGTCTCTTTTGCATAGTCTAAAGAGGTTAATGTGTCTATTTTAAATAAAGTCCTTACATAGCTTTTCTTATGGGAGGTTGGGTTGTTGCTTTGGTTGTGGAGCACCTAGTTCGTATGGATGGTTTTTCTGCAGATGTGCATTTCTAGTTTTCAATTTGTGGTTTCAGTTTTCTTGGCAAGATTCACAGAAGTGGTTTGCTATTACCTCCTTTTTAGAGCTGAGATTGTATGAGTGTTCCAAAGTCTCCCAACTGGTTTCATGCCTAAGGCAGGACTAGAACTCATGGTTCTAGCCTGATGCCTTAACCACTATACCAAATTGGCTCTCTCATCACACATTTGGGGGGGGGGGGAACTCAGTCTCACAGATGCATGAAAGTATATGTCCTTCTGCAAGAAGGGAAAGATGGAAGCAAATCAGTATTATCCTGAAACAAAAGTTTTTTCAAAAACAAGTTCAGATGGCAAAGGCTTCTTACAGATCCTTCTTAAGAATGATAAAATAATTATGAAAGAAAACAGGAATGTAGTCCCATGTCAATAGTTTATTTCTGTGGGGAAAAGAATTATGAAATCTACCTTCTAGAAGAATCTGAGAAGCAACAGGGTAGCTTAGTGTTTTCCTCCAATGTGACAGATGTAACAATGATATGGCTCCTGAGACCAAAGGCCAAATCAGCATGCCCTAGCAATGGCAGGAGGGAGTGCTAAGAAGTTTATCACCTGCTTGGTTGGCTAACGTGACGTGTGACATAAGGGGGGTGGACAGTATCTATTTTTTAATTATATCAAAAACGCAGGAATTATTCAGTGTTGGTTTCATCTCTGACTGTGCTGATATGATGTACTTAATAAACAGGATTTTTGAGGAAGTCAAGGCCTCAGAGTCTTGAATTGGTTGAGAGCATTACTCAGAACCATAACATTAAACCATCCCTCCTAAAACCTGTCAAACCTCCAAGAATTCTGAGCCCCGGACTTCCACCCCAGTCAATTCGGGGAGGAGGGAAATCCTCAGGAAGAGATGGCTGAGAAGAAGGAGAAAGAGCCCACTGGCAAGCCAAGGGAGGAGCTGGTGACAATCCCAGCAGGAGCCCAAGTGAGCGAAGCTACCTTGCTTGTGATTGTATGGCCAAAAATTCAGCCGGGGAAGCCCAACCTAACAGAGAAGGGGGAGGAAGTGGTGATCGGGGGAAGCCCCTTCCTTGCAGTAGACAAATTCTGCTGGAGGAGAGCCCCATAGCTGCACATGTACATGTGGGCCCAGCTCTCGCAGTGGAGGGAAAGGAGAGCGGCGGACTGGGATGAGCCGAGGGAGTGGAAATATTTGACCGCACTTCAGAGCTCTTTGATAGAACAGCTGAGAGAGTGGTTTGACCACACAAGCATCTGGGGTGTGGAACTCTGTACTGGCTGTACCACCAGCCGCTTCTGGGATTAAAGAACCTGAGTCCTCCTTTCAGATTCTGCCTCACCAGGCCAAAGTTCTGACTGATGGCAAAGGGGGAGATCCCAGAACAAGTCTTTCCAAGGCTTGGAACAAGCAAGGAATTGCGGCAGGGACAAACCCCAGAAGCCCCCGATCCTTGCCAGTGGCAGTGACAAGGGCGTGTCCTGGTCCTGGCAAGGCACCCCAACAGACACCAGGAGTGGTCAGCATAGCCCAGCAGCCACCACAGCCCCTCCTCCATGGCCCCAGGTGGTATTAGGCTCTTTTCCTCCTCCCGGAGCCCGGGTAGCACCTGGGATATTGCCCACCACCAACCCTCCTTGGCTGTTACGTTCAATGGGAACCCTGAACCCTGACTACCTGGCGATCTTCCTTGACAATGTCCTGGCTCACCTAGATGAGAGGTGAAGAGTGGTATCCTTGGAAGAGCAGAGGAGGGAGACTTTGTGTTTACATAAATAACAACGAATAAGAACATTATTTTAACAAATGTTAAAATAATGGACACTCACTGTTCTCCTGATTTGAAATACTTGGCAGTGAAATGCTGCCCTTTTATCTGCCTCGTGAGTTTAACATTGTAATAACAACTGCAGTATATATACCTCCTGATGCTAACACGACCACAGCCATGAGTCACCTGTTAACTGCTATTAGCAAACAACAACAGGCCTACCCGGATGGAGTGCTGGTGGTTGCAGGTGATTTCAATCAAGCCAATTTAAAGACTGTCCTCCCTAAGTTTTATCAGTACATAGACTGTCCCACTAGAGGGAAAAATACCTTGGATCAGGTATATAGTAACATCATGCATGGATACAGGACTATGCCTTTACCCAACCTATATCTGTGTTCTTGATCCCATCATATAGACCTCTTGTCAACAGAATTAGACCATCGATTAGAGAAATTCAAATGTGGCCAGCAGGTGCATTGGAGCAACTTCAAGATTGCTTTGGGAGCACTGATTGGGCACTATTTGAGGAGGACAATATTGACACTTATACTTCAATTGTCACTACCACCAGACAAGTACGGGTGTTCTCTAACAACAAGCCCTGGATAAATAGAGAAGTATGTCTTTTATTAAGAGCAAGAAATGCTGCTTTCCATTCTGGTGATGTGCTACAGTATAGCAAGGCAAGAGCTAAATTGAAAAGGGGTATCAAGGACGCTAAAGCTATATACAGACGGAGGATTGAACATCTTTTTGAGAACTCAGACTCTGGTCAGGTATAGCAAGGTCTGCGACAAATCACAGGACAAAGCAATAAAAATAGTTTGTCTAGCAGTAGTGACTCTTTGACTGAGCAGCTAAATCAATTCTTCAGCCATTTTGAGGTGGACATAGGAACGACCATCATTCCAGTATTTACCACTGATAGTGCACCATTAACATCTACCATCAATAGACAACCACTTCTACTGCAGATCTCTGATGTGAGACTCACTTTCCAGAATGTTAATATCCAGAAGGCAGCTGGGCCTGATGGAATTCTGGGATGAGTTGTCAGGGACTGCACTGCAGAGCTAGCTGAAGTGTTCACGGATATTTGCAATCTATCCCTGTTGCAGTGCTCTATCCCTACCTGCCTGAAGACATCTATTATAGTGCCAGTCCCTAATAGTGGTATCCCTTAATGATTATAGACCAGTAGCTTTAACATTTGTTGTCATGAAATGTTTTGAGAGGCTGGTGTTGAACTATATTAAGGCTAGTCTTCCATCTACTTTGGACCCATACCAATTTGCATAAAGGGGTAATAGATCAACTGACAATGCTATGTCTCTTGTTGTCCATACTGTATTGAATCACTTGGAACAACAGGGGACATATGCAAGGCTGTTATTTGTGGATTATAGCTCTGCCTTTAACACCATTTTACCCAACAGATGGTTTTTTAAAATGTCCAATTTGGATATAAATCAGAGGATTTGTTTGTGGATAAGGGATTTTCTGACAGGTAGGCCACAGTCAGTAAGGATGGGATCTCACCATTCCTCTACTCTGATACTAAGAACAGGAGCCTCCCAGGGTTGTGTGCTAAGCCCTTTTCTTTATTCCTTCTACACGCATGACTGCACCCCATTGTATAACACCAACACAATTACTAAATTTGCGGATGACACAACAGTGGTGGGGCTCATTAATAAGAACAATGAGTTTGCTTACAGGAAGTACGTACAAGGGCTATGGTGTAATGAAAATAATCTCACACTTAACACCACAAAAACTAAAGAACTTATAATTGACTTCTGGAGGAAGAGAGATGTACATCTACTATTGTACATAAATAGTGAGGAGGTGGAGATGGTGGGTAGTTTTAAATTTCTGGGCATTTATATCTCGGAGGACCTCCAATGGACTATGAATGCTAAAATGCTTATGAAGAAGGCACAGAAGAGGCTGTACTTCCTGAGAATGCTCAGGAAGATAAATCTATCTCAGCATCTACTTCTGTCCTACTATTGCAGCACCATTGAGAGTGTCCTGACATACGGCATTCTTGCATGGTATGGCAGCAGCTCTGTAGCGGACAAAAAAGCTCTACAGAGAACTATTAAAACTGCCCAGAATATCATCAGACTCCAGCTACCAGCCCTGGACGACATCTTCGAATATTGCTGTTTGAGAAAGTTACATAACATTCCCAGAGACTCTTCCCATCCTGCTTACAATCTTTTTGGACTGTTGCCTTCTGGCAGAAGATACAGAACAATTAAAACTCGGACCACACGTTTTCTGAATAGTTTTTATCCCAGAGCTATAATTGCACTCAACAATGAGCTAAAGGGCCACCATCAGTGAGCTGTTGGACAGTATTACTTGGTCTGTTGTGTGGATATTTGAGTGGTTTAGGAGTGGGGAATTGTGGTGGGTGGGAGTGCGTTTGGGGATTATTATGTGTGTTGGACCTGGTCTTTGGTGTTAAGTGAATTTTGTTGTATGGGTATACTGTGTATGCACGTACAATGACAATAAATTTATTTATTTATTTATTTATTTATTTATTTATTTATTTATTTATTTATTTTTTATTTATTTATTTATCTATCAATCAATCAATCATTATTACCATTTGGCCTACCTGACTCAGAGATCGATGGTGAGTGCGATAACTTCCAAGGTTGAGTGGGAGGCAGCTTCCCTCCATGATGAGGATGCCCCTGAGCTGAGGAAGGCTGGAAGATTTCTGGGAGAGCTGAGGGCAAGGTTTGAAGACAAGTCAAAAGCCCAACAGGCAGAGGGGGAGATATGGGAGTTAAAACAGAGGGGATGGCTAGTGAAGGAATACATTCAGAGCTCTGGAGGGCCGCAGTGAGACTGCAGCACTGGCCAGAATGGATGCTTGTTTACCACTTCAAAGTGGGCCTCAACAGAGGCCTATGACAGGTTTGCGCATACTGAGGCCACCCCAATCAGCTGCAAAGCTGCCACAGAACTGGATGTGGAGCTTTGAGCCTGCAGGCCAAGGAGCGATGTTGAAGGTAAGGATGCAAAAGAGCTAAGAAAGCCGACCAGCCAGGAGGTGATTGGCCTCAGTCACGCCAACCAGCATTGCCTCAAGATCAATTCGAGCCCCCATCCAGTGCTTCCAATGAAGTAAGCCAATGCACTGAGCAGTGAAATGCTTGGCAGCAGTGCCCAAACCAAAAGCAGGGCCTGCACACAGTGCTGAGGCTAGGAATCAGGGCGAGGATGCTATCCAGGGCCATGAGGTTTGAACACATTGATGGCTCACTAATAGCAGGGGCCCCAGTAATCCATTTGACTGAGCCTGTGAGGCTGGAGATGGGTCAGCAGTTGGAGATGATCCAGTTCATGATTGTCCTGAAGATGACAGAAGCTGTGATCCTGGGACTGGCCTGGCTAGACAAGTGGGGCCCGACAATATGGTGGGAAGGGGGAAACAGGAAATTGAGGTTGGGAAAAGGCACCTTCCCTCCCCTACATGACCAAGTTGTGCAAGCCTCTCCACAGAAGATGAGAGTCGAGGGCCCAGACCACTTAAGGGATGGGTCAGATCAGGTGCTGGGGATCCAGACTATCCCCGGAGAATACCAGGACCTGGTAGTGTTTGGGGAGGAGGAGTGCAACATGCTATCCCTTCACAGGCTATGGACTGCATAGTCCATAGCCTGTGACTATGGACTGCAAAATGAAATCCTTC
Source organism: Masticophis lateralis (assembly GCA_030761175.1). Taxonomy (NCBI): domain Eukaryota; kingdom Metazoa; phylum Chordata; class Lepidosauria; order Squamata; family Colubridae; genus Masticophis; species Masticophis lateralis. Next base: position 22,826,868 of record JAUDYJ010000007.1, on the reverse strand, counting down.
CAGGGGCAAAACTACTCAAACCCAAGATGTACTCTATGACCCCCCAAGAAAATTTAGGAGCTGAGGGAGTACATTAACAAGAACCTAGCCAGGAGCTTCATCCAGTTGGCTAAATCCTGAGTAGCGCCTCTAGTCCTGTTCAAGGAAAAGAAGGATGGGACAATGAGATTATGCATAGACTTTAGGGTGATCAATGGGGTGTGCATTAAGAACATTGTACCTACTCCCCCATGAAGGACATGCTGGCCCACCTAGCCAAAGGGAAGATATTTACCAAGTTAGTTTTGAGAGAGGTGTATTATCCTGTCAGAATAAGGGAAGGAGACGAATGGAAGATGGCATTTAATTGCCCGCTGGGAAGCTTCCAGTTCAAAGTGATGCCATTTGGACTACAGGCGGTGTTCATGTATATCTGGTGGTGAAAGGAAAGCTGGACGTGGTCAAACAAGAGATGACAAGATTGAATATTGACATCTTAGGAATCAGTGAACTAAAATGGACAGGAATGGGTGAATTTAATTCAGATGACCATCAGGTATACTACTGTGGGCAAGTATCCTTCAGAAGAAATGGTGTAGCCTTCATACTCAATAAAAGAATAGGAAAAGCAGTACTGGGAAACAATCCCCAAAATGACAGAACGATCTCAGTTCAAATCCAAGGCAAACCATTCAACATCACAGTAGTCCACATCTATGTCCCAACCACTGGTGCTAAAGAGGATGAAGTTGACCAGTTCTATGAAGCCCTACAACACCTTATAGAATTAACACAAAAAATGATGTTCTTATCATCATAGGGGATTGGAATGCTAAAGTAGGAAGCCAAAAGGTAACAATAGATGGAGGAGGGATGACTGAAAAGGGCTCCGGCAATGAGCAATTATCTCCCCTCCAACCCCCAAGTATGGTGAATGGAGAGGAGGTGGAATCAGCGCAGGGCAACCTGACCACTCAGAAGGAGTGTGCCCTGCACCTCTTCACAAGGCTCACCTGGAGAATGAGATTTAAAGAGACGCTGTTGGGCAGGGTACTTGTTGGGAACAAACGTTGCCTTTTTCCAGTCTCACGTTCTGTTACTGATGTCTGGATATTTTGCTTGCCTTGCCCTGTTTGCCTTGCCCTGCTTGCATTGGTTGCCTAGCCTGGCTAGGTATGAGTTCACAGCAACCCAGTTCTGCTCCGGGTTGTGCTGCAGATGCAGTGAAATTTTCCTGTGATGAGGACTCCTTGGAACCAAATTCCCTGAAGTGTGACTGCTCTCAGAACTGTGCTGTCAGAAATAGCAGCCAGGAACTATTGGAGGTGTGTGTTTAGAGCTTTGTTCCTGGATGGTGAATGGTGGGACTTTGGGGGGAAAGTTGGAGTTTATTATAAGTTGGGGAATTAAGCTTTGTTCCAGCTGTGTTGTTTCCATGCCCAGCCCTGGTCATCACGGTTTTCTTCCAATGTGCCAGACATAACAACAATAAGGCTCCTGAGTGCCTAGGCCAAATCAGTGTGCCCTAGCAACAGCAGGAGGGAGTGCTGAGAAGTTCATCACCTGCTTGGTTGGCTAATGTGACCTGTGACACAAGGGGAGGCGGGGCGGACAGTATCTATTCTTTAATTATATCAAAAATGCAGGAATTATTCAGTGTTGGTTTCACCTCTGATCGTGCCAATATGATGTACCCAATAAACAGGATTTTTGAGGAAGCCAAGGTTTCAGAGTTTTTGAATTGGTTGGGAGCATTACTTGGAACCATGACAATAGGTTTTAGAAAGTTTCAGGTGTGTGTGTGTGTGTGTGTGTGTGTGTGTGTGTGTGTGTAAAACCATATATATATATTCTAGAACACTTGTACATATCTATTTCACACATTTGTCTTTTGGTCAGTTATGTTTCATGATTTCTTTGTTTAATACATGCTCAGGTCCACATGCTGAGATCCATCTGAAACTTTTTAAAACCTAAAACTTTATAAAACTTCTGTGTGTGGATGTGTGTCACCATTTTATAACTACACAAAATTTGCTATACAATATTTGAAAAAATAAAGTACACAAAGAAGCCACATAAAAATTTTAAAAGTCCCCCCCCCCCATTTAAAATTTTGTGAGATCCTGCAGAATGTGAGGTCTTAAGATATACTGTAGTTTGTTTAGTTAATGCCTAAATCTGGCGCTGGCAACTGGATATCTTTTCTGCTTCAGTTCAGCCATATCATCATATATATCTCAGAGATTATTTCAGTTACCATACTCACCATGTCAGTATCTGAAACTGGTCCAAAACTGGTCACATAGATATTTGTAAAAACTTCAGTTGTACTATCTGGAATAAAAAGAGAAAAACAGAAAAAAATTATGAGAATACCTATTTTCTCCCTGAGAGGTTACCAATTTACATACTGAAAGAAATACTATAATGTATTTTATTTAACAAATATCACTACATTTCCTGTAATGTGTAGATTTTTCTTTGTTTCTCTTTTTCAATACAGCTTTGAGTCCCTTGCTCACCACTGAGGACATACTATATAATAAAATATTCTCAAAGAAAAACCAGTTAAATTTCTGTAAATCAAATTTCTATAAATCAAATTTTTGTATCAATGAAATGAATGGTGAATAACAAGAGATTTTCATACCCATCTCACATTATATTCTATACATCTTAACTCCGAGTTTGAAACTATAGAAAGCCTTAAGAGAACAAAAATATTTTATAAATCAGAAAATTCTATACAATAGTTCTGGATATGTAACTTCTGAGCTTTCAAAGCATTAGTACACATTTGTTATCTGAAGTAATGGAAATTAGTTACAATACTTTTGGAGTAAAGTACAAAAGTCTGAAAAGGAGGCAAAAGATCATAGGAAAATAAAATGGAAACAGGGAGCCCAAGCAACAAAGTGCATCCTTCAGAAACAAAATTCTTATCACTTTTTATTTTACATGTTCTGCTTAACATTAGATATTGACAGGATAGTTCTCTCTCTGGTCTGCTGTTTGGGCGGGAAGAATACTTGAATATGATTGGCTGCGCTCCCTGACAGTTCTCTATAAAAGGCCTGGCTGTTAGAGGGGCTGGCTGCTGGATTGTGAATAGTTGCTGAATAAAGAGCTGTTGTCTGAAGCCTGTCTCCAGTCTCTTCAATCCACCTATCTAACACTGGCGATGAGGATGGGATTCTGAAGAAAACACTGAGACCAAAGATAGCTAGCAATGAACAATCCAGCCTGGCAGCAAAAGTGAACGGCAGCCATCTTGTGTGCCAAATTCAAACGCTTGGAATTGCGGCAAGCATGTCTATATCCCACCCGCCAGCTCTGTTCGACCCAACAAAGGAGAAATGGGACACTTATTTGACAAGGTTTGAGTCCTCCGTGGAAGCAAAAGACTTTGGACAACCGGAAAAGAGCACTGTTCCCGAGCCACTGCGGGCACCATGTATTCGATACTGCTGAAGCCCTGTCCGAAACAACTCCGGTACAATCTGTACCATGGCAAGTGCTATAAAAAGTATTAAAAACACACTATGCTCCTGCTCTATCAAAGATGGTGAGGCCTTACACATTCCGGCACTGAATGCAGCAGGATGGAGAATCTATCAATCAATTTGTTGCTGCACCACAAAAACCTGCTGCTCACTGTGAGTTTAGATACTTGGACAATATTTTAATTGACCAAATAATTTGGGGCGTAAAAGACCTCCAGCTGCAGAGACAACTCTTGGCAAAGACCAATCTAACATTGCAGGCCGCGTTGGACGAGGCAACAGCAACCGAGTCATCAAACAGGGAGGCCAAGTTCCTTCAGAAGCTTGCTACAGCTCTGGCTGCAACGAAATGAACTGCCACTATACAAAAGACCATCACCTAGACGAGGAATCTGAAAGCAGCAAGGATGAGGTATATTGCATGGAAAGGAAAAAAAAACCCACAGAGTAAGAGAGTATGTGCCAGCTGTGGGGGGCAACACCCTAGGGCATCCTGCCGTTACATGGTCACCATATGTCGCCAATGCAATAAAAAAGGACATGGAATGGAATGGAATGGAATGGAATGGAATGGAATGGAATGGAATGGAATGGAATGGAATGGAATAGAATAGAATAGAATAGAATAGAATAGAATAGAATAGAATAGAATAGAATAGAATAGAATAGAATCGAATCGAATCGAATCGAATCGAATCGAATAGAATAGAATAGAATAGAATAGTTGGAAGGGATCTTGGAGGTCTTCTAGTCCAACCTCCTGCTTAGGCAGGAAACCCTATGCCATTTCAGACAAATGGTTAGCCAATCTCTTCTTAAAAACTTCCAGTGTTGGAGCATTTACAACTTCTTCCACTGATTAATTGGCAACTTGTTCCACTGATTAATTGTTCTAACTATCAGGAAATTTATCCTTAGTTTTAGGTTGCTTCTCTCGATTAGTTTCTACCCATTACTTCTTGTACTGCCCTCAGGTGCTTTGGAGAATAGCTTGACCCCCTCTTCTTTGTGGAAGCCCCTGAGATATTGGAACATGTCACCCCTGGTCCTTCTTTTCATCAAACTAGACATATCCAATTCCAGCAACCGTTCTTTATATGTTTTTGTCTCCATACCAATTGATCCATTTCTCCACGTTGGCCTACTACTTCTTGTATTTACAAAGGGACATTCTTCAAGCTTAACTAATGCTGTAGCATCTAAACCAGAGGTCCTCAAACTATGGCCCACATGCCAGATATGGCCCGCCGAAGCCATTAATCGGTCTGCACAGCACTATGAGCAGCCCCACCCACATCACTCCGCCCACACGCCAGTCCCCACCTTTCGTCCAAGTGTAAGCCTTACCTTTGCAAGCCCCATGGCCTGGAACAGGAAGATATTTGTAGGATCACCTCTTACCGGCCTCCCACCGCCCAGTGCACTCACATAGGGCTGCCCTCCTCCGGGTCCCCTTGGCCAGTGTCGGCTGGCGGTCCCCAGGATGAGGGCATTCTCTGTGGTCTCACCGACCCTCTGGAATGGGTTGCTCACTGGGCTCTGGACAGCCCCTGACCTCCACACCTTCCACGCTGACCTAAAGATGTGGCTCTTTCAGCAACTTCCCTGATCTGCCGTGGATTTTAACTTGGGGATTTGGGGATTTTAAATTGGTTTTTAATATTATTTAATCTTATCTATTGTCGGGTTTTATTGTGAGCCGCCCCAAGTCCTACAGGAGAAGGGCGGCATATAAATCTGACGAATAAAAATAATAATAAAGATAAGCCAATGTTTTTGGCTGGCAGAATGCTACTGGGGGCCAGGGAGGCCAAAAACGGGATACATGGAGGCCTCCTGGGACGCCTCCGCATGTCCTGTTTTTCGCCAGCAAAGCGCTTCTCCACTGCAAATTCTACAGAGACATAAGGAGTTATCTTTTTCTCTGTCATGACAGCATTCAGAGCAAACAGACTCTGATTATGTAAAACTTCTACTTTATGATTTTAACACCAGTGTTACCAGTACTGTGGCTAAATTCAGCAAAATCAAAATGCAAACCAAATACTGGACTCCTCACTGCTATACTTTTATAAGTTTTATTTTTAAAAAAATTGGATCATTGGTTCTGATAATTATAATAATGAGCAGATTTGATGAAGTCCTTGTAGAATTACAATTTCAAATATACAACTAAAATATACTCAGCATGTGAGCTTTTCTTCACAACAATATATGGTCATTGTTCATAAAGTACTCACTGACTCATGATCTTAACCATCAGGCCACAAGGGACAAAGGAAACAAAACCTCTTACACAACTCTAAAAAACAGGTTACAAACTTAAATAGGAGAGCAAAGGACAGAAAACAAGGAATGAGGACTAGAAAAGAAAAGAGATTAAAAACATATCACAACAATTGCAGAGCAGACAAGGTTATAAGAGCTGTTTCATAATAAATTGTGTCCTCTCTGTTCTTAAGTTCCATCTTAACTTATCTGATTCTGCACACTCCAGCACCTTTTTTATAATCATCATGTTTGTTGGAGCATGTTGCTGTTTCCAGTTTTGGGCAAATGAGATTCTGGCAGCAGTAATTATGTGGAATATAAGATATTGAATTTCTTTACTTATTTTTTCTTTTATAATCCCTAACAAAAATAATTCGGGTTTCATATCAATTTTTTCCCCAGTCATTTCCTCCAACCATTTTTTAATTTTAAGCCAATATTCTCTTGCTTTGGGACATGTCCACCACATGTGGTAGTATGTCCCTTGCGAATGATTACATTTCCAACAGTGTGGTGAATTGTTTGGAGACATCTTGACTAATCTCGCCGGGAGTAAATGCCACCTATAGAACATTTTATAAATATTTTCTTTATAGGTGGCTGACAATGTCATTTTATAATTTGTTCCCCATATTTTTTCCCAGTACTCCAATTCTATGTTGTATCCAAAATTTTTCATCCAAATTATCATTGTTTCCTTCACCGTTTCCTCTTCCATTTTGAATTAGAGATAGTTATACATTTTGGTAATTATCTTTTCATCTGTCCCTGTTAATATTTTATCCATTTCTTGTTGTCCATTTTGAAATCCATATAATTCTAACTCTTTTTTATATTTTGTTTGGATCTGTAAATAAGGCCACCAATCTATTTTAATTCCTTCTTCTAATAATTCTTGTTTAGATTTCAAATTTCCTTGTCCATCTAACAACTCTTTACAGGGTACTATTTTATTTAAGTCAATTAAATTGGGGTTGACTAAGACTTCCATTGTCGATATCCATCTTGGAACTTTTGTATAAAAATTTCTTTTAATCTTCATCCAGATTTCTAACAATACTTCTCTTACCTGATGTCTTTGGAAATATGTATAGGTTTTGTTCTTTCCCTCCCAGATAAAGGCATGCCAACCCCTCTGTAAATTGTGCCCCTCAATCATTAGTATTCTTCTATTTTTTAAATTTATCCATTCTTTGAGCCATGATATCACTGCAGCCTGATGGTAAAGTTCCCAATCTGGAAGGCCAAAGCCACCCTTATTTCTAAAATCTTATAAGAATTTTAATTTAATTCTGGGCTTTTCCCTCAGCCATATAAACTTACTAATAATTTTATTCAATTTTTCAAAAAAGCTTTTCCTCAATTTTATAGGTACCATTTGAAATAAATATAATTTTTTTGTTAGAATATTCATCTTTATCGTAGCAATTCTTCCAATCAATGATATTTGTAATTTCACCCAACTCTCTAAATCTTTTTGAATTCGCAGCAGTAGTTTCAAATAATTATCTTCCTTTATTGAAGATATTCTTGCCGTTATACAAATACCAAAATACTTTACTTTTTTTACAATTTGAATTCCTAATTTCTCCTCTAATTTCTTACTTTAGCCTTTTGTAAGATTTTTGGTGAGTATCTTTGTTTTATTTTTGTTTATTTTTAAGCCTGCAACTATGCCAAATTTCTCTATTGCCTGTAGTAGCACTTCTCCCATTTCCAAAGGGTCCTCTATTATGAAAACCATATCGTCCACAAAGGCCTGCGTTTTGTATTCCTCTTTTTTCATTTTTAACCCTTTTATTTCCTTATTTCCCCTTATTTGAGTCAATAAAACTTCTAATGAAAGAATGAAGAAGAGCGGAGATAATGGACATCCTTGCTTAACCCCTTTATTTATATTGACTTTTTCCGTTAGGTCTCCATTTACCATAATTCTTGCAGTTTGGTATGAATAAATTGCCTTAATCATTTCTATAAATTTTTCACCAAATTTCATCCCGATTAATTGAATAGTTAGAAATTGCCAATTCAAGTTGTTGAACACCTTCTATGCATCCACCAATATTAATGCCAATTGTCTTTCAGAGTGGGCCTCATAATACTCTAATATATTCACTATAATTCTTGTACTGTTTTTAATTTGTCGTTTGGGTAAAAACCCATTTTGATTCGAATGAATAATTTTGTTTAATATTTTTTTAGTCTTTCTGCCATTATTGTTGCCAAAATTTTGTAATTGGCATTTAACAGCGAGATTGGCCTATAATTTTGAATGTGTTGATTGTTTTTCTTTTGTGATTAATGTTATGTATGCCTCTGTCCACGAGTTTGGCATTTTAGCTCTCTCCAATACCTCATTATATATTTCCAACATAAGTTCTTCTAAAGATTCTTGAAATTTTTTGTATAATTTTCTTGGCAATACAGTGTTTGAAAATACTTTTGAATGTTTTTTTTCTCATCGATCTTATAATGCAAATTTCCTTGTTCATCTTGTAAATGTATCAATTTTTTAGCTTTTTCTTTTTTCAATTTGTGGGCTAACCATCTTCCTGGTTTATTTGCTGTTTCAAAGTAATTTTGTTTTGCCAATTTTATATTTCGTATCATTACCTCATATTGTAATATATTAATTTTATGTTTCATTAAATCTCTTTCCTCTATGATTTTCTCATTCTGGGGTTCTTTCTGTAGGGCCAATTCTAGTTTTTTAAGATTCTCCAATATTGACGCCTGTTGTTCCCTTTTCTTTTTATTTATCCTCACCACATATGCTATAGATAGTCCCCTCATATATGCTTTGGCCTTAAAGAAATAATTTAATTCCCTTTCCATTGTTTGCTTGTACAATTTTTCTTTCATAATTCTTTGATCTAAGGTCCATCACCTTTTTTTCTCCCTACCTTTTATTCATATTAAGGGACTATGATCAGCCCAAGTGTTTGGCATTATATCTATCTCTTTTAATTTGTTAATCAATTCTGGGTTCATTCAGGCCATATCTATGCGTGACCATGAGTTATGTGGGTGGTAGAAGGTATATTGGTTTTTCTCTGGGTTCAATTGTCTCCACGCATCTCTTAGATTTAGCTCTTTTATAATCTCGAAGAAAGTACTGGATAATTTTCATCTTTTATATTTATTCTTCTTTGTGGTCCTATAATCAAGCTTGTTATCTACTATTCCATTAAAATCCTCTATTATACAAAAATTTTCACTGTCTAATTCTGTTAATTTCCTATGTAATTTGTAATAAATTTTTTCTTGTTTTGTGTTTGGCGCATAAATTATCACTAGAACGATTGTCTTATAATTTGTAGTTATTTCCATTATTAAAATTCTTCCATCTTTGTCACTAAATATTTTTCTGGAGTTTAGCCAATCTTTTATATATACAGCAATCCCTCTTTTCTTGTTTTATGGCAACATCACATGTAATTCCCCTAATTTGGGACATTTTATAAGATCACTATGCTTTTCTCTAATGTGTAACTCCTGGAGGCAAATGATATCCATCTTTTCTTTTTGTAGTCTTGTCAATATCTGTTTACGTTTAATGGGTGAACTGATGCCATTTATTTCATTTTCCATCTTGTTATTTATCTATTGGTCTTGGTCCTCTCCTTGTTCTGTTCTCAATCTGTGCTCTAGTTCTGGCTCCTTCTCTCACCTGACGCTCTGTTTCCTTCTGGTCTCTTATCTCTTGTTCCATGATCTTTTCCTCGGATATCTGATCTTCTTGGCTTTTACATTCTCCTTCCTCTCTACTATCCTGTTTGTCCTCCCCTCTTATATAGTGGTCATAAAATTCCTGTGCCTTTTCCAAAGTGTCAATCCGGAATTTCTTCTCCTGCCATGTTATTAGCGTCCCCCTCCAGGATGAGCCATCAGAACATCACTCTATATTTTAACAATTGTGTGGAAAGAAAGTGATAACTTCATCTCTGCTCCTTTATTCTTTTCGGGACCTGTTTTAACAATATGATCTCGTTTCTTGTTTTGCTATATACTTCATACCTGGTTTTTTTCCTCACAAATTTAACATGAACTTCTCTCTGAAGTTTATTTCTCCATGCATAGTTCGTATGAATCCTGTATGCTTCATCAATTTCATTTTCCAGCTCCTGTTTACTTTTTTGGAATGGTTCCAGCAGGAGTTCAGCCATTAGTTTGGGGAGTTCTTCTGCATATATATTTGTATTTATTCACCCAAGCAGCCAATTTCTAGGCCACCTAACTCCAGAAATGAAGCTTTTGTGCAGCTACTCCAGACTCTAGGTAGCTTCATAAAATTAAATGGTGTATTTATCTATATATACACAAACACACACACAATCACCCTTAAAATTTTGAAAGATAAAAACTCTTTTTTTCAGTCAGGACAACAGCCTGCTTTAATTATTTTAATCAACTTTTCTATATAGTTTTGGTGTTGTAGATAGCCCATTCAGAATGAAGGTAAAAATGAGACAGTTTGTTTCTTTATGGGCAAAGCCTGAAAGTGCATGTAACTCCAAAAAAGAGACAAGAAAACCAATGTTTCACATTAAAGTAGAAACATACATTCTCACATACAGAGGTCCATTTCGCTCATTAGAATTATCAGGAATTCTCAAAAGTTATCAAATAGCAATGTTAAATAAAATTGATCAGGCAAGTCAGCTGGGATAGTCAGAAGCTTTTAAAAGCATTTTTTACAACCTCTTCAGCCGAAGAGGTTGTAAAAAAAATGGTTTTAAAAGTAAAAAAAAAAAAGTTGGCCATGCCCAGTCAGTCATATTACTCACCACCACCACCAAGCCACGCCCACAGAACCGGTAGTAACAAAATTTATATTTCACCACTAGTTGGAAGGTACCTTGGAGGTCTTCTAGTCCAGCCCCCTGCTCAAGCAAGAGAACCTGTACTATTTCAGCTAAGTGACTTTCTAGAGACACTCCAGTGATGGAGGGCCCACGATTTCTGGAGGGAAACTGTTCCATTGATTAATTTTCCTCACTGTTAGGAAATTTCTCCTTAATTCTACATTGCTTCTTTTCTTTGATTAGTTTCTAACCATAGTTTCTTGTCCTGCCCTCCAGTGCACTGGAGATTAATTTGACCCCCTCATCTTTATGGCCTGGAGTACTGGAATACTGATATCATGTCACCCCTTATTGGTGGTGGTGTTCAGCCGTTTCACACTGGTTCGCCCGAACCAGTAGCTAGCTTTTTGAGCAGTTCGGTGAACCAGCTGAATAGCACCATGGCCAGCCACATCCCTTGCCTCTCCCAGCCACTTGCCTTAGATGAGGCTGATATGTCCGACAATGGCTTTGACCAGGCTCCCTGCGCTGGACTGGACTTCCTGCACTGGTCCTTGCACTGAGGGAGTGGTGCCCCATTGGCTCCAGAAAACGGGGCTCGCTTGGGAATTTGAGGTGGCAGCAGTAGTTTCGGGACTCCCAAGCAGCTCCTCAAGTAGGGCTTCATGCATCCTTAGGAGCCTCTCCAGCTGCCCATGACAGTGCCTCTGAGCACCAACACTGCCTCAAGTACTATGCTCTGTCACTTCATTGCCATCGCCCTCCCAGGTCCCAGCATCCAGTTTCTGGTTTGGTGGAGGAAATGGGGGAGGCTCAGCCTGGTCTCATGTCCAGGCTGATGAGGCTGGGCCGCTGGGAACCATTTCCTGCTTGCCTCTCTCCCTGGGAGGCTGCTTGCCTGAGCTGTCTGGGAAGCGAGGCCACACACCTGTGCTGTCCAGGAGGCTGCTTGCCCACACTGGCCGAGGCTGCTTGTTCGCACTGGCCAGGAGGCTGTTCACCTGCACTGGCCAGGAGGCTGCTCACCCACCTGACTAGTGTCAGAAGAAAGGATTCCCTGTGGGATGGAAGTTTTATCTAGAAGGAAAAGCATCCAGAACCCAGTTTGATCATAAGTAATCCTATTGTTATGTCCCATATTTCCCATAACTAGACATTTTAAATTGCATACTTATAGCATAAGTACATACAGGTGAAACTCAAAAAATTAGAATATCGTGCAAAAGTTCATTTATTTCAGTAATGCAACTTAAAAGGTGAAACTAATATATGACATAGACTCATTACATGCAAAGCGAGATAGTTCAAGCCTTGATTTGTCATAATTTTGATGATTATGGCTTACAGCTCATGAAAACCCCAAATTCACAATCTCAGAAAATTAGAATATTTCATGAAATCAATAAAACAAGGATTGTACATAGAACAATATCGGACCTCTGAAAAGTATAAGCATGCATATGTACTCAGTACTTGGTTTGGGCCCCTTTTGCATCAATTACTGCCTCAATGCGGCGTGGCATGAATGCTATCAGCCTGTGGCACTGCTGATGTATTATGGAAGACCAGGACGCTTCAATAGCGGCCTTCAGCTCTTCTGCATTGTTCGGTCTAATGTCTCTCATCTTTCTCTTGGTAATGCCCCAAAGATTCTCTATGGCGTTCAGGTCAGGCGAGTTTGCTGGCCAATCAAGCACAGTAATCCCATGGTCATTGAACCAGGTTTTGGTACTTTTGGCAGTGTGGGCAGGTGCCAAGTCCTGCTGGAAAATGAAGTCAGCATCCCCATAAAGCTCGTCTGCAGAAGGAAGCATGAAGTGCTCCAAAAACTCCTGGTAGACGGCTGCGTTGACCCTGGACTTAACGAAGCACAGTGGACCAACACCAGCAGATGACATGGCTCCCCAAATCAACACAGACTGTGGAAACTTCACACCTAACTTCAAGCATCTTGCAGTGTGTGCCTCTCCATTCTTCCTCCAGACTCTGGGTCCTTGGTTTCCAAATGAGATGCAAAAGTTGCTCTCATCAGAAAAGAGGACTTTGGACCACTGAGCAACAGACCAGTTCTTTTTGTCTTTAGCCCAGGTAAGATGCTTCTGACGTTGTTTGTTGTTCAGGAGCGGCTTGACAAGAGGAATATGACATTTGAAGCCCATGTCCAGGATCCGCCTGTGTGTGGTGGCTCTTGATGCACTGACTTCAGCCTCAGTCCACTCCTTGTGAAAGTCCCCAACACTTTTGAATGACCTTTTCCTGACAATCCTCTCCAGGCTGCGGTCAAAATGTTCATAAAACAAATATACAGGCTACATGGGATGCTCTACAGAATTTTCTCCAATGGGGGATCCAATTCATTGCAAAGTTCTGGAGGGAATTCATATGAGCAATAGGGTCCTCTCAGGGGCTCAGCTCGGCTTTTCACCCAAGTACAAATGGGGCCGCAAAATGAGAGAACGCCATGGTGGAACTGTATCTGAGGTGCTACATGGACTACCAATAGTCCACTTAGGCAGATTTGCTACTTTTATGGAAGTAGCCTATAATAATGTGGTGCACAGCAGCACTGCCCTGACCCCCTTTCCAGATCACCATGCCTGAATTGCCCAGGGAGTCACCCTCCTCCGTGTCTTTAAATGAGTGGATGGACTTGTTAAGGATATTGTTGTTGTGTTACCAACCAACAGAGTGTAGAGCACAGAGAAACGTTGCTGAGAGCAATGAATAAGAGATGTGCAAACTGGCTTATCAAAAGTTTACTTTATAGTGAAAAAACAATCTCATAGTCTTTTAAACAATCCAAGTCTTTGCCAGTTAAATCAGTCCAGTGATATAAAAATCTTCTTACCATACAATCAGTAGTTGGTTAGAATAGCAAGTTCACTCTGGTACACAAACCACGATGGTAGCAGATCCACCCACAATGATAGCACACAATGATAGCAACTCCACACACAATGGTAGCATATCATCAACTGACTACATTACAGATCCCTTCTTAAATGCGTTTACAACTAGTGATTATCTAATTATAGCATGACTAAGCATTACAATGATTCAGCAAGAAAACTTAGTCATAGAATACATATCCATGTTAATTAAAGTCATATAACACATTAAACGCATTCTGTTAAAGTCACAGAACACATATATTGCCTGGACAACCTGTTAGGCTCACACCATATCCTAACAGGACTCATTAAAACAGGAGTGGGAAAATACAAAGCAGATTCTAATAGAAGGGGTGAGGAGCTACAAAAAGCAAGCCAACAAATGCCACTCCCTCCAACCCCCTTTCCAGGTTGGAGACAAAGTGTACTTGTCAACAAAATATCTAAAACTAAAATTGCCAAGTAAAAAGCTGGACCCGAAGTTCATAGGGCCGTTCCCAATAATAAAAGTTATAAACAAGTTAAAAGTTAAGCTGAGCAGTTATAACTTCTCATCTTAAACTCCCACGCTTGGTAGGGAAAGTGCATCCAGTGTTTCATAGCTGCCTGTTAAAGCCAGCCATAGGTTCTCAGCTCAGGCCAGTAGACCAGGCAGTCCCAAAGCTGATCATAGTACAAGGAGAGATCCATTATGAGGTAAAAAGGATATTAGACTCACGCCTGCATCGGGGCTGCTTACAATACCTCTAGTACACTGGAAAGGATACCCCCTTTCTGAGGCCACGTGGGTCAAAAGTTGAGATGTGAAAGCTGGCAGGTTGATTAAGCAGTTTCATGACAGCCACTGTCACAAGCCCAAATGACCATCTGGTGGGGGAGAGAGGAGGTTGATTGGGAGGCGGACTAACCTCCCTTTGATTTTCTCTTGCAGGAGGTCCTTCTCAACTGAGGGGGGGCAGCCTATCAGCCCTGAAGCCATTTTGGGAACAGGCTGGGTGGAGCTGTGGGAACGTAAAGGGCAGGTAGAGATAGCTAGGGGGATGTGTAGCCAAAATAACATTATTTCTTGTGGGAGCCAAGGACGCTCTACCAGGTGTTGGAAGGGGGTGGACCAAAGCCAGTTGGAGTTGGGACTACAACCTGATTGGACCATGTGATGGACATATAATCTGGAGGGCAAGAACTTTGGACTTTGATTTGGGTGGGGAAAACCCTGTGTCCTTCAGAGTTGGGTTTTCATCAGCTGTGCCAATATGATATCCCAAAAAAAGTTATACTTTGAGGAAACTGTAGGCCTCAGAGTTTTGATTGCTTTGGGGTTATTACTTGGAACCCTGACAAGTTGCTCTTCTCTGAACTTTTTTCAAAGTCTCAACATCTCTTTTATAGTACAGTGACCAAAATTTGTTGCAGTATTCCAGGTGTGGTCTTACTAGGCTTTTATAAAGTGGTACTAATACATCATGTGATCTTGATTCTATGCCTCTGTTTATACAGCCAAGGATTGTATTAGCTTTTTCGACTGCTGCTGCACACTGCTGGCTCATATTCAAGTGATCATCCACTAAGACTACAATGTCCCTCTCACAGATACTGCTTTGGAACCAGGTCTCGCCTAATCTGTACTTATACCTTTGATTTTTCCTGCCTAAATGTAAAACTTTGCTTTTCTCCACATTGAAATTCATTTTTTTTTTGTTGGATAGGGCCCATTGTTCAGGTTTTCAAGATCTTTTTGGATCTTCAGCTTGTCTTCTAGGGTGTTGACTACTCCTGAAAGTTTAGTGTCAACTGCAAATTAAGTTAAACAGATGTAGTGATCTTTTATATATAATACAACCTCCTCTTTTGGTAGCTCTGTTTCTTTTTAATATTTTGTATCCTACTATCAGTACATTCGAGTCATGAGTTTCATCCCAACAAGTTTCAGTAATGGCAACTATATCATATCTGTCTTCATGTACTAGTACTTAAGTTCACCCTCTTTGTTCTCTAAACTTTAAATGTTAGTGTATAGGCATTTTAATCCTTTATGGATCTTGGGTATGTTTCTTATATCTCCTACTTTGTAAATGGGTTTTCCATCCTTCTCATCACTCTCTACCATGTTATGTGATTTGTTATGTTGGATTTTATGTTTGGAATTCAGTCCTAAAGATCCTAAAGATTGTTCTAGAGATCCTAAATATTTATCACCCTCCCCACCCCGTCATTTTTAGTTTAAAGCTGTCCTGATAAGTTGAACCAGTCATTTTCTAAAAAAGCATTCTTCCTGGTTTTTGTGAGGTGCAGCCTATCCCTTGCCAAAAGCCTATCATGGAGGTAATGCAGACTATGGTCTAGGCTTCCAAATTTTCTTAGCAGCACCAATTCTTGAGCCAGTGTTTCATTTCTAAAATCTGTTCTCTCATTGGATGTTGACCTATTGTTGGAAATATAGACAAAAATACCAGTTGTGCTCTTAGCTCTTTAGCTTTCTTGCCTAGCTGTTCGTAATCTCTTGATGTTGTTTTTAAGTTTATTCTTGTGTTGTTCATCCCTACATGAAGGAGGACAAAGGAGGACATCCCTCCATGAAGGAGGGTAATAATCTGTGGGCTTGATTATTTTAGAAAGACTTTCAGCTACATCTTTGATTTTTGCTCCAAGAAGGCAACATACTTCTCTAGATTTAATATCTGGTCTGCATACTGCTGATTCTTTTCCCCTGAGAATTGAATCTCCTATCAACAACACTCACCATTTTTCCCTAGGGAATCTTGGGCTACTTTTCTTCCTATCATAAGAATACTTGATGATGCCTCTTTTCCAGGGACAGTTGATGATTCCTCTTTTCTAGGTGTCTGCATATTGTTTTCCAGGGAGAGGCTATGAAATCGATTGGGCTACTCTGGAGTGGTCTGGATTAGACTGTAGGAGTCTTGTTCTTGGTTGCTGTTTTTTTCTTTGAGTGACATGTTTCCATCAATCCTCCTCTAAAGATTCACATACAGAATCATTTCTATTAGAAGTTGTTTGTTCCTTATTATGTTTCATTTAAATGCAGCCTTCTTGCTTGGATTGGATTTTTTCATTTTGCAGGTTGAGTTTTAGAGGGTTAGAGTTGCCTCTAGACCTTTTACATCTTCTTCCAGTAATTCAATTAATTTACATTTCGTACATGTATAATTTGGGTCTTACATGGGCATACACATAAATGGAACATAGTTTACAAATCACAATAGTGTCCGTCTCTTTTTCTATGACTATGTTTGATTTTGCTAAATTAAATATTTTTTTAAAATTAAAAGTTTACAAAATGTTCAAAATAAAATAAGATAAAATGGATTTTCCCACAGATTTAAAAGAATAGATTCTAAATTAAAATTTTAAAACTTTGAATGTTCATTAAAATTTTTAAAGTTTAAATTTTTTGAATATTAGTAGGATTTAAATGCAAGCGAGGTTGCTTTCTAGATACAGTTTGTAATCCACAGATGTATAAAATGATAGATGAATATATAAAACAACAGATAGAAAAGGTGAACAAAAAATAATATCTCAGTTGAATGAAAGAAAATTAAAATCATAGCTGGATGGAAAAATAGTATCTCAGCTGAATATGAAAATGTAATATCAGTTTATAGTTATTGTAAAAATATGTAACAGTATATACTTTGGTTTTGAAAGAAATAAGAGAAAAAAGGGAAGAAAAATTGCCATTTGTATTGAAGAGCTGGAGATGTGCTATTGTATGTCTCCTTGCTCTTCAGCATAACAAAGGATAAGGTAATTTAACAAAGGGAAGGGCTGCTGTTTCCCAAATAAAGAATGATGTATTCTGAGGCTGCTTTTTAGGAGATGCTTTGCTCTTAGTCCTCAACTTCCTGCCTTGAAAAAAAAATCCTGTCCTCCTTGCCTTCTTGTTCTCTGTGTTTATCCCTTTTTTCCCTAGCATTTCCTCTCTTCCTTCTTGTCAGCCACTAATGGGGTCCTAAGCCCTCTCCCTATTTTCTTGCCCTTTGCCTGCTTGGGTCTTCAAGATTGGTGCACTGCAAGGGTCCTTAGCTGGTCCACCTCAATGTCCCCAGCTACCAGACTGTCACACTGCCTCTAGCTGTGCTGGTGTGTTGCTCATCTCATTGCCCCTAGTCTTCAGCCATGATGGTCTGCTGCCTTCAAGCACGCTGGTCTGTTGCTTCTCTGTTGCACCTCACTGGTTGCTGCCAGGATCTTTGTAGCTGGTCCATTTTCTGCCTTGGGTTTGCAGTTGGTTTGCTTTCTGCCTTAAGTTGCCTCCACCCTGCTCCTTGTTCCTCTGCTCAGCTAGCCTCTGGCTTCCCTGTCTTCCACTCCAATCCAAGTCAATTTGCCACCTCTCAGCTGGTTTGTTGCCTTAGGGCACTGGTCTATTCTCAGTTCAGTTCCTGATATGTGTCATTGGGTCTACTCTACTCGTACTAATTTACTCTCTGTTCGGCTCCTCATTCCTAGTTGGGTTGTTAGGTGGCTGGCTGCAGCCTGCCTGGACCCTGTTGTCACTGCGTTATTTGTATTTGCCAGCTAAGCTTCCATTCTGAGCAGTACGGTAGCCTGCCAGAGAACCTTATCACAGAGATAAGACTGTCTTGTGATTTCTGAGCTACTGTGCATGTCCTATATTCTTTCTTTTCTAACTTCTTGATTTATATACTTCCATTACCCATCTGTGTGATAAGACTGCTGGTAAGATGTAGTTAGCTAGTTTTTTTTACTTTTATAATAAAATGTTTCTTAGAATATATACTTCGGGTTTTCTTTCTTTGAGAGCATACACCATGGAAAACAAGATCCATTCACCTCTAATTAATTACAGTTTCCCTGGGGGTGGGGGGGGAACGAGACTGATTCACACTCACACTGGTCTACTCATAGCTCGACTCCTTATGCTGGGATGGATCGCTAAGCTGCTGTACTGAGTCTTTGGGCTGCTGGGATGAGTTGTTTGGATGGGCTGCATCTGGCCTCCTCTCAGCAGGCAGCCCATAGCACACTGTGCCACTGTTTTAACTTGGCTTGATTCTAGGTGTTTACAGATCTGTTTTTTGATTATCTTTTCCAGAATCTTCCTAGATATTGATGTAAAGCTGATTGTTCTGTAGTTTCCTGGATTGGTTTTTTCCCTTTTTTGAAGATGGGAATCACATCAGCTCTTTTTCAGTCTTCTGGTAGTTCCCTGCTCCAGGATCTTTGAAAGTTATGGTTTAATGGTTCATCTACCAGCTCCTTCTGAACTCTGGGATGTAATCCAGTGGTGGGTTTCTACCAGTTCACACCTTCTCCTCCTTCTTGGCCTTAACATATGTGAGCAAACACGCACACCATGAGGTGTGTACGCAGTGAGCTGTATGCGACTGTGCATGTTTGGTCTGTGAAACGAGGCCAAGAAGGAGGAGAAGACTTGGCCAAACTTTGGAAGAGCTTTCCCCAAGACGTCTTGTATATTCAGGGGCTAGCCTACACATCTCCCAATGATGAATTTGGTGGAGATCTAAGGAAATGTCTTCCAGCTCTTCAAGATCAACTTTAAGAGTGCCGAGAAGCTGAGAGCAAAAGTAGCAGCAGCGGAGGCAACAGGGACGTGTCTGTGTGTGTGTGTGTCCCTACACAAGGAGTGTGAAGGGAAGCAGACACCATGCCTCTGAGAAAAAGAGGAGGTGCTGGTGATCAATTTTAAGAGCTCCGAGAAGCCAAGAGCAAATGTAGCGGCAGCGGGGGCGACAAGGGCATGTGTTGTGTCTGTCCCTCTGCAAGGAGTATGATGGGAGGCAGATACCACACTTCTGAGGAAAAGAGGAGGCACTGGCAATCGATTTTAAGACCACTGAGAAGCCGAGATCAAATGTAGCAGCAGTGGGGGCAACAGGGGGGTGTGTGTGTGTCCCCCTCTGCAAGGAGTGTGAAGGGAGGCAGACACCACGCCTCTGAGGAAAAGAGGAGGCAGTGAAGCCCTGGCTGTCACCCGGGAGAAAACCTCAGAGGGACACATCACATGCCCCTGTCGCCCTCATCACCACTTTTGCTCTCAGATTCTTGGCACAGTGTCTGCCTCCCTTCACACTCCTTGCGCACACGAGGAGTGCCAAACCAGAGTGGGAAAGTGCATATGGGAGCGATAACACATGAAATTGGCCACTGTGGGGTGAGCACCTTGGCTTCCCCTCTTGCTCCTCACAGTTGCCGTGAGCTGAGCCGGTGTGGTTCTTTACTTGGGCAGCCCCAGTGACCACAGCAGCATCAAGCAGCACTGCAACGAGGTACAGTAAGTTTTGGCAGCACAGAAATTGTTCGGTAAAAAATAGTGCATCTCCAAGAGGCTTTTGGCAAAAGCAAAAAAACCACCCCAAAACAAAACCCAGGCTTGCAGAAACAATTCGGAGTTTGTTAAACATTCTTCCACCTGGGTTGCTCAGAAAGCAGGCTCAGCAGGCAGACTTCTATTTTGTCAGCCCAAGTGGGGGGAGGTACATAGGAAATTGCCCTGTCTCTGCAGCATCAGTCATGTAACTAAGTGGGCCAGGCCAACTCGATGACACTCACAGCAAGGTGCCAGCCCACCTTGCCGTAAGTGACGTCAAGATGACCATGCCCACTCAGTCACATGACCACCAAGCCACTCCCATCCAGTCATATGACCACCAAGCCATGCCCACCAAACAAGCCACGCCCACAGAACCAGTAGTAAAAAATTTTGAAACACACCATTGATGTAATCCATCAGGTGCTGATGATTTAAACTCATCTAGAGTGGATAGGTGTTTTCTTACCATATTCTATTTTAATTTGATTCTTTGACTGTCTTTTATGGTTATGTTTTTGGTAGGTTGAGCTATTTTTCTTTTTCTTTTCTTTTAGGGAAAAAAGAATTAAACAGCTCTGCTTTCTCTCTGCTGCCCATCACTTCCTGGCCATCGTCTCCCATTAGTGGACCGATTGTTTCTTTGACATCCTTCTTATTTTTTATATGTTGAAAGAGACTTTTTAAAATTATGTTTGATATTTATTGCAAGTTTTAGTTCATATTGAGACTTAGCTTTCCTGACTTCATCTTTGCAAATTTGGGCTGTATATTGGTATACTGCCTTAGTTATGTGTCCTTTTATACTTATCCTTTTTGTCTTTCAGTTTATCAGAGCGTTCTTTGTGCAGCCATGCTGGGTGCTGGGTTTGGTGTTTTGTTTTGTTTTTTCTTTCCAGTGATATTGTGCTGGGCTGGACTTTTAAATTAAAGCAAATCCAATTAAAATTCTGTGCAGTTGATATGATTGCTCTCTGGTTGTACATTTTCATCCATGAAATCCTCCCATGGATGAAGATATAAAACAAGAGAGTAATCATATTTACTCAATTTAATTGGATTTGCTTTAATTAGATTTATGTTGAGTTGGACAAAACGGTAATGATGGACAAAGGAGGATAGTGATGACCATAGGATTCACCAGGTTTGAGGCACACCATCTCACAAATACATTCCAGGAGGCGTTGTAGATACATAAAACAGAGTCCCGGACTGAATCGCTGGTGAGACCCACCAACGAAGAGACTCTCTCACCTGATGGGGAAGAACGACCTTGGTCAAGGATTCTGACTGGCCAGTCCGTTGAAAAGGAAGAAGGTACCACTGCAAGTGGCGGGAATGGTGACGGACCAACGGCACAATGTGAATGCAGGAAATGAATTTCCCCAGAAGCTGGGACAGCAACAGAAGTGGTACTGCGGTTGACGTTAACACTTGGTGTATAATGTTCTTGATGCTGGACTGGCGGTCCTGGGAGAGGAAGACACGGCCTTGAAAAGAATCTATAATCACCCCCAGGTGCAGGATGGTTGTAGATGGCAAAAGCTGGCTCTTGTCCAGATTGAGGACGAAACCGTGACTCTGTTGGGCCTGGATGACAGTGTATCTGTCGCGATGCACCTGATATATAGATGTGGACAGAAGACTGTCATCCAAGTAGCATACTATGTGGACTGAACATTCTCTCAACGAGGCTGCCAAGGCCGCCAAAATCTTTGTAAATGTCCGCGGTGCCGATGGCAGTCCAAACGGCATGGCCTTGTATTGAAAATGCCGCCCGTTGTAACCAAAGCGGAGGAAGCGTCGGTGTACTGGGTGTATCGGCACATGGAGATAAGCTTCCTTGACGTCGATGGACTGCATAAAATCTCCATGGCGGATGCATCCAAGAATAGAACGGAGTGAATGCATTTTGAAACGCCGATACAACACAAACTGGTTGAGCTGTTTGAGGTTCAGAATTCCCCTCCAACCCCCGGAACTTTTGGGAACCAGAAACAATATTGAGTAAAACCCGGTCCATACCTGATCCTCTGGAACTGGCTCTATGGCCTCGATATCCAACAGGTGTTGGATCTCGAGATCCATGAGATGCCTCGTGTGAGGGGAGGCCAACAGAGGGCACTGAACATAACAATTCGGGGGGGGGGGGGTGGAGGTGAACTCCAGCGTAAGGCCTGTGGTGATGGTCCGCAGAAGCCATGCATCCGTCAAGTTTGAGTCCCATTGATGGTAGAAGGATTGAAGTCGGCTGCCGATGGAGACGAGAGCTGGAGAGTCACTTCCCACGTCTTTGGGAATGGAGTCCGGAACCCCCGAAAGAGCGCTTGAATCCTGCTTGGGGTCTGCCTCTGCCTCGAAAGGAGGAACGGTCAGAAGAGGAGCACTGACCAAATCCGGAAGGACGCTGAAAGAAGGACCCGCTGGGTCCTGGGCTAGCACAAAAGGGCAGCCTCACATAAGGGGTGTAACAACAGTCTGGTTGCCTGTACGATGTGGAGAGCACTTTTCTTTTGTCTTGGCCTTCAACGAGAACTGGATCCAAAGCCTGTCCAAAAAGAGCAGAGGCCTTGTACAGGGCCATCGTTAGTCTCCATTTAGACTTTAGATCAGCCCAATGGCATAGCCATAGGAGGCGGCACGAAACAACAGTTGACGCCAGAGCCCTGGATGTGAATTTTGCTGCGTCCAAGGATGCGTCCGCAGAGTACTCAGCAGCCACGATGAGCTTGATCACATCCTGATCCATCCGGGCCTCCTCAGTGGGCAGTCTGTCTCGTAGCTGGCAGAGCCAAATAAGGGACGCCCTATTGAAAAAGGATGCAGATGTAGCGGCCCGTATGGCCCAAGCAGCCGCTTGATGAGTTGTCCTATAGGACATCTCTGCCCTTTTATCTTCCATCTTAAGGCCATCTCCTACCTCACCAGCTAAGACAGAAGGGGAGATGAGACTAGAAACGGGCTCATCCACCGCAGGGAGTTGCAGTAGAGCGTCTAATTCAGGCGAAGCACAATACATTTTTTTGTCATGTCCCGACGGCCCAGCAAGAGACCCTGAGCATTCCCATGGCCGCTGAATCACCTGGGAGAATAGGTCAGGGCATGGTACAAAGTCAATGTCCGGTTGGGGTACCTTAAACAAGGAAGCATTAGGATTAAGTTGGTCCTGTGACGAAGAAGCAGGATCGAGGACTTTGCCCATACTGGTGGCCACCTGTTGTGGCTCTGTTGCCTGGGCCTGCGTCATCAGCAGGGGAGGACTCTGAGAGTGAGGGAGAGGAGTTGGCAAGGCCTCCTTCTCCAGGACTCTCCTCTCTGGCAATGCCTCCGAAGGACACCGAAGGGCAGGAGATAGGCCCAGAGCCAAGCTCGTCCCCGCAGCCACAGGAGGACATTGACGAGGGGAGTGAGTTTTGGTTGGATCCTCGCCAGCGTCGGAGAGACAGGAGAGCCCAGCAGAGGAAAAGGCGTGGTCGTGATTAGCTGGTGGACCACGCCTCCTCCCAGACTATATAAGAGAGGGATTGTAGCCATATCTTTGTGACGAACAAAACAAAGATTCGTGGATCCCGGTTTTGAATCGGCCCTGCGTCTCAGCTTGTGTGTTATGTGACGGACCTTTTAATAAAGACGTTGGCAAGCAGCTGCGGATTGCTGCCGACCTTTGTTATCATTTTACTTGGTTGCCTGCCAGTTCATTAGCCTCTGGTTGTCTGAGGGGAGGTTATTTCTGGGCACGGGGCCAGAACACCACCTTTGCCTTATGTAACAAGGACTTAAAAAGGGCAGGTCTAAAAAGTCCTGGAAAGACAGGTTTGTCCTGCAGTTCCTCATCATCTTCTGACAGTTCAAATTCATCGAATAATTCTTCGTCATAAACTGAAGCCTCAGAATGAGTCTGTGACTGGCTCACAGATGGCTGGGCTTTGGGAATGGCAGGGACCGAGGTAGAAGGGCCTGCAGAAGAACCTAACAATGCCTGTTGGTGTAGCCCTGCCTGAAAAATGCTAGCAAAGGCTTAAGACAAAATAGTCTGAAAATCCATTTGTGGAACTGAACCAGGGATCCCAACCCCTAGGAATCCGGACACCACTGAAGGGGCCATAATCGGGGGAGCAGCATTAGAGGGGAGCACACCTACAGATCTCTGTAGGCCAGCTTCCTGCTGTACCTCACCAACCGGTTGTCCTTGAGGAATGATAATAATATCCCCTTGAGATCAAGGCGCAACATTAAAGACTTGGGGCTGAGCCAAAATCTGGACAGGTGGTTGAACCGCCATGTCCGCAACAGGAGGTAAAGGAGCCTCAGCAGTTTGATTTGCTGACTTTGCCTTATTAAATTGCTTCTCCAATGCATTATGGCGCCTTAAGGCGTCCTTATCCATCGTTCCAACTTGTGGATTATTAGAGATGGGGGGAGGTTTGCCCCCAAATCGTGAACCAGCACACAAGCAAACACACTAGAACTGAAATAAAACTAGCAGAGGAGTCTTGTATAAAAATATACTTTACTACAAAACTTTTAAAAAACACTGCATCTTTAAAAAAGCTCAACCAAGTCAACCAAGATTTCCACGTCAAATCAATCAATCAATCAGAATGGGAAGCATAAGGTTTCTCATTGTTTGTTGTTGAAGAATGGATAAGAATCAATTGGGATTAATTACCCTTCAAGCAAGAACAGTTATATTTAGTTTTGAATAAGGAGAGTTAAAGTGCAAGTGACAGATAAATCTATAGATAGTTAGTGTGTGGGTTTCTTTATTAATGTTTATCAAATGTTTTACCCTGTATTTGCTCTGGGAAGTCGGGAGAGGGGGTGGGGGCTGGGATAGGAGGGGGGAGGTGAGGGGGGCGGAATTTAAATTTTTCTTCTAGGTTATGATGGAATAGAAGATGTTGTGTTTATGTTGATTATGAAATAAAAATCTTAATAATAATAAAAAAATCAATCAGAATAGAGGTGGAAGAGACCTTGTAGGTCTTTTAGTCCAGACCCCTGCTCAAGCAGGAGACCCTATTCCCATGATAGCGAACCTATGGCAAGCGTGCCAGACATGGCATGCAGAGCACTCTCTGTGGACATGCGAGCAGTCTCCATCGTGTTTCACTCAATGAATTCCAACTTCTTGCGAAAGAAAAAGATCTCACAAAGTTGGAATTGATTGACTGAACTTTTTTACTTGTGTGCTTCACAGTGGGAGATGGGGTCCCGTCCTCCTCCTGAAGCCCATTATGATGCAGAGCCACAATGTGACCTTACATCATCTTGGCTTGGCAAAAAAGCAGTTTCTTTACCTGAAGAGCTGCCTGTGTTGGGATGCCCTGCCTTCCCGCCAGCCAGCTGAGTGTGGGTGTGCTGCTCCTGAGCTCATCGTCCTTTGGGCATCATTCCCACCACCCAGCACCCATTCAGGTGTTCCTTCCTCCCCACAACCACCACGGGGGGAGGGGGGAGAGAAACATAGGGAGGCAGTGAGAGAGATAGAGAAGGAGGGAATGTGAGAGAGAGAGAGAGAGAGAGAAGGAGGGACAGAGAAATGATATTACAAAAGTTTTTCTTTTTTATTGTTGCTAAACGTAATGTTTCAAAAGCAGAAAATGTTGCTCCAAAGGAGTCTTCGGATTTCCTCTGCCTTCTGCGTTCTCACCCCGTGCTGGCTTTTGCGTCCCCATCCTGTGCTGAAGTGAACCAAATGGGCCAGGGTCTCCCCGCTAAATGCCCTGCTGAGCCCACTTGCAAACTCTGCCGAGCACGACTCCAAACATTCAGCTCACATGTCCCCCTCGGCCAGCACCGCAGCGGAAGCAGGGAAGGTGTGTGCTCTGCCTGCTCCGCTCTCGCTGGCCAGATGTGTGGCTCCGTGCTGCTGCCTTCCAGCCAGAGCACCACATTTGTTTGCTTGCTGGTCACCTCAGAGGAGGGAGCTGTGCTCAGGCTACCAAGGTCCCCGCTATAGGGGGAGAGAGGGAGAGGGAAGGGGGAGGTGTCTCCTTGACAGGATCCAGATTGGAATTGCCTTATTTTTTTTTATTGAAAAAGTTTTACATTACAGTTTTTATCCCCATTTCCCCCCCACCACCACCCTTTCCCCCCCACCCCTCCCCACCCCCCCTGACTTCCGTTACTAACAAAACATCAATTTTATACATCAATCATTATTAAACGTTAAATATAGGTGAGATCCAGATAAGATATCATAAATTTTAACAATAAGTAAAATTACTCCAAAATGCTTACTAAAAAAACATAAAGTACAATTAAACTCAAATATGTATCAAACTAGATTATAAATGCACAATTAAACCTCATTCAACCATAAGTCATTTATAAACTTAACCAATATTCTTAAAGATTCCCTTCTTTTTATCCTAGACAGCAGTATAACCAATGTATGTAAATTTATTTCAACATCATAATTATCTAAGTAATAATATAGTAAATATATTTAACATTATAAATTTTCTAGATAACATTATAATTTTCATCTCATTAAAATAATTATAATAATAATAATTTTAAAATAATTCTATATATATAATCTCTAGCGTATCTATTATACCATACTAATAATTTCAAACCTTTAATAATTATAAATCAAAAACTAATTGAAAGTTCTTAGTTTGATATTTGTTCTGCACATAATCAACCCACTTCTTCCAGTCTCTAACAAAAACTTCATGGGTCCTGTCTTTTAGGTATGCAAAAATTTTAGCCATTTCCGCAAAATTAGCCATCTTTGATGTCCATTCACCTATAGTAGGTACACTATCTTTTTTCCAATATTGACCAATCAATAACCTAGCTGCAGTAATCATATACAAAATCAATCTTGTGTCACTCGGTGAGCAATCCTTAACTATATCCAACAAAAACAATTGCGGAGAAAATTGAAGCTTCTTTTTCAAAACGTTCTGCATGACCCACCATAGTTTAATTCAAAATGCTTTCACTTTTCTGCAGGTCCACCAAATATGAAAATACGTAGCATCCAAACAATCACACCTCCAACATTTAGGTTGAACATTTGGATACATGCATGATAATTTCTTGGGATCTAAATGCCACCTATAAAACATCTTATAAAAATTTTCCCTCAAATTCTGTGCTTGTGTAAATTTAACATTCTGGACCCAAATCTTTTCCCATGTTTCCAACATCACTGGTTCTGCAAAGTTTTGTGCCCACTTTATCATACAGTCTTTAACCAATTCACTCTCTGAATCTCTTTCTAACAATAGATTGTATACCCTCTTAATATGCATCGGCCCTTTCCGTTTCATCTGGATCACCAAATCTTCTTCATGTAGCATTAGTCCAATTTTCTGGTCTTCTCTCCATCTCGACTGAAGTTGAGAATACTGCAACCAAGTTAAGTTCCTCCCTTCTTCCAACAGAGTTTTCAGAGATTTCAAATTCCATCTGCCCCATCATTAAAAAGCATCTCTTTGTATAAAATCCCCCTGAGTGACTTTATATTTGGCATAATCTGCCCAAGATCCAACCACAAAGGTATTTTGTAATCCAATTGAAGCTGGTGCTTCTTCCAAACTCTCATCAGCGCCTGTCTCAGTATATGACTTTTAAATACATTATCCAACTTGTCTTCATAAAACAAGTATGCATGCCAACCAAAGTCCAAATCGTGGCCTTCTATATTCAAAATATCATTTTTCATTGTTCCAAACAATGAAAAATGAATCCACTTGTGTCAACACTGCAGCTTCATAATATAAACGTAGGTTTGGGACTTTAAGGCCACCTCTTTCACGCACATCTTGCATAATTTTAAATTTAACTCTTGGTTTTTTCTCATTCCAAATAAATTTATTTAAACCTGATTGTCATTCAGCCAATATTTTATCACTTCGGAGCACCGGAATCATTTGAAACAGAAAAAGAAATCTAGGTAGAACATTCATCTTAACTGCTGCTATTCTCCCAAGTAAAGATAGTTGCAGTTTCTTCCAAGTTTCAAGGTCCTTTTGAATCTTATGCCACAAAACTTCATAATTGTTTTGAAAAAGTTTTATATTAGTCGCTGCAACCTGAACTCCTAGATATTTCACCTTTGTAACTATTTCAAAGCCTGCCAACCTTTCTAGGTCACTCTTTTGTGGTTCTGATATGTTTTTAACTATCATCTTAGTCTTCTTCTGGTTTAGTCTAAAACCTGAAACCAAACTACATTCCTCTATGATGTTTTTCATCTGGATGATTGATTCCAAAGGTCGTGTTAGGGTAACAACCAGATTATCTGCAAATGCCTTTGTTCTGTAATCCTTTTGCCTTATAACTATTCCATTTAAATTGTTCGAGTCTCATAATGAATTCATCGAAACTTCTAAAGTTAGAATAAACAACAATGGGGATAACGGACAACCTTGTCTGGTGCCCTTCTGTATATGAAAATTAGAAGTTAAGCTTCCATTAATAACCATTTGTGCTGTTTGTTCTTGATAAATTGCTGCAATTGCTTGTATAAACTGATCCCCAAAGTCCATTTTAAACAGAGTCTTTTCTAAAAAGTCCCAATTGACTCGATCAAAGGCCTTTTCTGCATCCAAAAACACCAGCACCGCAGAGATCTGTTTATTTTTCTCAAGATATTCCAATAAATCTATAACTTGCCGCACATTATCCTTCATATATCTACCCTCTATAAAGCCAGCTTGATCATTGTGAATCACCTCTTGAATAACTCGCATCAGTCTGTTGGCTAATACTTTTGCAAAAATTTTATAATCCGTATTCAGGAGAGATATTGGTCTAAAATTTTCTGGTTTTGAGGAACCATCTTCCTTTGGTATCAGTGAGATAAAGGCCGTCTTCCAAGAGGGGGGTATTTTGCCCCCCTGCTGTATACTACAAAATAAGTCCTTAAGGTGTTCGACCAATTCTGATTGTAAAGTTTTATAATATACTGCTGTCAAACCATCCGTCCCAGGAGCTTTAGCTATTTTCAGTTGTTTTATTGCAAACAGAATCTCTTCAGGCGTTATTAATTGATTCAATCTTTCTTTTTGTTCAGGTGAAATTTTTGTAACTCTCATCTTTCCAAGATATTCATCAATAAGGTCCTTTTGAATATTATCTGTACGGTATAAATTAGAATAATAATCTAAAAAAGCTTGATGTATTGAAGTCTGTTGAAAAACTTGTTTACCTTTATATTCAATAGTATCTATTATACGAGAACTTTGTTTCTTTCTTAAAGTATATGCCAACCATCTACCCGGTTTATTAGCATTGCAAAAAGTATTATGCCTAGCAAATTGTAAATTAGTTGCCGTCTGGTCAGCCATAAGCATCTGAAATTGATCTTTCAAAAGTTTTATAGTTTCCTGCAATTTCTCATCAGTCGGATTCTTAATATGCAACTGTTCTTTCTCCTTTATTTCTGACTCCAAATCTAATCTTGTCTTTTGTCTTATTGACCTGTACTTAGAGTTCATATAAATCAGTACACCTCTCATATAGGCCTTACTTGCATCCCAAACAACTTCAATGGGTGTACCCTTATTCAAGTTCAATTGAAAAAATTCCTTCACGTGTTTTTTAAGGTCGGCTATATTCTTCTCGTATCTAAATAAATTCTCATTCATTCTCCAAGATCTTCTCTCCCTCTTACCAAAATCCATTTCCATCCATACCGAACTATGATCAGTCAAAGTTCTTGGAAAAATCTTAGTCTTAGTCGTTTTAATAAGTAAATCAGAAGAAACCAACATAAAATCAATCCTAGAAAAGGATTTATGTCTGTCAGAAAAAAAGGTAAAGTCCAATTCCTTTGGATGGTGAATTCTCCATACATCCTTCAATTCTAATTCTTCTTTCAATACAAAAAAAGTCTGTGGTAATTTATTCCCCCTCTTAGCCAATGTCTTTTTGTCAAGAATATTATCAATCACACCATTCCAGTCTCCCATAATCAAAAAAGACTTATAATTCCATTGCAATATTTTGTTTTGTAATAATTTATAAAAAGTTTCTTGCTGTTGGTTTGGGGCGTAAATTCCAATCAAAAGCAACTGAACATTCTGTATATTTATTTCAACTGCGATATATCTTCCTTCATCATCCGATTCTACAAGTTTAGCTGGTATTCTTTTAGAGATATACAACACTAATCCATTCCTTTTCACCAAATTAGAAGACATGAACTGTGCTCCAAATTTTGAATTTATCAAATATTTTTGGTCCTGGGTTCTAATATGAGTTTCTTGCAAACAGCCAACGTCATTTTTATACTGCTTCAAGTAGTGAAATATTTTCCTTCTTTTCTGTGGGGAATTCAAACCATTCACATTCCACGATAAAAATCTAACTGTCATCTGAAGGTTCGTGAAGCGTACCGAGCAATTGCCTAAGACTCTGTTCAACGGCAGAGGTCTTTGGTCTCGCTCCTCCCACTGCTTCAGATTTCTGTATTTTCCCATTTGCCCCCTTCACTTCTTGTGGCATCATGGACCTCTGCTGTTTTTGCTTCTCTAGTCTCTGCTTCTCTGCTGCACGGGTTATGCGTTGATCTTTTGGTTCTTGCATCAACAGTTCAAGGACCGGATCCACCTCTCTTGTTGCTCTGGAGTGCTTTGTTCTGGGCTCTGGGAGGTCTGCAAAAAAATCCTCTGTAAAACCACTTACTGCTCCTAAAATTACCTCCCTTGCCATTGCTCGAAGTGCCTGTCGTTCTTGTTCCCTTTGTAGTTCTAAAATCCCTTCTTCATAATCCTTATCTTTGGAAGCGCCTTCAGATGATAACAATGTGGATGAACATGGTGGTGTTGGAGATCTTTTAAGAATGTTCTGGTAAAAATGTTCTGCTTTTTCCAACTTTTTCCATATCTCAAAATAATTCCAACTGGGGCATCCCATCTCAATGGAATCTGACACCTTTTCAGTTCATTTACCAAAAAACCATAGTCTCTCCGATCTCTTAACATTTTGGGTGGTAGCTCTTTAAAAACTCCAATTTGATTACCTTCAGCTTGAACAGTGGTATGAAAAGAACTTTGCAAAATGTCATTTCTCAGCATTCTATCAGTAAAATAAATCACAACATCTCTAGGCAAATTCCTCTGTCTTGCAACACGAGAATTAACCCTATAAATCTTATCAATTCTTTTAGCAATTAACTCAGGTTCCAACTTTGAAATTTTGGCCAATATCTCCACACAGGCAGCTCTCAAGTCCTCTCTATTATTCTCTCTCAGTCCTCTCAGTCTTAAAGCGAACTCCATAGAACGAAACTGTAACATGGTATTTTCATCTTCTAACCTCTGATTCCTCACATCCACTTTGAAAAATTTTTCCTCTGCTTCCTTCTTGTTAGTTTCCACTTCTAAATTTAAATCATCCACTTTTTTCTCCACCACCACCAACGCATCTGTGAAGGCAGTTGCTACTTTAGTTACATCCTGGTTTAACTACTCACTTTTTCCCTTAACAAACTGCTTCATTTCAATTTGATTATTCTCTATCCTTTCATTCAGATCTTTAATTTGGTTAGCAAGTGTTGCTGTTAAATTAGCCATAAAAGCTTTCAAATCCTCATTCCCTCTTTCTTGAGTTTGACTCTGAGGCTGAGTTAGTGGCTTAGCTGGCAGTTCCTTTGTCTGGTGAATAGGGGAATCCCCACCAGCTTTCTTTGAAGCCATGCCTGGGCACAATCTTAGTTTCTTAAAAAAAGAAAATCTTCCTCTCTTTCCTGAGATTCCAGTTTTTCTCCCCAGTTTTGCAGAAAGGGGGATCAGCAAAAATTATGTTTCTACTTTAAGATCTTAAAAATGTATTCAGTTAGTACCAGGCAGGCTAAATCACTCTAATTAGCACTTTCACTTTCCACTTTCACTTCCTTCTTTTTAGCCAGACGCCATTTTCCATCCACTTTCACTCAGAGATTTAAACTGCAAACTTTTTTCCTTTAGTCCTTAAAAAGCTTAAAAATTCTTAAAAATTCTTTTTAAAAAAGTCCAGATCTCACCTAAATCTTCAGTTAATAAAGGATCTCCAAATAAAAGGTGGAGTTGCTCACGTCGTCTCGCTCTGCCGTTTGACAGAGGTCCCTCGCCGCGCGGATCTTCGGTGAAGTAGCAAGGGAGCCTTCACACAGAGCACCTTCCAGGGCAAAAGGGGTACCCTGGCGGTGCTTCTGGGGGCTCTACCTGTTGCTCACTGGCTCTATCCTCTCTTCTGCTTGAGCTGCCTGCCGATTGCAGTGCGGCTCTAACACACGGCGAAGCCGGCAGCTGTGCAAAAGCCACCTGGCGACAATGAAGACGCCACCCGGAAGCCTGGAATTGCCTTATTTTGTGTGGATCTCTAATGCTTGGTTTTACCTGCCAGCCTCCACTTCCCCTTCACAGTCCAAGTGGTTGGATTCACACAACATGTGAAGCTGGACAGAAGAGCATGGATGGATGGATGGATGGATAGGAGGATGGATGAGACAGAGAAATAAAGAGAGGGAGGGAAAGAGAGAAAGAGAAACAGAGAGGCAGAGAGGGGGGGAAAGAGAGAAAGAGGGAGGAATAGAGAGAATAAGAGAGACAGAGAGAGAGGGAGGTTGCTGGCTGTAGGTGGTCCACCAAATATCCTGGGCCTAAGCCATGTAGGGCTTTATAGGTCATCACCAGCATTTTGCGATAAATAAGTGGGTTTTGGGTTGCAGTTTAGGCACTCGGTCTCTAAAAGGTTTGCCATCACTGCCCTATACCATTTCAGACAAGTGACTGTCCAGTCTCTTCTTAAAAACCTCCAGTGACCCACAACTTCTGAAGGCAAGCTGTTCTACTAGTTAATTGTCCTCACTGTTAGAAAGTTTTTCTTTAATTCTAGGTTGCTTGTCTCCTTGATTAGTTTCCATCCATTATTTCTTGTCCTGCCCTCTGGTGCTTTGGAATATAAATTGACCCCCTCCTCTTTGTGGCAGCCTCTCAAATACTGGAATACTGCTATCCTGTCCCTCTAGTTCTTTTTCTCTCTAGACTAGCCAAATCCAACTATTTAAAGCTAATTCCCAATCAATCTCCTGGCTCCCTTCTTTCATTACACACACACACACACACACAAAGAGAGAGAGAGAGAGAGAGAGAGAGAGAGAGGGAGGGAGAGAGAGAGAGGTATTAATTATCAATAGAAAGCAAATTAGGTTTCATTACTTGGAAAATCTTCTCCTTTCTGTGTATTTAATGAAATTCTCAAGTCCAGGATGACATCATAGTAATTCTGCATCCAGTTTTAGCTACCTGATGTCACAATAAAATTAAATTTTGAATGAGTTTGTGCATATACACACATTGTATATATGTATAATATGTATACACATACATAAACACACCTTGGCAAATCCCAAAAAAGCCAGGGTAACCACATTCACACCTAAGCATGGGAGGTATATAGTTCAGATCTTCTATATGGATCTTTATATGAAGTTTAACAGAGGCAATGCAGATACTGATCCATTTCAATTTTATTGTACCTAAAATTATTAAAGTGGACTGAGGCTACAGTATCTTCATTTACCAACTAAAGGGGAGACATTTTCAAGTAGGTGATAGCAATATTAGTTCCAATATACAAAAAAGACTTTTGAGTATAATAACAAATAATATGCTGAACACTTAAATAAAAAGCTCTGAAAGAAGTTAAAAAGCCTCTGGCCTCTGATCTGCCCCCCCTTCCTTTTAATAACCTTCTGATCTGGAGTCAGAGAAACCCTCTATTCATTAAAATACAATGTTTCTTTAAAGGCAGGGGTCCTCAAACTACGGCCTGCAGACCATTAATCTGGCCCATGCAGGACCATGAGGCTGCCCCGCCCACATCACCCCACCCACCCACCAGCCCCCACCTGCCTTCTGGAGGCTGGTGAGGCCAAAAATGGGCCATTCGGACAAAGGGAAAGCCACAGCCGCAGTAAGCACAGGAATGAGAAGGCAGCAGGCAGGGAAGGAAGGAAGATGAGAAGGAAAGGGGGGAAAACGAATGTTTTTCTTTTGTGGGGAGACAGCAAAAGAAGTAGCAGAAAGGGAAAGTAAATCTCAGACCCTGTAAACCAAGCACAGTTCCTGCTGCTTGCTGGAAAAGAAGGAAGGAAGAAAAAGGGGAGCCGAAAGTTTAAATCCCTAGGACTGGCTGGCATTTGATCTCTCCCATTCTAGCTTCCCTGATCAATTGCTAGCATTCTTTAGTTCAGAAGCAGCCACATGAGAGAGAAGGATGCTGGGGGAGGGAGTTTCTCCCTGAGTTTTTAAATTACCAAGGTTTTTCTTCCCCCTTGCTTCACAATGTAGCTCTCCAGCTCTGAGTTCGTCGTTTCTGGGCTGAGAGCTTTTTCCTTTGGATTCGGAAGAAAAGGAGGTGAGAGTGGAGGAGCCAGTGACTGGGGCTTCTAAGGGTCCCTTTTCTGACTTTGGATTTGTCTCCTTTGTGTGTGTGTGTGTGTGTGTGTTTGCTAAGGTGAACATTTTGCTAAGGTGAACATTTTGCTAAGGAACATTTTCCCACTGTAGCTTCCCTGCTCAATTGCTAGCCTTCTTTAGTTCAGAAGCAGCCACGTGGGAGAGGAGAAGGCTGGGAGAGGGCTTTTTTGTTGTTGTTTCATTGCCTGTGTTCCGGGACCTAAATTGCTTAGATGTGTAATTACCAGAGTAAGCCTATTTAACTTAAAAGCTTTTCTTCTCTTTCTCTGTCACCCCTCCAATTCTAAATGAAACTTGAGGAGGATCTGTCCTTAGTTATCAGGGAGTCACTTTCTGGTCAGTCCTCCTGATTTGGCCTCTTTTAGATTTAATCAGCATTAAGGTATTGCCGGTAACATTTCCTTTATATATAATATTTACCTTTCAAAGTAGATTGGGGTGTGTGTGGTGGGGTTTGTGTTTGTCTCTATACAGATGATCTCAATTGGGTTTATATACCATATTTTCCGGCGTATAAAACGAGTGGGAATATATGACGACCCTCCTCAGAGCCATTTAAGGCTCGTCAGAGCCTTATGGGCTGGTCTGCCTGGTTACAGGAGAATGAGACCCGGCGTATAAGACGACCCCCGACTTTTGAGAAGATTTTTGTGTGTTAGAAAGTAGTCTTATACGCAGGAAAATACAGTAATTTGAAATCTATTAGTTTTAAATAAAGTAAGAAATGCTGATTAATATTGCTGGAAGTAGTAACAAAAGGTCATTTCGTGAGTTAAATGCATCAGAAATCAATTTACAATACATAAGATAAAGGTATATGATGCACTCAGAGAAATGCAATGCTAATGGATTTTAGAATGATTCTCTTTCCAAAATCTTGGGGATTTTAGTTACAGTCTTAATTGGTGCAGTTATCAGTCTGGTTTATTGTGTGTTTATTATTCTGAAACATATGATCAGGAGTTATTTTGAAGGAAATCCTGTTTGTTTTATTCTTTTTTTAATGGCCTATTTTAAGGAACATGAAGCTGCTGTTGTAATGAAGTTAAGCAAGTGGCAAGAAAGTGTGTCCTCTTTTTCCCTTGGGTAGTGGGGTCTTATAAAATAAATAGATGCCTTGGGTTGAGTAAGTACAGTTTAGGAAGGACAAAGGCAAAATGGACTGCTAAATTGACTATGCCCTCCCAGTCACATGACCATCTAGCCATACCCACCCAGGTCATTAGGCAGATCAAACTATAGTCTGGCCCACCAACAGTCTGAGGGACCGTGAATTGGCCCCGTTTAAAAAGTTTGAGGACTCCTACTTAAAGGCAATAGAAAGCTGGCAGGCAGCATTGTAATCAATCAACGTTTAAAAGCCATGGGAATTTTAACACCTATGCCCATGGTCTTACACCAAGTGCCTAGCCAGGAAGATCTTTTCTGATAAAGAAGATAACAAGCAAAATATTTCCTCTAACCATAAAATCCATGTAACACATTTGTGTTTCCTGCTTTGGCCATAAAACCATATATTTTATTTGCATGTCTTCACCAAAGACTTAAAATCATATAAAACTCTTGCTGGTATGGCTGTCTGTTGCCAGCTGCCCCAGAAGCAAACCTTGCATTCTTTTGGAACAATTAAAAAGGAGATTTCCTTTCCAAAAGCAGCCAACCCCCACATCTTGATTTTAGGGATGCTTATTTTTTATATTTTTATATTTCCTTTAACAGAAGTGTTTAAACTGAACTAGGCATATATAAAGTGGGTATATAGCGATGCTTATGCTTAATGTCATGCCACATTACAAAAAAGATGTTGAGACTTTGGAAAAAGTGCAAAGAAGCACAACTAAGGTGATTAAGAGCCTGGAGACTAAAACATATGTAGAATGGTTGCAGGATTTGGCCAGTCTAGAGAAAAAAAGGACTAGGGGGACATGATAACAGTATTCCAGTATTTGAGAGGCTGCCACAAAGAGGAGGGGTCAACTTATTTTCTAACACACCAGAAGACAAGACAAGAAACAATGGATGGAAACAAGAGAAGCAACCTGAAATTAAGGAGAACTTTCGTAATAGTGAGGACAATTAACCAGCGGAACAGCTTGCCTTTAGAAGTTGTAGGTGCTTCATCACTGAACGTTCTTAAGAAAAGATCGGACAACCACCTATCTGAAAAGGTATTGGGCAGTGATGGTTAACCTTTTTGGCATCGAGTGCTGAAACTGGAGCATGTGCCTGAGCTGGAGCACCAGAACCAGGAAAAAGCAGCTGGCCAGTGCGCATGTGCACGGCATCCAGCTGCTCTTCCAGGTTCCGGCACGGTCCAGCATGCATGTGCGTGATGGTGGCTGACGAAATACTTTTTTGCCCCACTGTAAATAAACATAGAAATATTAAGATATGATAAAAAATCATGGAAAAAGAAGATTTTGGCAGAAATTCTAAAATGTATTTGGATATAAGTTGTATAAGATATGATATGGCCAATACTCTGTTCATAAAATATGGAGGTGAATTGGGGGGGGGGGGAGAAAAAAATCAATAAAACTTGATTCAAAAAAAGAAGAAGGACCCACAAGGCCAGCTCCTGCCCTGCGCATATGTGTCCAAGAAGCTCACTGACACCGAGGAGGTGGGCAATTTGTGAGAAGGAAGCCTACATAGTATGCTGGGCACTCCTCTCATGGAGACATTTTCTTGAATGAGGTAAGTGCCTTTTGAGGTTTGGACTGATCACAAAAACCTCAAAGCCCTAAAAAAAAACCAGAAAACTCTCTCCCAAACAAATCTGCTGGATGTCAGGGTTCCAAGGAACACCCCCCAACGAAATAAAGCTCTGAGGCCTGAGGTTCCTCAAAGTTCCAATTTATTAGAGCTGTCATGTTGGTACATCCGGAAAAACCCGAATCGGAAAGTTTCCAGGTTTTACACACCCAGCTGACAGTTCACAGCCCTGCCCCACACCCACAATTTCATCACATTGTCCAATCAACTCTTCACACTCAACTGGACACAATCTTCAGGCAGTCTCCATCAGATGCAGGCAAAACTCCTTGAATACAGAATGTTATGACTAATTTTCTACCGCTCAAACAACAACCCCCTCCCAACTTTCCTAGCTAAAATATGTGGCAGTTAAGAAGCAAAAAAGAAAATTGTCTTCCAAAACTGACAGGCTTCCCCCACCCCCACCCCGCTCAGAAAAGGAACACATCCTGGAACAAGATGGAAGTCAGGGGTTAACTCAATTAGCACATTAACCACCTCTCCCACTCCCCCAGGATGACCCTTAGGCTTATCAGGGAATTTATCATGAAATTGCCTAACTAAATTGCCTGAACATCCCAACTCTTCACCCACGTCGCTTCAGACAAGGAGTATCCCTTCCAATGAACCAAATATCGCAAACATCCTTTCTGCAATCTAGAGTCCAAAATCTTCTTCACCTCATAATGAGTCTCACCCGGCACCACAATCGCCTTTGGGGGAGTAGTAACGGGTAGTCGGGTAACGGTGGACTACCGTGGGACGGAGATTAGTGGCCCCCCCTAAGAAATTTTTGAATCCTCGGGTCCTGTGACAGAGGCCTATCTGATGAGCATGGTAAGACAGAGTTCAAAGCAGCCACCTGCCGGCAGAGAGTATTCGGCGCCAGTCCCTTTTCAAATCTGTCCTGAAAGAATTCAAGTAGAATGGACATGGGTCGATCTTATTCAAGGCGCACCATCGCCTAAAGGCCCGCCAGGTAGCGTTGTAAGTACAGCTAGTAGAAGCCCGGTGGGAAGCTTGCATGGTGGTGATAACCCACCCTGACAGGTTGTCCCTCCTCAGGAGGACCCTCTCAAATGCCAGGCGGTCAACTGGACTCACTGTGGTTCCGAGTGTTGGATGACCCCCTGGCTGAGAGAGATCCAGTCCTGGGGAATCCTCCAGGGATGGGAGACCGACAGGTCTAGCAGGTCCGCATACCACGGCTGATGCAGCCAGTTCGGGGCAATCAGGAGGACTTCTGTGCTCTCTGATAAGATCTTGCACACCACCCTTGGGATGAGCGCAATGTGTGGAAAGGCATACATCAGACTGCGAGGCCAGGAGCAACGAAGAGCGTCCGTTCCCTCGGACTGCGGGCTGAGAAATCTGGAGAAAAAAATGGGGAAGTTGTGCATTGCAAGGGCTCGCAAACAAGTCCACGAGGGGAAGTCCAAACTTGGTTGTCAGCTCACGGAAAATTGCAGGATCGAAGTGCCATTCTGCGTGGTTGATCCTTGAGCGGCTCAGCCAGTCCGCCTGGGTGTTGTCCGACCCGGAGATATGTTGAGCCAAAATGGAGACTATGTGATCTTCCACCCAGGAAAGGAGAGGTTTTGAGCGAGTGCCCCCTTCCCGGTTGAGATGTGCTTTTGCAGTAACGTTGTCCGTTAGGACCAGCACATGGCGGCCTGCTATGTCAGATTGAAAATGGCGGAGGGCAAGGTGGACTGCCCTCAGCTCCAACCAATTTATATCGTGTTGGAGGTCGGTTGGAGACCAACGACCCTGGGCCATCTTGATGGAGAGATGGGCGCCCCAATCCAACAAGCTCGCATCTGTTGTCACTGTCACCCTGTGTGGCTCTTGAAACAAGCAGCCCTATGTTAGAGCAGGAGATGTCCACCAGCGGAGGGACTGTTTGATGGAACCAGGCAGTCTGACCTTCGATCTGGAGTTGCTTCCCAGCGACTTCTGATACGGAAGGAGGTACCATTGAAGGGGTCAGGAATGAAGGCGGGCCCAGGGAACCCCAGGGATGTTGATGCAGGAGATGAATTTCCCAAGTAGTTGGGACAGCTGCAGGATGGACATGGTTGGAGACGATAGTACCTTGGAGATCAAGGTTGCAATGCTCCGGCGACAATCCGGGGCCAGGAATACGTGTCCCGTAGCTGAGTCGATCAGTGAGCCCAGGTGCAATATGCGAGTGGTAGGTTGAAGGTAGCTTTTCTCGAGATTGAGAGAAAACCCATGTCATTGCAAGGTGTTGCAAACTATCTGCAGGTCTCGGAGAGCACCCCGAGGGGACAAGGAAAGGATGAAGATTTATTTATTTATTTCAATTTATATACTGCCCTTCTCCCCGAGAGGGGGACTCAGGGTGGTGAACAGCCAAATTAAAACACATATAATACAAATATTAAAAAATTTAAAATTAGATTAAATCGTTGGCATTCCAAAATAAAAGTCTCAAACCCCATTAAAATACCCAATTTAAAACCCCAGAAATTAATAATACCAAAAATTTTAAAAACCCCATTAAAATCAAGCAAGCAAGGCCGGCTTGTTGGAATAAATAAGTCTTAAGGGCCTTTCGGAAAGCGCGGAGGTCCAGGATCAAACGAATTTCAGGAGGCAGCTTGTTCCATAGGGCGGGTGCCCCCACAGAGAAGGCTCTCCCCCTGGGGGCCACCAGCCGACATTGCTTGGCTGATGGCACCCTGAGAAGATGTTGTCCATGTAACAGAATATTCTAATGGGAATGAGTTGGAGTGAGGCGGCAACCGCAGCCAGGATCTTTGTAAAGGTGCGGGGCGCCGGCGAGAGACCGAATGGCATGGCCTTGTGCTGAAAGTCCTAGTTGGCATAAGAAAACTGGAGGAAATGCCGATGAGAGGGTCTGACCAGTATATGGAGGTAGGCCTCCTTGAGGTCAATGGAGGTCATCATGTCGGATTGCCTGATGCAGCCCAAGTTTGAGTGAAGGGAGTGCATTTTGAACTGATGGTAAGCGATCAATTTGTTCAACTCCTTTAAGTCCAATATCCCTCGCCAGCCCCCTGATGACTTTGGAACGAGGAAAAATATTGAGTAGAAACCAGTTCCACGATGTTCTGTGGGAACCGGCTCTATAGCACAAATGTCCAGAAGATATTGGATTTCCTGGGACATCAGACGCCTCTTTTCGGGATTGGTGGAGACAGGACATTGGAAAAATCGATTGTGAGGACAAGAGGAAAACTCCAGGGTCAGTCCAAGATGGATAGTTTGAAGGACCCACTCATCCATTGTTGAGAGCAACCACTGGTGGGCAAAGTGGCTGAGATGGCCGCCGATGGGAAGATGGTTGGCGCAATCATTTCCCGCGCCTGAAGGATCGGGAACCTGCTCTGCGAAAGTGCCGCTTGGCAGGTTGCTGTCGTCTAATGTGGTCTCGAAAGGTGTTCCAGTCGGAGGAGAGGTCGTAGGAAAAGGAAGCTGAAGGACGGTAAGAGGTGGAGGATGCGGCTCCAGGAGCGGCCCGAAAGGCCTGTCATTGGCCGTATGGGGAATAACGGCGATCTGCTCTGCGGTAAGAGGATGGCATGATCTTCCATTTATCCTTATCCTCTATGAGGATAGGGTCCTACCCTTCCCCGAAAAGATGGGAGCCTTTGTACGGGGCAGAAGCGAGTCGCCATTTCGACTTAACGTCTGCTCACCAAAGTCGGAGCCACAAGAGGCGATGAGATGTGATGGTAGAGGCCAGCGAGCAGAAGGCAAACTTGGTCGCTGCCAAAGCAGCATCAGCGGAATATTCTGTGGCCGCTACCAACTTATTAACGTCCTGGTGGAGGCGACGATCATCAGGAGGAAGCCGCTCTTGAAGCTGGAGAAGCCAGATCAGTGAAGCCCGATTGAAAAAAGATGCTGATGTGGTGGCCCGTATGGCCCATGCTGGTGCCTGGTGGGCCTTATGAAAAACAAGCTCAGCCCTCCTATCCTCCAAACGTAGACTATCCGCAATATCACTGGAAAGGACAGCGGAGGAAGTCAAGGCGGCAATAGAAGCATCAACCGATGGAAGCGCGAGCAGATGTTGAAGGCTGGGTGCGGAGCAGAATAGTTTCTTGCCGATTCCATTTGGTTCCGCGAGATCTGGGCTGGGACCAGGGTCTCTGGACTACCTCAGAAAAGAGCTGCAGGCAGGGGATGAACTCCTGATCCAGTTTAGGAACAGTGAAGAGTGCTTCATGTGGATCGGGGTCCTCCTGACGTTCAGGCAGGGCCTGAGAAGATGCTAGCTGCGTGGTAGCAATGGCCTTGTGTAGTAAGGCTTTGAAAAGCGAGGGTTGGAACAGACCCGCGAAGGTCAGTTTCTCAGGCTGCACATCATCATCATCGGAAAACTCTAAATCCCTTTCGTCATCATAGTCAAACTGCGAATCATCACGGTGAACCGACTCCCATAGAAAGTAATCACTTGGCTCGACCTCAGCTTGATGTACGACTGGCCTTGTAGGCTCAGGATGGCAGACTTGAGAAGTTCCCTGGACTGGAAGACCCTGAGGAGGGATCCCTTGAGGGAAACCAGCCACCAGCATCCTAGATCATAGCTTGCAGATTGTAGTAAACTGGCTGAGTAACTTCCGGCGAACGGAACCCCGCCGCCGTAGGGGTAAAAGTGGCTTCTGGAGTATGACAAAATGGAGGGGGCTGGGACAGAGCCACGGTCGCTGTGGTAGGAGGGATGGCTACCAAGTCGGTCTGCTGGCCAAAAATGTCCATCTGGGGTACCAGAATAAGTCCAGCCGGATCACCTTGAAGTGTGGCAGACAAGGTTTGAGACTCAGATGAATGTGATGAAGCAGGTGTCCCCACAGGAGGGGCTGTCGGAGGAACCGACGATTGGGCCTTGCACTCGAACCGGCGCTCTCATGCATCATGCCTCCGCTTGGTGGCCTTATCTTCTCCAGATGATGCCTTGTGAGACTTGGATGCTGAGGCTTTTGAGGAGTCCAAAGAGGATTTGGATCACTTCTTTGGATCCTTCTTTGAGGCGGGCCCAGGAGTCGGGGCCTTGGGGGGGCTATGGGCCTGTTTGAGATCTGACGACAGCTCAGAATCACCCATGGTGAGGAAAAGGTTGAGCCCCTTTAATCACAGATCAATATAAAGATATTGATTCTTTTTTTTTTTTGGAAGTGAAGGGGGGGCTAGGAGAAGAACAAAGCCCCCACAATAGCTCTCTCCAACAGAGGACTAGGCACAAAGGCAAAGTCTCAAATGTCCCTTAAAGCCTCAGAAGATGACTCACAAGATCTGCAGAAATGGCCACTGATCCTCAGCGCTGGAAAGGAATTGCAGCGATGGACAGGGAAATAATGATGACCAGAGCACAAGAGCCAGCTGGCTCAGTCATGCGATGGAGGCTCGATAGAAGAGAGGAGTCCCTGGGCAGCCGAAAGGCTAAGACGATGTTGCTGGGGAGCGATGGAGGTTGAGGCAAAATGGCGGCTGCGTGGGAAAAACAACCGCCGAAAACCACCGCCGCGGCTTGCTGGAAGGCCTCTCTACACAGTTGATGGTAGGTGGGTGTAGAGGAACGTTCCGAATCGGCGCCACTATAGGGAGCACAAGCCTCAGTGTGCGAGCACTCAAAAGTGCTCCAAATGCCTCCGGGTACTACAAAGGATGCAGAGTGTGCTGCGGAGCAACCAGACAGGGACTCTGAAGCCACCTAACGTCTCAGAAGGCAAATGGCAGTGGCGGAATGATTGGCAGAGCAGACACCCCCGTGCTCACAGGTGGCACAACAAGCGCCCACAGAAATGCCGATGACAAGGCAAAGCTCTGTGGTGATTTTCTAGTGGAAAAAAATGTGGACGGGAGGCCTGGAGCCCCAGGACCGACACCGCCCCGCTAGTCCAGTATTAAATCAGAAACTCACTGCTTTGACAGATGGTAAGGCAGGAAGTAGTTTGAGGTGGAAAAAATTCAAAAATGAGCTGTAGCGCTAAGGAGCAAACGAAAGGCACTCGTTCAGACCTGACTGAGTGAAAGGAACTGAGCCTCAGCCAGGTCCTGGAGGCAGAGTCAACCATTTATCTTAAAGGCACAGGCACTCAGTATCAGCCCAGCTGAGGGAGATCTACCCACGCTCTTGGATTCTCCAAGCAGCGTGTCTGAGAATGGGCCTGTTTGGAGAACAGGTCTATCACATTCCATATTACAGTATTTCTGCCACTTTCCAGGAGCTCTACTATAAAGTCCATAGCTATTTCTTCCCACAGGCAGCTGGGCTCAGCTACCTGTTGAAGGAAACTAGGAGGCTTCCCTGGTCTTGTCTTATTGCTGGCACATGTGGCACAACTTTTTACATAGTCCTCCACATCAGCTTTCATCTTTGCCCACCAAAACTGCCATCTAATCAGATGAAGGGTCTTTAGAAATCCAAAGTGACCAGCCAATTGAGAATCATGGCTATGCTGGAGCACCAGGAGTCTCATGCTGCTGGGGATGTAAATTTTTGAATCTTTTCAAGCTAGTCCATCACGGGTCGTCAAAGGGTGTTGATTGTTGGCTAGCCATGGATCAGTAGATAGTGCTGCCTTCAAGTCGGCAGTTTCAAGTTGGCAATAATCCCATTGATGGGATCAGTCTGCCTGCTGACCTGACTCCAGTAGTGACTTGCACCGCACTCTGCGTGTGATGGCATGGATGACATCCTCACTATGGCTGTCATATTGTCCCTGAGAGGGCATCTTCAAGCAGGTTCTTCCCCCCCGGTATGTATTTCAGCTTGAAATCAAACCGCTTGAAGCACTGCATCCAGCGGACCTGTTTGGGGGAGAGCCTTCATGAGCCTTTAAGGCTTCGAAGCTTTTATGGTCTGACAATACCTCAAAGGGGATCTTGGCTCCTTCTAGGAAGTGCTGCCATGATAGAAGAGCCCAACAAACAGCAAAGGCTTCCTTCTCCCATACTGCCCATTTCTGCTCGGTGTCTATGAGTTTTTTGGACATATATGCGCAAGGAAGCAGCCATCCTTGGACAGTCTTCCTGAAGGAGCACTGCTGACACTGTAATG
Organism: Masticophis lateralis; assembly: GCA_030761175.1. NCBI lineage: Eukaryota > Metazoa > Chordata > Lepidosauria > Squamata > Colubridae > Masticophis > Masticophis lateralis. The sequence goes on along the minus strand of JAUDYJ010000007.1, from coordinate 22,782,863 downwards.
GTGTCAGCCTGGACAATGAACTGCCTATCTGGGTCCAGGTGTTGAAGAATGGGCTCCTCTTGAAACAGTCGCTTCAAGCTTTCAAATGCTTTTTGACAGTTTAGCGTCCAGGCTAATAGCTGCATTGGCTGCGGCTTTGTGGGGGAGGGTCCTGTCTTTAGCAGTTCAGTAAGCGGTAGAGCCATTTCTGCGAAGGCTGGAATGAATTGCCGGTAGAAGTTACCAAACCCCAGGAAACTTTGCAGCTGTTTCCTGGTGTGAGGGGGATGCCAGTCAAGTACGGCTCATACTTTCCCGGGATCCATCTCTATGCCTTCGTTCAACACTCAGTAGCCCAGGTAGTCCAGAGAAGTTTTGTGAAACTCACATTTGGATAGCTTCACATAAAATTTTGCAGCCAACAGTTTCTTTAGTACTTGTCGGACTAGTTTCACATGTTCTTCTAATGTCTCACTGAATTTGAGAATGTCGCCCAAGTAGACTAGAACCCCCTTGTATAAATGTTCATGCAGCACCACACCTACAAGTTCATCACATTGTCCAATCAACTCTACACTCAACTGGATATAATCTTCAGGCAGTCTCCATCAGACGCAGGCAAAAGTCCTTGAATACGGAATACGGAATGCAGTAGAAAGACTAACTTTCTACCGCTCCAACAACCACCCCCTCCCAACTTCCCTAGCTAAAATATATGGCAGTTAAGAAGCAAAAAAGAAAATTGTCTTCCAAAACTGACACTGGACACAATATTTCAGATGGTTTAACTTTGAGCTAAAATACATCCGGGGCAGGAGGGGACCTGCTAGCCGATGCCTTATCAAGGAAACTGCAGTTCAATAGTTGGAAGGAAGAAGTCATCCATGCCATCATCCCCCCCTCACAACAAGCAGTGCAAGTCAACACTAGGGGTCAAGCCAGATGCCAATCTGATCCTGTACGGGACAAACTGACAGCAGCACCACAAGCAGCACTCCCAGCCAATCAATGGCTCACTGATAATAAAGATATCTTGACCATGAGAGATGCACTGGCTTGGAAGAGGTCCAAAATGTATGTCCCTAACAGCTTGAGGCTGGAAATCTTACAGCACAGCCACGACTCATGACTTGCAGGCCATTTTGGTTTCTTGAAAACTCTGCACCTAGCCAGGAGACAGTTTTGGTGGCCAAAGATGAAGGCCGACATGGAAGATTATGTAAAAAGCTGTGCCACTTGTGCTGTCATGAAAATGAAACCAGGAAGACTTCCGGTTTGGCATTGCGGCGAGACAGTCAAGGAAATAGCAGGCTCTGATGAGCGCCGCGAAAATCCCAGCTGCTGAACCGCTGTCAATGGGTCTTCAGACCAGAACCATCCTGCAGGGACAGGGAAGAAAGAGATGCGCCTCGGACAACCAAGAGGAACAGGCAAGTTCCTCAGAAAACAGAGGGAACTCTGTGAGTTGGCGGGGGGGAGGTGGCAGCCATGGCAGCTGCCACAAAGCTGAGACAACCGGGCTAAGTATAGAGCTGGAGAGAAGAAAGAAACAGAACAGAGTTTTCTTTGAAGCTGGGTGAGTGACAGCCAACTCAGGCTTGTATAACAACAAGAGAAACATCTTACAACTATAAGACCCCTAATGTGTAATAGCGGCTAAGAAGCATGGGGGCAAAGAGGATTTTGAAACATAATTTGGAAAAGACAAAAACCCAAATGAAAAATGACTTCTGAATAAGCTAATTGGAAACTTTAATCAATCAGACATGGTCAAAGGATTGGAAAGAAATAGAGATCTCTTTTTTCTCCCTTTCTTTTTTAAATGGCAAGAAAAATAAAAAGAATAGATAATGCTTTAAGAAGAAAAAATAAATAAACTGCAATAAACTGACTTTGTATAAAAAAGAACAGTGCTGGGTGGGGGAGGCAAAAGCCCTACTAAGCAGGTATATACAAAAGTATGAAGGCTATTGCTTAATGCATTTTAAGCCCCCCTGAGTCTCTGGAGAAGGATGGCATATAAATTGAACTAATAAACTGGGATTAACAGTGAGAAAAATAAAGTTGATTACACTCAGATTAACAGTTGAATAAAGATGATTACACTGGGATTAACAGTGGAATAAAGATGTACTTTGTACATTGGGATTAATAGTGGAAGGATAAAAGAAAAGGTTAAATTAGAAAATTGATAGCTATAATAATTGGGATATTGTTTAAAAATGTATAACAATTGTGATAATATGAACATTTATTACCTAAGTGAAAAAGAAAAGAAAACGGAAATTATATATGATTATGATTTATAAACAAAAATTACTTAATTGGTGTTATATAAATGGTATGGTTTGATAGATAGAATTTAGGATAATTGGGAAATTGTGTTGAAGAGCATTATTTGAACTAAGAACTATGTTTAAATGCTAATTTGCTATATTTCTAAAATTAAAAATAAGATTTAAATTTGATAAAAGTAATAATGGAATAAAGGTTTAATGAGCATAATGAAACATAAATATGTTTGAATTGTATTGTTAATAGTGACTATTTAGGGTAAGAATTGTTGTATTATGAGTTATTAATTGAATTAAGAATTAAGGTGGGTTAATAGAAGGGTTATTATTTTGATTAAGTAAATATGTATTATTTTTTTAAAATAATATCTTTATTAAATATTTACAGTAAAATTAACACACAATAAAAAATGGAAAACAATATCAATGGTGAAATGTAGAAACACATAAACACAAGACTAAAACGAAACAACAAACATGACTAACCAAGAGTTAAGCCCACTCTCCAATTAATAATAACCAATGTTGTCCAAACCAAACATTTCAATACAATCATTTTCTATTAACTATCAACAAAACAATTGGCCTGTTTTTGTCAAAATTTTAAGGAATCATATAGTCTAATAAATATCTAATTAATCTAATTAGACTATCTTATCACCCATTTCCTAGGTTTAACCTTCTTTTGAGCCAAACAAAGCATCTGTCCCAACTTCTATTATATATTGAATCTTTCTTGTGTTTTAAGATATACGTTAACCTGTCCATCTCAGCACATCAAAGAATCTTGTTTATTATTAGATGGTCGAGGGGCATATCTGCATCTTTTCACAGTTGGGCAAATGCCATTCTCGCCGCTGTTGAGACATGGACAAATATATACCAAACCTTGTTGTCAATGTAGTCTGGTCTTATTCCAAGTAAGTAGAGGTCTGGATGAAGGGGAAAGTTCACACCTGTTATTTCCAGCAACCACTGCTGTATTTTCCCCCAATTGCATCTAGTTGACGGAGAAGTCCACCACTGATGGAAGAAAGTACCCTTGGCCAACCTCTATCAGAGGATCCTGGGAACATCTTAGCGATTCTGGCGGGGGCGGAGAAACCAACGGTAGATCATTTTATAAAAGTTTTCTTTGAACAGGGAAGAAAGGGTCAGTTTCATAGTTTTGTTCCATACGTTTTGCCATGCATCAAGCTGAATTGTTGTTCCAATATTTCTCCCCCAGGCAATCTTCGTGTCCTTTACAATCTCCTCCGCCATAAAATTGCACAGAAGAAAATTGTAAACGTTGGAAATAAATTTCCTTTGGCCACCTAGGAGAAGCTTGTCAAAAGTTTGTAAATGAAGGGAAATACCATGTTCCCGTTTATCCCTAGCAAATCTAGTTTGAATTTTCGCATAGGACCACCAATCTATATCTAATCCTTTAGTTTGGAGATCGGCTCTAGGTCTAAGTCTCCCGACTTCATCCAACAAGTCACCATAAACCCAGTTCCTCTTTGTGTTGTGCACAGTCGGAAGGGTCACTGCCTCTAACGGAGACACCTATTTAGGAATCTGTGTGTAAACTTGCTTCTTCACTATTTCCCAAACCCTTAATAAAATTCCTCTAATATAATGATTTGTAAAATATTTGAATTGTTTGCCTTTCTGAGACCACAAAAAAGAATGCCATTCCTGCTGCAAATCATATCCTTCAATTGTTAAGATGCGCTTTCTTGAGAGGATCACCCAATCTTTTATCCAAACCAGGAATGAAGCTTGGTAATAAAGCTCCCACATGGGAGCCCCAAGCCACCTCTTGTTTTGTGCTCATGCAACATTTTTCTTTTTATACAGGGTTTTTTACTCTGCCAAATAAATTTACTTAGAATTTGGTCTAATTTCCTAAAAAAAAAAAATTTTCCAATCTTGCAGGGGCCGTTTATTTATTTATTTATTTTATTAGATTTATATACCACCCTTCTCCTTGCGGACTCTGGGCGGTATATAAATCTAATAAAAATAATTTATTTCAAATGGTGTTTGAAATAAAAAGATCCATTTTGGTAAAACATGGGCTTTTATCACGGCAATTCTACCCAAAAATGAGATCTGAATATGCCGCCATCTCTCCACTTCATTCGCTGTGTCTATTAATAATTTAGAATAATTGAGCTCTTTAATAGAAGAACATCTATTTGTAAGCCAAATACCTAGATATTTAAGTTTTTTGACACAGTTAATCCCCATAATACTTTGGATCTGTTCCTTTTGGGCACCTGATAAATTTTAGTTAACATTTTGGTTTTATCCTTATTGATTTTTAACCCCGCTACCTCCCCGTATTCATCTAATTTAGTAAGTAATTTTGGTCCCGTAATAAGGGGATCTTCTAATATGAAAACCAAATCGTTGGCGAATGCTTGGAGTTTGTATTCTTCTCCTTTAACTTTTAAGCCCTTAATTTCCGAATCCTGCCTGATCATCTTAAGAAGTGGTTCAAGTGTTAAAATAAATAGCAGCGGTGAAAGAGGGCATCCTTGTCTGGTATTTTTATACATCTGTATCTCATCCGATAGTGATCCATTAAACAGTAGCCTTGCCGACTGTTTAGAATAGATGGCTTGAACTGCCCTTATAAATTGAGGCCCAAAACCCATCACTTCCAATTGTTGTATTATAAAATTCCAGCTGACTCTGTCAAAAGCCTTTTAGGCATCCAGAAAAATCATTACCATTGGTTTATCAGAGTGTGTCTCATAGTATTCTAAGGCATTCAATACCATCCTTACATTATCTCTTAAGTGCCTATGAGGCAGGAAACCATTCTGGTCTTGGTGGATAAATCAGGACAGGAACACCCAGAGTCTCTCAACTAGTATTGTAGCAAAAATCTTATAATCCACATTCAGGAGCGAGATTGGTCTATAGTTCTGGATCAGAGTTTTGTCTGTTTCGGGTTTCGGGATTAGGGAAATGTAGGCTCCTGTTCAGGACCGGGGTATCTTAGAGTATAGTAAAACCTCATTAAATAGATCTTTAATATACTAACCAAGTGAGTCAAAGACTCCTTTATAAAATTCACTAGGAATCCCATCCGGTCCCGGAGTTTTGCCATTGGCTTGTTTCTTGATAGCTACTGCTATTTCCCCTACTGTAATTTCTGCATTTAAAATTTCTTTACAGTAATCTGGAATTATCTCCAATTATAGGTTCTGGAGATAACTCTTGACTTTATCTTCCTGATAAATTTCTTGGCTATATAAGGAGGTATAAAACTCTTGGGCCACCTTTGCTTTTTGCTCTGTAGTACCTACTAAATTTCCCATAGAATCCTGTAAAAATTCAATCGTTCCAGATTCTGCCTCTTTTCTTAATCTATGTGACAACCACCAGCCCGGCTTGTTAGCATGCTCAAATTGATTTTGTCGACATTTCCTAATTTTATTCGCCAAATCGTTTTGATCTAGGATAGATAACTCATGCCTAATCAAATCAATTTTTTTATTTATTTATTATTTCAATTTATATCCCGCCCTTCTCCCCGGGAGGGGGACTCAGGGCGGTGAACAACCAGATTTAAAACACATATAATACAAACATTAAAAGAATTATAAAATTAAATTAAATTCATTTGATTTTCTCCTTAATCAAATTATTATGTGGATCTAAACGCAGCTCTCCTTCAGCTTTCTCCAATTCAGCCATTAACTCAATCCGTTTAGCCTTCTCCTTTAACTCAATCCGTTTAGCCTTCTCCTTTCTCCATTTGGTAGCTATATATTTTATTACCAATCCCCTAACTACTGCTTTAACAGTATCCCAAATATTTTGAAGGGAAGTATCTTCTCTCTTATTTTTGGTAAAGAAATGATCTAATTCTTTTTTAATCATATTTATAAATCCCTCATCTTTCATGATCTCAGCCCTCATAGACCATCTCTCTCTTCTAGTGGACCCCTTCCATTTTATTACCAGGGGGTGATGGTCTGCCCATATATTCGTCCCTATTTCAACCGAATTTATGCCTTCTTTCAGTTCTGATGTTGACCATATCTATCCTAGACTACGATCTGTGCCTGAGAGAGAAATATGTAAAGTGCTTTTGCATAGGATGGAAGTCTTGCCAGATGTCTCTTAACCCTATTTCTGTTCTTAGGTTATCCCATGTTTTAGGGAGTACCTTCCTATGCCCTTTTTTATATTTAGGAGAACCCTTTCCTGGATCATAATCAATTGAAGTATCAGCAAACGCATTGAAGTCACCTACTATGCATACATGCTCGTAATTTAATTCATTGATTTTCTTATACAAATTTTTAAAGAAACCCATTTGGTTAACATTAGGGGCATATATAACCCTAAAGTACTAACAATACTTTTTTTTGGCCAATACTAATGTCTAACATCAGTATCCTACCCTCTATATCTGCATATACTTGACGTTTCACCAGGCCTCTCCGATCGTAAACAACAACTCCCCTTTTCTTCTGGTTGGCCAAGGATACATACAACTTCCCCAGTTTAGGATAAATTAAAATCTTAGAATAGTCTTTCCTTCTGTGGGCCTCCTGTAAACATATAATATCATAATTATCTTTTTGAAGTTTAGCCCAGACCTTTTTCCTCTTAGTGGGAGCATTCAGGCCATTGCTGTTAACAGAAAATAGGTTGAGCACTTCATCCATACCTCTACTTACCTGCATTCTTGAGTTTCTGGGATCTGGTCTTGATTTGGAAATTTGTTCCTCCTTCTTCTCCAGATTGGGCTGTGTCTTTATCATGTCCAATATGCTCTATGGCTGTTGTTTCTTGGGCTACCTCTTCTTGGCTCTTACCTTGGTTACCACTTTCACTCTCTTGGTCACTTAAATTAATATAGGCCTCTGCGAAGTCCTGCGCTTCCTGTACAGGTTCCAATTGTAGCCTCTGTTCTTGCCAGATAAACAACAGGCCTTCTGGTAGAAGCCAATGATAACTTATCCCTTGCTTCCTCAGCCATGTTGTCAAAAAGTCATATTTCCTCTGAATGTCTCGTACGCGTCTCGGGAGCTGGGGCAATACTGTTAGTCGGTTATTTTTGTAGGTAAAAGCTTGGTCCCTCGTTTTCCGAAACACTTCATCTCTTAGTGCTGTTCTAGTAAATCTAACATGGATCTCTTTAGGGAGCTTGTTGCGTCGAGCATAGCTGGTATGTACTCGGTACACATCATCAATATCTCTTGAAACTTCTGCAAAATCTCTTCCAGTAATTTCTGCAACGATCTCTCCCATTTGTACATCCAAGCGCTCACCTTTCTCTTCAGGGACATTCTGAAACCGTAAGAAGTAGCCAGATCTATCCATTTCGAGGAAGATAATCTCTTCCTCAATTTTTTTATTAGCCAAAGCTTGCCAGAGTTCTAGCCGCTCCATCCTATATGTCACCTTCTCGGTCTTTATCTCAGAAGCTTGAATCCGTTCCTCATGATTAGTCAAAGTATTTTGGATCTCCTCAAACTTTGCATGAAACAACCTTGTCTCAGTAGTTAACGTTTCAACATTCCTCTTCAGCTCTTCCAAGGTTTTTGACATTGAATCTTGATTTTTAATCAATGTTTCCTGTATAGACTGGAGAATATCTTGCATCGATGCTTTTCCCGGAGTAGCCACGTCTTCAGATGACCTTCATAGTGTCATAGAGGTAGTGACTAGAGATGAGGCTGAAGAGGTCATGATTGCCTTCTTCTTCAAAGTAGAAGTCATGGTAGCCACTTTGGATATTCCTAAAAAGTTTTTCCAAGCAATCATACAACACCAAATGGTTTCACCACCTATTATCAAAATTCACGCTTGCTTTGCTATGTCCAATGTCCAAACCATACTATGGGTAAATTTACTCACTAATTCCTACTGGGTATTTAATTCCTACTGGCTATCTAAAAGGAAATAGGAAAGAAAAGGAAAAGGGGAAAAAGGGGGAGGGGGAGTCCAACTATAATGAATCTAGATGTAGTTAGCAAATTTGGTCACTAGATGGCAGCAAACACCAACTTCTCCAGTTCTCCAGCTCTTCTTGCAATGAAAACAAGTTCAAAAGTGATTGCTCATACAAATGGCGTTTTTCAAAAACAGCAAATGTTAGTACTAAGTCAAAAATAGGAAAATCAAAGGAAGCACAGCACTCTTTCTTTCAAGGTCTGTGGGGGTTCAGATACCCAAACAATAAGTCAAAATTCACCAGTTGTAAGAACAGGGTAAAATCAGATCGCAGTAAACAGTTATAATCCAAGGTTGATAATCTTCTCAAACTGCCAGCTAACTTCACTGCCACCTCATTCAGTTTAGGCTCTGGGAGTAGGAAAGATTTTAAACTCCACTACCTTGCGGCTTCCAATCAAATCAGTCTCAAATTACAGACTCAGTCTTTTAGTTTGGCTTGAGACTTCCTCAAGCAGTATAGCCACAGCCTCGGGGCGCCATAACAAGCATCCTTTCACTTCCGCACGGAGCTGGCAAAACTCCCCTCTTTTCCACTAAGCTTTCCCACTTGGTGTTGGCTTCAAAGAAACTTCAAAGAAGCCATCAGGTACAGCGATCGGGGGATCGGCTCGGGAGAAGAATCCCTTGCCTCCTCTGGCTGCTGTGATGTCACAGGAAGTCCATTTTTTTTATTAGTTGTATATGTGATCTAAGATTTAGAAGTAAGTGCTATGGCAAAATAGAATAGATAAAATTTTGTTAAAGATTTTGTTAAAAATTGAACAAAGTGATGAATGGATCAAAGCTCTGTTCTGAAAGGATGTAATTTGTATGTTTGGGGGGGAAATGCAAAAAAAGAAAATAAAAGAAAGGAAAGGAAAGGAAAAGAAAGGAAAAGAAAAGAAAAGAAAAGAAAAGAAAGAAAAGAAAAAAGAAAATGAGACCAAGAAAACCTCCTGGGCTCCTCCAGCAAGTGGCCAACCCTAGCCAACCTTGGGAGGAAATCACAATGAACTTTATAGTTGAGCTCCCAGAGAGTGGGGGAAATACAGTGATTTGGACGGTAATTGACTTTTTTTCCAAGCAAGCCCACTTCACTGCTTGCTTGGGATTGCCCTCAGCAAAGAATCTGGCAAAAATGTTTATCAAACAGATTTACCAGCTGCATGGAGTACCCTGCCGGATAATCTCAGATCAAGGAGTCCAATTCACTGCTAAGTTCTGGAGGGAGTTCATGAAATCGGTGGGATCCACTCAGGGACTTAGCTCAGCTTTCCATCTTAATATGAACAGAGCCGCAAAACAAGCAGGCGCAATGGTGGAGTAATATATAAGATATTATGTGGATTACCAACAAGAGAACTGGGTGGACCTGTATCCGTTCGTAGAAGTGGTTTACAATAACACCATACATAGCAGCACCCGATTGACCCCCTTTCAGGTCACGAGCGGCATGGACTTTGTCCCCATGCCCGAGCTGCCCAGAGAACCACCATCCTCTATGACTCTGACCAAGTGGATGGAGTCGCTAAAGAAGGGGTGGGAAAACACCAAAAAAGTGCTGGCAGAAGACATTAAGTCATATAAAAAGCAAGTGGACAAACACCAATCTCTCCAGCCCACCTTCCATGTGGGAGATTGAGTTTACCAATCAACCAAATACATAAAATTGCAGTTGCCCAGTAAAAAGCTGGGACCTACATTTTTGGGACCTTTCCCAATAGTGAAAGTAGCAAATAACACTGATTATATAAAAAGCAACAGAACTCAGATGTTACTCAGATGAACTCAGATGTGTAAAAGATTATTCAAAATAGAAAGAGGAAGAGAATGAAATGAAATGAAATGGTAACCTGATGATTTTTCAGTTGCTAAGATTCCCCCTTCCAAAAAGACTCCTTTCAGTACTCAAGAAAGAAAAACCTCAACTCCATTTTCATAGAGAAAGGTACTTTTATTGAGAATGATCTGGATGCAACCAAAGAAAAGCAAGGTCTAAGGCAATAGGCATGAAAATCACATATAGAAAGCATCATTAAAACCCTCCCCCCAATGGTCCAGTCAGGATTATCCAATCCACATCCCCCCAAGGGATCATGTGGGGTGCAGCTTCTGATGACTCCATCCTTCTGGTATGCCATGACAGTTGACCTTGACTGGTTATCAGCGCGCCTCCCAGCTGCAGAGAAACGCTGAGGAAAACTTTCTCCAATTTACTCCACCAGCTCACTTTCCCCCTCCCAAATATCCAGACAGCTTCCCCCTCCCCCTGTTACAATGGCAGCCAAGCAAGCAAGTAATATAAAAGTGGAGGCTGACACATGCCTTTTCCATGTTGAATATCAGCTAATCTTGCCCTGTGATGAAATTCAAACCAAAATCCTCTTGTCCTTTCTTTTTAAAATGTTCAAACTTCTTGAAGCTCTGGATACTAAACTCACACTTAGTTATATCTTTGCTGACTTTTACTATCCCCCCCCCCCACACACACACACCAGCTCCTTAAGAATGTACAAAGTAACACAAGTACAGAAAGGCCTGGGAACATAATCATCCTGTTCAAACTCCTCAAACTAAACCCCAGAACCAGACAGGCACCAGAGCCTGAATAGGTGGTTAACTTCTCCAGCCATCCATTATCCACCACAGAATGCAATGTTCTACAGAAAGACCTCAATTAGAACACAGATTATGCTAATCAGATATAATTCTTTGTAGCCTTGGAATGAGTATTTAAAACCACAAGATTTCCTTCAGAGATGCAAGAAAACTTCAGACAAATCATCATATCACAGATCAGAAGAAGACAAGAACATAACCAACTCAGCAGAGCACCCTTCAGAAACCTAAAAAAGGACCAGACTATTATCAGCCTGCCAGTAGACAATGGCTGAACCATAGTTTTCATGGATAGATCACAATATACACAAGCATTATTAGAAGACACAGAAATTACATTCCAGTGAACACCAATCCAATATAGAAATTAAATAACCAGATTATGAGACCACACCAAGAAAGGCCAAGAAAGGAACAGTGGCAGATGAGAAACAATGTACCCATCCTCCCATGCTTTTATAGATGCCCCAAAACATTTGCAAGAAAACAACCATATTCAGAGAGCACCAAGGACCCCACATTTCGCTGCTCAAGATAGTAAATGTCTTCAATAATATTTTTATTCTATTAGGAGTTTATTGCATAGCATTTGTTACCAATCAATTTTTGTCATAAAGCTCCAAACGTATGCCTCAAATGAAACGAAATGGCTATAATTGTTATAAATTAATAGTGATGAGGGTTTACATCACTTAGTTTAAAATAATATTTTAAAAAGAAGGGGTGGGAAAGCTTATGCATCTATGATATTTAATTTATTCAGTAAAAATTATGAATTCCCATATCTTAAATGAAAACACAGGGAAGGGATTTTTTTAAATTGGTTATTCCATTTTCTAATAAACATTTAATGGTCCACAATGCCCAAATTTAAAAAAAAACATTGGTTTAAATCTAAACTGTGCTTTTGTTATATGTACAGCTGATCTGATCTTATTCTGTACAGTTGGTCTTAAATTGATGGATCAGGGAAATTCTGTGTAGATAGTACACAGTAAGGTTGTCAAGGCTCCGAATAATGAACTCAAGCAAATCAGAATCCTGAGACTTGGCTCTTTCTCAAAGGTCTTCTTTAATGAGTACATCATATCAGCACAGCTTGAATGGAAAGCCAAATCTAAATCTTTCCCACAATTTCAGTATAATTAAACTAGAAAATAACCCACACTGAATTGTCACAGGTCATGTTAGACAATTAAGTTAATTGGTGGGCTCTTCAGGCACTCCTTTACCAAACTTATCTGTTGCCATGGAGATGACCTCGATTCTCATGAGAAAGCTCTTTGTTGTGTCTAGTAATGCATTCCAAACTCTTTCCCCCATGAGGCAACTGAGAAACAGAGAGATGGCTGCGGCCAGGTTCAGTTTGAAGTTGACAGTCAGCTCTCTCCCCTAGTTTCTGAGGAATAGCAATAGCAATAGCATTTAGACTTATATACCGCTTCACAGTGCTTTACAGCCCTCTCTAAGCGGTTTACAGAGTCAGCATATTGCCCCCAAACAATTTGGGTCCTCATTTTACCCACCTTAGAAGGATGAAAGGCTGAGTCAACCTTGAGCCTGGTGAGATTTGAACTGCCAAATTGCAGGCAGCTGGCAGTTAGCAAAAGTAGCCTGCAGTACTGCACTCTAACCACTGCGCCACCGCAGCTCCTATCTGGAATATCTGGAAAATACCAAATGCATACAAGTTAATTTTCTCTTAGCCACCCCTGCCACCACCTGGCTGTCCCTTTGACTTCCCTATGGTAGTAGAAAGATTCCATTTTTCTCATGGAATTTTCTGACCAGCCTATCTGCTCTTACATTCTGACTCTTCACCCAAATGGCTTCTCAAAGAGGGTAGTCTTTCCACTGCACTAAATACTATAACCTCCCCTTGTGTCAACTCACAAAGCATCTCTGCCCTGCTCTCGAGTTGCCATAGGCCAGGGAGGATGGGAAACCAGTGAAACAGCAGCCAAAGACAGATGCACATTCCATACTTATCCCTCTCAAGGCTGTATCCCAGGGTTACCTACAGCAGCTGGAAGGGAGTGACCTCTACAACCTGCAAAATTGCCCCATTGGTGAATGTGATTGATGATACACCCTGGCGGGAGGGGGGAAACAGGGTCATAATTGGGGGATAAATCTCTGGCTGGTTGCAGTCGGTGTTGGCAGGGGGGCAGAGGCGCCTTGTTTGTGGGGTGCCTCAGGGGTCAGTCCTCTCACCCATTCTGTTCATCATTTATGTGAAGCCACTGGGCGAGATCATCCATGGCTCTGGGGTGGAGTTCCATCAGTATGCTGATGATACTCAGCTATACATCTCTACCCCACGCCATCCCAACGATGCCCTTGAAGTGATGTCCCAGTTCCTAGAGGCCGTGTGGGTCTGGATGGGGAGAAACAGGCTTCGACTCAACCCTTCCAAGACTGAGTGGCTGTGGCTTCTGGCGTCCCGATATAGACAGCTGGTGGCATCCCTGGCTATCGGGGGCGAGTTATTGACCCCCACGGAGAGGGCTCGCAACTTGGGCATCCTCCTGGATGCACGGCTGTCTTTACAAAAGCATATGACAGCCGTGGGCAGGGGGGCTTTTCATCAGGTTTGCCTGATTCACCAGTTGCATCCCTTTCTGAATCGGGACTCCTTACGCACAGCCACTCGGGCAATTGTCATTTCCTGCCTGGACTACTGCAATGCTCTCTACATGGGTCTCCCCTTGAGGAGCACCCGGAGGCTCCAACTGGTGCAGAATGCGGCTGCATGGGGGATTATGGGAGCAATCGGACGCTCCCATGTGACACCTCTCCTGCGCAAGCTACATTGGCTTCTGTTGGTCTTCCAGGTGTGCTTCAAGGTGTTGGTTACCACCTTTAAAGCACTCCATGGCATAGGGCCTGGGTACTTACGGGACCACCTTCTGCCACCGATAGCCTCCCACTGGCCAGTATGCTCCCACAGAGAGGGCCTCCTCAGGGTGCCGGCAGCCAGGCAATGTTGGCCTTCTCTGTGGCAGCACTTGCCCTCCGGAACAACCTCCCCCGGGAGATACGGAGGATACCAGCTCTCCGGGCTTTTCACCGTGCCCTAAAAACTTTTCTGTTTCATCAAGCTGGGCTGGCGTAACCCCCCCCCCCCCCGATACTTTTAATTGTAAATGGATTTTAGTCAGGAGTTTTAAATTTTTGGCCAAAATTTGTATAATTCTTTTAATAATTTTAAATTTTGTATTGGGATGCTTTTATTCTTGGCCTTGCACCGCCCTGAGACCAGTAGGAGAAGGGCGGTATACAAATTTAAATAAATAAATAAATAAATAAATAAATAAATAAATAAATAAATAAATAAATAAATGTATGTATGTATGTATGTATGTATGTATGTATGTATGTAAGGTTAGAGCTGGCTTCACTTGGGAACATGCTGACATAAAGCTCCTAATAAATAACTGGGTTTCTTTTCAAGCTTGGCTTGAGGCTCATGAGTTAATTAGGGCATCCATAGGAACACTGACACTTTGTACAGTCTAGAATCCAGAATTCATTTACTTCGTAATGGATCTCTCCCTGCACTGCAATGGGACCTGGGGCTGCTCAAGGTACTGGCCTTAGCTCCAAACCTATTACCAGCTTCAATAGACTACTATGGAAAACCAGGTGTATTTTCTCCAACAGGCTTGGGAGTGTTAAGGATATAGTTGTGAGATAACCAGGAATGGTTATAAAGCAGAGCATAAAGTTTTTGCACATGGAAACAGTGCTGAGAGTAGTTGTGAATAAACTGCATACAAACTGGTTTTTAAAGTAGTTTAATTATAGAGCAAAGCAAATTCATAGTCTTTTACCAATCCAAGTCTTAGCCATGCATAATCAATCCAGAGATACAAAACTTCTTACCAGTTCGTAGAACAACACATGAATCGTTCAGGAACAGTATAAAAATAGTTCATAAAAGCAGTAATAAATAAACCATGATCAAATTGGCCATGTAAAGAGATCAAAGATATCTACAACATAACAGCAGGTAACAATATGGCGTAATGTCCACACTGATGACAATCAAGCTCTCTTTAAATATAGTTGCTACAGAGCTCATCCAATCAGGATGCAGAATGATTCAGCAATACTCTTAAAGCTATTTATACATATTCATACTATAAACATATAATGTTGGCTTATATATTACTTGTCCAACTAGTTAGACAATGACCATTTCCTAACATACTCCCCTTTGGGTAGGATAATATATACTGGTTCACAATCTCAACCCATAACCCTCACAACATATCCTATGTTTAATCACACCCTGAAATTGTCAGCAATATTGTTTTCTGACATACAATATTCCAATGTTATCATATTGCTCTGTATACTCTGTCGTACAGTCAAATATCGTATGTCAGTATATTTAGACCTCATCTTCGCCACCAAATTAGTAGCCATCTTTATAGCGCCTTGGTTGTCTTTGAAAACTACAATCGGATAATCTACTGTTAAGCCAATATCTATCATTAACTTTTTGTAATATATTAGGTCTGTACATACTAGCGATAAACACGAAAAGTCTGCTTCCATTGTGGATAGACTAATGTGTTTTTGCTGTATTGATTTCCAACCAATCAAAGAGTTTCCTAACATTATAGTTATATCTGATGTAGATTTCCTGGTAGATACATCAGTAGCAAAACTTGCATCAACATAGGCACTCAGTATGAGATCACGGTTAGGTTCCAAATATAATGCATAATGCATTGTTAACTTTAAGTATCTTAATATCCTCTTTGCGGCTTACCAATGCCGATCTGTTGGTTCAGCATTATATCGTGTTAATTGGTTAACACTATAAGAAATATCCGGCCTCGACCAATTACTGATATATGATAGACTTCCTATCAAAGATTGATAGATCTCTTTGCTAAACACAGGACTTTGTATATCTAGTTTAAAATCCTGCTCCATGGGAGTTTTTGCTGGCTTACATGAATCCATGTTATAGCGCTTTAACATTTGGCTTATCTTGCTAGATGGAGACAATTTATGTCCTCTAGCAGTTCTAATAACATCCAGACCTAAATAATGTTTGATAGTACCTAGATTTCTTATCCTAAATTTATTCTGTAACATCTTAATGATCTCTATTGCTTCTTGTTCAGTCTTAGTCACTATTGCTATATCATCTATAAACAATAACAAAAATGATGTTGAACCGGACTTCCAGTGGCTTCACAGGCGTTGTGGACGCTCCTTTGGGAAGCGCTAGCCCCGCGACTTTGTTAGCCGCTAGAACAGTGAAAAATCAGCTGTCTAGTGATGAAGAACCTTCTTCCTCAGGAAAAGAGGGGGAAGAGAGCAGCCAGATGCAGGGTTGAGCTCCCTAAGAGCCCTAGAAATATTTCTGGGGCTCGAAAGGTGTGGGCTCCCCAGGAGCCTGGGAAAGCTCCAAAGCCGGGATGCCTCTGCCTTAAGGCAGAGCAAAACGGCGTGACCGCCCCTGCAACTAAAAGGAGACAAACTGAAAATTGAAGCAGGCAGAACAAAGAAAGGAGACTACATAATTGCAAATAACTATACTTTAATTCCATTGAACATCGCTTCTTTCCAAGCCTACAAGAACGGGGGGATAAAGTGGAAAAGGGGGAAAAAATGGTGCTGGCTTGTTAACACAAAGAGACGAAAGTGAAAGTTAAGAAAGAAAGTTTCTATTGACTCGTTAACTCATTAACTCCTTCAAGCTACCAGCCCCGCTTAAAATTTTTGGATTTTTGGACTTATTTGTGTAACTAAGATTTTGGGATTGAAAATTTAAAGTCAAAGTTTAAAGATTAGAACTAAGGTTTATTTTGGGGCTTTTTTTCTTTTCTTTCTGGATTTTGAACTGATTTCTGAGACTGTGTGATTTTAAAATGGCTTCAAAGCAGATAAAACCTGGGGTGTCTGAAGCAGGGAGTGCGGGAAGTTCCTCTGCCCTGACCATCAGGCTGCAAACTTTATTGCCCCCAGCAGATATACAAGTTCAAACGCAATCACAACCACAAGTACAAATATTAACACTTGAAATGTTCCAGGAAGCCATAAAAGAAATTAAAGGAGTTAAAGAAGATATTGCATGTGCATTTAAAGGAGTTTCAGACCAAATGGAAGAAATGAAGGATATAATTAAGACCAGAAATAAACATATAAAGGAAGACATAATTGAGGCACTTCAAGGACTGGTAAAGCATGTTAATTATGTAGAAGATAGAGTTGAAGAGGTTGCCCAAGCTAATGAGATATTGGACAGTAAATTTGAAGGGACACAAATTAAGATTGAAAAGACAGAAGCTGATGTGATGATGACACAATACAAGATGGTGGAATTTGCTGTCAGAGTGAGAGGCTTGAAAGAAGATTCTCAAGAAAATTTGAAAGAGATTTTTGTGGAAGCCTTGGCACAGTTCACAGGAGAGTCCAGAGGAGAACTTGAATGGCAAATTGACAGGATTTATCGCGTCAATTCATGGATAGCTAGACAAAGAAAATTACCAAGAGATATTGTAATCTATTTTGTTACAAGAAGGATTAGAAATGAGATTTTGCAAGCCTCTTACAAAAACAAGCTACAAGTGGCAGGACAAGAAGTGGCAGTATTTAAAGAAATACCACCTAAAATGTTGAAATCTAAGAAACATTATGCATTTTTGGCAAATGAACTTAGAAATCGTCAGATACAATACAGATGGGAAGTTCCAGTCGGATTAGTGGTGAATTATTCAGGAGAACGATATCGCCTTAATACAATTTCGAAAGCAAGAAGTTTTTACATTAGCATACTAAAGGCTGGATACCCACCATCTACAGGAGTTAAAAAGGGAAAAGAAGCAATAGAGGGGGGAAAAAGAGGATTTGCAGATGCAAGCAGAAGGTGGTGCTATGAGTATGCCAGACAAATTACTGCAACTTTCAAGTACTGTCCAAGCATGGGACATAACTGAAAAACCAGAAAAAGTTAAAGAACAAAGACAAACCAGAGCAGTTACTAAATGTAAAGAACAAGAATTAAAAATGTTGCAAGCGCAGGCTTTATTACAAGAAACTGTGAATACAGGTACAGAAGCTGTGGGAGGGGTGAGACCAAAAAAGAAATTCCAAGAGTATTACCAATCGGCTCTTGCCAAGCTTCGAGAGTCTGAAGATGGCTTCTAGGTTTTTAACCTGGAATGTTAATGGTTTAAACTCACCACAAAAAAGGAAGAAAATATTTCACCATTTGAGACAATTTAAAAATGATATAATATGCCTGCAGGAAACACATATAAGGATAACTGATCAAAAATATTTAATGAATGCAAAATTGGGAACACATTTTGTTGCGTCTGCCCCGGAAAAAAGGAATGGAATTTACTTAAAAAGAGGCTTGACAGCTAAATTAATTGAAGCAGACCAACAAGGAAGATATTTCGCAATTGAGTTGTTAATAGAAGGAAAGAAAACACTTTTAATGGGGATATATGCACCTAATCAACAACAAGAAAAGTTTTACAAGTTGATACACACAAAATTATTACAATGGGATTATAACTCATATACTTTGATGGGGGACTGGAATGGAGTAGTAAACCCCAATATTGATAAGAAAAAGCTTTTACAATCTAGTAAACTGTAGCGAGATTGCCTAAGTCTTTTTTTGATTTGATGGAGGATATGGAATTAAGAGACATTTGGCATGAACGGAATTATAAGGAACAAGATTTTACATTTTTTTCAGATAGACATCAATCTTTTTCGAGAATTGATTTTATATTAATCACAAATGATTTCTTTTCCAGGGTAAAGAAGACAAAGATATGTCCCAGAACTTTAATGGACCATAGCCCAGTTTGGATGGAACTGGAGTATAGGGAAAGGTCCAAGAGATCTTGGTGTTTAAATGATAATCTTTTTAGATATAAGAAAAATGTAATAGAATGTAAGAAATTAATGAAGGAATTTTTTTGTTTTTAATATGCATAAGGGAACATCTATGGATATGGTATGGGATGCCAGTAAAGCATACATGAGAGCAGTTTTGATAAATATGAATAATGCATATAGGCGTAGACAGAAGGAAAAAAGGAGGGAATTAGAAGAAAAAAGAAAAGGTGTTAATACATAACCCAGAGAAGCGATCAGCTTATTATGAGGGCAGTTTAATATGATGATTTCAGACCAAGTGGCAACTAATTTACAATATGCTAAACACAATACCTTCTGTAATGCAAATAAACCAGGTAGATGGTTGGCATATATGTTGAGGAAAAAACAAAAATCTCGTATCATAGAGAGAATCGAGTACAAAGGTAAAGGGGTTTATCAACAAACTATGATTAAAAAGGTATTTTTAGAATTTTATACAAGACTGTAGACAAAATACAAGGTGTAGATATAGAGAGATATTTGGACAGGCAGAATATTCCTATAGCTACAGAGGAACAAAGAGAAGAGCTGAACCAATTAATAACACAAATAAACAGAACTGCTTAATTGCTTTTAGCAATTAAGCAGTTAAAATTGGTAAGACTCCTGGTACGGATGGACTAACGGCCGTGTATTATAAATATTTACAATCAGAAATGGTTGTACCTCTTAAAGAATTGTTCAATAGAATACAACTGGGAGGAGGGGTACCACCTTCATGGAAAACAGCCTTTATTTCATTAATTCCAAAAGATGATCATGATTTGACACACCCAAAGAACTATAGACCTATATCATTATTGAATACAGATTATAAGATATTTGCTAAGATATTGGCAAATAGGTTGTCAGTAATGCAACAAATGATCCATAGTGATCAATCTGGTTTTATACAAGGGAGGCAAATGAAAAATAATGTAAGACAAATTGTTAATATACTGGAATATCTGGAAAGGAACAACCAAGTCTCTGCGGTGCTTATGTTTCTAGATGCTGAAAAAGCTTTTGATCGATTGGACTGGCAATTTTTACTGAGAGTGGTGCATAGAATGCAATTTGGAAACTATTTTATGCAATCTATAAAAGCAATATATCAAGAACAGACAGCTCAGATAATCGTTAATGGCAGCTTACCAGAAACTTTTAAAATTGAGAAAGGTATGAGGCAGGGATGTCCCTTATCGCCATTACTATTAATACTATCTTTAGAGTTATTGTTGAATAAAATACGTAATATGGATGAGATAGAGGGAATTAAAGTCAGACATTATGAATATAAGGTACAGGCATTTGCAGATGATTTGGTTGTAACCTTAATTCAACCAGTGAAATCAGCAACAGTTTTGATGGAGACAATTAAACAATATGGTCAAGTATCTGGGTTTAAAATAAATGTTGGAAAAACAAAGATGATAGCTAAAAACATGACAATAAGTTATAAAGAAGAGTTACAAAGAGTAACGGGATGTGAAATAGTTAAAAAAGTTAAGTATTTAGGTGTTTATATTGCAACTTCTAATGGGAAATTGTATAATTATGAGCTGTTATGGCATAAAATACAAGTGGAAATGGATAAATGGAAAAAATTACAATTGTCTTTGCTAGGCAGAATAGCAGTTATAAAAATGAATGTTTTACCTAAGTTTTTATTCCTCTTTCAAATGATACCAATACTTAAAAAGCAGTTATAAAAATGAATGTTTTACCTAAGTTTTTATTCCTCTTTCAAATGATACCAATACTTAAAAAGGATGCCAACTTGGAAGAATGGCAGAAAGGTATTAATAAGTTTGTTTCGATAGTAAGAAACCAAGGGTAAAATTAAAAATAATGCAGGATATACGAGAAAGAGGGGGTTTGAAAATGCCCAATTTAATGTTATATTATGAAGCAGCTGTTTTATCAGCAATTAGTGATTGGATCAATTTAACAAATGTAAGGATCCTGAATATTGAAGGATATGATCTGGTCTATGGTAGGCATGCTTATCTAGTGTATGACAAAAGGGTGGCTAGAGCATTTAAGAGTCATATACTGAGGAATGCCTTATTGTGTGTCTGGAAGAAATATCAATATAAGCTACATGAAAAGATACCTATATGGACAGTACCCAGGCAAGCGATAGAGAATATAAATTTATATTCAGAGCCTGGTTTAGCTCTGCAGACTAAGCACCGTAATTAACATCCAGCTGTCTGCAATTACATCAGTTCGAATCTCCCCAGGCTCAAGGTTGACTCAGCCTTCCATCCTTTCTAAGGTAGGTAAATTGAGGACCCAGTTTGTGGGGACAATAAACTGACTTTATAAATATACAAAAGTATGAAGGCTATTGCTTAACACATTGTAAGCCGCCCTGAGTCTTCGGAGAAGGGCGGCATATAAATCAATTTTTTTAAAAAAAGTATGGAAAGCAGGCAGGATGTAATTACATATAGAGACATTTTTAATATAGAGGGAAGCATATTCAAATTAAAGCCTTTGAACGTGTTGAAAGAGGAAAAAATAATTCAAACCTGGTTTCAGTATGTACAACTACAAGCCAGATGGAGAAAAGATCATAAAGTTGGTATTACACAAATCGATGAAAATTTGATAAAACAAATTAGGGACCAAAGTCAAATGCATATAAAAAGGTTGTATAATATATTGATAGAGATAGACTCTGAAACAGAGCTAGTTAAAGACTGAATGATAAAATGGGCGCAAAGTTTTGAGAAACCAATAATGATGGAAACATGGGAGAAAATATGGGTAAGGAATGTGAAATTTACACAAGCGCAAAATTTAAGCGAGAACTTTAATAAAATGTTTTATAGATGGCATTTAGATCCAAAAAAGTTATCTTGTATGTATCCGAGCATACAACCAAAATGCTGGAGGTGTGACTGTGAGGATGCAACTTATTTTCATATTTGGTGGACACGCAAAAAGGTTAAAGCGTTTTGGATAAAAATTTGGTGGATTTTAGAAAATATTTTTAAAAAGAGATTAAAATTTACACCACAGTTGTTTTTGTTGGGTATAGTCACGGATTGTATGGTTATAGAGACTAATTTGATTTTGAACTTAATAACTGCATCAAGACTGTTGGTGGCACAATACTGGAAGAAGCAAGATTTACCTACAATTCAAGAATTAAAAGTAGCAAATCTAGCGGAGATGGCAAAACGGCGTACTTGAAGGAACACTCAAATGAAAAATATTTGAGGGACTGGAGAAGATGGATAGATTATATTCAAAGTAAATATCAGAATACGAAGTTGCAGATAGGTTATGAATAAATATGAAGATGTTTTTAGGTAATTAAGTTTAGCAGGGTGACTGGGGAATTGAAGTAATAAGAGATGTTAAATGTTAAACTTAATTAGATTAGGATGGACTATGATTGTTATTATACCCTGTAATTTGTTCTGGGAAGTAGAGTGAGGGGAGGTGGGGGGATGGGAAGGTGGTGGGGGGATAGGGATAAGGGAGGGATGGGAAGAGGAGGGGAATGGGGTGGGGGGGTAAGGAAGGGGGATATACATGTAAACTTTTTGTAAAACTTTTTCAATTAAAAAAAATGATGTTGAACCATTCCTCTCTCATCTAAAAAGACATTTGTCGGCTACACCTTCCTTAAACCCAATAGCATTAAGCTCTTTAACAATATGAACTTGGTACTGTTATTGGTTACCAAGCAAATTACTCTATTTTTCTGCTTCCTCTCTACAAATCTTAGCCAGTTGTTAATACGCTGAAATGTTTCAGATTTTGTTTTCATTAAGTAGCAGAAATCATATCTAGAGTAATGATCTACGATGCTGAGTATATAGCAGGCTCCCTCTATACTGGGTTGTTTGGGTCCGATTAGGTCAACAAATACTACTTCTAATGGCTTCCTGGTTTTAAACCCATTGATTCGGTTTGCTGGGGTTACTTTACTTTTCTCCTGATTACAGGCATTGCAATTCAAATATTTACTACATAGTTTTAGCTGTATCCCTTCAGATAACTCTTTTTTAACATCCTGAAATTTATATGCCTCAATCTTTGATGAAGTAGATGAATACATTCATCGTGTGGTTTATTGTTTCCATAAACTGACTTAGAATTAGCCACTAATGCTGGGTTATCTCTTAACACAAATAAATCATGTGCTAACATTGCGGTAACACATTTACCATCTTTTTCAATTAAACACTTATCTCCTTGAAATGTTACCACAAATCCAATCTGCAATAATGATTTCACAGATAGCAAATTGAATTTCAATCCAGGTATATACAGCATTGGTAATTTTTCAACAATTAATGACCAACGTGCAATATTCTCCCCAGCTACTTTCATCTTCCAACCATTGGCTAATGTAACTTGTTGGTTACTTATTCAGTTCAACAAAAAAATTTCTATTCCTAGTGATGGATTGTGATGCACCACTATCAACCACCCACAAATCATGGTTAACATTTGTAGTACTCGATACAGCTAAATTACAATCCTTCTTGGGTCTCTTTTTATCACCAACAGTCATTTTCTTATTCTTATTACAATATTTAGCTATATGACCCTGAGCCCCACAAGAAAAACATCTTTTTACAAAATGGGCAGTTGAATATACTTTTTCTTCTTTTGGTTGCTTCTCTCTCAATTGGTCTCTATCTAGTCTTCTTCTGGACTCTTCTAACAACCTGCTGGTTATGCCAATCAATGTTAGTTGGTCTCTGGTCAAAACCTCCAGTGAAGAAACATAGTCATTGTAACTCTCATCCAAAGAAGAAAGGATTATGTAAACTTGTTGCAGTTCGGAAAAAATAAGTTCCTTCTCATGCAGCTCTTGAAAAGTTCTTGTCATGAACTCCAAATGAGCCATCATATCTCCTCCTTTAAGAAGATGTTGTTTAAACAATTTACGGGTAAGATATATGTAAGCACCTACACTATCACAAACATATAGTCTCTTCAACTTGTTCCAACACCTAGCAGCAGAATCTTCACCACGTATATGGACAAACTGCTGGTCACTCAGTGTCAGTCCAATTATGCAAAGAGTTCATTCATTATCTCGGTTGAATTTGACTAATTTCTTTTCATCTCCACCATCATCAGGATTCCATGCTGTTATATCCGGTGGATTATTAACTACATCCCATAGTCCTTCTCTACGCAAATGTAGGTTACATTTTGTAGACCAGGAAACATAGTTTGTTCCATCCAACTGGGTTATCATGGAAATACTGGATGCCTGTTCATATGCCATCTTCACTTGGATTATAAATAACAAACACAGTTGTCAGTACTGTTCACATTAACTCTCAGATCTCTAGATAACTCTGTTTATCTCTGAGCAATTCTGGTTAGTTCTGGTTGGCTCTGGGCCCATAACCAATGTTAAGGATATAGTTGTGTCATAACCAGGAATGGTTATGAAGCAGAGCATAGAGTTTTTGCGCACGGAAATGATGCTGAGAGTAGTTGTGAATAAACTACATAAAAACTGGTTTTTAAAGTAGTTTACTTATAGAGCAAAGCAAATTCATAGTCTTTTACCAATCCAAGTCTTAGCCATGCATAATCAATCCAGAGATACAAAACTTCTTACCGGTTCGTAGAACAATACATGAATCATTCAGGAACAATATAAAAACAGTTCATAAAGCAGTAATAAATAAACCATGATCAAATTGACCATGTAAAGAGATCAAAGATATCTACAACATAGCAGCAGGTAACAATATGGCGTAATGTCCACACTGACAACAATCAAGCTCTCCTTAAATACAGTTGCTACAGAGCTCATCCAATCAGGATGCAGAATGACTCAGCAATACTCTTAAAGCTATTTATACATACTCATACTATAAACATATAAAGTTGGCTTATATATTACTTGTCCAACTAGTTAGACAATGACCATTTCCTAACAGAGGGTTTCAGTTCTATCATAACTGGATTAATGATTTTAATGATGGGAAAGGGTCATATAAATTTAGGACCCAGTTTTCTACTTGGCAGCTTTAGTTTCAGATATTTGGTGTAGAGGTAAACTTTCTTTCATATCTGAAAAAACTTCTGGGGGAAATCGCCTTTTATCTGTCTGCTCTTTCTGCATCTCAGTGGCTTTGGCAAGTGCTCACTTCATCTTTTCCGAAGCCTCCTGCAGGGAACCCACCCATTCAGTCAATCTTACTGAAGAAGGGGGCTCCTGAAGGAACTCAAGCATTGGGACAAACTCCACCCCTGTGGCCACCTGTGCTGTTACGTATGGCTTTGTTGTATGCCACCTCAGCAAAAGGCAGCAGATCAGCCCAATTGGTTTGTTGGTAGTTTAAATAGCAGCTCAAGTACTGCTCTATCACTGCATTAGTCCGTTTTGCTGCCCCATTAGTATTTGGATGGAAGGTTGAGCTAAGCCCCTGGGAAGAACCAATTGACTTTACAAACTCCTTTCAAAATTTACCCCCCGATCAGATATGATCCTCTTTGGGACTCCATGCAGTCAGTAAATGTGCTTCAGGAACAGCTTAGCCAGTTTATGGGCTGAAAGGAGGCCCGAGTAGGCAATGAAATGAGCCTGTTTGGAAAAAAGATCAATCACTGCCAATTTACGGTGTTTCCTCCACTTTTTGGGAGCTCCACAATAAAGTCCAATCCTATTTCTTCCCAGGGTCATGGCGGTTCAGTCACTCGTTGTAACAATCCTCGGGGCTTCCCAGGTCTTTTTTTCATTGCTGCGCATGTTGCACAGCTTTTTACATAGCTCGTAAAGTCCATTTTCATTGCTGGCCACCAAAATTGTCTTCGCACCAGATGGCATGTCTTTAGGAATCCAAAGTGGCCAGCTTGCTTGGAGTCATGGTTTCTTTGCAGGACCTGGACCCGGAGAATGCTGGGGACACAAAACTTTGGACTTTTCTTTTTTTTTTTTTATTGAAAATTTTTAAAAAGTTTTATATATATTTCCCCTTCCCCCCACCCATTTCCCCCATGCCTTCCCTAACCCCGCCCCCACTTCCCAGAACAAATTACAGGGTATCACATTTAACAATCATAAGCTAATTTAAGATAATAATCTATAGTCTCTTATCACCCTCTTGAACTTTTAACTCCCTTTAACTAATCAAACCTTAAGTACTTTATAAAACTCTCTTAACCCATTCCTTATCCAAAGGCTATTTGTAATTTTTTAGTCTTATATTTGCCTTGAGTATATTCTATCCATCTTTTCCATTCCAACCTAAACTTTTCATTTGAACGGTCTTTTAAATATGCTGAAATTTTCGCCATTTCTGCTAAATTCATAACTTTTAATGTCGATTCTTCAGTAGATGGTAGGTCTTCCTTCTTCCAATACTGCCACCAGAAGTCTTGCTGCAGTTATTAAATTCAAAATCAACTTAGTTTTTATTACCGTGCAGTTTTGTACAATACCTAACAAAAATAACTGTGGAGTAAATTTTATCTGTTTTTTCAGAACGTTCTGTATGATCCACCATATTTTTATCCAAAATGCTTTAACTCTTTTACATGTCAACCAGATATGAAAATAAGTAGCATCAACACAATCACATCTCCAACATTTAGATTGCAAGTTCAGATACATACAAGCTATTTTTTTTTTGGATCCATATGCCATCTATAAAACATTTTATAAAAATTCTCTCATAAATTTTGTGCTTGTTACATTTCTAACCCAGATTGTTTCCCAAGTTTCCATCAATACTGGTTCTTCAAAATTTTGTGCCCATTTTATCATGCAATCTTTAACTAATTCTGTCTCAGAATCAATTTCTACCAGTATGTTATACAGTCTTTTTATATGCATTGGCCTCTGATCTCTGATCTGCTGTATCAAATGCTCTTCACTTTGTGCAATACCAATTTTTTGATCTTTTTTCCACCTATTCTGCAACTGAACATACTGGAACCATGTTTGAATTGCCCTTTCCTCTCTCAATATATTCAGAGACTTTAACTGTAATACATTATTTTCTATAATCAATAGTTCTTTATAAGTAATTTTATCCTGTCTTTGCTCTATGCTTATATTCTCTATTGCGTGTCTGGGAACTGTCCACAAAGGTATCTTATCATTTAATTTATACTGATATTTTTTCCAGACACGCAAAAAAGCATTCCTTAATGTATGGCTTTTAAAAGTTCTATCCACCTTATTATCATAAATCAAATAAGCATGCCAGCCATATATCAAATCATAGCCCTCAATATTCAATATCCTTCCTTCTGTTAGGTTAATCCAGTCACTGATAGCTGATAAGACAGCTGCTTCATAATACAATTTTAAGTTTGGCATTTTCAAACCTCCTCTTTCACATGTATCTTGCATTATTTTTAATTTGACTCTTGGTTTCTTTCCAACCCAAATAAACTTATTAATACCTTTCTGCCATTCTTCCAGATTTGCATCTTTTTAAAGTATTGGTATCATTTGAAAGAGAAATAAAAACTTTGGCAAAACACTCATTTTAACTGCTGCTATCCTTCCCAGCAATGACAATTGTAATTTTTTCCACTTATCTAACTCTGCCTGTATTTTATGCCATAGCACTTATAATTATATTTGTATAGCTTCCCATTTGATGTTGCAATATAAACTCTAAATATTTAACCTTCTTCACTATCTCACAGCCAATTGCTCTCTCCAACTCTTCTCTTTCTTTTATAGTCATATTTTTGGTTAACATCTGTGTTTTCCCTACATTTATTTTAAATCCTGAAATTTGACCATATTGCCTAACTATATCCATTAAACTTACAGCTGATTTTACTGGTTCTTGTTCATCATAATTCCTTGTTCATCATAATTTCTTTCACGCCATATATCTCTCAATTCCATGTCTTCCACCATGTCGAAAAAGGATTGGGGGAGTTTAGCCCGTGTATGCGAGTTTGACACAATTTTCTTCTTGTCTTTCTTAGTATCGAATACCCCATTCCAATCACCCATCATTATACATGATGTATAATCCATTTGTACTAACTTTGTATGCAAAAATTTATAAAATTTCTCTTGTTAATTTGGTGCATATATTCCCATTAAAAGGACTTTCTTCCCTTCTATTAGTAATTCAACTGCTATATACTTTCCTTGTATATCTGCTTCAATTGATTTGGCCATTAAGTCATTTCTAATGTATATAACTATTCCATTTTTCTTCTCCAATGCAGCTGCTACAAAATGTGTCCCCAATCTAGCATTTATCAAATATTTTTGATCATTTGTCCTTATATGAGTCTCTTGCCAACAAATTACATCATTTTTAAATTGTTTCAAATAATGTAATATCTTTCTCCTCTTTTGTGGTGAATTCAGTCCATTGACATTCCAGGTCAAAAATTTAGTTGCCATTTTTAGCTCCTGAAAGCTTCTGGAGAAGCTTCTGAAAATCTTGATGAATTTTTTTCTTAGGTCTAGCTCCTCCCACAGCTTCTGTATTGATAGATGCCATTTCTTTAGTTATCATCTGTTGTTTCTTTAGCTCTTCTATACATTTAGTTGCCGCCCGTGTCTGTCTTTGGTCTTTGGATTCTTCCATTTTTTCAAATAAATCCATTAATTGTACATCCTCCGTGATTTGCAACAATTGTTCTTGGGTAGTCAATGCACTCTCTTGAGCTTGAGCCTGCTTTGTTTCTTCTTCCCCTTTTCTAACCTCTTCAGCATCTTTCCTTCTTCTATCCTGTGGAGATGGGGGCTTTCCAGCCTGCAACACAGTAGTATAAAAATCTCTTGCTTTCCAAACTGAGTTAAGACGGTATCTCTCACCTAGATAGTTCACCACTAGTCCAGCTGGTGCCTCCCATCTGTACTGTAATTGACGTTTTCTGAGCTCATCCACTAAAAAGGCATAGTCCTTCCTGGATCTCAACATTTTCAGGGGAATCTCCTTCATTATTGTGACCTCCTGTCCTGCCACTTGAAGTTTCTTTTGGTAAGATGCCTGTAAAACTTCATTCCTCATTCTCCTTGTTACAAAATAAATCACAATGTCTCTACGCAACTGTCTCTGTCTTGCAATCCATGAGTTCACATGAAATATTTTGTCCAATTGCCAGGCACACTCACCTTTTGCTTCTCCAATGAGATGCGCAAGGGGTTCTGCAAAAATCTCTCTAAGATTCTCTTGTTTATTTTCTTTCAATCCTCTCACCCTCACTGCCCACTCCATTGCTCTGTATTGTTCCATTACAAGTTCAGCTTCTGCTTTCTCCATTTTTGTCTGGGCTTCTTTCAGTTTAACATCCACCTCCAAGTTATGCTGATCAGTTTCATCCACCCTCTCCTCTAGTGTTGGAGCAAAACCCCACACTCCTTTAAAGGCTTCCATTATGTCTTCCCTTATTTCATCATTGTTGGTTTGAATTGTCTCTTTAATACACTGCAGTTCTTCATGCACCTCTTTTAATTTTCCTTCTAAACGAATTGTAATTTTTCTTCCAAATTATCAGACAATTTCTTCAGTGCCTTCTCCAAAACTTCCAAAATTAAAGCTTGTGGTTCTGTGGGGGCGGGGGGGGGGGTGCCAAAGACTGAATTGTTGAAGTCTGAGCTGGGGATGATCCAGCACTCTTAACCACCCCAGGCTTTACTTGTCTAGCCACCATTTCCAGGTTTCACTTTCCCCCAGCCTCTCCCCAACAAAGCCAGCAAAGTTCTTATTTTCTTATTTTAGTGGTTGTAGCAATTCATCAGCAAATTAGTCCTATTTCTTTAAGTTTGCAAGCCTCAATTCCATTCAACAAAGTCTTGAAATGTTAACAGCCTTAACAAGTGTTAATGAGCATGAACAATCACTTTTTTCTTTTAAGTTTTGTTTTCAAAGTCTGAAATCAGCCAGCACCATCTTTATTAACTTTCTCTCGCTTCTTGAAGGAAGTAATAGTTTTTAGAATTAAAAGTAGTAATACTTGCAATTACTGCCAGTTCTCCTGTCTTTGCTTTGCCTACATCCAGTCAAAACATTGAATTCATTAGGTCCACAGGGGTGGTCGCGGTGCCTTGTTCTGTCAATGACAGAAGCTTGCCCAGGTCCGGAGCTTCTTTAAGCATTTGGGGAGCTCTCACTCTCCGCACCCCAGGATTAAGCTTGGGGAGTCCTGGGGAGCTCTACCCACACCTATTTACTCACTTTCCCCTCTTTGCCCAAGGGGAAAGTTCCGAGCCACTGGAACAGCTGATTTTTGCTGTTCCGGCGGCTTTTACGGATCCTGGGGGGTCGGAGCTCCCAAAAGAGCTGCTGCGGCGCCGGCAGTGCCACTGGAAGTAAAACTTTGGACTTTTCCATGCCACTCAAGTCTCAGGAGGTCAGGAGTTGTTCGTTGTCCCTGAACCGGAGTCAGCTTGCAGCTCAGCTCTGAGCTTTCAATTTAGTGCTTCCCCCAGCTCGCTTGATCGTCTCAGTTGCTTTGTAGTGACTTGGACTGCCTTCTGGGGGATGGGAATGATTGCATGACCACCTCTTCATGCTTACTGTTGTACTGGGGTATTCAGGACAAGGCATCCTCTAGGAAGTTTTTCCCTCCTGGGATGTATTTCAGAATGAAGTAGAATTGCTTAAAATACTGTGCCCACCAAAGTTGTTTGGGAGAGAGCTTCCAAGGGGTCCTAAGGGACTCCAGATTTTTGTGATCAGTCCAGACTTCAAATGGCACTTGATTCCCTTCTAGGAAGTGCCGCCAAGTTAACAGTGCCCAAAAAGCCTCTTTCTCCACCACTCACCATTGTTCAATGTCAGTGAATTTTCTGGAGGTGTAGGCACATGGTTGGAGGTTTCACTACTTGTTTGTCTGGAGGAGGACTGCCCCTACGGCTACATTGCTGGTGTTTGCCTGAATGATGAATGATTGGGGTTTGGGTGCTTTAGGACCAGTTCCTCTGTGAATACCCGCCTGAGTTTCTCAAATGCTCCCTGGCACTCCATGGTCCTCTAGCAGCTGGCTGGCTTGCAGTTTGCCTCCCCCTTTCCCTGTTTTTAGCAGTTCGGTGTGGGGCAGGGCTTCTTTTGGCGAAAGAGGGGATAAACTGCTGGTAAATGTTTGTGAACCCCAAAAAGATCTGCAGTTGCTTACGGGTTCGAGGGGGTTGCCACTCCAGGATGGCTTTGACTTTTCCTGGGTCCATTTCTACTCCCTTTCTCGACACTCAATAGGTTAGGTAGTTGAGGCAGGTCTTATGGAATTCACATTTGGATAGCTTGTCGTATAGGTTTGCAGCCAGGTGTTTCTTTAGTATCCTGGCAGACCAGTTTGATGTGTTCCTCCATAGTTTTGGTGAAGATGAGAATGTCATCTAAGTATAGGACCCCTTGTACAGGTGCTCATGCAGCAATTCGTTTATGAGCTGCATGAAGACTGCAGGGGCCCCTTGGAGCCCAAATGGCATTACTTTGAATTGAACAGCTACCCAGGGGCAGTTAAAAACAGTCTTCTACTCATTCCCCTCTTTGATCCTCACCCTATAGTATGCCTCCCTCAGGTCTAGCTCAGTGAAGATCTTTTCTTTTGCTAGATGGATCAATATGTCTTTCATTGGGGGGAGAGAGTACATGTTTTACACACACACACATCATTTATCCCCCTAAAGTCCACACATAGTCTCATCATCCCATCTTTTTTCTCTTTGAACAGCACAGGAGTGGCCACCCAAGATTTTGCCCGCTGGATGAAGCCTCTGGCTAGGTTTCTATTGATGTACTCCCTTAGCTCCTTCATTTCCTTTGGGGTTATGGAATACATTTTGGATTTAGATAGCTTCACGCCTGGTAGGATCTCAATGGCATAGTTGGTGGAGCAATGGGGGGATAGCATGTCACATTCTCTCTTGCTGAACACCACAGCTAGGTCCCAGTATTCTTGGGGATTAGCTGGGTCCCTGGTGGTTGCTCTGCAGTGGCTTTAAGGGGCTCATCTACTTCAGCTTCTGCCCGGTGCTGGACAGCTTCATCCCTCTGGTTGCCTTAGGGAGGAAGAGAGCTTATTCCTAGCCTCGTTTTTCTCTCTCCCCCTTCCCATCAGATCATCAGGCTCCACTTGTCTAGCCAGGACAGTCCCACTGCCTCTGTCATTTTTCAGACTATTACAAACTGAATGATCTCCTAATGTCGGCCCATATATAGCTGCACCAATTCAGTGAAGTGCATTGCAGGGGAGCCTCCTATCAGTGATCCATCGACTTGCTCGAATATCATGGCCTGGGGCAGTTTTCTTGCTCTGATCCCTAGCTTCAGCACAGTCGACAGGCTAATTAGGCTCCTGGTGCAACCTGAATCTATTAGGGTGTCCACCTTTATCTTGATTCCTGACTTTGGCACCACGATTCTTGCAGGGATGGCCAAGCGGAGGATGGCTTCACTCACTATTGGGTCATTTTCACCCTCATCATCACTGTCATAAGGGACAGGCTGCTGGTCCCTCTGAGCCAGAGCTCCCTCTCCCTCACTCGAAGTGGAGGGGGGAGACCTCGACAGCCTGGCACACCAAGCTTGACTTTTCCATCTCCAATCTTCTCTGTCTTTTTCACCCCTCCGGTATTGTTGGAAAGGTGGCTGGAGGTCAGGATCCTAGGGTAGGTTTATGAGATTTGGCTTAATGTCAAGGCTCCAACTAATGAACTCAAGCAAATCAGAATCCTGAAACTTGGCTCCTTCTCAAAGGTCTTCTTTAATGAGTACATCATATCAGCACAGCTTGAATCGAAAGCCAAATCTAAATTTTTCCTGCAATTTTAGTATAATTAAACTAGGAAATAACACCCATCCTGAAATGTCACAGGTCATGTTGGCCAATTAAGTTAATTGGTGGGCATTTCAGGCACTCCTTTCCCAATCTTATCTATTGTCCTGGAGATGACCTCGGTTCTCATGAGAAAGCTCTTTGTTGTGTCTAATAATGCATTCCAAACTCTTTCCTCCATGTGGCAACTGAGGAACAGAGATGGCTGCAGCCAGGTTCAGTTTGAAGTTGACAAAGGCATCTGAAGAGGAGACCACAGCCTTCTTGACAAGATAGAACAATGTGGGACAGACAGTACTACCAGCAGATGGATTGAGGTGGCTGATCAACTGCACCCAGTGTGTGGCCCTCCATGAAACTACATTTACATGGATGGAAGTACATGCAATGAATGGGGTACCTCCAGATTCTGTCTTGGGCTTAGTGCTCTTCAACATCTTCATAAATGATCTGGATGAGGGATCAAAGGAAAACTCATCACATTTTCAGATGACACAGTTGGGGTGGGAAGGGAATTGCTAACATTTTGGAGGACAGACTGAAGATTCAGAAGGATCTTGACAAACCCGTTTACTTAGATGACATTCTCATTTACACTGAAACCCTGGAAGAACATGTGAAATTGATTCAGCAAGTGTTGAAGAAATTACTGGCAGCCAAACTATATGCAAAAGTGTCAAATGTTAGTGACACCACAAAAATGCTTTTAGATTACATTGACTACCGCATATCGAACCAGGGGGTGAAGATGGATCTGGATAAAATGAGAGCGGTCCTAGACTGGCAGCCCCTGAATTTTTACCGCCAATTTATCACCTTGTTTGCAGAGATTGCCCTTCCCATTACAGAGTTACTAAAAACTGGGGGTGGCCCCTGCCAAACTGAGGCCTGGGAAACCTCTAAATTGGACTTTAGAATGCCAATGAGCATTCTTAAAAAGGCATTTTGTGAAAGAACCACTACTAAAGCATCCGGACCCAGAGCAACCTTTTGTAGCCCAAACTGATGCTAGCGACATAGTGGTGGCAGTCCTCTTGCAGAAAAATGCTAATGGATTTGCACTTACATTTCCAGAAATCTCACTGAGACTGAGAGATGATGGGTCATCTCTCACACACTGCCCACCTCCATTCAGTCTCTGTCAGTTTTTTGGAGGTGTAAGCACATGGTTGTAAATTACCCTCTGTCTTTCTTTGAAGGAGGACTGCTGCTATGTCCACATCCCTGGCGTCAGCTTGAATTACGAAGGGCCATTCTGGATCAGGATGTCTTAAGATCGGCTCCTTGGCAAACAGCCGCTTCAACTCCTTGAATGCCTGCTGGCATTATAAGGTCCATTTTAGGGATTGATTTGGCTGTGGTTGTGGGGTCCCCCCCAGTCTTTAGCAGTTCGGTGATGGGTAGGGCGATCTCAGTGAAGATGGGGATGAATTGCAAGTAGAAGTTAGAGAATCCCAGGAAGCTCTGCAGCTGCTTCTGGGTCCATGGGGGTTGCCAGTCCAAAACAGCTTTGACTTTAGCCGGATCCATCTCCACCCCCTCGCTTGACACTCAGTAGTCCAGATAGTCTAGGCAGGTGTTATGGAACTCGAACTTCGATAGCTTCGCATACAGCTTGGTTGCAAGGAGTTTTTCATCAGCACCTGATGAACTAGTTTCACGTATTCCTCTAGTGTCTCCGTGAAGATGAGAATGTCGTCTAAGTACACGAGGACTCCCTTATACAGCTGCTCGTGTTTATTAGTTGCATGAATATAGCTGGGGCTCCTTGGAGGCCAAAAGGTATCACTGTCTTCACAATTCAACAACAAGAGAGAGGAGGTAATTCATGCCATAATTCCTCCTTCCCAATTAGTGTCACAAGTCACCACCTGAGCACAAGCAAAAAGCCACAGCCCATAACACAAAGATACAATGATCAAAAGATTGAAAGATGAGCTTTCAATGGACCCATGGTACCAAGACAACAAGGATATTTTAACTCAGAAGGATGGTGTAGCTTGGAAAGCGTCCAAATGATATGTCCCCAACACTCTGTGAATCCAAGTCCTGCAAAGGAGCCATGATTCTAAACAAGAAGGACATTTTGGCTACTTAAATACATTGCACTTAGCCAGGAGATGGTTCTGGTGGCCAAAGATGAAACAAGACATTGAGGACTATGTAA
This sequence comes from Masticophis lateralis, assembly GCA_030761175.1. Taxonomy (NCBI): domain Eukaryota; kingdom Metazoa; phylum Chordata; class Lepidosauria; order Squamata; family Colubridae; genus Masticophis; species Masticophis lateralis. Next base: position 22,748,204 of record JAUDYJ010000007.1, on the reverse strand, counting down.
AGTGTTGTGCCACTTATGCGACAATGAAGACAAGACCTGGAAAGCCTCCAAGACTTCTCCAGCCTGTAGGAGAACCATCCCGTCCTTGGGAGGAGATAGAGATGGATTTTATAGTAGAGCTTCCAGAGAGTGGTGGGAACAAAGTCATATGGACCATATGACTGACTTATTTTCTAAAGAAGCCCATTTCATAGCCTGCAATGGTCTCCCCTCAGGTAAGAAATTAGCTAGACTATTCGTTAAGCATATTTATCGATTACATGAGGTTCCTCACAGAATTATATCAGATAGGGGTGTCCAATTCATGGCTAAATTCTGGTGGGACTTTATAAAAGCCATTGGGTCGTCCCAAGGTTTAAGGACTGGTTTCCATCTGAGCACGAATGGGGTGGTAGAAGGTGTGAACGCAATGATTGGGCAATATTTGAGATGTTATGTACATTACCAGCAATCAAATTGGGCATAGCTATTACTGTTTGCTGAAGTCTCTTACAACAATGCAGTGCATAATAGCACAGGGCCAACTCAGATTAGCACTGGGATGGAATTTGTCCAGAGTTGGATTTACACTAAAACCATGCCAATTTAATGTGTACCTAATAAATAGACTTTGGCAAGAAGATGGATTCCTTGGCCCTTATTTTTTGGGACATGCTATTTGGAGGCTTGACAACAGTCTGGTAAGTGGATGGGTATTTATGTTGTTCTAGGCTTTGTGATTTAGATGCCCAGGTTCATTATGAAGTGTACTTTTTAGTTTGTCATGCAGGACTTCATTTATCAATTGCATGAAAACTCCAGGGGCTCCCTGTGGTTCGAATGACATCACCCTGAATTGGAAGCTTCCTAAGGGGCAATTGAAATAGCTGCCTTCCCAAGTTATAGACAGACACCATTTGTTCATCAGGCGAGGCCCAAGATGGTTGACTCGGTCAATTTTGGCACTACTATGAAGCGAATTAGCTCCCACTATTTTCCCATCTCTCATTTTAGCTTTTTGGTAACAAGTGTGGCAAGTTGGCCTCCTATTAGTGACCCATCTACTTGTTCAAATCAAATGGGATTTCTTAGGGGTTTTGTATTTATCCTTAATTTTGCTACTGTTGCCGGGCTGATGAGGCAATTGATGCAGCCCATGTCTATGATGTTTCTATATCCCCATGGGTCCCTATTTGGGGCACAGTTAATCTTGCTTTTAACAGGAAGGGGCAGATGGCTTCACTTACCATCAGGTTATCTTCTTCATTGTCTGTGCTTTGAATCATGGGCAAATCAGGGGCCTGAGTTCCTTCCTCTCTTTTGGTGTCTGAGAGGGAGACCTCCACAGCTTGGCAGATGAACTTCCTTTTCTTGGCTGGTTTTCTGGGACCCCTTTTTGGTATGGGTAGAGTAGGTGCTCTCACTTGTGGCACGGGGGCCAGCACCAAGCATTCTGAGGCTCAATGGCCCTGCTGCCCACATCAGAAGCATTTGTTGGGATTGGTTGTAGTCCCCCTGGGGTGTTCTATTTGATGAGAGGTAGTGCGTTGTCCGAGTTGTCTCCCGGGCTGCTTCTCCAGCGTGGCTCTAAGATGTTGTCTTATTTCATTGTCCATGGTGATGGCCACTCAGTACCACTCATGGATCCCTTCTCCCAGTGCTTGGCATAAGAATATTTTTAATAGTTCCTTGTCAAGGCATTCTTTGAAATAATGCACAAGAATTCATTTGGGCCAGTTTCTTAACCTCCCAGCAAGACGGTGGAATTCTTACACAATTTATTTTGCAGGCTGGCCCCCTTGCTTCATCATTTTAATTTGAGAGGAGTCCTCAATTGGGCCCGAAGCTCTCGAGGAAAGGGAGGGGTGCATTCACCCTAGCAGGAGATGGTGGTGGTGCTTGTAATTGGGCTGCAACCTGTTGGTCCCAGTCTTGCACCCATCCTCCGTTGGGGTAATACACCCATCCAGGGGTAATTTGGTCGGCTGGAGGGAACTGTGGCTGTGGAAGAGGGCTCATTCCTAGATGATGTCTCTGCTGCTTTGCCTGGTACGAGACAAACCTGGTGCCGGAGGGCTGGCTGCTTGAACTTCGACAGTGGTAGACCGGGTTCTCCTGTGGGGCTTCTTTCTCAGATCAGTTGCATCAAACCCAGAGTAGATGGGCTTGAATCTCAGGTAGATCGGTCCCTTTGGGGAGGCATTTGCTGTGCTGGTTGATCTCAGGCTTCCTGTCCAATATTCAGCTGCTCAAATTGGTCAGATAATCCCTTGAATGTCTGGCCATGCATTGCAGTTTGGTACTGCCACTCTCTGGACTCACTTAGGTCGATTGCTCCAGTTGACCTCCATTCCAGGATAGTAGCTCTGGACTTTCTGGAGGCGGTGAGGGAGCAATCTGCCAGTGGGTCTGGAAGTGTCACTTGTCCCAGCAGGTCCCCCTCCATCAGTTGAATCCCCCGTGGCTCCCCAGTTGGCTTGGGTCTTGGGATAGACGTTCACCTGGCGTGCGATGTCCTCTACCACAGCCATTACTTGCAGGGTCTCTGTGGGGATTGGCAGCTTCACACAAGGTCCTCCACAAAGTTTTTTGCATTCTCGGGCGCCTTCCTCAGGCTTCTGTTTTTTTCCATCTTCCCTGAGTCTTTTCTGCTGCTTGATTGGGTAGACTGGGTAAGCAGCCGGGGCTCAGGATCCTGCATAGCAATCCTCAGTAAGGAATCAGAGGAAAAATCTTTAAGAGAGTCGGAATACTATCAAGTCTCCAAGTAACATGTCCCAACAAATAAGGACCAAGGAATCCATCTTCTTGCCAAAGTCTATTTCTTAGATACATACACATTAAATTGGCAAGGGCTTGGTGTAATTCCAACTCTGGACAGGAAGTACACCCAATAAAAGCAAAAGTATGAACCCCCCCCCCCCCACGAGTCACAATCTCCAATCAATCCTCAGTCCAACAGTCCGGTGACTTCCATTTTCATCCAGCTGCAGGCATCTTCTCTGTTCCCATGGGAAAGGAATGCCACCTAGACACAACATTCTCCCTTTAACTTTACAATCTACCTTTCAACAGTTAGAAAGTGGCGAGCCTGAAGTATTATTAAATTCATTTACATCATTACAATCATTACAAACCTAAAAGCTAATTTTAAAAAAAATCATACAAAGGCTACAATAAAATATGTCTACACTTATGCAACCTTCAGGGTCAACAATTGTTTTGTCAGCTGTCCCAGAACCGATTGCTGTGTCACTTCGTTTCTGATTCCTAAATAAATGGAGACCTCCTTTCTAACTGCAGCTTGCCTCCAAATTCATTTCTCCTGCATCTTTCTCTTGGCTTGGAACCAGACCAGATTTTACTTCTAACACTAGTAAGACCAAACTTTGAATACTGCATCTAGTTCTGGTCACCACAATAAAAAGAAAATGTTGAGACTGTAGAAAGTTGCCAAGAAGGCCAACAAAAATGATTAGATGTCTGGAGGCTAAACTGTACAACGTATGGTTAAGGAAACTAGATGTGTCTAGTGTATCAAAGAGAAGAACTAGAGTGACATGATAGCTGTCTTTCAGTGTTTAAGGGACTATCACAGAGAAGAGGGGATTAACATTTTCAAAAGCACTATGTGGAAGCTCTTTAAAGAGAGATCCAACCAAGAAGTAAAGTGTCAGCCAGCTGTTGTTTGCTCCATAGAATAGGAGGGAGGGACAGCTTTGCAATTGTGGTTATCTTCAAGTCAGTTGGCTCTGATATGCAGTGGCCTCTGGTTGCCTAGTTACAATGGGGTTGGCTGTATACTGTATTTCAAAGTGCTGTGTTCCCACTCTGTGCCTCAGAGCTTGCTTGAAACTGTCTGCTTTCAGTTTGTTCCTAGTAAAAGTACTTTTCTTTAAATCTATGGAGTCAAGGATTTTCCTTTCCTAGGAAATGAAGAGGCAGCCCTGACATTAAGCAATCTCTTCTTTATTGGTCAACCTACAGATGGTATATTTGGTGAGATTTTAATATACACTGAAACTAGGGAGGAACATGTGAAATTGGTGCAGGCGGTCCTTAGAAGACTCTGAGCTGCTGAACTGTATGCAAAGCTTTCCAATGAATTTCATAAAGATAAGATTCATTACCTGGGTTATCATATCTCAGATAAAGGAGTGGAAATGGACCCAGAAAAGGTAAAGACAGTGTTGTAGTGGGCCCCTCCTCACACCATGAAGCAATTGCAAAGTTTCCTGGGTTTCACCAATTTCTACTGACAGTTCATCCCCTCCTTTGCAAATATCACCAACCTTTAAAAACTAAGGGTAGCTGAAACCAGGTCAGCCACTTAAGTGGACCATGAGTGCCAAGCAGCATTTGAAAAACTCAAACGACCGTTCGCAGCAGAACCTGTGCTGAAGCACCCCGATCCAAACACTCCATTTGTAATTCAGGCTGATGCGAGCAATGTTGCTGTGGGAGCGGTATTATTGCAGAGGAATGCCTGGGCGTTGCTACAGTCATGTGCATACACATCTAAGAAACTCACTGAGACTGAACAGAGTTTGGCAGTATGAGAGAAGGAGGCATATGCAGTGTGGTGGGCCCTACTCACTTGACAGCATTTCCTGGAAGGGGCAAGGACACTGTTTGAGGTATGGACTGACCATAAAAATCTGGAAGCCCTGAAAACTCCATGGCAAGCTATCCTCTAAACAAATTCATTGGGCTTAACACTTTAATCATTTCAACTTCACCCTGCATTATATCCCGGGGGGGGAGGGAAGAATTTTATGGTGAATGTTTTGTCTAGGTTGCCCCAATACAACAGTGTTAAAGCTGAAGTGGTCAGACCCCCCTCAAAACAGCTAGCAGCCCTGGTAACCACTAGCTCAGGGAAAGGAGGAGCCTGAGATTCCAAATGAACTCTGTGAGAAGCTCAAAGAAGCACTAAAAGTTGATGATTGGCTTACTACTCATAAAAATGACTGCACCATGCGTGATGGACTGGCTTGAGTCAGGGCCAAATTGTACGTGCCCTCAAGCTTGAGGGGTACTATATTAAAGGGCACTCATGACTGTAAATCAGCAGGACATTTTGGATTTGTTAAAAACCTGCACTTGGTTAAGAGGCAGTTTTGGTGGCCTTTCTCTAAGAAAGACATTGAAAGCTATGTGGCCAGCTGTCCAGTTTGTGCTGCGGCAAATAGACCTCAGGGAAATCCACAGGATTTTTACAGGCTGTGCTAAACTCCGGGCACTTGGGAAAGAAATATCTACAGCCTTTATTGTGGAATTGTCTGAAAGTGGGGGGAACACTGTTATTTGGGCTGTTACTGATCTTTTTTCAAAACAGATGCACTTTCTTCCCTGCCCCAACATTCCGTCCACAAAGACATTAGCTAAACTCTTCGTACAACATGTGTATAACTTGTATGGTGTGCCTGAGTGCATTATTTCCGATAGAGGAGTGCAATTTACATTGCAGTTTTGACGGGAATCCTTGAAACTGTTAGAACCACCCAGGGCTTAAGCTCCTCTCATGACCCTCAAACTAATGGTGCTTCTGAGAGAACTAGCACAGTCCTAGAATAGTACCTCCTACATTAATTATCAATAGGACAATTGGGCTAACATTTTGCCTTTTGCAATAAAACAATACTGTGCATAGTACCATGGGGATCACCCCATTTAAGATGGCCTCCAGTCAGAACTTGGTAGTTATGCCAGAGCTGCCTCAAGAGAAACCACACGTACCCTCTTTAGTGGAGTTGATAGCCCAAATGCAGAACACTTAGCCAGTTGCCCATAAGGCACTGTAAGAAGCACGTCAGGCACATAAGAAACAAGCTGACAAAAAACGTGTGAAGCCAAAAGAATTTAAAGTAGGTGACAGAGTTTACCTCTCCATGAAGTACTTAAAGTCCACCCAACCATCTAAGAAACTTGATCCTAAATACGTGGGTCCATTCCTAATTGCTAAAATAATTAACCCAGTCACTTGCCCAAGAACCTAAAGCATATTCACCCTGTATTTCACTAGTTTGTTGAAACCTGAAACTGTTTCACCCCTTTGCTCTGTGCCTGACACTCCTCCTGTACCAACTCTGATTGAAGGGGAGCAACATTTTGAAGTTAAAGAAATTCTAGATTCCAGGAAACATAGAGTGAAAGTCCAATATTTCATTTTCTGGAAAAATAGTGTTTTTCTTGAAAAATGTTTTTCATTTTTATTTCTTATACACGTAATATAAAAGTACATTCTCTTATATATAATTGGTCATGCATATACATATTTTCTTAAAGAAAGTATAAAAATAAGGCATTTTAATTACATTTGGGGTTGCTCTTCTACCTTTCTTTTTCTTTTCCCTCTTTTCACAACAAACCTTCTCCTTCTTCTTTCCCTTCCCTTCCCTCCCTCCTCTCCTCTCCTACTTTCTCCCTCCTCCTCTCCTTCCTCTTCCTACATCCCCTTCCTTTCCCCCACTCCTCTTCTCTTTTCCTCCTTTCTCACCTTCTCTCCTACTCCTGTCCTTTTCTTCCTCTCCTTTCCCCTTTCTTCCATTCCTCTCTCTCCCTCTCCTCTCTTTACACTCTACTCCTCTCTCCTTTCTTTCTCCTTTGTTATGGAATATTTTCCTTGTTTGGTATCTGAGCAATTCCAGTATTCTAATAATATATACTTTCTTTTCACTTTCTTTTCAATTTTACTCAATCTATCGCTGTTATCTTAGAACTGCAGAAAAAACAATTGCTACCAACCTGCCTTCCATTGAGGACCTGTATAATGCATGAGTCAAAAAGAGGGCTGTTAAAATATTTATAGACCCCTCGCATCCTGGACATAGATTGTTTCAACTCCTACCCTCAAAACGATGCTATAGAGCACTGCACACCAGAAAAACTAAATACAAGAACAGTTTTTTCCTGAATGCCATCACTCTGCTAAACAAATAATTCCCTCAACACTGTCAAACTATTCACTAAGTCGGCACTACTATTAATCTTCTTGTCAGCCTCTGCTCTTTCATTGCTTACTTGCTCAGCTGCCATGAAATGGGGGAGGGGGAGCTATTGGAATTCTTGGGAAGGGGAAGCGAGCTGGAGGAGAAGAAAAAACTTTGCTGCAGCATTTTTTTTGAAGCTGATAACATCTCAAGGTCAACAGTCATGGCATAGCAAGAGGATTACACTGCCAGATATTTGCACCCACATGACCCCTGGAGAACCTGTGGATTGGATGGTTTATGCTGGACAATTGGGGAGCCAGGAGTTCCGCGAATTGGCACCCTACATGAGAGGGTGGTCAGAATTGGTCCTACTAGAGAATTATAAAGTTGGGCTGAATGAGGACATCTACAAAGATTGCCGTTCACGGGGGGGGGGGGGCTGACGACCTGCAGAGCTGGTATGTGTTGGCAGCTAACGTGGAGATCGACCTGGCCAGAAGCCGTCTCTGTGGTGGGCACACTTGGGATCAGCCACTCTCCTCATTTCACAAGAGGGTGTCAAAGGCAGCAGTGGAGAAGGCAGGGCACAAGCCAAAATCCTCCGCATGTTTCAAATGTGGAAAGGAGGGGCACCGAGCCGCTGAGTGTTTCTCCAAGGCAGCACCCAAGGCGACCTATACCGGAGGAAAGAAGGCTGATAAAACACCCGCGACAGCCCGCGAGACCGCCCTGAAAGAAGTCGTTGAGTTTGCTCCCCTGAAACAGGGCAAGTTGGGAACTCTGACCATCGCTGATGACAGCGAGACCGACACTGATTCCAACAACAACAACCTGTTGAGTCAGAAAGGGGACCCCATGACCATCCCAATAGAACTAAGGGTACCATCCACCAGGCCCATGGCCAGATGCCAACCCTCCTAGATTCTGGATGCACCAGGTACGTAATCAGACCAGACATGGTTGAACAGATGGGCCTAAGACTAAAAATGATGAAAAGGCCCATCGCATTCTGTCAGCTAGATGGATCAGTGGCAGGAGGGGGCCCAGCCCATTTTGTGACTGAGCCAATCAAGATGCAAATGGGGGATCACTTGGAGACTCTTAATTTTATTGTGGCCCCAGGCATGGAACAGCCCCTCATACTTGGACTGTCTTGGCTCCATAAATGGAACCCGCACATAAACTGGACAACAGGAGTTTTGCGCATCCACTCCAAAAAAGCAGAGAAGGAAGGAGAGGAACCCACTCCGTGGACAGAGTGGGAAATGAGGCGGCGGCAACGGCAACAGACCACATTGTGGGGGAGGAAAAGGTCCAAAAGGAGTATTGGAACCTCTGGGAGGTGTTCAGCGCGAAGGCATCAGATGTGCTGCCCCCGTACAGGCCAACTGACACTACCATTGAAATACTTCCTGGAATAAAACTCCCTAAGCCAAAAATCTACTCCATGGGAGCTAGACTTCTATAGAAACTTCTATAGATAGTTCATCCCCTCGTTTGCCAAAATCGCATTACCAATTACAAATCTTCTGAAAATGAAAGGAGAAGAGAGGCCAAAGCCCTCCTGGCCTCTTGAATGGACTATGGACTGTCAGGCATTCGAGAAACTAAAATGGCTGTTTGCTGTCGAACCGGTCCTTAAACATCCTGACATGGAAGCCCCTTTTGTTGTACAGGCTGACACCAGCGACGTAGCCTTCGGGGCTGTGTTATTACAAGCGAATGCAGAAGGTCCTCTTGTAAGTTGTTGGAGACTGAGAGGAGATGGGCCATATGGGAGAGGAGGCTTTTGCAGTTCGTTGGGCACTGTTAACGTGGAGACAATTCCTTGAAGGAGCTAAGCACCCATTTGAGGTGTGGACTGACCACAAGAACTTAGAAGCTTTGAAAACGCCATGAAAACTGTCCCCAAAACAAGTCCGCTGGGCTCATCACTTCAAATGATTTAATTTCTCCTTGCGCTACTTTCTTGGAGGGAAGAACTTCATGGCAGATGCCCTTTCAAGACTGCCGCAATACAATAGTGTGAGAGAGGAGGTGATTCGGCTGATTATCCCCTCAAAACAATTGGCGGCACCAGTAGTTAATAGAGCCCAGGCAAAAGCAGATCCAACTTTGTTGGGCGACTTGACTGAGCAGCTATGAGAAGCTCTAAAGACCAATGAGTGGTCTCTGGCCCATTCAAATGAGTGTACGCTTCAGGAAGGACTTGCTTGGGTGGAAGCCAATCTGTATATTCCCACCAGTCTGAGAGCGACAGTTTTACAGCACGCCCATGATGCCAAAGTTGCTGGGTATTTTGGGTTCATGAAGACGTTACATCTAGTTAAATGGCAGTTCTGGTGGCCTGCACTAAAAAAGGACATAGAGGCATATGTGGCCAGCTGTCCCGTGTATGCTTTGGCCAAGAGACCTCCTGGGAAGCCACCTGGATTGCTTCAGAATGTTGCCAGACCAGGTGCCCCATGGAAGGAAATTTCCATGGATTTTATTGTAGAATTGCCCAAAAATGGGGGGGGGGGACACAGTTATTTGGGTGGTTACTGATTTGTTTTCTAAACAAGTGCATTTCATCCCATGTCCCAAGATCCCTTCTGCAAAAACGCTGGCAAAATTATTTGTCCAACATGTATACAGGTTACATGGAGCTCTAGAGCAGATAATTTTGGATAGGGGAGTTCAATTTACCTCCCATTTTTGGAAAGGGTTCCTAGGATTGTTAGGCTCCACCCAAGGGTTAAGCTCTGCCCACCACCCCCAGACTAACGGGGCTTGTGAGAGAAACAATTCCGTATTAGAGCAAAATCTAAAATGTTACATTAATTATCAACAAGATAACTGGGCAGATTTAGTGCCATTTGAAGAGATGGCCTATAATAACTCCATACATAGCAGCACGGGGTTTACCCGTTTCAAGGTAGCCTCTGGCCAAGAATTTGTGCCCATTTCAGAGTTGGTTCAGGAAAAACCACAAATCCCCTCCTTGGTTGATTGGATTGAACAGTTACATGGCACTTGGTCAGTAACGGGCAAGGCACTGGATGAAGCACATCAGGCTCATAAAGCCCAGGCTTTAAACCTTCTCGAACCTTCTAAAAAGAAGGTTCAAGGATGGTCTTATAAGGCTGGTGATATGGAGGAGACAACGAGACAACAGTGGGTTTCAATACTCTGAGACCACCACTGATATCTTCATCGCTGGACGGTCCAAATTGGACCTCACTGTCCTGTAGAGACAGTGTTGTTATTTCCTTTTCTTTGTATATCAGCTTTACCAGAGGGAGAGTGGAAGAAATAAGAAACATTGCCATCTAGTGGACTGATACATATTTTTTTTCTGATAAAAGAGAGCAGCAACTGTATTATTTTTTCAAGGACACTAATGCCTGCTTATAGACAAAACATAGAAAAGCATTAAAGAGCATTTGCAGGATTGTTGATACAGGTGCTCTTCAGAGAAAATATTGTTGACAAGCGGGTTAAAACTTGAAAGAAGAATTGAGCGAGATATATGAAAGAACCTTTAAATGCTACACAGTTGTGGACTCTTAAATTAAATTTGAAATGGATAGCTCAACAGACTAAAAGCCTGTTATTAACATTCAGCTGTCTGCAATTATTGCAAGTTCGAATCTCACCAGGCTCAAGGTTGACTCAGCCTTCCATTCTTTCTAAAGTAGGTAAATTGAGGACCCAGTTATGGGGGCAATAAGCTGACTTTGTATAAAATATACAAAAGTATGAAGGCTATTGCTTAATGCATTGTAAGCCACCCTGAGTCTCCGGAGACGGGCAGCATATAAATCTAATTAAAATAATAATAACAATAACAACAACAATAATATCAGATAGAAAGTTTTTCTCCCCCTATTATTCCACTTCTTCACTCTCTGATTATTTTTAATAAATCAGGTCCGTGATTGTAGACTCCTAGTATTCTTAAGCCTTTGAAAGGGACATTGTCTTACCTGAACGTCCTTTTTCAGGGCACTGCAACCACAATCCATAGGTGGGATTTGATCCTCTTGTCCTGACAGCCACTGAGTGAAAAAATTCTTCAACTTCCTCCTTCATGCTGAGACCACGCCTCCATTACCCATGGTCCTTCAGTCTTTTGTCATGAAGGCGTGATCATCTAAAAAATGAGAAACTACAGAAACAAGTCAGTCACACTCCCCAAAACTCTCCGGAGCAGGAAGCCATAAAGGGAGGTAATGGATTGTGGTCACAGCGCCCCAAAAAAGGACGTTCAGGTAAGACAACATCCCTTTTCCGGTTCGCTGCTCCCACAATCCATAGGTGGTATATACCCAAGTTCAAGAACCCCGGGTGGGAGGCTGACTGCTCCCAGCATCCTGGTCCTCAATGACAGACTGTAACACCCTGCAGCCAAACGAAACTTCCGCTGAAGCAAAAGTATCTATCTTGTAATGCCTAACAAAGGGTGAAATCGACGTCCAAGTAGCCACCCTGCAGATATCCAGAACCAAAGCCTAGGTAGCTCAAGCAGCAGTGGAGGCAGCACTGCGCGTCGAATGTGGTAGAATCCTGCCTGGTACAGGCTTAGCCTTCAGCTCATATGCAGTACAGATAGATGCTTTAATCCACCGGCCGACCGTTGACGCAAAGACCCATTGACCCATGGAGGCTGGGTGGAATGAGACCAACAAAGCCTCTGTTCGCCGAAAGGAGACCGTATGATGTATGTAATGACGTAGAGCCCGTTTCACATCAAGTTTATGCCAATGATGTTCCCGAGGGTATCTAGGCGACCGGCAAAAATCTGGCAAAATTAGTTCTTGTGACCAGTGAAAAAGTGAGTTCACTTTAGGAGTGAAGGCCGGATCTAAGTGTAATACAACAGTATTAATGTGAAATATACAAAGGTCTTTATTGATGGACAGCGCCGACAGCTCAGATACTCTCCTCGCCGAAGTGATGGCAAGTAAGAAGGCAACTTTAAATGACATGTACTTGAGTGCGACGGATCCCAACAGCTCAAAGGGAGGGTCGATAAGAGCCTGCAGAACGAAGGAAAGGTCCCAAGAGGGATATCGGTGCACAGTTGGTGAACACAAGTTGGTTGCGCCATGCAGAAACCCCTTAATTCACGGATGGTGAGATATGGATGGGTAGGGTGCACAGGATAGCACTGTGGACAACGCTGCAGTCTGTCTGCGAAGAGTAGAAGGCAAAAGGCCTTTCTTTAAGCTCGCCTGAAGAAACTCTAGCACTATCGGCACATCGGCAGAAGTTGGATCGATCTGGTGGTCCGAGCACCATACGCAGAATGTTTTCCAAGATGCCTCATAGATTCGAGCCGTAGATGGCTGCCTAGCGACCTCTATGGTCTCAATTACCTCATCTGACAAGCGGTCCTCCGCATAATGACCCTCTCAAGTGCCAGATGGTCAACCTGAGCCACTGAGGGTCCGGATGAAGGATGGCACCCTGGCACAGAGAGAGCCGCTGCGGAGGAATCACCCATGGATGAGATGCCGACAATTCCTCGAGGTCCGCGTACCACTGTCTGCGCGGCCAGTTGGGTGCTACCAGAAGAAGTTCCGCCTTTTCTGTCAGAAGTCTCCTGATGACCCTGGGAATGAGAGGGATCGGCAGAAATGCATATAACAGGCCCGGGGGCCATGGACATCGGAGAGTGTTATAGTCCTCCGTGGTTGGATGAGGATATCTTGTTACGAACCGAGGGAGCTGAGAGTTTAGATGACTGGTGAACAGGTCTATAATCGGCATTCCGAATCGAGACACAATTTCCTGGAACAGTGGCGGATGTAGTTGCCACTCTGCAAGGTCTATCCGCTCTCTAAGCCAGTCCGCCTGGACGTTGGCCACTCCCAATATGTGGTCTGCTCTGATGGAAAGTACTGTATTTTCCTGCGTATAAGACTACTTTCTAACACACAAAAATCTTCTCAAAAGTTGGGGGTCGTCTTATACGCCAGGTCTCATTCTCCTGTAACCAGACAGACCAGCCCATAAGGCTCTGACGAGCCTTAAATGGCTCTGAGGAGGGTCGTCTTATATGCCCAGTCGTCTTATATGCCGGAAAATACGGTAAGTGCTTCTCTGCCCAACTGAATAGCCGCTGTGTTTCCGACGTTAGCTTCCTCGAGCGAGTGCCCCCCTCCCGATTTACATGAGCCTTTGCAGAGATGTTGCAGAGAAGACAAGTACATGGGCATCCTCTAGCGTGGACTGGAACTGGAGAAGGGTAGGCGAATTGCTCACAATTACAACAGGTTGATACTTTCCTGACTCTCGGTCGAAGACCACTGACCCTGCGCCACTAGATGTAAGAGGTGTGCCCCCCAGCCAAAAAGGCTGGCATTGGTCTTCAACACCAGGCGGTTCAGTTCCAGAAAATGACAGCCGCGGTGGATTGCTGGGGAGATCCACCAACGCAGGGACAGACGAAGTTGTGGCGGTAGAGTCACCTTGCGGGATGAAGTGCCTTGTCCCCTCCTTTAAAAGGGGAGAAGATGCCATTGCAATGGTCTGTAATGCCAACGGGCCCAGGAGACGATGCTGAGGCACGACACCATCTTCCCCAACAGAGTCGACAAAAGGTTGAGCGAAACCAACTTGAGCGTCAGAACCTGCCCTATGGATTCTGAAATGTTCTGGATCCTGTCCGGGGACAGGTAGACCTGACCCTCTGAGGAATCGATCACCACCCCTAGGTGAAGCAGACGGGTGGTTGGAATCAAGTGGCTCTTGGCTGCATTGATTGTGAAACCATGTTGTTGGAATATAGTTATCACAACGTCAATGTCTCGCAATGCTTGAGTCGTAGAGTTGGAGAGAACCAGAATATCATCCAGGTAACAGAGTACCCAGACGGGAATGGTCCGAAGGGATGCCACTACTGCCACCAATTTGGTGAAAGTTCTTGGGGCAGAGGAGAGGCTGAAGGGCATGGCACAATATTGGAAGTGTGATCCTGCATACTCGAAATGGAGATAACGACGGTGCAACCGGTGGACTGGAACATGTACATAGGCCTCCCGCAGGTCCACAGATTGCAGCAGGTCTCCTTTGCATACTCCCCCCAGGATGGATTGTAGGAAGTGCATCTTGAACTTGCAATAATGCACCGATAGATTCAATGTCTTTAGATTGAGAATGCCCCTGAATCCCCCAGAGTTTTTGGGCATCAAAAACAGCACAAAGTAAAAGCCCAAGCCTCGCTGCTCCAACGGCACCGGTTCTATTGCAGTGATCGATAGCAGGTGATGGATCTCTTCAACCATCATGGACTTCTTGTCGGGCCATGACGGAACTGGGCAACGGATGAACCGGTGGGGCGGAGGCCCAATAAACTCTATCAGTAGACCATGAGTCACTGTTTGAATAACCCACTGATCTGATGTTGACTGTGCCCATCAACAGTGAAACTCCCGTAGACGACCGCCGATCGGGCCGGGAGGCCGGGCGTCACTGCCTCGGCGATAGGGCTTAAAGCCCGTTCCACAAGATGGACGCTTGGATGACGCCTGAGGTCTTCCTCGATCCTGGAACTGTTGTCGGTCTTGGAATCTGTCGACACCGTAATTGGACGTACGTTGTGAATAGGACCCTCCAGGTCCTGGAAAGGCCTGAAAGGGCTGCCTTTTAAAATAAGGCACATATCGTCTCTCCAGTCTCCTATAAGAGGACGGCAAAATTTTCCACTTGTCCTTGTCCTCTATTAACAGGGGGTCCAAGGCTGATCCAAACAGATTGGAGCTCTCATACAGAGCCAAGGCCAATTTCCACTTTGCCTTGGCATCCGCCTTCCAATTTCGGAGCCAAAACAAGCGTCTGGAGGTAACTGTGGAAGCCAACGTACGAGAAGCAAACTTCGCCGAGTTCAGTGAGGCATCCGCGGAATACTCAGTGGCCGCTATGATCTTATTGATGTCTTGGTGCCACCGCGTCTCCTCCAGTGGCAGATGCTCCTGGAGTTGCCTAAGCCAAATCAACGCCGCTCTATTAAAAAAGAATGTGGCTGCTGCCTGGTGCGCTTTGCGGAATGCAAGTTCAGCTTTGCTTTCCTCAGATTTTAAGCCATCCAGGGAATCCGTAGTAATGATGGACGGAGAAGATAACCCAGCCAAAGGCGCATCCACGGATGGTAAGGCCAACATCTCCTCCAGTTCTGGTGCCGCACAGAACAGCTTCCTGTCCAGGTTGCTGGGCGCCGTGAGCGACCCCGGCTGGGACCACGGGGACTTAACAACATCTAAAAAGTTGGGGACAGGGAATAAAGTCTTTGTCGGGTTTAGTGACCTGAAACAGAGAGTCATGAGGTCCCAACTGGGGATTAACTTCTGAGGACGACTCCTCCTTCTTCCCAAGATTTGTTGTTAATCGAGCCTTATGGAGGAGCGATTTAAACAAGGATGGCCTGAACAGACCAGTAAAGGCCGGAGTATCCGGGAGAAGCCCCTTGTCTTCCGACAGTTCCGACCTCTGGGAGGTCCTCCCCTAGCGCTGAATCCGTCACGGACACTGCTTCTTCCTGGTTCGGTGAACAAGGCCGAATATGTGGGACCGGCTGCGGGGTAGCCATAGAAGGCGGTAGCAGAGAAAGGCCCAAAGAGGCCTGTTGCCCACTTGCTGCTAGGAGGGATGCGAAGGCCGACAACAGGAAGGCCTGAAAATCAAACTGGCCACTGAGAATGAAACCCCCGGCGGCGCGGAGCCCCGCTGCCATGGGGGTGAACGTGGCCTCAGGTGTACGGTGATGTGCCATCGGGGTTGATGCTATGCCTGCCGATGAGACATCTGGTAGAGATTGAGACATGCCCTTGGATCAGCCCAAATGGCCCTCTGCTGCCTCTGGTTCTGGAAATGGAGCTGAAGAAGGCGGAGCAGTCACAGAAGTATCACCTGGCGTTGAAGGGCCGGGAACCTGAGCGGATCTCTTCAACGGGGGCTCTCTCATGTCTAAAGTGGCCTGGACCGCCAATGTGGCCTTGTTATACTGCTTCTCCAGCGCCTTATGGCGTCGGAGAGCATCCTTATCCGGGGCCGCCACGGGCCTGGCTTGCAAGGACTTGCAGCTGGATGATGCAGACTGCTTGCTTGCTGAACGTCTGACCAACTTGGTAGTCCTGGGGGGGCTGGCCTCTGTCTCCAAATCGGAGGATAATGAGGTATCCGCCATTCTGGACAAGTGCAGTGCACTCCCCAAGCCTCAGGGAATGAGTGGGGGAACAGAAGGGAAATCGGTTAGGAACAAGCCTAGATCAAATATCTTGGTCCACTCTGTAACAACAGAAGGATAAGGGCTCCAAAGGGAGGGCCTCCCAGTGTCCCCTGCACTTAAAACTGACGTGATGAGGCAGTCCAGATACAACTTCGCCCGATGCCGCCCCTCACTGGCGAAAACGGCGGGAAAAATATGAATCCAAAATGGCGGTCACACCAAAGCCGAAAACAAAATGGCGCCCGCAATCCCTGCCGCCTGATATAAACTGCCGAGGGGGCGAAGTTATACTCTTAAGAGCTTGCACGAGCCTGTGCAGAGGCTCCGGAGCTGCCACTAAGATGGAGAGCTTCCAAATGGTGTGAGGGAGCAGGCTAGCTCACCAGCTGCCCCCTCGCGACACTGGCGGCTATGCGGCCCATGTGGCTCCTCCCCGAAGGGCCAGACACTGCTCACTGCGCTCCGATCTTATAAGGGAAGCGTGGGCGGCCTGGAGCCCCAGGACCGCAACACATGCCTCAGCAGCGGGCAGAAACAACAACTCTCCACCCAAACAGAAAAACAACTCAAAAAGAAAGCAAATGGCTATTAGCAAAAGCCTAAAACAGCGCACGAAGGAAATCCTCAGTCCTGTCAGCGACTGAGTGAAAAAAGACTGAAGGACCATGGGTAATGGAGGCGTGATCTCAGCACGAAGGAGAAAGTTGAAGAATTTTTTCACTCAGTGGCTGTCAGGACAAGAGGATCAAATCCCACCTATGGATTGTGGGAGCAGCGCACTGGAAAATAGCACTTTTCTTTTCTTTTACTCTTTTTATAATATATTATTGTTCAACTGGATTAAGGCACACAAGAGCCTGAAGATTTTTTCCCTTCTCCTTTTTTCCCCCTATTGACTGGAGATTGATATTTAATTCTGACCTTATTGTTTCTTTTGATGTTGTTGTTTTTGTTTCTTTTTGAACTTCTTACCCAATTGGATTAGGGCATACAAGAGCCTGAAAATTCTTTTTTTTTCTTGGTTTTCTTCTTCCTTTTTTTCCCTTGCCTTCTTTCTTTTCTTTTTCTTTTTTTGCCTATGGTTATTAGGGATAATACTTGCTATCCATAAAAATGGATTAGGGTTGAGAAGAATCTGAAGATTTTTTTTATTTTATTTTACTGCCTTGATTTGGATTATCTATAGATATGAGTAAAAAAGCAGCAGCTGTTATCTCTGCTGGATCGACCCCTTCTTCATCACCAGCGGGAGGACAATGATCAATACAGGTAATGTTGCAGCAGGAAAAATATAAGGAACGTGAAAAAGACAAGGATACAATGCAGATGATTCTACAAGGAATACAAGATATAAAACTAAAAATAGAGAAAACTGAACAAAGAACAGGGGAAACAGATGGAAAAGTGGAGAATATACAACAGATGTGAAGAAATATGAGGACAGACTTGGAAAAATTGAAGAAAAGGAGGAACAAAGAGATAAAAAAAATTAGAGATATGGATAGCAGATTAGAAGAGGTTGAGAGTGACAAAAGCAGATTAGGTTGGGAGATGGCTAAATCAGAATTCTACCTAAGATTTCAAAATGTGGAAGAAGAAAAAGGAGAAAATTTGGCACAAAAAATGACAGAAATCTTGTCAGAAGTGTTAGAAATTATTAAAGAAAAATGTTTGATGGTATTGATGAGACGTATCGAGTATATACTAGATATGCAATGCGAAATAAATTACCAAGAGAAGTCCATATAAGATTTGCCAAGAAATCAATTAAAACTCAAGTATTGCAGATTACAAAAGAGAAAACACTGCAGTACAAGGGCAAGGAAATTGTGGTTCTGAAGCAAATACCGAGAAGAGTGAGAGAGATGAGAAGAGAATATCTATTTTTAACTAAAATACTGCTCCAGAAAGAAGTGAATTATAGATGGTTGATACCAGAAGGTTTGGTGTTTACATGGCAATTGCAAAGATTTAAAATAGATTCAATCGATAAAGCTAAAGCATTTTATGCAGAATACTTAAAAGAAAAGGACACTGAACCTAGAAGGGAAGAGCCACTACTTCAACTGCAAGAGGAGGACCTAATGGTGATTGAAAAGGCAGAGGGTACACTTAAGGGTGCGGTAGGAGGTATTGTAGAATATAAAGAAAAACATAAACTGAGATCCACTAGAGCCACAAAGCCTTTATACAAAGTATAAATATGGAAGAAAAAAATTGATTACAATGAATATAAATGGACTTAATAATCATTGCATATAATAATACTCAGTGATATATATCTTCATTAATTGGCTAGTAATTAAGATAAAACCTACTTATAAGAAATAATATTATATGTATGGCAAGTTAAAAGTTTGTGTATCTGTATATGCATCACGGAACCGAAAATGTTTTTTATTGTATTGCCAATTTGTATAAATAAAAATTATTAAAAATAAAAAAAAAAAGAGAATATAAATGGACTTAACATAGCAACAAAAAGAAGAAAAGTATTTCATAAATTGGAGAAATTAAAATTGGACATAGGACTTCCGGTTGATGATTCGTGGTGAAATGGCGTGGTAAGAGCAATCGCTCCTTCCCATTGCCACTTATCGCCGTGTTTTGGGGACTCTTCAAGGCGTGGAAGCTTGGAGGGCTTCGCAGACTTTAGCGAGGCATCGGTAGGCTGAGTGGTGAGTTGCGATTCCACTCAGCTGGACCGATTTTCGCTGTCAAACCAGCGCGGCGCGTCTGCCTCTCAATGGCGGACTCGAAGCCACGATAATCAACAAGACGGGAAGCAAGAAAATCCGGTGTAAGAGGTGTCAAAGAGGGCTCATATTCACGATTTTCCTGATACGTGTGGATTTTGTCTCAACCGGCTGGCTGGAGCAGATTGAAAGGAGCCACTAGTGATCTAGCGGCGATTAAGAGAGGCGGAGGAGTTCTCAATTGAGGGGACTGCACAGAAGCCAGCGAGAGAGAGTGGAACAGAAAACTTTTAAAAGCGGAGCTTCGGCGCTAATTTAAAAAGCGAACAGAACTTGCCCATCAGATGGAACGAGAGGATTCTGAGGTTCTTGCTTGTGGATTTGGAGATTGAGTGAGGAAAGTTGCGAGGTATAGGAACCGGAAGTGCAGCCATCTTAAAATCAACGAAAAGGACTACAAAGAGCTAGAGTGGCTGGAAGAACTACCAGGAGAAGATAAGTCACAGAAAAATGAACTAAAATACTTTGACAGTTTGACAGTTCAAGCACTGAGAAGATTTGACAGTTTAAAGCACTAAGAGACGGAGAGGAGAGAAAAGTGCTGGTATTGGATTTTTTGATTTCCCCATCGTTGTTTCCACAATTGAAAATACAGAAGGGACATTGAAGGGACTAAGAAGAGGTTAAGAATAATTAAGAAATTAACACTTTAATGCATATATTGTGATACTATTATTTACTTAGTCTTTTACTCTCTTTTACTCTCTCTACTCTTCGTATTTACTACTTTCTTTACTATCTGCTTATATAAATACTTATTTATCTTAAGGACACTTTAGGAATATATTTATATAACTGACTAAATTTAATATCTAATTCATATCTAATTCATTGTAATTATTTATATTTATATTTTAGGTATATATTTACTTATTAATTAATCACTTCATTTAATATAATACAATTATTGATTAAGGGATCTATTAATTGACTGAAAGTGATATATCAAGTGAAAGAAAAATTGATTAATTGATTATTTAATGAACAATTGATTGTCTAATTATTTTAAACTTTTAATTTTTAATTATTTATATATATATATCAATTAAGTGTGTTCATATAGTATATATAGATCAATTATCATAAATAAGAATTTATTCAATTGATATTAGAAGATAGCTAATTTAAGGATCATTGTTTTTACATTTGATTAATTATTAGTAGAACAACAGCTGAACTAAGTGATTGACATTGACATTGATATCTGATATATTGAATAGATAATAACTGATTAAAAGGTGAAGGTGTAGACATATATTGACTTGAGTATAGAAAGAGATCAACATTTGAATAGACTTAAAGGGATTTAGATAGAAGAGATTAAAAGATCTGACTGAAATACTGGATAGAAAGAGTAGGGAGTTATAATAGATAGGAAATAACTAGAGGCACATATGGGCCTAGTTGAATATAAGAAGATAACAATTAGTGGATGACTATCTGGAGAAACATAGAGAAGATACTCAAAGATCAGACAAGAATCCTGAAGGAGATGACAAGCATCTCTTCTACAGTGACCAAAACTGGAAAGAAAACAACTCAAAGTACATCCAACCCAACGATTACAATGTCATCCCCTGCTACAAAAAATTCAATGAAAGGTCTATCTAAGACTGACAAAGCAGCCATGATCCCCACCATGCAAGCAATACAGTCAACCCTAACGATGATACAAGAGACAATGTTGATGATGCAGGAAAAGATGTCCTGCAACCACCTAGAATTGAAAACTGACATTAAAACAATTGACCAAAAAATGAGCGAGATTCAGCAGTTGATACAAACAAATGAACAGAAAATAAATAAGAAGGAATCCAAAATCGAACAACAAGAAAAAAATCTGGACGCTGTAGATCAAAAGTTAATGGCACAAAATAGGGAGCTTGGGGATTCGATCATACAATTAGAGATGGATAGAGCCTCCTTTTACTTGCGCTTCCAAAACATCACTGAGGATAAAGAGGAGGACTTAGGTCAGGTCATGGCGAAATTGATAGCCGAGGTACTGCAACAAGACACAAATGAGATTATCAGAGAGTTGGATGAAGTGTACAGGGTGCAAACCAACTATGCCAGGCGAAATAAGCTGCCCAGGGAAGTGCATATAAGGTTCGCCCGAAAAAAGTTAAGGACATTTTCCACAATATGGTGAGGGATGAACCAGTAAGTTATATGGGGAAGGAGGTGATTGTGCTAAAGCAAGTCCCGAGAAGGGTGACAGAACTAAGAAGAGACTATAGGTTTCTAGCCACTCAATTAAATAAAAGGAACATACCCTTCAGGTTGACTCTGCCAGAAGGCATGTTAATAACATGGCAAGGGAAGAAATTTAAAATAGACTTCCTAGATCAAATGAGAGGATCAGAGGAAGATCAAGATCAAAGTAGCAAAGAAGAGCTAGAAGAGACCAGTACAGAAGAGGATCTCACCCAGCAAAGACGATCTAAAGAAAGTACCCCGGAAAAGAAAGAGACAGTAAAGAAGGAAAACAAATTAGTGAAGACACAAAGACCACAGAGAGTTACACGAGTGACTAAGATCTAAAACAACAAAAGGATACAAAGGATACAAATTGGAAATTGTTATCAATTAATGCAAATGAATTAAATGACTTTAAAAAGAGGAAAATATTTTTTACTAAATTAGTTAAGCATAAGGCGGATATTGTGTGCCTGCAAGAAAGCTTTAAAAAGCTTTAAAAAGAAGATAAAAAATTTCTGGAATTTAAAAAACTTGGAAATCTCTATACTTCCTTAGCAGAAAAGAAAAAGAGAAGGGTGGCCTTGTACAACAAAAAAGAAATTAAAGCAGAATTGAAATATACAGACTCAAAAGGTAGGATTCTAGTAGTAGAAATTAAGAGAGGCAATTCGTCAATATTAATAACAGCTATCTATGCCCCAAACAAAAATTTGAATGATTTTTACAATAAAATACGAGAAATATTAAGCAAAATGGAAAACGATAAAATATGTATAATTGGAGACTTCAGTGGAGTGGTGGACCAGAATATAGATCATAAAAGACCTAAGAGCCAAAAGAAAAAAAAGAAAGAACTTACCAAAATCCTTTTTCAACCTAGTGGATGAATTGAACTTAGTAGATATTTGGAGAACTTTGCACCCACATAAAAGAGAATATACCTTTTATTCTAATCCAAAAAAAACATGGTCCCGAATTGACATGATGTGGGCAAGTAGGAATATGGGAATAGATATTTTGCCAGCTGAGATTTCCCCCAATATTTGGGCAGATCATAACCCATTGGAGATTAAATGGAGAAATGAATACAAAAGGAAAAATGTAAGATGGAGATTAAATTTGAAATTTCTACAGGACAAATAGAATATTGAAAAAATAAAGCGAGAATTGAAAGTCTTTTTTGAAGAAAATGAAAAGGAATTGACTGATCATGGAATAATTTGGGATACAATGAAGGCTTATTTAAGAGGATTGGCAATAGCGTACAGTGCATATACAAAACAAAGAAAAAAGAGAGACGAAAATTGTTGAAAGAATTGGGGAAAGCAGAAAAAGAGGTACAGCAGAATCCAGATAATGAGATAGCGAAAGAAAATTGGATGACTATATGGCACAGGATAAATATAATGGACCAGGAGAAGTTGGCGTATAAAATTAAACGCAGTAAACAACATCATTTTGAAAATGCTAATAAGCCAGGCAGATGGTTATCTTATAGAATTAAAAAAGAAAAAGAAAAAGGAATTATCCACCAATTAGAAAATCAAGAAGACAATATCATAAACAATGAAGAAGAGAAACTGGAGATCATTCTTGATTATTACACTACCTTGTATGAAGAAGACATCACTAAAGAAAAAGTAGAACAATATCTACTGGAGAGTGAATTACCATTGATAGGGGAGGAAGAAAGACAGATACTAAACAAAGGAATTACAATAACAGAGCTAAAGACTGCAATATCTAAATTGAAGAAAAATAAATCACCGGGCCCGTACGGATTCCCAGGAGAATTATATTCAAATCTAGATTTGCAGGATATTCTTTTACCAAAATTGTTAGACATCTATAATGAGGCCCTGATAAAATTCAGAATTCCAGAATCATGGAGAGAGACGTACATTACCCTCCTTCCAAAAGAAGGAACAGATGTGAAATTAATTAAGAATTATAGACCAATCTCCCTCCTCAATACCAATTATAAAATCTATATGAGCATTTTGGCAGAAAGGCTAAAGGTAATTCTGAATAAGATAATTCACAGCGATCAAAATGGATTCTTGCCAGAGAGACAGATTCGAAATAAGACAAGGACAATTCTAGATGTGTTAGAATATTATGAGGAACACCCTAATAAAGAGATGGCCCTGGTTTTTCTAGACGCCCAAAAGGCATTTGACAATTTGAATTGGGAATTTATGAAGCATCAAATCAATAAAATGGGATTCGGACAAAATTTTGAAAACACAATAACCGCGATATATGAGAAGCAAAGGGCCAATATAATAGTGAATGGAGAATTAATGAAAACATTTCAAATTAAAAAAGGGGTGAGACAGGGATGCCCCTTATCACCACTCCTGTTCATTCTTCATTAGAGGTGCTGTTAAAAAGGATTAGAGAAAACGAGCAAATTAAAGGATTAAAAATTAGAAAGGAAATATATAAAATTCGAGCATTCACAGACGATGTGATTTTAATTATGGAGGAGCCTATAGAAACAGGCGCCCAAATCTTGGAGGAAATTAGTAAATATGGAGAGGTGGCAGGGCTTAAAATAAATAAATCTAAAACGAAAATGTTGACTAAAAATATGACAAAAGACCAAAAGAAATTATTGGAGGAGTCAATGGGGTTACAAATTGCAAAGGAAGTAAAATATTTAGGAGTATGGATCTTAATAAAATGCTTGGCTATCAAAGAAGATAATTATGTACCCTTGGTTAAAAACATTAAACAAGATCTAGAAAAATGGGAGAAGCTCCAGATTTTCTTTTCGGGGAGGATTGCAGCAATTAAATGAGTATCTTACCAAAGCTGTTATACTTATTCCAAACTGCACCAGTCAAATTAGATAGAAAATTTTTTCGGGAATTAAATTCGATTATTAGGAAATTCATATGGGGAGGGAAGAAACCCAGGATCGCAATTAGGAATTTACAAGATAAAAAAGACAGAGGGGGTTTAGGATTACCAATCTGGGAAATTTATCAAAAAGCAGCAAACCTGGTGTGGATAAAATGGGCAAAATTGAGAAATAAAAGAATTTTGATATTAGAGGGACATGACCTCTAGAAGGGATGGCATGCTTACCTCTGGGAAACAGGAAAGGGAACAAGATCACACTTCCATGACTTCCGGGTGGTGAGCTGCAGCGATATGGCGTTGGGTGAGTAATAGCTACTCCTCAACGCCCCTTGTCATCGTGTTTTGGGGATCCCCTCGGGGGCGCGGGAGTTGGAGAATCCCGTGGACAATAGGAAGAGCCGGGGGAGTGAGAAAGCGGAGCGCTAACGCTTCTCACAAGACCGGGCAACCCTGTCAAGCCAGCACAGTGAGTCAGCAATCTGATGGCAGACCTGAAGCTGCGGTAGCCGACAACCAAGACGGGAAGCAAGGAAGATCGGAGGTTGCAGTGTTAGAATTGGAAAGTGCCACTCATGCCTAGCCGAAATTGATCATCAAACAAAGGGGTCGGCAGAATTGGATGAGAAGTGCTCGGAGAGAGAAAGAGCGGCGACAGAGATTGGAGATCAGATAAAAAGGCTAGAGAGCCTGACAAGCCGACGAGGAGAACGAAGGAGAACGAAGGATTGAGGACGCTAGTTTGACTGTGCAAAAAAAGAGGTTTGGCAGGCGTAGTGAGCAAGAAGAAGAAGAATCCAGGAAAAACTTTTGCTTTTTTTACCTACAGCAGTGGAGGGCGAAGCAAGTAGGAGATCTGACTTCTACCGGACTGATTTGGAAAGCAGGAAGTGCGGCCATTGCAGAGATCTGACAGAGCAATAACTGAAGAGACTGATACTGAGACAATCTAGCAGAGAGACCTACCATATAGACTGGACTTTAATAAATCAATTTGGGACAGAGAAAGACTTGGAGGAGATTGGAGGAGGAACTGTTAAAAACTCCATCTGATAAAATATTATACTACATTTTAAAAGGATTTCTGGAGTACATTTCAAAAGGCATTCAAGGGGAAGACCTCCAGATCTCCACTGAAAATTTAAGATATATATATATATTCTCTTCCCACTTTTTTTTACCTCTGTCTTTCCCTATGAAATCCCCCTCTTTAATATTTTGAAGTTTTTTTCTTTTTTCTTTTCTTTACATACTGTCATGATAATACTACTATTAAGAGCTGACAACTTTTATATTAATTAATTGCTGATTTTTTCATACATTTAGTATACATAGTATATATTAGCATATAGTAGGTTAGAATTAATATACAAATTAGTCATATACTGCATTAAATTTACTTGTATTATATTATCTATTTATGTTAACTTATCTACTCACAGCTATACATAGATTTTGAATTTAAAAATTAACTTTAAGAATTAGGTCTGATTTAGAAATTTTATATATAAATTATAACTGTATTTTGTATTGTTACTTTTTCTTTTTTTCTCCTTCTTTCCCTCTTTTAAGAATATAGAGATTTAAGCTATTAAGAAAATTTTAGTTAATTACGGTAAGATAGAAAGACTTGATTTAATTTTTCTTTCTTTTTCTAAGTAGAATTAGTTTTTATCAATGAATTAATTATTAACTGGCAAATTAATTATTAACTGGCCAATTAATTAATCAACTATAAGCTATATATTATTTTCTATTATTAAGATAACGAATCAAGTGATATTTACCTAAGATATTGATTGAAAGTGATATAGATTGTTAAACAGATTTGATTACTGAATAGATTTGGATTGATAATTAGAGGTTATTTTAAGTATATTTTAAGATCTAGAAAAGACATTGTAATATAAATCCATAGATAATATTAGAAGAAAGAGGTGTTACCTAGTGAACGTTAGTCTGGAAAAATATTGAGAGAATAATTAGGGAGCAAAAAATAATCTTGAAAGAAATGACAAGCATGTCATCTACAATTGTGAAAACAGGAAAAAAGACCCCCTCAAATCCCACCATAACTATGACCTCCCCAGCAATGCAAAAATCAATGGAAGGACTATCAAAATCTGAAAAATCTATAGCAACTCCAACGCTGTTTACTATGCAATCAACGTTGACGTTAATTCAAGAGACCATAATGGCTATGCAGGAAAAAATGTCAAGTAATCACACCGAATTAAAAACAGATATCCATGCATTAGATCAAAAAATGAATGAGATACAAGTTTCAATATTCAACAACGAAAAAAGGATCCAGAAGGCGGAGTTAAAAATAGAACAAAATGAAAAGAAAATAGATACGGTGGACCAAACATTGACAATGCAAAATAAGAATTTAGAAGACTCGTTAATCCAACTGGAAATGGATAGGGCGTCATTCTATCTCCGTTTCCAGAATGTTGTAGAGGAAAAAGAGGAAAAGCTGGGAGAAAAGATGGCAGAACTGATTGCAGAGGTGCTCCAACAGGACAAACAAGAGATTATTAGAGAATTGGATGATGTTTATCGTGTCCAAACAAATTATGCAAGAAGAAATAGACTTCCTAGGGAAGTCCACGTCTGGTTCGCAAGAAAGAGAGTAAGAGACGTCGTATACAATATAGCAAGAGAAGAACCAATAACATATGGAGGAAAGGAAGTGATTATTCTAAAACAGGTGCCAAGGAGGGTGAGAGAGGCAAGAAAGGAATATAGATTTTTAGCGGTGCAATTGAATAAAAGAAATATACTATTTAAATGGCTTCTTCTGGAAGGGATGTTAATCACTTGGCAAGGGAGAAAAATAAAAATTGATAGTCTGAGCACAGCGCAAGATTTCCTCAATCAACTAAGGGGTGCAGAGGAAGAACAAAGTAGCAAGGAGGAGATAGAATCAACAAACCTAGAAGAGGAGACCCCACATTAACAGAACAACAAGGAAGGAATTACAGAAGAGAAAAAGACAGAAGAAGAGGAAGCTAAGGAGAAGAAATCAAGACCAGTAAGAGCCGTAAGAAACAAATAGAAACCAAGAACCGGGGGGAAAAAAAAAACAGGAATGAACGACCTGAGATTAATATCAGTAAATGTCAATGGTCTAAATGACAGGAAAAAAAGGAAATTAACACTTACAAAATTAGTAAAACAAAACGTGGATATAATTTGTTTACAAGAAGTTCACATAAAAAAGGATGAGGGTAATTGTCTAGAGTACAAAAAATTTGGTAAAACATTTACTTCGTTAGCAGAAAAAAAGAGGGGGATAGTAATCTATGTTAAAAAAAGGAATTGAAGCAAAATTAAAATATAAGGATACAAAGGGAAGAACCCTTATGATTGAAATTGTAAGAGGTAACTCTAAAATACTATTAGTGGACATCTATGTTCCTAACAAAAAACAGGGAGAATATTTTAAAAGACTCCATGAGCAATTGGGGAAAATGGAATATAACGAAATCTGCTTAATAGGTGACTTTAATGGAATTGTGGACCCAGATAAAGATTATAAAAGTAATAAAATAAATAAAAATAAAAGGGCAAAGTTACCAAGAGCTTTTTTTGATTTAGTTGATGAATTGAATCTAATTGATATATGGCGAATTTTACACCCAAATGACAGACAGTACACATTTTACTCCAACCCACAAAAATCTTGGTCAAGAATTGATATGGCATGGGTCACCAGGAAACTTGGAGTAGAAACGGCATCAGTAGAGATCAGTCCAAATATTTGGGCGGATCATAACCCCCTAGAGATAAAATGGAAGAATATAAAAAGAAGGAAACACCAGAGATGGAGATTTAATATGAAACTATTGAATGACAAGGAGTGTATTGACAAACTGAACGAAGAAGTAAGGTTCTTCTTTAAGAAAAATGGTAATCAAGGAACATCTCCTGAAATTGTATGGGATGCGATGAAAGCTTATTTAAGAGGGGTTGTGATATCGTATAGCGCATATAAAAATAAAGAAAAAAGAAAATCCTTGGAAGAGCTTTTAAAACATTTAGAAGCGGAAATAAAACTCCAAAAAAAACCCGGAGATAAAGCTACAAAGGAAAATTGGCTGATATGGAGGCATAAATTAAATATTTTAGAACAAGAAGAATTAGCACAAAAAATAAAAAGAACAAAACAATATTATTTTGAGAATGCCAACAAGACAGGCAGGTTGGCCTACAAATTAAAAAAGGAAAATGAAAAAGGGACGATTCAAACCTTAGAAGACTCAGAGGGTAACCTCCTAAACAAAGAAGAAGACAAATTAGAAAGAGCGAGGGAGTATTATGAAATCCTATACAAAGCAGAGGAGGTCCCAGAAGAAGAAGTAGAGCAATACCTGATAAATGCAGAGCTTCCACAAATAGCTGAGGAAGAGAGGGAAATGCTTAACAGGGAAATAACAATTGAAGAACTTAAAACAGCCCTCTCAAAACTTAAAAACAATAAATCACCAGGTCCTGATGGATTCCCAGGGGAGATATATAAAAAACTTGAAGAAACACTACATCCAAAGTTACTTGAAATTTTTAATGAGGCACTGATGGGATCAAAAATTCCGGACTCGTGGAGGGAAGCGCATGTCACACTCTTGCCGAAAGAAGGTGCCGACCAAAAACAAATCCAGAATTATAGGCCAATTTCCCTTCGGAACACCGACTATAAACTATTTATGACTATAATGGTGGAAAGGACTAAAAAAATATTAAACGCTTGGATATATAAAGATCAAAATGGATTTCTCCCGGGGAGACAAATCAGAGACAATTTGAGGACTATATTAGATACATTAGAGTATTATGAAGAACACCCGGAAAAACAGATGGCCTTAGTATTTTTGGATGCCCAAAAGGCATTCGATAATTTAAATTGGAATTTCATGATTAAACAAATTAGAATAATGGGATTTGGAACAAATTATGAAAAAATGATTAAAACTATATATGACAATCAAAGGGCAAGCATCCTGGTAAATGGAGATAGGACAAGAATATTTCAGATCAGGAAGGGGGTAAGACAGGGATGCCCCCTATCTCCGCTACTATTTATTTTGACCTTAGAAGTCCTGTTACGAAAAATTAGGAAAAATGAGGAGATTAAAGGCCTAAAGATTAGGAAGCAGGTTTATAAAACACAAGCATTTGCGGATGATGTGGCCCTAATATTAGAAGATCCATTAGAATCTGGACCAAAAGTATTAGAGGAATTGGACAAATATGGAGTAGTGGCAGGCTTTAAATTGAATAAAACCAAAACCAAAATACTAACCAAGAATGTAACCAAGGCACAGAAACAGGAGATAGAAGGAATGCTGGGATTACAGGTTGTCAAGAAAATAAAATATTTTGGAATTTGGATAACCGCAAGGTGCTCATCCCTAAAAGACGATAATTATACCCCCCTAATTCAAAAAATAAAACAAGACTTGGATAGACGGAAGAAAATCAAATTGTCACTTATAGGTAAGATAGCCGCAATCAAAATGAACATTCTCCCCAAAATTTTATTCTTATACCAAAATATACCAGTGAATTTAGGTAAAAAAAATTTCTTAGAATTAAACAAAAACATTAGGAATTTTTATGGGAGGGCAAAAAGTCGAGGATTTCACTTACAGTGTTACAAGGGAAAAGGAATATGGGAGGATTTGGCCTCCCAGATTGGGAAACATATTATAAGGCCGCCAAGTTAGTATGGATAAGGGAGTGGGCCACTTTGGAAAATAAGAGAATTTTAGTGTTAGAAGGTCACGATTTACAGAAAGGGTGGCACTCATATTTATGGGACACAGATACAAAAAAAAAAAGAACTCATTTCTGTCGACATAAAATTAGAGACTCATTAATACAAACGTGGATTGAAATTAGACAGAGATATTATAATAAAGTTCCAAAATGGCTCTTTACAATGGAGGCCCTGATCCACCCAAACAGATGGGGAATGGAGAAAATATGTAGATATAATGACATTTTAGATGGAGGAGGAAATCTTAAATCAAATGAAGATCTGAGAGACCAAGATATAAATTTAGATTGGTGGACATATTTACAAATAAAATCAAGATATCAGAAAGATAAGGAAGAATATGGTTTAGAATTAGGATACAATGGATTGGATAAAATTTTGATGGGAAAGGAAAAAAAGTTCTAG
Organism: Masticophis lateralis; assembly: GCA_030761175.1. Classification (NCBI taxonomy): domain Eukaryota; kingdom Metazoa; phylum Chordata; class Lepidosauria; order Squamata; family Colubridae; genus Masticophis; species Masticophis lateralis. The sequence goes on along the minus strand of JAUDYJ010000007.1, from coordinate 22,718,069 downwards.
CTAAATTTTATAATTATTTATTAGATGAAGACAGAGCCGAGGCCATAGCTAAAAATCAACTGAGTGCTTGGGAAAAAAATATTGGCTATAATTTAAATTTTAATGAATGGGAAGAGGCATGGAATAAAAATTATAAGTTGACTAGAGCTGCATCATACAAGGAGAATCACTATAAAATGTTTCACAGGTGGTACCTAGCACCTGCTAGACTAGCGAAGATGTTCCCTAACATGTCCCCAAATTGCTGGAAATGTGGCCATGGTCAGGGCACCTTCTTTCACATGTGGTGGACGTGCCCTGAAGCGAAAAAATATTGGACCAGAATTGGGAGATGGTTACAAGAAATAACTAGAGAAGAAGTAGAGCTGATACCGGAATTATTTCTCCTGGGAATGGTGAAGAATAGACTTGGAAAGATAGACCCACTTAATGATACATATAACTACAGCTGCTAGGTTGGCCTATGCCCAATACTGGAAGGAGAAAACCTTGCCACCAGAAGAACTTATAATTAGGAAGGCAGAGATGAGTAAATTAACCCATGAAATAAATAATGATGAAAACTCGGATTACTATACTGTGTGGGAAAGGTGGTACGAATGGATGAACGAAAAAACTAAAACAGGAGCAAAAAGGTGTGTTAAATAAATAATAAATAATAAAAGTGACACCAGGTAATACTATGTACATATGTATAAACACTAAATATCCGATGTAAATAGAATTGAAAATTTTTTGTATTTATAAAAACGTAATAAAGTATTAATTAAAAAAAAGATCACACTTTCATAAACATAAAATAAGGGATACGCTCATGGCAACTTGGGGAAAATAAGGCGGAAACATTACACCCAAATTCCCAGATGGCTGTCCAATACAATGGGGAGGCAATAATATATCCAAATGTATTGGAACTGGGTAAAACAGCAAATTATAAAGAGATATTAGATGGAGCAGAAAATTTAAAAACAATGGAAGAATTGAAAGAGCAGGGCACTCATATAGATTGGTGGACTTACACACAAATTAAATCAAGATACAAAAAGGACAAAGAAGAATTCGGCATAGAATTAGGAACCAATGGGCTTGATAAAGTGTGGATGGGCACAGATAATAAAATCTTGGCCAAATTGTATAATTTTCTGGTAGACTATGATTTGATGGAGGAAGTAGTAAACGATCCAATGACAGCATGGGCTAAAAATCTCGGACAACCAATTAATCTAAGTGAATGGGATCAAATTTGGAACAATAATATCAAAATGACTAAGGCAACAACCTATAAGGAAAATCAATATAAAATGATTTATAGATGGCACTTAGCCCTGGCTAGGATTGCCAAAATTTATCCAAATACGATACCAAATTGCTGGAAATGTGGACATCAGCAAGGCACATATTATCATTGCTGGTGACCTGCCCACAAGCCAAAGAATTCTGGAGGAGGATATGCAAATGGGTGACAGAAATAACAGGAGACACCATGGAATTGGAACCAAAAATATTTCTCCTGGGAATCCTAAAAGAAGAAGTATCTTATTACACACATAATAACTGCAGCAAGAATCTCTTTTGCCCAATATTGGAAGGAGAAAAAGATTCCATCCGAAGAGCATGTAATTAGGAAAATACTCGAATGCACCGAGATGAATAAATTGACGTTAGAAATCAATGACAGAGAGGAAACTGAATATTACAGTTTTTGGGAAAGGTGGTGCGAGTGGTTAAAAAAAAGAAAAGTGAAGTGAAAATTCAGAGGTTAAATTTACATGGAAAAACTAGTATAATAGTATATAGATACGAGTTATTTCACCAGCAGTGGGAAAGAAAAGGTAATGAAGATGAAATTTGATGTAAATAAATGTATCATTAAAAATGAAGGTTTATAAAAGTATAAACCCTACAGGTGGTATGTTTAAAAACACAATAATAAATTTAATATCATGTAAATAATAATGCATTAATGTAAATATTATGAAAGTACACTTGTATATGTATAATAATATCATGAGACCGGAAATGACAGAAATGTATTATAATTTTTAATCAATAAAAATTTGAAATAAAAAAAAAATAAAAAAAATAAAATTGGACATAATTTGTTTACAAGAAGTGCATATTAAAAAGCAACAGGAACAACTTCTGATACAACCTAAATTAGGGAAATTATTTGCCTCTTTGCCACAATGTAAGAAAAGAGGAGTAACCACTACTATGTATATTAAAGATATAATACCAACAACAAAAATTTATACAAATGAAGAAGAAAGAATTTTGATGGTGGAAATAATAGATAACAACAGGAAAATACTGTTAATAGTGATATATGCTCCAAGTGACAATCAAGATGATTTTTACAGAAAATTACATATGAAATTAATTGAACTGGACTATGATAATATCTGAATAATGGGAAATTAATGGAATAGTGGATGGGAAAATGGACTACAATACACAAAAGATGACAGAACAAAGTAGGAGAATTCTACCAAAATCTTTCTTCAAGATGATAGAGGAATGCTGGTTCTCACCTATAAGGCCCTACATGATTTAGGTCCAGGATATTTACAGGACCTTCTGCCTGCTTCCCACCGTCCTGTTCGCTCACATAGGGCCGCTCTCCTCAGGGTTCCGACAGCGAGCCAATGTCATCTAGCGGTGCCCAGGGGTAGGGCGTTCTCTGTGGGTGCTCCCACCCTCTGGAATGAATTACCTACTGAGCTCCGGACGGCTCCTGATCTCCACTCCTTCTGTCGGGAGCTGAAGACTTGGCTGTTTAAGCAAATAGGCTGACTCTGATTCTGGGTTTATTATTTATCATTAATTAGTTATTTGATTTAAAGTGCAATTTTATTGTACATGTTTCTTAACTTGTGTTTGCCGCCCTGAGTCCTTTATTACATATATAAATACATGTAATAAATAAATAAATAAATAAATAAATAAATTTAAAAGATGTATGGAGAGAAAGAAATGCTAAAAATAGACAATATATGTTTTATTCTAATAGACACTTATCATGGTCTAGAAAATATGATATGGATGACAATGGAATTGACTTTGAACATAGAAGAAACTGACATAAAAGCTAATACTTGGGCAGCCAAAATTCAATGATGGTGAGATGGAAAGGACAAAGGAAAAGATCCAGATGGACTTTAAATACTATAGTACTAAAAGAAAAGGACTTTGTACAGAAAATGGAGAAAGAATTGGCTTTTTTAAAAAGAAAATAGAAAAGAGGATACATCAAAGCAAAATCAGTGAGATACTATGAAAGCTTATGCCAGAGGCCTGATAATTGACTATATAAGAAAAAGAAATATTAAGAAAAGACAAGCTTATAAAACATTAGAAGATGATTATAAGGAATATAAAAAAGAATTACAAAAATTCCCACAAAAAAAAGGATATTAAAATGAGAATGGATATAATTAAACATAAAATGGGATTAATAGAAAAAGAAGAGTTAGCACAAAAAATTAGAAGTGCTAGACAGAACTACTTTGAAGATGCTAATAAACCACGCAGGTGACCAGCATATAAATTGAAAAAAGAGAGAGAATCAAGGAAAATAACACAATTATTAAATGAACATGGACAAATGAGATTTGGGAATGATGAGAAGAAATATATTATACAAGATTATAAAAAAATATACAAAAAAGAAAATATAGAGGAAGAAAGTGTTAAACAATATTTACAGAAGGTGAATTTACCCCAGATTTCAAAAGATATTGAGATGATGTTAGAAGGAAATATAACAATGATGGAACTGACTGAAGCACTTAAAAAACAAAAGATTGGGAAGGCGCCAGGTCCGGATGGATTGCCTGTGGAGTATAAGACTCTTCAGGAAACAGAGTCTCCCATTACTAGAAGTTATGAAGTAATGTTAAAGAAGGAAATACCCAAAACATGATTAGAAGCATATATTACACTTATCCCAAAGGAGGATGCTGACCCACAACAAATCAAGAATGATAAGCCTATATCCCTATATCAGACTATAAAATCTTTGCTACAATAGTGGCAGAAAGATTTAAAAGATATTTAAATAACTTTATACACTCGGATCAAAATGGATTTTTACCAAAAAGACAGATCAGAGACAATTTGAGGATAATATTGGACACTTTGGAAGGCACACCCGGAAAGTGTGTGGAAGGCACACCCGGAAAGTGTGAGGCACACCCGGAAAAACAAATGGCTTTGATGTTTCTAGATGCACAGAAAGCCTTTGACAATGTGAATTGGTGATTTATGTTATTATAATTGGATCAGATAGGCTTTGAGAGAAAATTTACTCAAGCCATAGAAGCTATATACCACAAATAGCAAAAATAATGATAAATGGAGAATTGACAGAAGCTATTGAAATACAAAAAGGAACGAGACAAGGCTGCCCATTGTCACCACTGTTGTTTGTGTTAACATTGGAAGTACTAAACAGAAATATTAGAGAAGAAAAAGAAATAAAAGGAATGAAAATTCGAAATCAAGAATATAAGCTGCAAGCATTTGCGGATGACCTGGTGTTTATTCTGGAAGACCTAATTGAATCAATAAATAAATTGATAGACAAAATAGGAGAATTTGGTGAGGTGGCAGGTTTGAAAATAAATAAAGATAAAACAAAGATCCTGACAAAAAATATTTTAAAAAAACAAAAAGAAAAGCTGGTGGAAATATCAAGGATGCAGGTCACGAGCAAAGTTAAGTATTTAGGGATACATTTGACAGCAAGGTGTAGTACACTTAAGAAGAACAATTATAATAAGTTTAAAGAAGCAGATAAGGACAGACTTGGTAAAATGAGAGAACTTGCAATTATCATTGATAGGAAGGATATCAACTATCAAAATGAATATATTGCCTAGAATTTTACATTTATTCCGGACAATCCCAATTAGGTCGGGAAGAGTATTTTGAAGATCTAAACAAAATTGTGTTAAAATATATTTGGCAGGGTAAAAGGGCGAGGATAAAATTAAAATTGCTGCAAGATATTAGAGTAAGAGGAGGTTTCGGTTTGCCGGATTGGGAAATATACTATCAAACTAGTAATTTTATGTGGATTAAAGAATGGATAATGCTAAGAAATACTAGATTGTTGACCTTAGAAGGACATGACTTGCTGGTGGGCTGGCATGCCTTTTTGTGGTATTAGAGTATAAAAACACAGGGTTATTTTAGAAGACACATTATACAAGAGTCTTTGTTATTAAATTGGGAGAAGATCAGAAGATATCATTACTCAAAAATTCCAGTCTGGTTATCTACTATTGAAGCATTCTCGCATTCAATAACATTTAGAAAGGAACAAATTGTTAGATATTGTGAATTATTGAATGATAAGGGTGAACTTAAATCGAAGGAAGAACTAGAAGAACAAGAAATAAAAATGGATTGGTTTACATATATGCAAATACAGTTTAGATATGATAAAGATTCTAAGACAGAGGGATTTTATAGTAATTTGATGAATTTAGATAAAATCTTAACAGGTTCTGATGATTATGTACTTTAAAAATTGTATGGTTATTTATTAGAAGTAAAACTTGGAAGAACAACAAGTTAAAGAAACAATGATTGCCTGGGGGGAAAACTTTGGTTACAGGATTGATTTAGAGAAATGGCAAAAACTGTGGTCGCAAAATTATAAAATGACAACATCAACAGCATATAAGGAGAATCTGTATAAGATGTTTTACAGGTGGCATTTACCCCCAGTGAGAATAGCCAGAATGTTTTAAGAATAAATCGGAGAAATGTTGGAAGTGTCACCAGACTCCAGAATCATATTACCATATGTGATGGACATGTGTAGAAGCTAAAAGATATTGGACTAAGATATATACATGGTTGGAAAAAATAACAAAGAAACATATTGACTTTAAACCAGAGATATTTTTATTGGGGATCTTACCAGAAACATACAACAAAGAATTGCAATATTTAATTGTGAATGTTTTAACAGTGACTAGAATTGTATTTGCTAAAAATTGGAAAGGAGAGAAGTTACCTACTGTTGAAGAGGTTATTAAGAAAATTATGGAATGTGCTGAAATGAGTAAATTGACATTTGAAATTAGAGAACAAGAAGACAAACAATATTATATGATATGAGATTTATTTTATCAATGGCTAGATAATAAAACATGGAAATAAATTATGAAGTAAGGAACAAATGCAATAATATAATATATGAAAAGGGTTTTTTTAATGGAATGAAAATGCCATTGTTAAATGACAAATGAGAATAATAATATAAAGATATACAGTAGATTGATAAACATGAGAAATTAGATAATCTGTAAACTATGAATATGGGATTAAGCACAAAAGATTTGTAACCAATCGATACACTTTCTATAATTGTAATGGATGGTTTTGTTTTTTGTTTGGTTTTTGTTTAAAAATTTTAAAAAAATATTTATAAAAAAAAGGACTTCCTGTGGCGTCTCCGTCGTCGGCTGTCTCTTTAAGACAGCCAGCCTCCCGGCGCGTTAAGAGCCGTCGCACAGCAGGCAGGCGGCTCGTAAAACCCTCTCCTTAATTGAGGGAGAGGGAGAGCTTCTGGGGAAGAGGTTGAGCCATCTGAGTCACCCCAGGAATTTTTCCTTTGTCCTGGGGAAGGCTCAGAGTGATGGCTCCCTATTCATCCCCAGAGTATGCTCCGCGCCGAGAGGGATCTCCGCTAATTAGTTAATTAGCGGAGCCAGACGTCGTGAGCAACACCACGACTGAATTGACAACAGAAAAAAAAGCTGAATAAGAAAGAAGGCAAGTCTAATGCAAGTATGAATTTTTTTTTACTGACTTTTTTTGGAGGAGGGAAGAGAAAAGGGAAGGAGAGGATGAAGAGTGAAAGTGCTTTTAAGATGGCGACGGGCTCTGTTGGAAGAAAAATGAGAGCGGAAAGTGAAAGCAGTGTTTTGTGCTGAGAGATTTTAAAAGAAACATTTTTATATCGAGAAGAATTAAAGAAACAAAGGTTGCTTTAAATAGATTTTTTCTGTTTTCTCTTAATAGAAGTAAGAAGAACCTTTTTGGTCTTTTTTAAAAGTAAAGTAAAGTAAAGTAAAGCAAAGATGACTCCTAAATTTAAAGGAAGGGGGGGGCAGCTGAAGGACAAAGCTGAAATGATTCATCTGCATGGATTGGCAGACGGGGACTTAAAAGATTTCATAACAAGCTCTTTAGTGAGCATTGTGGATAAAATAAAAAATTCACAGAAGAATCTTGAGGAGTTGGTTTCTGGAAAGTATGACCAATTAAGTCAAACTATTACCAAAGTAATCTCAGATCTTTCAAATGTGGTGGTTGAAATGGGGGAGAAAGTGACTGAGATCAGCAGTAAATTTGACTCTCAGATACAGGAAATACAAGAAAAGTTTGTGGAAGCTGAGGTTCGAAATCAGAACATACAGAACGATATCATTATGCTTCAAATTAAAACTATGGAATCAGCAATTAGATTAAGAGGTATAAGAGAAGATAAGAGAGAAAACTTAAGATTAATTTGTGCAAAGGTTTTTGCTGAATTACTAAAGCTAGAAGATGAGATAATTCTTGGCTGTATAGAGAAAGCCTACAGAGTCAACTCACGTGTAGCTAAACAAAGGAATTTGCCTAGAGACGTTGTTGTTTACTTTACTGATAGAAGATTGAGAGATGATATTTTACAAAAGTCCTACTCTGCCAGAGTGCACGTAGAAGGTATACAAATTAATATTTTTAAAGAGTTACCACCGAAGGTCCTAAAGGACAGAAAAGAATTTGCTTTTTTGATTAAGGAATTGAAGAGAAGTAATATCCCATTCAGATGGGACTTACCAGTTGGTATAATTTTCAGATACCATGGTGTGAGATATTGTTTGAATACTATTGAAAAAGCGGAACATTTTTATAAAAATATCTTTAAGGGAGCCCCGGAATATGTTAAGAATAAGAAACAAGAAAGAGAGTCTACAAAAGGTCAACGGAAGAAAGAGATTCAAAGAATGTTAAAAGAAAAAGGAGTACAAGGCGGTTCTTCAGAGGATCCTATTATGGACCTTTCAGATGAAAAAACTGAACATCCCAGTGAATCTAGAGCAGGAGCACCGGACCTTGAACTGCTGGACCAAGATTTAAAAAATATTACAATCCGAGACGAACAGCAGCAGAGGTCCAACGCTCCTCAAGAAATGGCTGGTGATGTTAAACAACAGGAAATACAAGTTAATGAGGAAACTCGAGTGGAATATATTGTTGAGTGTCGTGAATTGCTTCAGCAGTTACAGCTGTTATCAGAAAGTATTGAAAGTTTTGGAAATAGGTTATAAAATTTTTAAAGTTTATACTGAGTTGGATTCATGGATTATAAAGAGTTCATCCTGAGTTGGAGACTCATAAAAATTTTATTATCCTGAATTGGATTTAATATCCTGAGTAAGTTTAACAGATTGCTGCAATAGTAGCAGCGATCTGTGATTACCCTATTATAGTTTTTTTTTTTTTTTTTTTTTTTGGAATTTATCATCTAGGAGAAAAGAATGGAAATCAAAACATCTTACAACCAGAAGGAACAAACAACAAAGGGTGACAGGATTTGAAAGAGCTTTAAAAGAACATCTGCGAATGCAGTTTCTAGAATTTTTTTTCTTTTGTTTTTCTCTCAAGGCTTGGAGGAGCTGCATTGGGTTTTTTCTTGGGGGAATAGAATAAGTTAGTTTGAATGACTCTACCTAGAGGAGTGAATATTTTCGTGGTTGGATATTATCTATATAAAGTCACACGGGGGGTTTATGTGGAATGCTTTATTTTGCTGATGGGGGCAGATAGAAGACGAAGCTTATTGGAATTGGACATATGTGGAGAAAGAATATTTAACTTCAATCAAGATGAAGAGAAGATTGAAATTTGGATTATGGAAATAGAAAAATTTCTTTTTGGATGTAATTGTATGATTATAATAATATATGCATAATTATATTATATTGCATGTTTTATGTTTTTCTTTTTTTCTTTTTCTTTTTTTTGCTTTTTAATTAAGGGGAGTAGTTGGGATCAAATTATTTGATATTATTTGATATGAATATGCAGGTTATATTATGTTTTATTAGATGGGGATTGAGTTTGGTATATGATTAGTAAAGTTAATATTAATGGTTTATAGAAAGGTATAAAAAAATTTTAAATTGGTTTAAATATCATAATGGTTATTATTTTTGGGTGTTTTTTTTTACTATAATATTGTTAATTTTAGATAAATATTAATATCTATGGGCTTTTTTTAAAATTCTTTTCTTTCTTTCTTTTCTCTTCCTCCAAAACTTTTTTTTAAATTTAGAATTTGAATACATAATAGTTTTTGCTTTTCTTCTTGTTATAAATTTTTGCTGTTTTTCTTCAAAAAATGTGTAGCGGAAGTCAGGGGAGGGATGGGGAGGGAAGGGGTGAGGGTGGGGGGAGGTTGGGGGGGTTGGGAAGGTGGGGGTGGGGGTGGGGGTGAAAAGGGAAAAAACTTTTGTATTGTAAAACTTTTTCAATAAAAAAAAAAAGGTTGGTGATATGGTTTACCTTTCCACCAAATACCTGCAAACTACCAAAAAGTCTAAAAAGCTTGGACCCAAGTATATGGGTCCTTTTCCGATAGTTCGGATTATTAACCCAGTCACAGTACAATTGGAGTTACCAAAAAATTTGTGGTGAATTCATCCGGTGTTTCATGTCAGTTTGCTGAAACTGGAGCATTCGTCCCCTTTACATCCAGACCAAGAACCTCCTCCTGTCCCCATACTAATTGAGGGGGAATAGCATTTTGAGGTCAAGGAAATCTTAGACTCTAGAAAGCATCGTGGTAAGGTGCAATATTTGGTGGCCTGGAAACATTTCCCATTATCTAAGGCTGAATGGGTAAATAAACAAGATGTTCGAGCTCCAAGGAAAGTTCAATTGTTTCACTCCAAATATCCTGATAAACCTTAATGTTTTTATGTCATGCTTTATTTCTGTGATTATCTGTTTTACGTCACTTTGTTGTAGGAATAATGTCTCTTCTGCAGGAAGGCCGAATGTCAGCCTCCGCTCTTTCATTGCTTACTTGCTCGGCTGCCATGAAACGAGGGGGAGGGGGGAGCTATTGGAATTGGGACGGAGGAAGTGAGCTGGAGGAGAAGAAAAAACTGCTGCAGCATTTTCTTTGAAGCTGATAATGTCTCAAGGTCAACAGTCATGGCATAGCAAGAGGATGACACTGCCAGACGTTTGCACCCACATGACCCATGGAGACCCTGTGGATTGGACGATTTACCCTGGACAATTGGGGGGGGGGTGTTGCTGTCTATATGTGATTTTCATGCCTTTGCTTTATACCTTGCTTTTCTTTGGTTGCATTCAGTTCTCGCTTAATAAAAGTACCTTTCTCAATGAAAATGGAGATGGGGTTTTTCTTTCTTGAGTGTTGAAAGGAGGCATGCCTGACACTTCTCATCGTTTCCACCACCCATCTCCTTCCACTTATGACTGTATGACTGTAATTTTGTTGCTTGTATCATTTGTACCCCATGACTATCATTAAGTGTTGTACCTTATGATTCTTGATGAACGTATCTTTTCTTTTATGTACACCGAGAGCATATGCACCAAGCATAATTCCTTGTGTGTCCAATCACACTTGGCCAATAAAATATTCTATTTTATCCTATTCTATCTTTATAATTGTACTTTTATCTTTATAGTCTTCTTTCTTTTTCCCCCTCCTATCCCCCTTTTCCATTTACTTTGGTGTCATCTGGGTGTGGCCAGCATCGATGGTACGGTGTGGATTCTGGAGCTCTGGGAAAACATTGATATCCCAGCTGATTTTGGGGATCCCCAGGGATCATAGCTGTCCTGTAGGGACAGCAAAGAACAGAGGCATAGGCTGTCACAGAGAGGGAAAGTGCAAATTCCCTGAAGTGTCGACATTAGCCAGTGGTGAGGGAAGGCAGCCATTGAAGCTGTTGAAAGCCGGGGTGGCCACAAACAAGAAGAAGAGTGAGGTGATCATCTGGGTGAGAAAGTGAAGTCTTGGAAACAAAGTTCCTTTAATTTTTTTTTCTCCTGAACTTTTAAAAGTATCTAAATTAAAGAGAATTGGCAAAGAGGAGAGTGAAGGGAGCAGAATAAAGCCATCTCCCCACTTCCAGAATAGCAGCAAAGAAGCAGAAGCCATTAATAAGGACTAATTAGTAAGAGCGGAAAAAGTAATTTAACAATTTAACAATTGGAAGCAGATTAGGAAAAGAGGCTTCTCTGGCTAACGAACTATATTTTGAAAATTTGAAGTTTTTGCAGCTGGGAGTTTAATGCTGAAAGAAAAACAAATTGATATTTTAAGACTAGTTTATGGGAATTGCAGTGCTATCTAGAGGTGACAGAAGAAATTAAAGAGAACAAAGAAGCAGATCAGAGTGAAATGACCTTGGACAGTGTTTTGGAAACTGGCAAGAAGATTTTGATAAGAAGTCGTCTTTGTAACAGAAGGGGAAAGATATAGGAAAAAAGTTGTCTCTCTTGGTTTTTTATTTTCCTTTCCCTTCACTTGATGGATCTACAAATTTTGGAAGATTTTGGAACAGTGATATTTTGGAATGCTATTTTTTCTTTTCTGTTTTTCCTTTTGTTCCCCCCACTCCAACCCCCCCTCCCTCTCTCTCTTTTGTAGATTCTTTCTGGATTTAAAGTTTTTATGATTTGCAGGGTTTTTGTTTTTTTCTATTTTTTAATTCTTTTTGGGAAATTATAAATATTTTTTCCACCTTTTTATTGCAGGCTGGATATTTTGAGCAAGTACTTGGGCTTTGAATTTTCACTTTTGTTTTGAGTTGGGATTTTTTTTCTCCCTTTGATCTCTCTTATATGGAGGATAGATTAAATCTATGTTGATTAGAGTAGCAAGAATCTGAAGAGTCTGAGTGGACAGTTTGAACTTGAAGAAATCAAATATTTGGATTATACATAGGGTAAGATTTGAAAAAACAAGATGAGTAAGATTTGAAAAAACAAGATGAAGAAAACAACACAACATTCATCATCACCATCAATATCTGCAGCATCTAGTACTACCAGGCAAAAGACAACAGAACCCACACCACAGCAAGAGAAAATAAACACGGAATTTTAAAAAATATGCTACAGACTATATATGAAGATCTTAAGACAAGATTAGATAAGGTAAATGGGAGAATGGAAAAAATGGAAGGAAACATGGAAAAAATTGAAGGAGAATTGAAAGAAGTTAAAGAGATGATAGAGAAAAATGAACGATTGCAACAAATGGAAGAAAAAGCAGAAGCAACAGAGAAAAGAGTTGAAGAGATTGACTATAATCTTACAATTACTGATAAAAATCAGGAAAAAAACGTAATTCTGGAAATGGGTAAAGCTGACTATTATTTAAGATTTCAAAATATTGAAGAAGAAAAGGGAGAAAATCTGGCAGAGAAAATTGCAGAGATACTAGCAGAAAAAATGGAAGAAAGTAAGGAAGGGATATTAAATGGGATTGATGAAATATATAGAGTGCACGCAAGATATATGATGAGAAACAATCTACCTAGAGAAATTCATGTTAGATTTACTAAGAAAACACTGAGAACAGAGATACTGCAATTGATGAGAAACACAACGATAAAACACAAAGGAAGAGAAGTGGTGGCACTGAAGCAAATTCCAAGAGGAGTGAGAGATCTGAGAAAAGAATATCATTTTCTCATGAAATTTTTCATAAAAAGAGGAATACATTTTAGATGGTTGATTCCAGAAGGAATATTGGTGAACTGGCAAGAGCAAAAGTACAGATTAGATTCAATAGAGAAAGCGGAGTTATTTCATAAACAACATGTAGATTTCCAAGAAGAGGAAACATTGAGAGATGAAAGTGGGGATGGACGACAGGAGGAGAAGAAAGAACAGCCAAGAGAGACAACAAGAGAACAAAAAGAGAGAGCATTGAGAGAAGGAGCAAGGGTGAAAGAAGTTAAAGAACAAAGGGAGTTAAGAATGACTAGATTGACAAAACAAGTAAATAAATAAGAAATGGAAGAAGAAATTAAAATAATACTTTTGAATATAAATGGACTGAATTCGGCAATAAAAAGAAGAAAATTATTTAATAAATTAGAGAAGCTAAAATTAGAAATTATATGCCTACAAGAAGTTCATATTAGAAAACAACATAAAGAACTTTTGGAGCAAAGAAAATTGGGGACATTGTATACAACATTGGCCTGTCAAAGTAAAAGAGGAGTAGTATTTTATATTAAAATGGACAATACAATCCAAACAAATATTTGAGGATGAGGAAAGAAGAGTACTAATAGTAGAAATTGTAATGAACTACAAAAAAGTATTACTGGTGGGTATATATACTCCAAATGAAAATCAAGAAGAATTTTATGCAAAACTACAGAAGAAAATACTAGAATATGAATATGAGGAAATTTGCATAATAGGAGATTTTAATGTGATTGTTGATAATGAACTAGACTATAAATCTACAAAAGTGAATAAAAATCCAAGAAAGACACTTCCGAAAACATTTCACACGATAGATGAATTAAGCTTGCAGGATGCTTGGAGAAAAATCTGAAGGAGAAACATTTTATTCAAACAGGCATATGTCATGGTCAAGAATAGACATGATGTGGATGTCAACAGATTTAATATCTAAGATAGATAAGACTGATATAGAAGCAAATATATCATAATCCAATAATGATGATATGGAAAGGACAAGGAAAAAGAATGAGATGGACATTAAATCAAAGTTTGCTAAATGAGACTTTATACAATATATAGATAAAGAATTGACTTTTTTCTTTAAGCAAAATAGAAAAGAAGATATAAAATCATTGCAAAATGTATAGGACGCTAGCAAAGCATATATAAGGGGTTTGGTAATGACCTAAACAGGAAAAAGAAACAGAATAGACAAGCTCAAAAGAAATTGGAGGAAGAATATAAGAAGTTAGAGAAAGAGTTGCAAAAAAATCCACAAGATAAAAAAAAATTAAAAACTTAATGGACTTGAAAAAACATAAATTGAACTTAATAGAAAATGAAGACCTGGGGCAAGAAAAATAAAATCATCAAAGCAAAGTTTTTTTGAAAATGCAAATAAACCAGGAAAATGGTTGGCATATAAGATGAAGAAGGGAAAAAAAGGAAATTTATAACTCAATTATTAGATCAAGAGGGAAAGATATACTATCGAAATGAGGAAAAGAAAAAAATAATTGAGGAATACTATAAGAAATTATATCAACAAGAGCAAATATCAGAAGCAAAGACAGAACAATATTTGGAAAAAGTAATGATCCCTAAAATACCAGAGCAATTTAAAAAAGCATCAGAAGAAAGAATATCAATGATGGAATTGATGAAGGGAATTAAAAAGCAGAAGAACAGAAAAACCCCAGGACCAGATGGACTACCAGCAGAATTATATAAGAAGTTGCAAGATGTAGTAAGCAATACACTGTTACAAGTATTTAATGATTTACTAATAGAAGCCAAGGTTCCATGGATGCAGGCATATATAACTCTTATACCAAAAGAAGAAACAAATAAAGAATTATAGACCAATTTCTTTATTAAATGCAGATTATAAAACTTTCGCATCAGTTATGGCAGAAAGATTGAAGAGGTTGTTAAATGAATGTATACATTTAGATCAAAATGGTTTTTTGCCTAAAAGACAAATTAGAGACAATATAAGAATTGTACTGGATACATTGGAATATTACGGGCCACATTCAGAGAAACAAATGGCATTCTTATTTTTAGATGTGCAGAAAGCATTTGATAATGTGAATCGGCAATTTATGACTCTGCAATTACAAAAGATGGATTTGGGGGATAGGTTCATTAATATGGTTAAGAGCATAGATAAAGACCAATTGGCAAAAGTAATAATAAATGGTAAAATGACAGAGAAAATAGATATAACAAAAGGAACCAGACAAGGATGTCCGCTATCTCCACTATTATTTATTTTGACCCTAGAAATCTTAAAAAGAAAAATAAGACAAGATAAAGAAATAAAAGGGATGAGAATTAAAAAAAGAAGAATATAAGCTACAAGCATTTGTGGATGGTTTAGTATTCATTATGGAAAAACCAATAGAAACCAATATTCCTCTATTTGCTAATTGAGCAAATAGAGGAATAAGGAGAAGTAGCGGGATTATAGTTAAAAATATGAAAGAAAAACAAATAAAGCAACTAACGGAGAAGTTAGATATTCAAATAGTGAAGAAAGTGAAATATTTGGGCATTCAATTAACTCCAAGATATATTAGAGTGAAGGAAGATAATCATTATAAATTGAGAAATCAATTTAGATGAGAAATCAAATTGAAACAGATTTGGAAAAATGGAAAAATTTACAAATATCTTTAATGGGAAGAATAGCGTTAATCAAAATGAATATATTGCTAAGACTGTTGTTTTTTTTTCCCAAACAATTCCAATAAAGTTGGAGAAAAAATATTTTGAAAGTCTGAATAAAATGATGTGGAAATATATATGGCAAGGGGAAAAAAACAAGAATTTATCTTAAATTGCTTCAAGATTCTAGAACTAGAGGAGGATTTGGTCTACCAAATTGGGAATTTTATCACCAAGTGGCGATGTTAACTTGGATTAAAGAATGTATTTTATTGAGGAATACAAGACTATTGAGTTTGGAAGGACATGATTTACACCTAGGTTGGCATGCTTTCTTATGGTATGGAAAAAATAAATACATGGATACTTCCAGAGACATTGTATAAGGAATGGTTTGTTAGCAGTATGGGAGAGAGTAAAAGAAAAAACACTATATGAAATACCAATGTGGCTTTCAACAATAGAAGTGTTGACTTCTATTGATCCAAATATGATTAACATGGACAAGATTGTAAGATACAAGGACATTTTAACGGAGAAGTGAAACTAAAACAGAAACAAGATTTAGAAAAAAAGGGATTGAGACTGGTATACATGGCTGCAGATACAATCAAGATTTGATACAGATTTGAAACAATAAGGTTTTAATCTGGGGGAATCAGAGCTGGATCAGATAATGACTGGGAAGGATGAAAAAATGATTAAAAGATTGTACAAATATTTGTTGCAAATTAGATTGGAAGATGAAGAAGTAAAAGAGACAATGATAACATGGGTGAAAAACTTTGGTTATGCAATAGAATTAGAGAAATGGCAACAATTATGGGAAAGGAATTACAAACTGACAATGGCAACTGCATATAAAGAAAATCTATATAAAATGTTTTACAGATGGCATATGCCACCAGAAAGAATGGCAGAAATGTTTAATGTTAATCAGCCAAGTGTTGGAAATGTTCGCATTTGCCGGGATCATATTATCATATGTGGTGGTCATGCGTAGAAGCAAAAAATTATTGATCTAGAATACAGACATGGTTGGAGGAAATGTTACACAAATCTATAAAATTAAAACCAGAGGATTTTTTATTGAGTAGTCTCCCAGAAAGATATACTAAAGAAGATGTGTACTTAATTATACATATAATAACCCCAGCAAGAATTGTATTTGCGCAAAATTGGAAGACAGAAAAAAATCCCGTCAGAAAGTAAAGTAATAAAAAAGATTTTAGACTGTGCGGAAATGAATAAATTAACTTTAAGAATAAAAGATAAATAGAAATTGGTGTATTTCAAGACATGGGGAAGATTTTATGTATGGTTAGAAAAGAAATATGAATAAAAGATGATAAATGATTTAGCTAATAGAAAGTTAAATGAGGGGAGGAAAAAAATAGAAATCCTGAAAACATTTTCTCCCGGCACAGTTCAAATGGGTGGATGCTAAACATATCCAGGTGCCTAAATTCTTCCAGACTTTCCATAGAAAATACCCTGACAAACCCTGAAGGGATCTCTGGTTTTGGTGTGATGTATTGTACATTTTAATTGTATAAATTTGTAAGGCTAATGCCTCTACTATGGGGAGCCAAATGTCAGCCATCCTGTTGCTCGTTGCCATAGAATAGCAGGGAGGGGCAGCTTTGCAACTATGGTTATCTTCAAGACCAAGTCAGTTGGCTCTGATACGCAGTGGCCTCTGGTTGCCTAGTTACAAGGGGGCTGGGTTATATACTGTATTTCAAAGTGCTGTGTTCCTGCTCTGTGCCTCACAGCTTGCTTGAAACTGTATGTTTTCAATTTGTTCCTAATAAAAGTACTTTTCTCTAAATCTATGGAGTCAAGGATTTTCCTTTCCTAGGAAATGAACTGTCAGATCCCTAAAAGTGATACTGCCATTCAATTGGGAGGAGCGGGGGGTGGGGCTGGATTTGATTTATTAGCATTGCCTGTGTCAACAGATATTTTACAACCTATATCCTGGTGCCAAAGCACCCTGACATCTTCTTACCTTTGGGGAATGTTTATGTTGGCCATGTGGGTTGTTTCACTTTAAAGGATAACGTAGGATAGCAATGAGAATGCATGCTTATCCAGTTCTCAAAGCATATTGCTTTGAATCCATTGCTGTAACTTCTGCTTAATAAACGGTTCCTTTTGAAATACTTGGTTTCAAGATTCTTCACTTTCTTAAGTTAGAGGGTGAGAACAAAGGCAGCCCTGAAATCAAACAAGCTCTGCTTTAATAGTGATTTTGGATATTTTGAATGCATTTAAATATCCTGAAAGACAACTAGTAATAAAACTTTTTGTTAATCTGATCGATTAGTAAAAGACCGCCTTGCAATATATTTTCAGAAATGCATATATGAAGGAGAGTCTTATGTTCACTCCAGCTGCAATTAGCATCCAAACTTATTTGAACAAATATGATGCATGCATAAAAAAGAGAATATATTCACATCAAGATTCATTTATCACTTATTATGGCTATGCAATCTATCTGGATCAAAGCCTTCTACTTTCCAAATTTCTGGCCACGTTAGATTTGATCACATAAACCATGGAAACATAAACCATGCTCATAGAAAGAACCATAGAGACAGCTATTACACAACAGGTTTTCTAAATCATAAGAATATAATACCTGCTTATTCTGGAGCTCACTAATAATCCAAGATTTAGTCGCCATCTTTGACAATGAGAATGCTATAAGAGCAAGAATCTACAAGAATGGCATATCAAACCTACTCTTCAACCTCTCTCATACACCCACACACTCACAGATGTTACATATATCATGTTCCTCTGTGTATGTATTTCACATAACTTCTACCTGTTGGGAGGGAGCAAAATTTTACAGTTTTGTTTTTGGTAGGTTGTGCTATCGTTTCTTTTTGCATGGAGACTGATGCAAAGAGTTAAGCAGCTCTGCCTTCTCTCTGCTGCCTGTTACTTCCTTGCTGTCTTCTCTCTTTAATGGACCTACTGTTTCCTTGATTTTTTTCTTGCTATTTATCTGTTGGAAGAAACTTTTTTTTTATTATCTTTGACTTATGCTGCAAGTCTTTGCTCATTCCGAGCCTAATTGGTTAGCTCTGTAGCCAATCTCCTTAAGAGGGAGCTAGAAATAAGGTTTGTTTCTCTTTGCTGTTCTTGCTCTCTGATATCTCTGTATGCTACTGTTTGCAAATCTAGAAGAACTGTTTATTGTGAATGACTACAACAATTGGTAAGAAGACTTCATTACTTGATTATCCCTGGACTGTCGTTTTGCTATCTCCTGCTTTATATGTGTATGACCTGGACTGTTTATTAGACTGTGCCTTACTATTTCCTGAAAGTAAACACAACTCAGCATATCTCTGTGTTGACTGTGTTTATTCGTATCTACTCTCAATCACTTTCATGTGTACACCCTTGTTATTCAAGGGTTACTCTGCAAATTCCTTAACAAACCTCTTACAAATAAATTGGTTCCTTTTAAAAGAACTATAATAATAACTTTATTGTTATTGTACCTGTATACACAGTATACCCATACAACATAATTCACTTAACACCCAAAGACCAGGTCCAACACACATAATCCCCAAACACACCCTCACCCACCACGAATTCCCCACCCAAACATCCACACAACAGACCAAGTAATGCTGTCCAACAGCTCACTGGGGGTGGCCCTTTAGTTCATTGTTGAGTGCAATTATAGCTCTGGGATAAAAACTATACAGAAAACATGTGGTCCGAGTTTTAATTGTTCTGAATTATCCTACTTGAGGAATCATTTTCAATAAACAAATTGTAATTTGATCCAGCTTTCACTAGTTTGTCAGTTAAGATCAGTGGTGAAATGTAAAATTTGTTATTATCAGTTCTGTGGCCATGGCTTGGTGGGGTGGCAATGTGCCTGGGAATAGCCAACTTTTTTTAAAAAACTTTTTAAAGCTTTTTTTCTACAATCTTTTTGGCTGAAGAGGTTGTTTAAAAATGCTTTTAAAAGCCTCTGATGATCAGGCAACTCAGCTGGGATCAGCAGAGGTTTTTAAAAGCATTTTTTTCTACAACCTCTTCAGCCGAAGAGGTTGTAGAAAAAATGCTTTTAAAAGCCTCTGATGATCCCAGCTGTGCCACACAATCATCAAAGGCTTTTTTTTTTACTTTTAAAAGCATTTTTTCGGCCGAAGAGGTTGTAGAAAAAATGCTTTTAAAAGTTTTTTTTTAAAAAGCCTCTAATGATCACGCAGTTCAGCTGGGCATGGGGGTGGCACAGAGATTTTTGCTACCGGTTCTCTGAACCACCCGCACCCATCGCTACCGGATCGGGTGATCCAGTCCAAACCGGGAGCATTTCACCCGATTAAGATAATATCAGACTTTAGTTATCTACACTCTAATACACTCTAATAATTATAAAAGAGATGATTATAGTACATTCTATCAGCAATACATCCATGGAGGATGACTAAGAAATGGCAGCTTGCGTAGCACAAAGCTGCTAGAGTTTTAAGTGCAGTAGCTACTTACACATGCTAGGAGTACGAGTTATCCTACCTAACTGAAGTTGTTGATAGACAGTCAATGTATATCTCTGAGAAACATAGTTCAGCAGACCTGGACCTTTGTCTTAGCGAAAACTCTAAGTTACTCACTGTTATCATCTGAATTTTTGTAGCCTAGAACTTGGAGGCCCAATGTCAACATCTCTCAGACTGTAGAGCTTTACACAACAATTAAACAACAACTATTCACAGAGGAATATAGGATTTAATCTGGTTATGAAAATTTAATAAAAATGGCAGGAATGTTAACTAATCAATGCTGCAAATCATTTTAAAGAATTTGTGGACTTTACAGCATTGCTGCTCAATGTGCAATAATGATCCATCTGATTATTAGCTTTACAATTTTTAAAGAATTATTTTATTAGTCACTACATCTTGTACAAGTACTCAAAATGTAATATCCAATGTAAATTTAATATTTTTCTTCTATCCATAATCCCACCGTTGCATATCAATTGTTCTGTTTGAAATTTTTTATCCATTTATCCAGCTATATGATGAATATAGCCTGACCTGTTCCGTTACTGAGTTGTAATTAACTGGCCGTTGTGCATGAACCTCAGCAAATATTCTTATTTTTGCATTATACTTTTTTTCAAAATTTAGTCAAATCTCTATGTGTTCTATCTTGTTTCTGTAATTGCCTTATTTTCTGATATTGAAACCGGTAAGGTGATTCTGATATTTCTTGGGAAAAAACCCACATGTGATCTTATTAATAATTAAGTCTTGCAGTCATTACAAGTTATTATCTTTCCAAATGTCTTTGTACATTCACCTTCATGGAAAAAATATTAAATCGAACTTATTTAGTAGGCTATAGTATGGCATGGTCTAGATCTAACCCACTATTTTTACATATTTTGCTAAAAATACGGTTGAGCTCAAAATATGGTTTTATTTGTAGCCATAAATGATCTGTACTATAATGGGATATGCATTTCTAATATCATGGTTTGGTTAAAAGAAAAATTAAAAATAAGGAAAATGCATAACTCTTTAACAAAATAATCTGGATTGATAACTGTTAAGAGCCCCTTAATAAAATGGGAGAAAAAACTAAAAAGTTAGGAAATAGATTCTATCTATGATTGGATAAAATGTTACTAGGATGAAATACTATTCGGTATCATTCTGCTCTATTTTAATCTTCCATCTGTCTTTTCCTCTAAAATAAATATGCCTTATTTTATATAATAATGAATTTTCTTTCCAAATTTTTATCTTGTAAATTTTTTCCAAGCTGATTTTGTAAAATAAAAGGTCTAGGAACTGTCATATCACAAATATAATAATTTCATACAAATTATATTGTGCCACACTTACTGTCTATTTCCAACTGTCATGTTTACAAGTCTAGTCAGAGACCTGTTATGATTTCATCACTATGCATCAAATAACACTTGCTCCAAAAAATTTTTGCTAAAATAATTCAACAGAAATGCAAGAGACCTTGTATAATGTAAGCACAATCCTTTTCCACTATTCATTAAGGTAGTCTAACTTTTTGCAGGCAACTATAGCTTATAAAATTATAGTGTTGGGTTAAGAGTCATATTAACTTGGATGACTCAATGCCTAAAAGCATCTTTTGTCATCCTTTATCAGGTTCAGGCAAAATTTTCAACTTTGAGGATAGTGTAGAAGTTTGATCTATAAAACCTGCTCTTACACAGTCCTTTAAAACTATGCTAATATCACAGATTGGTGATAAATTATAACATGCGTATGCAGTGAATGTTAATTCCCCCCACCCCCCGATTCAATGGTGGGTTGCCCCCAGTTTGGACCGGTTCACAAGAACCGGTAGTAAAACCGGTGGAAAGCTCCGCCCACTGACCCAGACATCATCATAAGTGATCTGCGCATGCGCAGAAGCTTCTGCGCATGTGCAGAAGAGTGCGCTCGCATGCGAGCACAATACTAACCAGTAGTAAAGTTAAGTAAAACCCACCCCGCCTAGATTGTCCAGCAAGATATCAGTACATAGTTCATCTTGACTGATCCTGAAACACGAAGACTGAATAAGAAATATCAATGCTGCAGAAAATGAAAGAACAACAAGAAAGTTTAAAAAGAAATATTTGGGGGAAAAGTATCATGTTCTATTAAATCACCAACAACTGAGAAGAATTTTCCTTTAACTTTTTTCTAGGTTAAGGTGGAAGTTTCTGCTGGAGTATTCATCATCTTTGAATAAAATTTATCTGATTTTCCTTCTTTCTTCTGTTTGATTTTCATCAATATCCATCCATTCAAATTGTGATCATGTGACCATAGGAATGATGCAATGGCTGCAACTACAAGGACCTCTCTATTTCCCCCTCTAATACTGTTGTAACTTTAAACAATTGTTGAATTTAGTGGTTGTAACCCAAAGACTACAAGTAACAGAACCATGTAAATCTGGATGTACTTCCCCTTCCTACAGTTTATCGTGAGTGCAAACTAGGAAGGGGCTTGTCTGAGATGTTTTCTTAAGTTATTTTCTTGAGCTGGCCTCAAGCCCTTCTCTGACAATAGCCTTGGTAGTGGGTCTTCTTTCTGATCCTCACAGTCATTCCCAATTCCTATATCTGAAGAGGTCTCGGACAACTCTCCATGGCCAGCTCAAAACAACTCTACACAGCAAACTCCCCACAGGGACAACTCACTGAGGCTGGGCATGAGCAGGTGAGCAGAGTGCATTGGGATAGGCAGCAAGGAGATGGCAGAAGCTGGGGATTTCCCATTTTCACATACCATGCAATAACATTTTTGGTAGCTGCAGCAAAATGGTGGTCTATCATAGTAAAACCTCCCTAGAGTTGTGAAGCTCTTCGTTTGATATTTTAGATTATTTCTGGCATTTATTTATTAAAATCAGTTATGTATTTCCTCATATGAAATATTTCACTTTTGCATGTAAACAAATTTCAGAATGGTTCAGGTTTCTAATGCTATAAGTTCAACACATTTAGTTTAAAACCTGCATTAATTAAGCCTCAAAATAAATGACTATACTATGCTATACATCCTAAATACACCTTATTCACCTCCCATGATGCCATTTCTTCTGTTTCATTATTCATTCAATTCCCCTCAGAATATTTATTTATTTATATTTAATATGCCACCCATTTCACTATCCAAAGCAACTATTTATACTGGAAATTTATTCTAACAACTGTTTTTCCTTCTCCTGGAAGAGGAACAGCAGGAACAAGAGAAGGAGTAGAGCATATGTTGCTTCTTCAAAATAGAGGCATTAAATTATGCCAATGATTTAATTAGAGGGTATTGCAAGGTCTTGCCTCTCCAATCTTCCCAAGAAAGGAGGACTACTGAAACTGTAGTTATTCCAGAAGGAGCTTTTATTGAAAGGTTTGTGATAAGAAGAGATCTAGGCAAGAATTGAAGCTTCTCACTTAAAACTATCTATTTAAAGCAATGTTAACCAAACCTCTCCCACACTATATTATTTCAGGGAAACAGAAACTTCATGTACAGATCTCTCCATTCTTCCCCACTTCCACCCACCAAAATGCCAGTGTCCCTGTAGAAATATCTGGGACCTGACATGGTGCCACCCTAGAAAAATGGGAAGTCCATCTGAAAGAAAACAAAAGAGGGAAGGGAGACAAAGGAAACACAAAATCAACAAGGTTTGTCAGGGTACAATTGATGAAATATACGTACTAATTTAGAGGCATGCACATGTTTTTTGTGAACCCATTCATTGTGTGAGAAGGGGAGGTGTTTCCAAGCCAATAGGTACTGAGTGGTCCCATGAAATTTCCTAGTCAAGAATTTCCTGACCTCAAAATGTTGTTCACCCTCTATCCTAAGAAGCAGAACAGGGGTAGTAGCCAGACGAAGATCAGAGGTGACTTCAGGCTTCAATAAACTATAATGGAAAATGGGGTGGACTTGCTGTAATGACTTAGGGAGTTGTAATTCCACTGAGACAGGGTTAATAATGTGAACTACGGGGAAAGGCCCAATATATTTAGGACCCAACTTTTTAGACTGCTGCAAAGATTTTAGAAACTTGGTGGAAATGTAACCTTTGTCCACTTTATAGGGTTTAGGTTTTGTTTGTTTCTTGTCTGCTTGTGCTTTAAAGGCAGCCTTGGCTTCATTCAAGGCTTTGCAGACCACTGGCCAAATTTATTTTATTTATTTATTTATTTATTGGTTCAATTTATATACTGCCCTTCTCCGGAGACTCAGACCAGCTTACAATGTGTTAAGCAATAGCTTGTGAATGGTTTGCAAATGACTGATCCACTGTTGTATATCTGGTTCATGTTTGAGTTTGAGTTTTATTGCATTTATATACCGCCCTTCTCCCCGAGGGGACTCAGGGCGGTTTACAGCCATATTAAAACAATCACGTATAAAAATTAAAACTAATAAAATAATTAAACTATTTGGCCGTAAAATTTAAAACCCCTAAAACCCCATTAAAATTAACACAAATTTAAGTCAGACCGGCTTGATGAAATAGTAGGGTCTTCAG
Source organism: Masticophis lateralis (assembly GCA_030761175.1). NCBI lineage: Eukaryota > Metazoa > Chordata > Lepidosauria > Squamata > Colubridae > Masticophis > Masticophis lateralis. The sequence continues at coordinate 22,693,583 of JAUDYJ010000007.1, read as the reverse complement.
GGCTCGTCGGAAGGCACGGAGGTCAGGAATCTTTCTTATATCCGGGGGTAGTTCATTCCATAGGGCTGGGGCTCCCACAGAGAATGCTCTCCCCCTGGGGGCCGCCCGTCGGCATTGTCTGACAGACGGCACTCTGAGGAGGCCCTCTCTGTGAGAGCGTATCGGGCGGTGGGAGGTATTCATTGGCACAAGACGGTCCTGTAAATATCCCGGTCCTGTAAATATCCCGGTCCTAAGCCATGGAGTGCTTTGAAGATGGTAACTAACACCTTGAAATGCACCCGGAAGACCACTGGAAGCCAGTGCAGCTCGCGCAAGAGGGGAGTTCCCCTGGAGCTCCCATAACCACTCGCGCGGCCGCATTCTGGACCAGCTGAAGTCTCCGGGTGCTCCTCAAGGGGAGCCCCATGTAGAGAGCATTACAGTAGTCCAAACGGGAAGTGACGAGAGCGTGAGTGACTGTGCGTAGGGCATCCCGATCCAGAAAGGGAGGCAACTGGGCTATCAGGCGGACCTGATAAAAAGCCCCCCTGGCCACGGCCATAAGGGTAACTCAGGCATAGCATTAAATTCTTGCCCTGTGGCCACTCTAAAAGAGTTTTACGCTGTGCTAGTGTGAACTGCATTATTATAAACTACTTCTGCAAAAGGCGGTAGTTTGATCCAGTTGTCTTGCTGGTAATTAATAAAACAGTGCACGTACTGTTCCAGAACTGAGTTCGTTCATTACATGGCCCTGTTCGTCTGCCGATGATGACTAGAACTAAGTCTCTGCTTGGTCCCATGTAAATTAAAAAAAGCTTTCCAGAACATGGATGTGAATTGTACCCCTCTGTCCGAAATAGTACATCTTGGGGCCCCATGCAAGTGGTAAATGTGGACCAAAAACAGTTTAGCCAAGGATTTAGCCGTAGGGATCTTTTGGCATGGGATGAAATGAACCAGTTTTGAAAAAAGATCTGTGATGACCCAGATCACTGTATTTCCAGAACTCTCGGGCAATTCATCAATGAAATCTATGGAGATCTCTCTCCATGGTGCTGAAGGGTTGGCCACTGGCTGTAGTAGACCGAGAGTTTTCCTGCCTGGTTTATCAGCAGTGCAAATGGGTCAGCTTGCTACATAACATTCTATGTCCATTTTTTAATGAGGACCACCAGAATTGCTGTTTCAGTAAATGTAATGTTTTGACAAAACCAAAGTGACCAGCTAATTTGGAGTCACGACAAGATTGCATAGTCCTCAGCCTTTCCCTAGCTGGGACATACAGCTTATTTCTCACCCAAGCTAACCTCTCTTTTATTATGCAAGTATGTTTATTGGCACTAAACCACTCATCCATTTCTAAGGCTTTTTTGAAATCTGTGGTGGTGGCATTGTCTAAGGTGGAGGGGTCATTCTTTGCCTGAGAGCATGTGAGGACTTTAGCTGCTAATTGGGATATTGGGATCATGGGCTTAATTACTTCTGCCTTGACACAGTTGTACTGCCAAAATGTTTTTCCCTCCTGGTAAATACTTCAAAGTGAAATTAAAGCATTGGAAGTACTGTGCCCACCAAACTTGTTTTGGAGATATTTTCCATGGGTTTTTGAGTGCTTCCAAGTTCTGGTCGGTCCATATTGGGAAAGGTATTTTATTTCCTTCCAAGAAATGTTTCCAAGTTAGGAGTGTCCACCTAACTGCAAAATCCTTCTTTTCCCATATTGCCCATCTCTGTTCAGTTTCAGTTAACTTCCTAGAGGTGTATGCACATGGTTGTAATTTGCCTTCTTCATTCTCTTGGAGTAAAACGGTACTGACTGCCACATCACTGGCATCGGCCTGAATTACAAATAGTTTCTCTTGGTCTGGGTGTTTAAATACAAGTTCAGCTGAAAAGAGTTTTTTCAGTTTTTCAAATGCCGCTTGGCAGTCCATAATCTAATTTAGTAATTGGCTACCCTGTTTTCCCCAAAATAAGACATCCCCTGATAATAAGCCCAATCGGGCTTTTGAGTGCATGGCAATAAGGCCAAAAGCTTATTTCAGGGTTCAAAAAAATGTAAACCAGGGTCTTATTTTTGGGAAAATATGGTAGTTTCAATTTATCTACCCCCTTGGTTTTTAACAGGTTTTTAATTGGCAACACTATTTGGGTAAAAGAGGGGATAAACTGCCTATAAAAGTTAGCAAACCCCAGAAAGCTCTGCAATTGTTTGCGAGTACAGAGGGTTTCCCACTCGAGGACTATTCTGACTTTTGCATGGTCCATTTCTACCCCTTGAGGACAGAATCTGTACCCTAGGTAATCTATTTTATCTAAGTGAAAATCACATTTGGAGAGTTTGGCAAACAACTTAGCTGCCCAATTTAACATGCTGAGTCTTAGTTTCAATATAAATCAATATATCATCAAGATAAACCAAAATTCCCTTATACACATGCTCATGCAGCACCTCATTAATTAGCTGCATGAAAAAGGCAGGAGCCCCTTGGAGTCTGAATGACAAAACCTCTCCAACTGACTGGGATCCTCCACCAGAGGGGTCGGAGTTCCTCACACCATAATTGATTCCAGTGGGAACTCAACGACAGCATGGGTCTTCAGGGCGTTATCTTTGGCACATGGTGGTGGCTTTGAGGGTTTCCCTCCAACCTGCTTCTCTCCCTTTCGGGTGGACATTCTCACACCGCACTCATTGGATGATGACCTTCCTTCCCACAATGGAAGTAGGCAAGTGAGCACGGCAGGACAGAGCAAGATTTCCCAGCAAACAGGCACCTGCTGTTTGCTGGGATACCTCAATATGTGGCTCCCCTCAAGCCATCGTCGGAGTCTCCAGAGCATTTTTAGATTTGTTTTAACTCACCTATGCCTTTTTGCTCAATACATTAATTTTAACTTGGGGAGGGTGCGCATGTGTGTATGTGTGAGGGTGCTGGGATGGATTGGATGGAAAGAATGGGTTTGGAGTGGCTGAATTTGGGGAGAATGAGGGAGCCGTGGGCAAGATTTGGAGCCCCCTCTGCTGAGTGTGCAAAAAGAAGCAGATGGGGGCCCCCGGCTCGGTATGAGTGGGGTGCCTTGCCTGCTGGGAAGGAGGGGGGCCATTGAGGTGGGGGAGGGATTTCTGGGGTGTTGGAGAGCCGGAGTATTGCGGTTATGACCGGGAGAGGGAGATATGGCGGGAGCTGAGGGGTAGGCCACTCTGGGGAACTAGGACTCACTGTCTCAAAGTGATTACTTGTTCCGGCCCCTCTGGTTCTGGTTCACCAGGCTTGCCTCATATGCCTGGTGCCTTGGGATGTCAGGGCCCTGGCCTCAGGCTGCTGCTGTTTAATGCCAGGTCTGTTATTAACAAGGCCCCCCTCATTCAGGACTTAATCCTGGAGGAGGGGGCTGACCTGGCATGCATAACTGAGACCTGGCTGGGCCAGGAGAAGGATGTGCCCCTCTCAGAGATGTGCCCAGACGGGTTCCAGATATTGCATCAGCTGCGACTCCAGGGAAGGGGTGGAGTGGCAGTTATTGACCGGAAGAGTCTTTGCCCTCGCAGGATCCCTGCCCCTGAGATTGTTGGATGTCAGTCTCTACTCTTGAGGTTGGACTCGGGCTCAGTTGGGCTTGTTGTTGATATACCTGCCTCCCAGGTGCGTTACAACAGCCTTGTCTGTGCTGCTAGAGGCAGTAGCCGGGCTGGCGGTGGAGTTCCCCAGGCTTATGGTACTGGGGGACTTCAACTTGCCGTCATTTGGCAAATCCTCAGATGCAGCTCAGGAGTTCATGGCTTCCATAACAACCATGGACCTGACCCAAGTAGTTCAGGGTCCGACTCATGGGAGGGGGGACACATTTGACCTGGTGTTTCTCTTGAGGCAGTGGAGATATGATCTGGAATTAAGGGGTATAGATGCTTCTCCCTTGTGGTCAGATCATTTCCTGCTGAGGTTAGACTTCAGGGTGCTACTCCTCCATCGCAGGGAGGTGGAACCAATTAAGTGGTTCCACCCCAAGCACCTAATGGATCCTGAAGGGTTGGGGAGACCTGATCAGAAATATTTAATCAACTCAAAATTAGGGACTCACTTTGTGGCATCATCTCCAGAAAAAAGGAATGGAATAGTTGTATACATAAAAAAGGACCTGATAGCAAATTTAATAGAGGCAGATGATCAAGGAAGATATATAGCAATTGAATTACAGACTCAAAATGGAATAATGCTTCTGATTGGGATTTATGCACTGAACCAGAAACAAGAACATTTTTACAAACTTCTACATACTAAAGTAACTCAATGGAATTATAAATCAATTATTTTAATGGGAGATTGGAATGGGGTAATTGATATTTTTAAGGACAAGAAGACCACGTCTAAAGTTGTCTCGCGTGCCAAGTTACCTAAACCCTTTTTTGAAATCATGCATGATTTAGAATTGAGAGATGTTTGGAGGGAATGGAATCCAGATGAAAAAGATTTTACCTTTTTTTCTGATAGACATCAATCTTTTTCTAGGATTGATTTTATATTGCTAACAAGTGATTTTCTTTCTAGGGTGAAGAAAGTCAAGATATTTCCAAGGACTTTAGCTGATCATAGTCCGGTTTGGTTGGGATTAGAACAGGAGAAGAGAGAAAGGAGGTCTTGGAGGTTAAATGAAAATTTATTTAGATATGAAGAAAATGTGAATGAACTTAAAAAACATATGAAGGAGTTTTTTGTTAATAATATGTATAAGGGTACCTCCATGGAAATGGTTTGGGATGCAAGTAAGGCTTATATGAGGGGAGTGTTGATATATATGAATAACAAATATAGACAAAAGCAGATAAAGAAACGGAAAGATATTGAAGAGGAAATAAAGAAGAAGGAACAATTATTAATTGGTAATCTAGGAGATAAGAGAGTAAAAGAAGCAATAAGTATATTAAGAGAGCAATTTAATATGTTAATGGCTGATCAAGTTGCAACTACTTTGCAATATGCCAAACATAATACATTTTGCAATGCTAACAAGCCAGGTAGATGGTTAGCCTATGCGTTAAGGAAGAAGCAAAAATTACGTACTATTAGTAAGATGGAATATAAAGGTAAAGAAGTTTACCAACAAAATTTGATTAAAAAAGTTTTTTTAGAATCCTACACGAAATTATATGCAGGAGATTTGATACAAGGTAAAGATATTGATAGATATCTTAGAGAGGTTGATATTCAGGAATTAACCTTGGAGCAAAGGGAAGGTCTGAATCAACCAATAAATTCTGAAGAGATTATGCTAGCAATTAAACAGTTAAAAGTAGGTAAAGCACCGGGAACGGATGGACTAACGGCTACTTATTACAAGAATTTGCAGTTGGAAATGGTAGAACCGCTTAGGATGTTGTTTAATAAGATTCAATTTGGGGGAGTAACTCCACCCTCATGGAGGACAGCCTTTATATCATTGATTCCTAAAGAAGATCAAAATTGTGCTAAACCTGAAAGTTTTAGACCAATCTCACTTTTAAATACTGATTATAAGATTTTTGCTAAAGTATTGGCAAACAGACTAATGCCAATCATGCAACAAATAATTCATAATGATCAATCAGGGTTTATAAAAGGGAGATATATGAAATATAATTTGAGACAAATAATAAACCTGGTAGAATATTTGGAGAAAAACAATCAGATTTCTGCAGCTTTTTTCTTTTTGGATGCAGAGAAAGCTTTGGACAGACTGAATTGACAATTTTTGTTTAAAGTAATAGATAAAATGCAATTTGGGGAGCAATTCATGAGTTCAATTAAAGCAATATATAGAGAACAATCTGCACAAATAATTATTAATGGAAGTTTAACGGATTGTTTTAAAATAGAGAAGGGAACACGGCAGGGCTGTCCACTATTTCCTTTGTTGTTTGTCTTATCCCTGGAAATTCTGTTGAAAAAGATACGTGAATCTGAAGAACTTAAAGGAATAGTGATTCGACAGCAAGACTATAGATTGAGAGCGTTTGCGGATGATTTAGTTGTTACATTAACTCAACCTATAGATACAGTTTCATATATGTTGGAAATGATAGAACAATATGGTAAAGTCTCTGGATTTAAAATAAATCAACACAAGACTAAGATAATGACCAAAAATATGTCTTTTGATCAAAGGGAAGAACTACAACAAATATCAGGATTTGAAATAGTTAAAAAGGTCAAATATTTGGGTGTGATTGTTGCTGGATCAAATACAAAGTTATTTAAAAACAACTATGAAGTTTTATGGCGAAAAGTGCAGAAAGAAATGGAGAACTGGAAAAAGTTATAATTATCTTTGTTAGGCAGAATAGCAGCAATTAAAATGAATGTATTACCTAAATTTTTATTTTTGTTCCAAATGATACCGGTGTTGAAGAAGGATGAACAACTGAGGGAATGGCAGAAAGGTCTTAATACTTTTATATGGTCAGGTAAAAAACCTAGAGTTAAATTAAAAATTATACAGGATGTTCGGGAGAGAGGTGGTTTGAAAATGCCAAATTTAAGATTATATTATGAAGCATCTGTGTTAGTTCAGATTAGTGACTGGTTTAATCTAACTGAGGAAAGAATCTTAAACGTAGAAGGATATGATTTACTGTATGGATGGCATGCTTATTTATTGTACGAAAAGAAAGTAGATAAAACTTTTAAAAATCATATGCTTAGAAATGCTTTGTTGAGAGTTTGGAAGAAATATCAATATAAATTGGATTATAAGATACCTATCTGGGCAAATCCTAGACATGCAATAGAAAATATAAGTATAGAACAAAAGATGGAGGTGATTACATATAAAGAACTTTTATTTAATGAAAGGGGTAAATTACAACTTAAGCCGTTAGAGGTTTTGAAGGAGGAAGGGATAATTTATACTTGGTTTCAATATGGTCAACTTCAAGCAAGGTGGAGGGAGGATCAAAAAATTGATCTTATGGAAAACGAAGAAAATCTGGTAAAGCAAATTAGAGACCAGGGTATTATGCATATTAAAAGATTATATAATGTATTATTAGAGATAGATTCTGAAACAGAGTTGGTTAAAGATTGTATAATTAAATGGGCTAGAAATTTCCAAGAACCAATAATGATGGAAACATGGGAAAAGATTTGGGTTAGAAATGTTAAATTTACTCAAGCACAAAACTTAAAAGAAAATTTTTATAAGATGTTTTATAGATGGCATCTAGACCCAAAAAAGTTGTCATGTATGTATTCTAATGTACAAGCTAAATGTTGGCGGTGTGATTGTGAAGACGCAACGTATTTTCATATTTGGTGGACTTGTAAGAAGATCAAAGCATTTTGGATAAAGATTTGGTGGGTAATGCAAAATATTTTGAAAAAGAGGTTGAAATTTACACCACAATTGTTTTTATTGGGTATTATAAATGACTGTACAGTATTGGAGATGAAATTGATTTTAAATTTAATAACAGCAGCCAGACTGTTGGTTGCGCAATATTGGAAGAAAGACTCTTTGCCCACTGTAGAAGAATGGATCATAAAAGTAATGAACTTAGCTGAGATGGCTAAAATCTCGGCATATTTGAAAGATCATACGCAAGGAAAATTCATTCTGGAGTGGAGGAAATTGATTACATTTGGAATAAATATCATATAAGAAGACATCAAATCGCATATGAATGAAGAAGAATTATAGAAATGTATTTTTTATTATATTGGAGTTAAGATTTTAGACGGTGTTTGTAAACTAGAAATTTGATAGATGAATGTTGATGATTACTGTACTTTTTTCTTTTTTTAAAAAAACTCTGTATTTTACTCTGGGAAGTTGGGGGGGAGGGGGAGGGGAGGTTGAGGGGGGATGGGCGGGGGGGTGTTTTTTATATATTTGTACTTTTCAATTAAAAAAAAAAAAGAACTTTCGTCCAGTCTCCAACCTACCCTTTGTGGGAAAGTTTGTAGAGAAAGTGGTGGCACTTCAGCTCCTACGGTCATTGGATGAATCAGATTATCTAGACCCTTTTCAGTCTGGCTTCAGGCCTGGCTACAGCATGGAAACTGCTTTGGTCACGCTGATGGATGATTTCTGGAGAGCCCGAGATGGGGGTCATTCCTCTATCTTGGTGCTACTTGACCTCTCAGCAGCTTTCGATACCATTGACCATGGTATCCTTCTAGGATGACTAAGAGAGTTGAGAGTGGGAGGCACCGTGTTACGGTGGTTCTCCTATCTCTCTGGTTGGTCATAATAGGTATTGGCAGGAGGACAGAGGTCGACCCCTAGGCCCCTCGTTTGCGGGATGCCTCAGGGCTCGGTCCTCTCTCCCCTATTTAACATCTACATGAAACCGCTGGGTGAAATCATCCGACAATACGGGGTGGGGGTGGGGGGCAATATGCTGATGATACCCAGCTGTATATCTCCACCCCGCGTCAGTTCAGTGAAGTGGTGGATGTGATGTGCCGGTGCCTGGAGGCTGTGAGGGTCTGAATGGGAGTCAACAGGCTCAGACTTAACCCAGACAAGACCGAGTGGCTGTGGATATTGCCTCTTAAAGACTATGTCAATTGTCCATCCCTGGTTCTGGGGGGGGAGAGAAATTGCCCCCCTCAGAACAGGTTCACAATTTGGGTGTCCTCCTAGACTCACAGCTAAGATTAAAGCAACATCTAGCAGCTGTGGCTAGGGGGACCTTTGCACAGGTTCATCTGGTGCACCAATTGTGACCCTACTTGGATCGGGAGGCTCTCCTCTTCTCTTGCACCAATTCTCCGTGAGCTGCACTGGCTCACTATTGGTCTCTGGGCACAATTCAAGGTGTTGGTTATTACCTTTAAAGCCCTACATGGCTCAGGGCCAGGCTATCATCGAGACCACCTTCTACCGCATAGCTCCCAGTGACTGGTAAGATCCCACAGAGTTGGTCTCCTCCGGGCCCCATCAGCTAAACAATGCTGGCTGGCAGGCCCGTGGGGGAGGGCCTTCTCTGTGGCTGCCCCAGCTCTCTGGAACCAGTTACCTCCTGAGGTCCGGACTACCCCCACCCTATTGACCTTCTGGAAAGCAGTGAAGACCTGGCTTTTCCGGCAGGCCTGGGGCTGTGGATCTCACTGTTCAATCTTGCGAGATCCAGCCATGGATGGTGTGCATGTGTTTTTAATGTTTTTAAAATGCTTTTATAATTTTTTTTTTAATTTATGTTCATTGTTTGTATTATTTCTGTTGTAAGCCACCCAGAGTCCCTTGGGAGTTGGACGGCATAGAAATATAATTAAATAATTAAATTTAATTTAAAAATTAAATTAAATAAGTTCAATTCAATTCAATTCAATTCAATTCAATTTCAATAATTCAATAATTCAATAATTCAATTCAATAATTCAATTCAATTCAATTCTCTGTTCCGGCAGATCTCTTCCAGGAGTGGTTTGCACAGTTCTGGTTTCAAGCTTGGTCGATTTCTACTTCCTCAGCCAAGACATGCCAGTTGTGCAGGAGGACTGGGGTTCCATGGGCAATGCAGGCATGGTACAGGTCATCGTTTAAGCCATCTTTAAACCAACCTATGAGTATTTCCTCTGACCAATCTACGTGGCAAGTCAGATCACGAAACTCTTCAATGTACTCGGGGACTGGACGACGTCTCTGTCTGATGTGCCTTATGCGGTCTCTAGCCTTGCAGTTGGCTACGGGGGTCCTTAAATCTCCATCTCAGGGCTTGAAATGGTTGAAGTTGCAGAGCTCCAATGCATCTGCATTATGGAGGCTCACCATCCAACATGCAGGTGATCCATCTAGAGCCAGGGTGACACCTTGACTTTGGCACCTTCTGTAGGGAGATCCCTCCCATACTCCTGCATGTAAGTCAGTATGTGTGTGAGGAAAAGTCCCAGTTGTTGGGGATTCCCATCAAATTTGACACCAAGACGAGGCCTTCCGTTCTAAGGGTGGAAGCCTCTTCTCGAGTCACAAGCCTTGCTTTGCATTGTGATGTCTCCTGGGTTGATCTTCCATGGTGAAAATGGGTTCATCAATAGCCCCCACAGTTTCAGCCAATGTCCCTGGGGTTGGGGATCCTTTTCATTCATCAGTAGTCTCCTTTTATACTCCTAACTGGCCTGCAGCACAAGCCTGGGCATCCTGGATCTGCATGCCATGGATGGCCATCCTCATGAGGTTCATGGTTTCACTCAGGAGTTGGTTGGGCCAGTCTGGGGCTCCTTCCAGTTCATCATTTTCATAAAGGTCTCTCATTTCCTGCTTCCAACCAGGTTGTTGGCTCCCACAGGTGAGGGTGACATCTTTGGTTCTGCCATCCCATCCTTCTATCTTCCCAACACCGATGGACCACCTCGGCTTGGCAGCAGTCCTTGACACAATGTTCTCCTTGACTCAGGCATTGAGGGCCTCAATTGAGATTTGGCATTGGAGTTCTCCCCCAGTCTTCAGCCTCTTAGTGGTCACTGCCCTAAGCAGACGTGCTTTGTATGGTCCCCACAGTAGAGCTGTTACCTTTCTGGGCTGATTAGTTTGCAGTTCTTGCCTAATGTAAGGTCTTGCCTCTACAGTCTTCCCAAGAATGCAGGGCTCTTGAAACTGCAGTTGTTCCAAAAGGAGCTTTTATTGAAAGGTTTGTGATAACAAGAGATCTTGGCAAGAATTGAAGCTTCTCACTTAAAATTGACGTTGTTTTACCTGAACGTCCATTTTCTGAGTGCTGCGGATACACTCCATAGCTGGATTAGATCCTCTTCTCTGACAGCAACTGAGAGAACTTTTAATCCATTATTCCTACTCTGTGCTCTGACCACACCCCCTTTTCCCATACTTCCCCAGTCTTGAACGAAGATGCTGGACACAAAAAGCAATTAAACCTTTTATTAACAAACCAGCAACGTACCACAACCAACAGGCAGAAAAAAACCAATAACGGGAGGGAATGGAGTGTATCTGCAGCGCTCAGAAAACGGATGTTCAGGTAAGACAACGTTCATTTTCCAGAGCGCTGCTACTACACTCCATAGCTGGGACATACCCAAGCTCAACCTCAAGGGGGGGAAAACTGACTAACACTAGAAGAACCTGATACTACACTTTGTAGCACCCTCCGTCCAAACGACACCTCCGCCGAAGCATAAGAGTCAATCTTGTAGTGTCTAACGAAAGGTGACAAAGACGACCACGTGGCAGCACGGCAAATGTCCAACACCGAAGCCTGAGTCGCCCATGCCGCAGAGGTGGCTGCGCTTTGTGTAGAATGAGGCAGAATCCGAGCTGCCCCAACGATGCCGGGTGAAATGAAATGAGCAGCGCCTCCATCTTCTGGAACGAAGCCATCCATCGGATGTAACGCCGGAGAACCCTGCGAACGTCCAAGGTGTGCCACAAAACCTCACGATGATGCCTAGGGTCAGGGCAAAAATCAGGCAGCACAATTTCTTGCGCCCGGTGAAACCACGAGTTCACCTTAGGGGTGAAGGCAGGATCCAGGCGAAGCACCACCGTGTTCTCACGAAATATGCACAGGTCCTTCCTCACCAAAAGAGCCGCTAGCTCTGAAATCCTCCTAGCCGAGGTGATGGCCAGAAGGAAAGCCACCTTGAAAGACAAATACTTCAGCGACACCGAACCCAAAGGTTTGAAGGGCGGTTCTCTGAGAGCCTGCAACACCAAGGTCAGGTCCCAGGAAGGATATTGATGAACTACGGGTGGCCGTAAGTTCGTGGCTCCGTGAAGGAAGTCCCGCACCCAGGGATGGTGCGACAGGGACCTGTAGGGTGGTACCGAGAGAACCGTAGAAAGGGCCGCCACCTGTCTCCGTAGCATAGTCGGTGCCAAGCCCTTGGCTAGGCCCGACTGCAAGAACCCCAAAACGTCCTGGATCACGGCCGATGTTGGATCCACGTGACGGTCCGCACACCACGAGCAGAATGCCTTCCAGGACGCCTCGTAAATCCTGGTCGTCAAAGGCCTGCGGGCCGCCTGCATAACAGCAATCACTTCATCTGGAAGACAGCCTTTCTTTAAGATGACATGCTCAAACGCCAAACGGCCAACTGCAGCCACTGGGGTTCTGGGTGGTCGACTGCCCCTTGACGCAGGACCAACCGATGCGGAGGGATCACCCACGGTGCCGCCACCGAAAACTCCACCAGGTCGGCGAACCAAGGCCTGCGAGGCCAGTAGGGAGCCACCAACAGCAACTCCGCCCGTTCCGCCACCATCTTCCGGATCACTCGAGGGACCAGCTTGACCGGAGGAAAGGCGTACAACAGGCCCGGCGGCCACCTGCAACGTAGGGCATCCGAGCCTTCGGCTCCTGGAGACGGGTACCTGGAGAAGAAGCGAGGCAACTGGGCGTTTACGGGACTGGCGAACAGATCGACCACCAGGTCTCTGAACCGGAGGGACAGTTCCCGAAATAGCCTCGGATGCAGTTGCCACTCGGTCTGGTCGATCCGCTCCCTGCTGAGCCAATCCGCCTGCACATTGGCCGCCCCGGAGATGTGGTCCGCTCTTATCGACAGCAGGTGTCTCTCCGCCCAGCGAAACAGCTTCTCCGACTCGATCATCAGGGCGCGCGATTTCGTGCCCCCTTCCCGATTCACGTGGGCTTTCGCTGAGGTGTTGTCCATGAGGACCAGGATGTGTCTCTCCCGCACCGCAGCCGAGAAGTGATGCAGGGCCAGATGAATCGCCCGTAGTTCGAGGAGGTTGATGCTCAGAAGGCACTCGGAACTGAACCACCGACCTTGAGCCACTTGGTTGTCCAAATGGGACCCCCAGCCGTGGAGGCTCACATCTGTGGTAAGCACCACCCTCTCATGCACCAGGAAAAAGCAGCCCCGCCGAAGGGCTGAAGACTTCCACCAATTCAGGGACAGCCAGACTTGCGGGGGAACAAAAACAGATTTTCGACTGACGGCCTCCCCCTTCCTCTGAAACGGCAACAGGAACCACTGAAGCGGACGGGACCGTCTGCATGCCCAGGGAACGATATGAATGCACGACACCATCTTGCCGAGCAGCTGCGAGAGTGTCAAGACAGGAACCGACCTCTGGACCAGCACCTGATCCAGCAAGACTCTGATGCACCGCCTCCTCTCGGGAGATAGGAACACTTGTCCCTTGATCGAGTCTATCACCGCCCCGAGGTGCAAGATGGAATGGGACGGTAGAAGCTGACTTTTGTCCCAATTTATGGTGAACCCGTGCGCCTGGAACGTCGCCAACACTCTGTCCATGTCGTACTTCGCCAGAGCTCAGGAGGATGAAAGCACCAGGATGTCGTCCAGATAGCACAGAAGTCTGATCGGGACTGGCCGGAGTGTCGCCTCTACAGCCGCCACCAGCTTGGTGAAGGCTCTGGGAGCCGAGGAAAGTCCAAATGGCATGGCACAGTATTGATAGTGCCTGCCCGCAAACTCGAAGCGTAGAAACTTGCGGTGACAGGGATGAACTGGAACATGGAGATAAGCCTCGCACAAGTCCACCGACTGCATGAGGTCTCCTTCTCGCACTGAGGCCAAAATCGAACGGAGCGAGTGCATTTTGAACTGTTGATAACGCACTGCCCGATTCAATTCTTTTAAGTTGAGTATGGCTCTGACTCCCCTGGAACTCTTGGGAACCAAAAAGAGAACCGAGTAGAACCCGGTCGCCCACTGGTCTTCGGGCACCAGTTCGATCGCCCTGATGTCCAGCAGATGGGCTATCTCCGCAGACATCAGTCGAAGGTTCTCGGGGGACCGGGGCACGGGACAACGGATGAAGCGGCTTGGAGGATGACTGGAGAATTCGATCTGTAGACCGTCGGCCACTGTGCGATGTACCCACACATCTGACGTAGAGGCCGCCCATTGGCGATAGAAGGCTTGTAGACGACCGCCAACGGGACTGGCCGGCCATGAGTCATTTGCCCCTCCTGTAGGGTCTGGATCCAGAACCACGAAAAGGACGCCTCGCCGTTGACGACTGTCTGTTCCGGTCCCGGAACCGCTGCCTGTCGGAGAAACGATCCGCAGCAGGAAATGGCTGGCGATAAGACGATGCACCTCCCTGCCCCGAAGGAGGACGAAAAGGAGGACGATGAGAGTAAGGGTGGAAGCGTCTCTCCTGTCTGCGGTAGGCCGATGGCAATATCTTCCGCTTATCCTTGTCCTCCACCAGCACCAGGTCCAAGGCCGCCCCAAAGAGGTTGGGCGCCTTGTATTGCGCAGCGGCTAACTTCCATTTCGTTTTAATATCAGCCTTCCAAGGCCTTAGCCAGAAGAGACACCTTGCCGTGATAGAAGATGCCATCACTTGAGAAACAAACTTCACCGAATTCAGTGACGCATCAGCAGAATATTCAGTGGCTGCGATGATCTTGTTCACGTCTTGGTGAAGACGAGTCTCCTCAGGGGGTAGACGCTCCTGCAACTATTGCAGCCAAATCAGTGAGGCACGGTTGAAGAAGGAAGTTGCCGTAGCCGTCCTAATAGCCCAGGCCTCCGCCAGGTGAGACTAGCGGAGGGCCTGTTCCATACGCCTGTCCTCCGCCTTCAGGCCATCCAAAGGGTCAGACGAGATCACAGAGTGAGATGTGAGACTCGCCACGGGCCCATCAACAACAGGTAAGTCCAGTAAGGTGTCTAGTTCTGGAGCCGAGCAGAAAAGCTTCTTATCCAAATTCGTTGGTGCAGTCGCTGAACCAGGCTGGCCCCACGGGGTCTGTAGAACATCCAGAAACAGTTGAGGGCAAGGAACAAAGTCCTTCTCCTGTTTGGCTTGTCTAAACAAGGCATCGTGTGGCCCCGTCTCTGGTTGGGGCGTGGAAGGTTGAGCCCCAACCGACCCAAGATTGGTAGTTTGGCGGGCCTTGTGCAGGAGGGATTTGAATAAAGTTGGCCGAAAAAGACCCGTAAAGGCCGGGGCCTCTGGCGCCAGCCCTTCATCTTCAGAAAACTCGAGGTCTTCAGGGTAATCCTCCTCCTGATCCGATTCAGAGGACAGCTCCGACTCCAAAGTGCGAGAAGGACGGGTCTTGCGAGCTGGAGCAGCAGACGGGGCCACCTGACTGGTGCTAGGGAACATACCCTGAGCCGCTTGCTGAGCCCCTGCAGCCATAATGGAGGCCAGAGCCGTGGAAAACATGGTTTGAAAGTCCATCTGCGAACCAGACAGGGACGTCTCCGGTGGGCGAAGGCCTGCCGCCGTGGGTGTAAAGGTTGCAGTGGGAATCTGCTTGCGGCCAGTACAAGAGGAAGCTGTCCCAACAGTAGACACGTCTGGTAAGGACTGCGACACCCCTTTAGTCAAGGCCAGAGGCACCGGCGAAGGAAATCGTGCACGGGCAGCCTCAGAATCAGGACCCCCGGATACTGCGCCCGCAGCACGTTTGGCCTTTTCGTACTGTCTCTCAAATGCCTTGTGCCTCCGCAAGGCATCTTTATCAGCAGCAGAAGACACATTGGATCGATGTGAAGGGTGATTTGAGGAGCCAGACTTCTTAGAACTCTTAGATTTATGAGACCTGCCCGATCTAGGTGGACTGGTCTCCTGCTCAAGGTCAGATGACAGAGAGGAGTCAGCCATTGCCACGAAAACACCAGAGCCCCAACGCAGTGGGAGCAGAAATGGTAAAAGGTAGGCTTTCGAATTTTTTTTTAAAAGCCCTTATCAAATCACCTTTGATTGTGTGTATTTCCTTATTTCACTTATTTTTTTTTTTAATTTTTAATTTTTAATTTTTTTATTAATTTTTTTGGGGGGGGAAATTTATGCAAATGTCCTGAATAAATGTATATACATATATATATAATGATTTATCCTTTTTTTTTTTAGATTATATATATACAGATCTTGCATGCCTACTGGAAGGTCCTGGCCAGCTGGCTCAGGCACCAACACAGTTCCAGGTAAGAGTCACTGTAGGGACAGACGCCCTAATCAAGGGATGTGCAGGCCAAAACAGTCAACAACGAGCTCAAGTGCAAATAGGGGTAAGGAAGGACCTCCCTGAACCAGGCAGGCACCCCCCCCTTCCTTTCCAAGAAAAAAACAGGGTCGAAAAAAGGCAGCTCAGATGACCCCCGCTGCGATAAACTGCACAGATGCGTGCACTGGGTTAAAGGGGGGACCTCCCTGAGCCGGGCAGGCACCCCCCCTTCTCTTTCAAATTAAGACAGCCACGAAGACTCCGGCAGTCGCTGTGAAATCCAAAATGGCGGGCGCAACTCCTTACCAAACAAAATGGTGCCCGCCACGTGGAGAAGGCTGCCGATCGCAGCGCTACCGGGCTGAGGCCAAATCAAGCCTCCAACACCCCAGACATACAGCGAAGCCAGCAGCTGCCTTTCCGACACGCTGCTGGCCGCTAAGGAAAACACACGGCGCCGCCCGCAGAGCCCTGACGGGACGGACGCTGGAAGCCTGTTAACGAGAAGTTCGGGCCTGCTTCAAGCAATCAGGCAGGACCCGAAACGCTGCTTGCCTGGGGAATCCCCAGCCGAAGATCGCAAGGGGGAAGCCAGGAACGACGGTGAACCGCCCTCTCGCTAGCCCACCCCACCCCCCAGCAGCAAGTAGAAGCCGGATCTGCCCTGAAGGGTCAGAATCTGGCGGCTGGCAGCGTTGCACACGCTGAGGCACAGCACGACCCTCACGGGCACGAGACTGGCAGGCCAGCAACAGGCAGAAAACAACAATAAAAAAGGCAGACCACTTACCACTAAACCGAATAGAAGAAAGAAAACAAAAGGGAAGCTAATCAAAAATAAAGAAATCACCTAACGCAATCTATTTTCCAGAGCACAGCAACTATACGTCTCAGTCTGTCAGCAACTGAGAGAAAGACTGGGGAAGTATGGGAAAAGGGGGTGTGGTCAGAGCACAGAGTAGGAATAATGGATTAAAAGTTCTCTCAGTTGCTGTCAGAGAAGAGGATCTAACCCAGCTATGGAGTGTAGTAGCAGCGCTCTGGAAAACTAACTATTTAAAGCAATGCTAACCAAATCCCTCATACACTACATCACACTACATACACACACACACATACTACAGAGAAACAGAAACAGAAACTTCATATACAGATGCATTCCTCCCCCCTTCCTCCCACCAAAATGCCAGTGTCCCTGTAGAAATATCTGGGACCTGATAAGTATTCCAGGAACTTAATCAAATTCGCAGGCAATGAGACAACTGATCTGTCCCCCTCTACACACACCCACAAAAACACAGCCAGTCGAGGGTTAAAGAAGCACTTGGCACACACCACAGTCCTTATCTCCAACTTGGCAGCAATATTCACACCGTCTGCCAAGTGCTTTAATTGTTCACAGAAAGAAAATCACATATGTAGCTTTGCCAAAATCCGTTCTTTTAGCAGCTTCAGGCTCCAATGACTACCAGATTGAGTTTTGTTCGTCACAGGGATCACTGACCACAACCCTCTCTTATATAGTCTCTGGGGTGTGGTCCAGTGACTCATTGGTCCTGTGACTCAAGTCCAGTGACTCAGGTCTATTCCCTCGCACGCCTCCTCAGCTGCTGCAAGCGCTTATCTCGCCTTCGTTGACGTGCGTCCAGGAATGACGTCTCTCCCTCACTCTCATCTGAGACACCTGTTTCCCCACTACTTTGCTCTCTTTCAGCTGGCACCTGAGACGGTGCCGGGGGGGGGGGGCTGGGAGATCTGGCTGGCTCCTCTTCCTCATGCTCAGAGCTTCCTTCCTCCAATGGGATAGGCTCAGAGGATGGGGCCACAACAACAATATAGAGATACATATTAATTTACTAAATTGAAGTAACAGCATTCATGCATCTCGGTGTATAGTCATGCCAGCTACATGACCATGGAAGACAATGCTGGCTCCCTTGGCTAAGAATCAGAGACGAGAACCACCCTCTAGAGTTGGACACAAGTGGACAGGGGAAATCTTTACTCTATACCTTTTACCTTATTTCTAAACGTACTTTCAGAAAAATGGTTCATTTCTGGAAAAACTACAATAACCAGTTAGAGAAGGAGGACTACATTTTTCAGATTAAAGTGTATGTTAAGCATTCCTCAAAACCACCAAGAGGATCGAACTACAGAATTTTTATTATTTCAGGAGCTACAATATAAATAACTTATGCTAGAAAGTACAAGAGCATTTAGATTTAGATATGAGTCAACTGAAAGTATTTCAGAATCCTCTGTACCATCACATAATTAAAATGCTCTTTGCATAGCTATAGAGAAAAGGAATTAGATTTCAATGCACAAACCTCAATGCAAAACTATTTTTGTATGTCATTTTTTAGATTTTAATTTAAGTTTAATTTTTTAAAAAGCTATTGTTCTGGATACACTGATCTCCTAGGTGATGAGTTAAGCTGACTGTTACGTGTTCAAATAACAACATTAGGATAGGATTGTTCTTAGAGACTCATATTCTTGATAAAGCCTTTGTTCTTCTGAATTGCACATCTGTGAGCTGGAAACTAACAGAAAAAAATAGCTATCGCATGTTCTTACAGTTGCAAAAAAAAAAGGCATTATAATGATGGAAGCACATGCTGTCTACCACCAAATGTACTTAGCCCAAAGAACCTGCCTTTTTAATATATGTGAGCATGTATTTCACTGTCAAAAGTTGTATTTGGGCAATTAATTTCAGCACATATACTTATTTATATGCTTAATTTCCACTATAAATAAACCACGTAACTGTTGTTGAATGAACAAATCTAAATTTTAATAGTTTAATTCTACACTTAAGACTACTGTTATATAAATATGCTTTTATTTTTTTTTGTGTGTTTGCAGGTATTTTTAGTAAAATTTTAACAATTTTTGGTAAAGAACAATACTGGTCTTTTTTTCAAATGGCTTGGTGCTGTCTCACAAAACAACAACAGTATCTCTCCTTTCATATACTAAAAAAATCTTCTAAATTTAAAACATTTGTTTCCATGGTATTAATATATACTGTATAAAATAAACATTTTACAATTTTTCCTCAGAATTATTTTGTTCTGGGCTGAAATTCTTTCTTGTCCAAGTAACATAACAAGGGAATGAAAGATGATTCCAGCCAAACATGATAAGAATAAATCATGCCTAAATAACACAATAGTTACATGTAGTCCTTTATTAAACAAAGTCACTAAATGAAACCACAACTGTGCTTATGATTTTACTTCAGCTTTCCTTTGTTTTATAGACCTGTGAAAGTTGTAAATGTGAGGAATGGTTATAAAGTTACTTTTTCATCACTGTCTTAACTATGAATGGTCTCTAAATAAGGCAGTTCCTAAACAAGGATTATCTATATGCGTCAGAAAACTTGGATTGATGTAGTATATTTAAAAACTAATTATTGACCCAAATCAGAGATGAAATTATTATATCACCTACTTATTTCTTCATATTCTTCTTTCTTGGGTTTATGATTATATACACACTTTGCATTAAGAGGCTCTTACATGGTGCAGGGTGCACGCAGGGTCCCCTAAATTAAATCCCGGTTAATAATTCTAGTCATGTATTCTCCCTTTTCTTTTTGTGTGTATGTTCCCTTATACAGAATGCCAAAGTCTGCTGTAGCAGGCCTATCATTTATCTTTCAACAATGAGGATATTTTCTCTCTTTCTGCTTAAGGAAGATTATTTTTTTCAAACTGATATGTCTGTTGAATGACCCTCAATATGTTATAAAGGATTCCAGATCATGAAAATACTCTTTCTCTGTGTAAATAAAGTGGTAAACAGTTCTGTTCATTTTCAAGAGAGCTAAAATCCTGGCTATAACAACAATTCCTTGCAAATTAATAGCAGTGGCTAAATTGTCTTTTTAAGCTTTACTCATCATCTCAGTAAGGAACTCTCTTTGTTTTGAGAACAGTTTGAAAACTATGGAATGGCAGAGGAAAAAGAAGAGAATTGCCTAGAATATGTATGTACATTATTCTTTGTACATTATAAGATGTTAACATTCAGCATTTGTACATTTCAAAACCCAGGACTCAGAGGAAGAACCCATAGAATGTATCTGACTACAGTTCCAATGAACAGAATAATCCTAACTCCTAGACCTATTTGCTAATGAAAATTAGGATAGGGCAGGCAAACTCTTCCGCCAAAGCAAAGGAGATCTTAGTGGACGTTATATCTATCTTTTATACAACTTTATAACTACAAATCAACAATGCTGCTATTCTGGTCAGCCCTCAAAATAGAATATTTTACTAAGAGAACAGAGGAGGACCCTTCTATTCTCTCAAATGTCTATAATCGGTAAAGCTGAGCTTTCCATTGCAGTCTGGAGCTAATTGTTCTTGCACTGTTCTCACCCACATGGTCACATATTCTTCAAAT
This sequence comes from Masticophis lateralis, assembly GCA_030761175.1. NCBI lineage: Eukaryota > Metazoa > Chordata > Lepidosauria > Squamata > Colubridae > Masticophis > Masticophis lateralis. The sequence goes on along the minus strand of JAUDYJ010000007.1, from coordinate 22,673,275 downwards.
TATAAACTCAGCAAAAAGCAACTATCTAAGCATTATATGATTGACAAAATCAACCATCAAAGAATTGAACAACTGTATAAAAATATTTGATCGAACTAGTAATAATTTTACAGCAAATCTACCATATGATCAGGAAAAGCTGGCATAGCTAAATCTCAAATAAAGAGTTCTTCCGTTTCTGTGTAGGCAAATAGAGACAGCAGAAGATAAGAAAACAGAAAGTTTAAGTCAGTAAATAGTAGTCAAGGAGGCCTCCAGAAGAAGAGACAAGGTTCTACACTCTGTCTTTAGTCCAGCCAAAGAACACTTGTTAACAAATCTACCTACACCATTGGCTACACAATTCCTGGCAAACAATATTCTTGTATGTTATTTTTAATATAGTAAAGATTTGTAAATCATCATTTATTCATACAGTGATGCCAGAAATACTCAAAAGAGGTAGAGATATATCAACCTATTATTTTATTGTTAAATCAATACACAGTTACCTGAACAGCAAGGTCAATATTTAGACTTTTTCCAGACTCAAATGCAAAATTTTGATGCAACATATAGAAATAATTCTTTCTCCAACCTACTGACTCTTTAGGAATAAATGATTGCAATTTTTTTCTTTTTTCTCCTAAATTAGTGTTCTCTTGTTCTAGCTATTAAAAATATAAACTGCATATTTCATTAAATCTTTTTTGCTGCTGCTGTTTCTGATGTATGTGACAACAAAGGTTTTGAAAAAAGTTGTCAAGTTTCGAGGTGTATTTTTGCTGTTGCAACCATTATCACTTCTGTGCTTGCCAACAACTGAGATGGGGGGGGAAAGGGGAGATGGAATGTAGACTCCAGACATCAAGAAGACAGCCATGAGAACCAAGGACACTTTGGCAGATGTTTGCTAAAGTCAAAGACTTTTTCCCATAAAAATACAATGAGACTCAATTGGACAATGTAACCTGGTCTAATGGGGGGAGGTAGAATCTATACTTTAATTATGTGGATTTGTGAGGGAATTAGCCAAATCTCATTTTGCCCTCATCTGTGCTGAAATGGTGCACTCAATAAAGTTTTGCATTAGGACACAGGATCGTCTCAGCCATGTTTCCTTTAGTTGGGTTTGTCAGTCGGAATGTTGACAAAAGTACTATATCGTGCCTGTATATTTCAGCCAACTGAGAAGTAAACCAGGTATTCCTTGGTTTACAATTATTCATTTAGTTCATAGTTACAAGAACAGTTAGGACAAAAATAACTTAGGACCAGTCCTCACACTTATGACCATCACACCATCTCTATAGTGACATGATCAAAATTTCAGAGCTTGGCAAACAGCATGTTCTAGGGCCATGTGATCACCATTGATGAGCTTGCCAGATAGTTTCCACAGACAAGTCAATGTAGAAAGCTGGATTTGTTTAATAATTATAATGATTTAACAATTGTGACAAAAACGTGGGCCTGACTCACTTAACAACCATCTTGCTTAGCAATAGAGATTTTGGTCCCAATTGCAGTTGTAGGTTGAGGACCACCTGTATGTTTGTATCAAATCACCATATTTCTTTAGCATTTAGGCTACATCAGGATATTGTCAACTTACAAAGCATCCCTGGCCTGCTCTCGAGTAGCCATAGGCAAGGAGGATGGGAAACCAATGACGCAGCATAGTAGCCAAAACCAGAAGCACATTTCAGACATATCTCTCTCAAGGCTGATTCCCAGGGTTACCCTTAGGGGTCAAAGTTGGCCTCACTTCGAATGTGCTGACATGAAGCTCCTAATAAACAACTGGATTTCTTTTGAAGCTTGGCTCGAGGTTCATGGTTTAATTAGGGCATCTATTGGAACCCTAACAGATATTTTCAAACTGTAGTTCATAGAACCCTAACAGCAAGCCAACTCTCTCAAAACTAATCAAAATTACCAGGACTCCTGAGCCCAGGGTTCTCCATTCATTTCCTGACCCCTGGGGTGCATGGAGAGAAACTCAGTCGACCATGGCAGAGGGCGGACTATCTGAAGAGAGCCTGCTCCAAGCAACTCAGAGAGGGCAAAACTTGCCTCCAACCAGGGATTTTCAGGACTCAGCAGCCTAATTGAAACTGGAGTGCAGCCCTCCCTAACCATCAAAGCCGAGACACCCGCCCCAGCAACCGAAGCAAAAAGGAATGAGTATTGGTGGAAAAGAATCCCTAAAGCAGCTGAGGTTAAGTTCCCCCACCCTAATGCCCAGAAGGGGGGAAGGCCCCAGAGCAAGCTAGGAAGAGTGGATTGGACATGAGACTGGGCACAAGCCAGGTTCCCGAAGTCCCTGACAGAACCCCTGGGGAGATCCATAGAGCAGCTGATGGAGGAATTTGACCAGGCAACCCTTCGTGATGAGGGGCCATCACACCGCCCGAAAGAGAGGGAAGTTGCAGCTGAGCCCTTTGAAGTGAGGAGATGCAACTGGAAACATAGCCCCACTTCTCCACCCACCAGAAGAAGGATCCCGAGGCTGCAGCCAGTGCTTCCTTCACACAACAAGCAAGTTGCTCAAGACAGACAGCCCACCCACCTCTACGAACTACAGCCGACAAAGATAGCCAGCCACATCAAGCACAGGCTTACAGGGGCCAACATGAGGAGAGAGCAGCAGTGCTGAATGAACCACCCTGCTTCAGGGGGAAATTGGATGGAGACTGATATCAGCTGGCGCTATTCCTTAACTCGGTTGAGATCCACCTAGAGCACTATGGACACCTCTACCCAACCCACAGAGCCATGGTGAATACCATTGCCAAAGGGATAGAGGGATAAGCAAGGAATAGCTAGCAGCTCTCCACAATAGGAGAGCCCCCCCCCCCAATGTAAACAACTTCCTACAACAGCTAGAGGCCAGTTTTGAGGAGGCAGCGGAGGATTGGTATACGGAAGATGAGCTCAGAAACCTAAAGCAGAGGGGGCAACCCATTAAGAAACACATCTGTGAGTTCAGGAGAGTCATGGGGAAGCTACTCCCTTTGCTGGAGTGGCTGTTAGTTCACTTTTTCAGAACAAGCCTGGACAAGCAAATTGCCTAGGTAACCGCCTATCAGGAAATTCTGAACCGACTCTCTGAGTAGTTCTGAGTAGCCATAAAAGTCGATGGCGGATTGCGGCCAACAACATGAGAAAGCAACTGGACACCAAAGAGAGAGATCAACCAGACCAGAGACCATCCAGCCGATGGAGAGCCACAGCACCACAGCCAGTCTGGAGGCCCCTAGGATCCCATGAAAACTATCACCCAAACAAATCTGCTGGGCTCAATACTTCAACCTGTTCTACCGCCTGCATGGAATGCCATGGAGAATTATCTCAGACAGAGGAATTCAGTTCATGGCTAAGTTTTGGAGGGAGTTCCTGCAGTCCATTGGGTCATCCCAGGGCCTTAGCTTGGCCTTTCATCCAAGCACTGGGGGGGAGCAGAGAGACTGAATGCCATGGTAGAACAGTACCTGAGGTGTTACATGAACTATCAGCAGTCCAATTGGGCAGACCTCCTGCCTTTCGCTGTGGTAACATACAATAATGCCGTTCACAGTAGCACAGGACTAACTCCATTCAAAGTAGTGAGTGGCATGGACTTCCAAAGCCTGAATATCCAAGGAATCCCCCCTCCTCAGTCAGCTTGACCGACTGATGTCAACACTGATAGCAACCTGGGAAAATGTCAAGAAAGCGCTAGCTAAAGCAGCACAAACCTAGAAGAAACAGGCAAACACCAAGCCCCACAACAGCCATTCCAATTGGGGGAGAAGGTCTACCTTTCCACAAAATACTTGAGATTAAAATTCCCCAGCAAGAAATTGGGGCCAAAGTTTATGGGACCATTCCCCCTTAGTAAAGATCATCAACCCAGTCATGGTTCAATTAAAATTGCCCGACTGCTAGGGAAGATACACCCGGTATTCCACAGTAGCTTCTTAAAACCCATGGTCGGATCAACCCTGAGGCCACTAATCCATGAGCCCCCAGACCCAGTGGTCATAGGTGGCTAAACCCATTACAAGGTGCAGCGAATCCTCGACTCAAGGTGGCAAGGGAGGCAACTCAAATACAGGAGGCAACTCGAATCAAGTGGAAGGACTACCCCTTCCTATCATAGGCATCTTAGGTAAAGAGTAGGAACATCCAGGCTGACCTCCTCATAGCAAAATTCCATGCAGACAACCCAAAAAAGCCTGGGGGGGGCACAACCCTAAAATTTATACCTGTACTCAAATTGCTTTGCACAGGTCGCCTTCAGGAAGTGAGGGGAGCCGAATGTCAACTCGCAAAGCATCCCTGGCCTGCTCTCGCCATAGGCAAGGGGGATGGGAAACCGATGAAGCAGCATGGCAGCCAAAAACAGAAGCACATTTCAGATATATCTCTCTCAAGGCAGTCTCCCAGGGTCACCCACAGCGACTGGAGGAGAGTAATCTCTACAACCCACAAAATTGCTCCATTGGCGAATGTGACTGATGACACACCCTGGGGGGAGGGGGGAAACAGGGTCACGATTGGGACATAAATTATGTGGGTTGGCTTCACTTGGAATGTCCTGACATGAAGCTCCTAATAAATAACTGGATTTCTTTTGAAGCTTGGCTCAAGGCTCATGATTTAATTAGGGCATCCATCAGAACCCTAACAGATATTTTCAAACTGTAGTTCATAGAACCCTAAAAGTCCATGAAAACTTCAAGGGATTCCGTAAGAGGCTAAGGGGAGAAAAAGTTCATTCAAAACACAGCCAATTTTCTATCCCTAAGCTTTGCCTCTTGATCAGGATGCCAGGAATTGTTTTCTTTTTAATAGATTTTCTCACAGATTTCAGAGCCTTGTATTCAGCAACTTACTGTGCAGTTCTGTTTCAAATCTTTGTTAATTTTTTTGTGCTATAAAGAGAATATTTCCCTGACCAGGTTGGCAACAGAAGTCTCCCCTAGTGAAAGGCAGATCAGAGATAGGAAAGTTTAGTTCACTCCAAAAACAACTGCAGAAAGGGAGAGACCTGGAAAGCTCTGGATGAAAGACAGGTATTTAAATAGACTACATGAGTCATCCTGACTTTAATAGTTCTAGCAGAAGTAATTTATGTTAACTGTGCTACATAGTGCTTCTAACACTAGTTATACAGACAGAGAAGCTATTAATTTTCATTAATACTTCCAATATTTCAATTATAGCTTAAGTCAAAGTTCTTTCCCTGATAGGATTAAAGTACCACATCAGGCCCTTGGGGCAGTTTGTATATACTCAAATAAACTAGCATCACATATAATATTAAGCTCCAAATTAATCCAAAATATAAAATAGAAAGTACTACTCATCCAAGGGCTTCATACCATCAGTACTGAAGAGTGATTTTAAACATGAAAAGTTTGGAAACCATTTTCTTAAACCTATGCTCAACATTTCACCCACAACTTAAAATTCCTACATGAAATTTTACTATTAGGAGAACATTAATAAACAGAATTGTTAAACTCTGGAGTTCTAGCAACATTGTAGGATCTTTTATTTGTTTCAGAATCAAATTATTTATTACCTCCCAGTCCAGGTCTTAGACGATTATCATAACCATCCAGAAGTCTGTCTAGAATTCTTGTGAAGATGGTAATGTTATTTTTTGCTTCATCTTCATTGGGGTCAGCCAGTGCTGATCTAACAGACATTGAGGAAAAAATAAACTAAGTATGCTCCATGTACATTCATTATAGTTTGAATATGTAGTGATCAATCGCTTTTTAGATATGGGACCTTTCATTTAACATCTCCTTTTAATATATATCTAATGCTAACATAAAGCAGTTACTTTCCTGTTTCTAATTTCCTGCTGCTTCCTGCAATAAATTCTACTCAATATTAAATTCTCAAATTATGTGTCATTTTCCATTCTGTCTCTATAACCAATAACCTTGCATGATGTTGAAAAAGGTGGATTAAATATGGTCAATACTTGAATGGAAGACTACCAGGAAATCTTCAATGTAACCAAGATAAGAATTTTGAAAATGCTATCCCAGGGGAAAATAGTGACAACCACTTCCATATTTTTGTTAAGAAAACTGCATAGCATGTCCATGAGGTCACCAGAAATCAATTCTGACTTGAGGGAGACTTTGTTTTACTTTACATAAGTGGATATAATCCAGGAAGGGATTTCTTTCCTATGTATATAACTCAGAACCAATGAAACAAAGCATATTTCAAGCATGTGAAATATGACAGCATAGCTAGTAGTGCTATTCCATTCCACTACGCTCAGGTTTGCTAAGCAACAGCAGCTAGGGAACATTTATATGAATTTTAAGTTTGAACGGAGAGGGGGTGATGCTTTCAATGTTAAAGGTTCATAATTGCCTACCAAATCTTACCAGGAAAAGGACCTGATTATTTGCAGGACTGCCTATCTTCAATTGTTTCTGCCCTCTTAATATATTTGGGCCAAGTGGGTATACTCCAGGTCCTCTCAATTACAATAAATTAAATTAAATTAAATTAAATGTTGTCATCTTGTAGTATCTATGTAGCCTTGTTATATTTTTATTGATTTTAATAATTGCTTTTTTAGACTAGGCCCGTGTTGTCGAACCTATGGAACGCATGCCGGAAGTGGCATGCAGAACCATCCCGTGAGGAATGCACAGCCTCGCTGGCTCCTCTTCCGCATTCCTGTGCACATGTGCGTCAATCAGCTGGCCATCACACATGCGGGAGTGGCGAAACCCGGAAGAGTGGCGTTCCATCGCACATGTGCAGACTAGCAGCCAAACTTCTGGGTTTATGTTGCACACATATGCGATGGCCAGGTGTTCGTTGGGCACACGTCCCTGTCGGAAAGCAAAAGTTTGGGTGCCGGTTTGCACATGCACAATGGACTATCGCTCTTCCAGGTATCGGCATGAAGACCAGCGGGGCCGCACATTCCTAGCAAGATGGTTTCACGTGCCAATTCTGGCACGCATGCCGGCATGCAGTGATGTAAAAGTTTAGCCATCACTGGACTAGGCTATTATGTTTTTAATTATTTCAATTGTGTATTTTGATGTGAAAGTCATTCAGAGTTTTTTGGAGTGGGTGGCTGTAATAAATGAAATAAATTAATAATAACTAATTTTGGTGAGACTCAAACATACTGTGTTTCCCCAAAAAGGACTATATTTATTAGAATTCCCTAAGTTTCAGAAACAATTCAAAAAAACTGCTTCATATCTTGAGTTGGCAGAGAGGGTTTTTTTCCTCTCTCTTTTTTTTTTTTTTTTTTTTTTTTGTTCCTTAAAGCAGCTTTTTTTAAAGATTTCTGCATGAGTTTGCAGTAGCATTTTTTAGGACTTGCTAAGAAGCCTTAAAGATCTGCTGCTTTAAAAAAATAGCAGAGAAGTGCCATGCTCAATTGAACTATGAAGCCCTTTTTCCAAATAACATTTCAGGCATGCATAGCTGCAATATTTATGTAAAGTAAAAGTAACAATTCTTCAAAGTCAAGGCTGACTCTTGTGACTACTTGGGCATATCTATGTATCTTGCGTGGCAGCAGTACAAAACTGGCTTGAGATTTGTTCAAAATTCAATCTAATTTATAGACCTAGGGTTTCTGACAGTCTATCACCCAAGTATTTACTAAGCCCAACCCTACTTAGCTTTTTCAAGATGTACCAAATCTAGCTAGATGTTGCAATCTGTTTTACTGCTATCAATTACATAAAGATAGGTAGCTGGTAACAACCCTTAAAAGAAAGGGTTGACATGATTTTCCAGTCTTTGCAGAACTGGAAACATAATCATTTTTCCCCATAAGAAAAGCTGTGCATAAAGCACTCCAAAATATTGTACAATGCTGATTTATGGTTACCCATGAAAACAAGAGTTATACAGAACTCCCCAATTGGTGCTATACAAATGAATATCTTCAAATAATCATTATTTTTTTACTTTGGACCATCTAAAAATTTAAGGTATTCACTCAGGGACTATCATAAGCCATAGATAAATTCCCTATGTTGAATTGCCCTCTATGTTTGTAATTAATGGGCACATATAGGATGATAAAGCAAATGATAAGAGTTCTGCCCAGCTTTTTAAAAAAACCCTGAGATTGGCATTATTGCTGTTAAAATTCTTGCAACAACAACTGTAATTGAAAACAACAATCAGGTTTCAGTGAAAGACATACTTGATTTCCTAAAATAAGAAACATATGCAGAATGAATTTGAAGATGCATGGAAAATAAAACAACAACAATAAATCACTTAACTCCCTCCTTTCCTTTTACTAAAAGCAGTAATAAATCCAATAAGCTTCTGCCTGGCTAAGACTACTACTGAAAAGCTAAAGCACCTCTTAACATACAAATTCAAATAACAAAGACATTATAAATTTCAAATAACAGAATCACATTAAAATAACATAAATATTGCTTTACCATCTCCATGCAATCATCTAAAACTATTTGCCACAGGTTACTTGAGACATATTCTAAATACCATTTTTAATGCATGCATATTGTGTAAAAACATATGTTTGTGGAAGTATCCAATAATGGTCTCTTCCGTAGACAAATTAGTACACAAAATGACTATCATTGAGTTTAATTCAGAAAAATTTGGACAAACTGGAATCATTTTCTGTTATTCATGCTGATTCCTTGACAACAATGTGACTTACTCACTTGAGTAAAGATAGGAAGATCAGGCCCTCTATGGCCAAACTCATACTGCAGTATCTTTGCTAGTTGAATAAAATTGAAAGCACATTTTCAATCTGGCTACAAAAATATGTAGCCAATTATTTAGCCCCAACTCTAATTTTTACAATAAACTTTGAAGTTCAATGATTTGAGGAAAACAAATATCCAAATACATTAGCGACGATGATAGTGCAATCCAGATTTGAATCTACAAGCAAAAATGCAGTGGCAAATCAGTGAATCTACAATCAAAAATATAGTGACTGGATGCATTCCATAATGAGGTCAGGTGACAATTTAATGAATATCTTTAAGTTGTGCTCTATGATGCTGTAATTTTAGAACTGCCATTTATTCAGCATCCAGAAAAGTTGATTAGTAATTCATATCATTGTTTTATTTTATGGGATTATGAAATTGTATACTATCTCCACCTAGAGGTTTACAGATTAAATAAGTCTGTTCTATTATCTTGACCAAAAATTCTGGTCCGTATACAAAATACCCCACTATCTTCCCTATTTTCTCTTGTTTCTGGACTTTAGAAAAATCTTATTTTCGGTGTGGACAGGCTTGGGATAATTAATAGTAGCACAATGACTCCAGAAATCATTGCAAAACATCAAAGAATACAAAAACAGAAAAATAACTCCTAATTACTGTTTTATTTTAGGATAAGCATGAAAAATATCATTTAACATTTAGGACTGGTCTACTATACGTTTACTAGCATTTTACCATCCCCATAACTTTTTCCTTTACTTCTTGTTCTGCATACAATTAGAAAGCTCATGCTAGGAATATGATTTTTGATCACTCATCTCTGTATATATACCATTTACAGAAACTAACCACCAGAAAACAATATATTCCTTAATGTTGCTGATAGAAAATCTAAATTTCCTCTCACCTTGCAGAAAAGCATATCAAGAAAATGAGAAGCCACTGCATCATGTAGGGTATTTTCTTCCTCTTGAGAGCAGCTGTTTTGCAAAACCTAAAGGCTGAAAAAGAGGGGATACTTAGCTTATATCTACTTATTGATGCTTTCAGTCAACTCAACTATCATCACTTCAAGGAGGACTTTAAATCTTGGGGTCTCAGAAGCATTTTTTTCTCCCAGTGAGCAACTTATTATATTGCCATCCTCCAGTGAGATCATGCTTTGCTTGAACATGCAATGCATAATTAAATTGACATATGGACAGATGCAAGTAATATTGTTTTCTCACCATCCTTCTCTGTAACATAAAAGGATTCCAGACTTTTCCCTATCCAGTAAATTAATTTATCATTTCACCACTGGTTTACCACTACATTTACTCTAATTTTATATATTTTCCAAAATATATAAGACAGACAGGAGGAAAGGAACAGGAGGAAGGATATTACAGACATCCCTATAATCCAATGCAGTTTATATTTTACAAATGTTGAACATGTTTGACAGCTGTTTGAAGACAATACCTGTCATGTTCATGAACATGAGATATGCACTTCATAAATAACAACAGTCACAGAGCAGCACAAAGTTGCAGAATCTTTTTTTAAAAAAGGATCTACTCAAAACAGGAGGTTCGTATTAGCTGAGGGGTGAGGAAAGGTTCACTGAATCCTCTTTATGCACATGCACATCCACGTCGAGACTGGCGGAAACAGAAGCTAACATCTTTTCCCCGTTTTTGTGCAGATCAACACACAAAGCCACTCATTCTTGAGTTTTTCCATGGGTGGAGATAAGAGGGGAAGGGTGGGGGGTGAGAAGCCTACCTTGGGAGTACCAGGAGGCGTTCAAAGGAGCTTCCAGAGAGAGAGAGAGAGAAAGAGAGAGAGGTGGTGGTGGTGATGATGATGATGATGATGACAAATAATAATGAGAAGAGGAGGACTTGGTGAGGCTGAAGAAATCTTGCCAGGAGAGAAAAGAAGCTCGAGAACGGGGAAACTTGGGAGGCTTAGTGGGGGAGGGGGCGCCGAAAGACGACTGCAGCACCAGCACCAGCCGCCCCACACAGCAATCCTACGAAAAGCAGCGGATTCAAAGCGGGCTCGGCGTGCCAGGGCGCGCGCGAGAGGAGGGGAAACCCGAGCGCGAGGTAGGGGCAGGCAAGCAGCAGTCCGTCCGCGTGCGGGGCTAGTCTTGGGGGAGAAGAAGGAGGAGCGCGCCGGCATCCGCGCACCCGAGTGAGCGGACAGCAGGCAAGCAGCGGCTGCAGTAGGCACGCGCTCCTTTCCCCCAATTGGAGTTCCGGAACCGGGAGGGGCGGCGCCGCAGAAGACAGGACGACAGAGACCACCCCGCCGCGGCTTGTTCCTGCTGCCACCTCGGCGATGTCGCGCGCTGCTGCAGTCGGAGGTCCGCAGGGCAAAAAGGGCCCAGAGGCGCCGTCTTGTTTTGTTGGGTCCTAACGCGGAGCATCTCGACACTCTCCTTTCCTCCCATTTTCCTAAATCTAGCAGTGGGCAGCAATGCTGCCGCCGCCACTGTTTCGCACGCGTGTTTGTGCGCGTGTGTGTGTATATATGTGTACGGGGAGCTTTGTGTCCTTGTCTTCTCGCCCCCCGCCTCCATTTCCTGGGCTGTGCGAATTAGGCCGAAGACTAAGCATTGGCCCCCTCGCCCTTGTGTTGCTGTGCCTCCAACTAGATTCATCAAGTCTGTGCGCGCATAAAAACGCGACAGTGGTTTTAGTTTAGCCGCGGCTTCCCCGGGAAAAGGAGTGGGGGGTCGGCCCCCCTTCCTCCTCCCACTCTGTTTCAGTTAGAGCCGGGACAGCAAACGTAGCATCAGCTTCACCTGGAACCCACGGTGAATGTAGGGGCGGCTGTTGGGCTTTGTGTTTCTGCCTCTGCGCTTGCTTCGTGGCTTCCTTGGAAGCTTCCCAGTTGAAATCCGAACAGGTTGCTGCAGTGCCAGACAGCCCGGGGGCCCCGCACATTCTTCGTAAAAAGGTGCTCCAGAAGTTTGAAAGGGAAGGGCCGGGTATGAGGAAGAAGGTGCTGCTAGAACGCTACTTCCTTGCTCGCCTCTCCAGCAGTATCAGCAGCTAGAAGTACTAGAAAACCCCTGCACCTGAGGACAGAAGCTGGGCTTTGGGCTTATTTTAATCTTTCACTTGTCAGAGCCATGTGCAGGCAGACTTCTCAACCCCCTGCTACCTTATTCTTCTCTCTTGCTTCTCTTGTGATGTACATATTTTCTTTTCCTTCTCACTTCCCAAGTTCTGCTCAGAACATGTTATAAATCAAAGAGTGATGCAAAATGTCAATGTGCATTCCTAACTCATGCCTAATGCCCAGAATCATTACATTTGAAACAGCTTGTAAGCTCAGGAAAAAAGAATAACATATAGGAGGAAGAAGGAAATGCAAAATTTTGAAATTTCTTGGGCCCTGCTGTGATTACCTCTTCTCCGATGAAACCACCCATGTAGATTCACAGGGTGAACAGACTTAACCTCTTCCTTTCAAAAGTAATCACAACTTTTTCTATAACATAACCCCCAGAGAATTGATACTAAGTGCTCATAAATAAAACATGGCCATAATGAATATAAGAACCATATATTTGCATAACCTTTTTTGTTACCCATTTCTGATGTTATGGAATGAAGGGACCAAACAACATTCCTGGGTCAGCCAGAGAGAGTTTATTTCCGGAGGTTCAAAGCCAAATTTGTACCTGAAACTTTGAACAAAGAAAACAGCTCTGATAGACAGTTTATATATGTTTCCAAGACAAAGGATTCGGTGAGATCATGCATTTTCCATATATGGTTAACATGAGCTCATACATTTTCTATATATGGCTAACATACACTTGTTATATGATAATTGACATTTCCTAATTACTAAGCCATTAGTAAACCATTATTTTTAGTTTATAAGATTATCTTAGTTTAGACAACCTTCCTTAAGTGCTTGTAGTTGCTAATGGGAAATTTACTGCTATCCTTGGGTCATAAGTGACTTTTTGTAACATACATATCTTTGTGTCTTTGACAGTGATGCCATCAAATGTTTTCAATATGGCTTTTCCTTCCTTGATAGCTAGCTGAGCTTTCCTCATCAGAAGATATATTTACCAATAATGGCTTTTAGCTGATTTTTAATATAATCTCCAAGCCCTTTTCTTCCTTATAATAATGTGAATAGAGGGTGTCCTTTAACTGACCCTTTCTCCCTTATAATAAAAGTGAACAAAGAGTGTCTTTCAGGGTTCATGTAACTGACTCTGTATGATTCCTACTTTATTCACTTTTATTCCCATTTACCTTATTCCCATTATTATTTTATTCACTTTTATTTACTTTATTCCCCCCTTTGAAAATTTTTCTATGAAGAAACTTTCACCATTCCTTACATGTTCAATTCTTTAGTAAATATCATTCCATTCTTTTGGATAAACAAAGCTAACATATAATATCTTAACAAAATATGACTAATCTAGGCAAGAGATAGGTATTTCTTGATCTTCATTCTCTTTATCTTTGGAGGTACTCCCTCCATTCTTTCCCAGACTCCATTTCTACATATGTGTCTGTTTCAGAAACTTTTTCTTCAAGAAAGCGCTCTGTCAAAATGAACGCCTTCTCATTCTGTATCTCTTTCACTGCTCTGATAGATAGCTGCTTCAGCACAGGGACTGCACAAGGAATAAAAGCTGGGCCTGCCACAGCCATATCAACAAGAATAACATTTGTTTAATCTAGCCGGATCCAGGCAACCAAGAAAACCACATGTTTCGTTGTTTGTAACCTCTGACCTATCTTGGATGCCCTACCTGCAATTCCTTGGCAATTCCTCTGACCACACCTGATTTATTCATATAGAAGCAACAATCTTCTCCCACAAATACACACACACCTACTCTCTCTGCGGTTAGGAGGTCTAAGGCATGTTGATTTTGTAGGACCACTGCTGCCAATGAATCTATCTGGTCTTGGACTTCTACCAGGGTTCCAGCAATTTGGTTCAGGTTTTCTTGGAGCTCCTCTGATAATTGCCGAAACTGTATTACTGAGTGTGTCATTCCACCTACACCTGTTCCAACTGCAGTTCCTATTCCCATGGGATAGTGATAGTGATAGTGATTACTAATAGTGGGACTAGGGTTGGTACCTGTTTCTGAACATGTCCCATGAGAGGAACAGGGATGGTATGTTCTCCACTAACAACACCTATTTTAGGAAAAAGGTGTACTAGTGTGCATGTTCCAGTCCAATTTGTTGGCAAACATAAATACGCATCATTTCCGCAGAAGAAGAAAACTCCCTTTTCCCTTACGCACATGCCTATGTTCATGGAGAAAGCATGGGTCCAATGGTTCTTTTCATTAGTCCAGACCCCCAAAGTCCCTGTCACAAACATTCCAGACAGCAGCTGTAATGGAACGTCTAGTGACGGGTCCTTTTGCTCTGAGGATTGGACCTTCAAAAAGATACCAGGAAGTAGTATTCCCAGGGGAAAGAAGACACAGAAACCTGTGCTGGACCTAATGGAGAGCCGGATAGGGAAGCAAGGGGGCTGGAACAGACTGGGGCCCCTTTCCTTGGATATATTCCAGGACTCCTCCAATCCTCCCCATCTTGTGATGATGGCAGTTGGTGGTAGTGAGAAAGTGACCTTATGGTGAAATGAGTGGTGTGCAGAAGGAAAAAGATCTTTGGTTAATTTTACATCCTTAGGGTTCATTCTAGGACCAAGGTACACTTCTGATGGACATTGCTCTTTTATCAGGGATCCTACAGGCCTACCATGTTTCTGATGTCTCTTTATACACAGAGAAGGTGACTCTATGATTTAACAAGGTTTCGACCTAATTCCAGTATCCCTGATATGCAATCTCCTCTTTTCAATTGTTGTAGGGGTCCGTTCTCTCTTTGTTCTTGTATTCCCCCCTTTACTGGGATTGTCAAACTCTTAACCTTAGGTCTAGGGGTTGGTTTAGGACTAAGGTACCCACTCCACCTTCTGATGCCATGTTGTTGGCGGGAGTGGACTTGATCCAAAGTGTCCCCATTCAGTGTCCTGATGCTGCTAGGTCCCCTGGGATTCTTGACATCTTCAAATCCTTCCGCAGGGACAAGGGGGATTTATTGGACACTGACGCAACATTGGGAACTACTGTTCAAGATAGTATCACTCACTAGACCTTTAGCTAATAGTACCCAAAGCCATAAATAAATCATAATGACACACCCACAAGGCCTTAAGAGCGCAAGACCTATAGTTTACAAATTCACTACGTCAGGAAGAGGGTTAGGGGCATGCGTAACTTGGGGCTTGGCAATATCGGTGTAAAACAATACCAACAGAAGGGCTAAAGTAGCTGTTGCCCAGAGTCCCCACACCTAATCTTCCTCAAGCATAAGTGTCTTTAAAAATTGCTCACTGGATTCTATCACAGTTAATGGGTTTTACATTACAAATTACAGTTAAGGATGAAATTCACTATGCCTAAAATTACTAAACTTAGACTAGATATGCTAACATTCCTTAATACTTGGCCATATTTCTAATACATCTTGTTAGATCCTCGTAGTTACGACGCCTCTTGCCAGGGTCTGTTACCAGGCGTCGGGATTGGCTAGGACGCAAGCAGCCAAAGGAGCGGGAGAAGGGCTGCTCGCGATTGGCTCAGACGGGAGGCAGCTTGCTACTTAAGGAGCTGTCAGGCTGTTGTTGGTGCTTACTGTTTGACTTCATCTCCTCAGCATTACTGTGATCTCGGGTTCTGATAAGTTGCATTAGAAATAAAGTTGTCTGTTTAACTCAACCTAGCCTCTGGAGTGTTTACCCACCGGATCCAACAAGTGGCGACGAAGGTGGGATTTGTGTGAGGCGACGGTGCCGGTATTTCAGACAATTGTTAACGTAAGCCGTTTCTCTTTGCTCACGCCATGGCGGCCACTCTCCCTACATTCACCCCCTTCGAATCTGCCTTGGAATCCTGGGACGAGTACCTGGAGAGATTCGAGTGTTTCCTACAGGCCAACGATCTGGCTGATTTGTCTAGTGTGAGGAAAAGGGGGTATTTCCTCAGCTCATGTGGCCGCGAAATATTCGCAACCGCCAGGGCCCTTGTTGCTCCTCAAACTGTGTTTGCGGTGCCGTGGGAGACGCTGATGGAGAAACTTAAAAATCATTTCTCCCCTGCCCCCTCGAAAATTGCAAGACGGCATGCCTTCCACCAAAGGGCACAGAAGGAGGGGGAATCCATAAACGAGTACATGGCTTCCCTTCGAACAGCAGCGCTCCACTGCGAATTTAGGGAGCTGGATGAGATGCTCCTTGATCAGCTGGTGTGCGGAGTGCAGAATTTGAAGCTCCAACAAAGGTTGCTGGCTCGCGCTGACCTGACTCTCCCGATTGCGCTAGATGAAGCAAGGGCCGCCGAAATGTCAGCTAAATCAGCAGCCGAGATACAACGCTTCCAGCATGGAGGGGGTGTCCCAATAGCCACTCCTCAGTCTGTTCATTTCGAGGAGTCGGACCGCGAAGACACCTCTGAGAGCGAGAGAAGTGAGCCGCCTAAGGGCAACCAAGTATAAGGCTCGTGGGCCAGCTGTTAAGAAGTCACAGAACGCTTGTCTGGGCTGCGGAGGCTCACACAATCGCGCGGACTGCAGGTTCCGTTCCGCTGTCTGCAGACGCTGTGGCAAACGCCACCTTTCAAGAGTTTGCCGTTCCGTTCTTCCTGAGTCAAGACCCGCGTTCGAGGGAGCTGGGGAGCCAGGGCCAAAGCGGAGGAGGAACAGACGAGCCGAGCGCCGTGATGAGAGTGTGGCCGCAACCCTCGAGGGTGAGATTGCATCAGTGGCCGTAAGCCATGCCTCCGTCCACATCCCAGGAAGCAAGATCTTTGTAACCGTTCGATTGGAGGGAGCCCCCTGCAAGATGGAGGTGGACACGGGCTCCTCCAATCGTTAATTTCATGGCACACACTCATGACTCTAATTCCCTCCTTGACTCAGTGGCGATTGCAGCCTTGCCCCATCAAATTGAGGGATTACCAGGGGACTAGTATCCCAATATTAGGGTGCGGGTCCTTCCAGGTTGTCTACAATACATTTTTGGGTCGTTTGCCTTTAATAGTTGTGCGCGACCATCTGCCCACACTCCTTGGGTTGGACTGGTTTGATGCCCTCCACCTCAGGGTATCCGGTGTCCATTCAACATCTCCTGATGCCCTCACTAAACTCACTCATGAGTTCGCTGAGGTATTTGATGGTAAACTGGGCAAATACTCTGGGCTTCCTCTGTCCTTTAATTTGGATCCCCAAGTTGCGCCAATTCGTTTAAAGCCTCGGAGGGTGCCCCTTGCGCTGCGGTCCAAAGTCGATAGGGAACTGGATAAACTCATTGAGCAAGGGGTACTTCAACCTGTGGAACATGCTAGCTGGGAGACCCCCATTGTGATCCCACTTAAGCAGGATGGATCCATTAGGATCTGTGCCGACTATAAGGGGACCATCAATAAGGCTCTCCAAGCCAATCACTATCCTTTGCCGGTTGTCCAGCATTTGTTGCACTCCCTGGGCCAGGGTAAGGTCTTTGCAAAGCTTGACCTCGCTCAAGCTTATCAACAGCTTCCGGTGGACGATGCCACCGCCCTGGCTCAGACCATAGTGACCCACCACGGGGCATTTAAGTGCACCCATTTACAATTTGGGGTTAGTGTTGCTCCTGGAATTTTTCAGAGTCTCATGGAGCGTTTGCTCCATGGACTGGAGGGCGTTGTGCCCTATTTTGATGACGTTCTGATCGCGGCTGCAGATCAGAAAGAGCTCATCAACAAACTCCGGGCAGTGCTCTCCCGGTTTCAGGGGGCAGGGTTAAAGTTGAGGAAGGACAAATGCAAGGTGGGTGTCTCCCAAGTAGAATTTTTGGGCTTCCTAGTAGACGCCTCCGGCATTCGCCCTGCTCCATCAAAAGTGGAGGCTATTAAGCGGGCACCAGTCCCTACCAATAGGGCCGAATTACAGGCTTTCCTGGGTCTGCTCAATTTTTATTCAGTGTTCTTGCCCCATAAGGCTTCCGTAGCAGAGCCCCTCCATCGGCTCCTAGATGCCAAGGCACCATGGGTTTGGGATCACAAAGCAGCTGCTGCTTTCTGAGCTGTTAAGGATCTCCTAGCGTCCGATGCTATCTTGGTGCAGTATGACAGTAGCATGCCTCTTTTGTTGACTTGTGATGCCTCTCCCTATGGGGTAGGGGCTGTCTTGAGTCATCTTTTGCCCTCAGGGGCTGAGGCGCCTATTGCCTACTATTCGAGGACACTGTCTGCGACAGAAAGAAACTACAGTCAAATAAATAGAGAAGCCTTGGCGGCCGTAGCGGGCATGAAGCGTTTTCACGACTACGTGTATGGGCGGCCCTTCTTACTGGTCACGGACCACAAGCCGTTGTTAGGGCTACTGGCTGGGGATCGGCAGACTCCCCTAATACTTTCTCCGCGAATGTCTCGTTGGGCAGAGTTTTTGGCAGCTTATTCATATCAGCTAGTATATAAGCCTGGCAAGGCCATCGGGCATGCCGATGCCCTTAGCCGCTGCCCCTTGCCAATAGGGATCCAAGACCCTGCCCTGGCGGCCTCGATCTTCCTAGTGGATGAGTTGGCCCCCTTAGTGACGGCCACCGAAATCCGAGCCCATTCTGCGGCTGACCGTGTACTTTCCGCTGTCATGGATTGGGTCCGGAGGGGCTGGCCTCCTACACAATCTGATGCTGTTTTTGTGCCCTATGCTCGCAGACAACACGAGTTGTCCATCAATAAAGGCTGTCTCTTGTGAGGAAACCGGGTGGTGGTTCCTCCCACATTAAGGTCCCAGGTCCTGTCCTGCCTGCACAATGCCCACTCGGGCATTGTTCGAATGAAAGCCCTGGCGCGAAGCTATGTCTGGTGGCCGCGCATTGACCAGGACATGGAAACATGGGTAGGCAATTGTGCACACTGCCAACTCACTAGGCCGGTTCCACCAGCAGCCCCTATTCTAGAATGGGAACCATCTAGGGCACCATAGGCTAGGGTGCATCTGGATCTTGCGGGCCCCTTTCAAGATCAGACCTTCCTAATCACTGTAGACGCCCACTCTAAGTGGGTTGAACTCGCCCTCATGCATTCCACTACATCCACAGCAATCATCCGGGTGTTAGAGAGCCTTTTCTCCACGCATGGGTTGTCGGATGTCATTGTAACCGATAATGGGCCGCAGTTCACCTCGGCACCCTTCCAACTTTTTCTTGCCCGGTTGGGCATTCGCCACGCACAGACTGCCCCATCAAATCCAGCCACTAACGGGCTAGCAGAGAGGGCAGTGCGATCTGCTAAAGAGGCACTCCACCGTTTGGGCACTACAAATTGCCACCACAAAATTCAACAATATCTGCTAACCCAACACACAACACCTAGCGCAACGACTAAACATAGTCCAGCTGAACTTCTTATGGGCCGGCGACTACGGACAACCTTAGACCGGCTACATCCGAATTATTGTCAGGAACCTTTTAGGGGCACCCGATTGGCAGCCAGAGAGTTCAGAGTAGGGGATTTGGTTTACGCTTTAAATTTTGATAAAGACAACCGGTGGTTACCTGGCCAAATTATAGAAATAACTGGTCCTTATTCTTATAGGGTCCATCTCTCCGATGGGAGAGTTTGGCGGCGACATATAAATCAGCTTCGAAGACGAATAGGAGGCGATACGAATCCACCGTCTGATCAAAACCGACCGCCTCCTCCCATATGCGATCAAACAGAGGGTCCTGCCAAGTTTCGTTGTCCACCCGCTGCAGTTCCAGCGGGCAACTTACCTGTTGATATGAATCCAGCGCTGAGTTCAAGTCCTCCAATTCCTGACAGGGCAAATGTTCCGCCTGCCGCCGTTGACACTGAGTTAGCTCCACCTTCTGGGTCCAGAGCACCAGTACAACCTACAACGCAGTCTGCGATGATTCCACCCACCACGTCGGCCGCGCCGGTCCTGAGGCGGTCTGGTCGATCTCGTCGTTGTCCGTCCTATTTAGATGACTACGCGTGCGCGGTACGGGTGGGAAGGGGTGTTAAATCCTCATAGTTACGACACCTCTTGCCAGGGTCTGTTACCAGGCGTCGGGATTGGCTAGGACGCGAGCAGCCAAAGGAGCGGGAGAAGGGCTGCTCGCAATTGGCTCAGATGGGAGGCAGCTTGCTACTTAAGGAGCTGTCAGGCTGTTGTTGGTGCTTACTGACTTCATCTCCTCAGCATTACTGTGATCTCGGGTTCTGTTAAGTTGCGTTAGAAATAAAGTTGTCTGTTTAACTCAACCTAGCTCTGGAGTGTTTACCCACCGGATCCAACACATCTTACAAAAGGAATATTGTTTTTCTCTGTTCCAAGCTTCAGCCGTGCGTGGGGAACCAGCTTCCGGGGTGGTTGAGCAAGGCTGACGATCACCACCATGCGTTGAGAGTCCATTGCCGGTAGGACTCAGCAGGGTGTATTCTTCTTGAACTTCAGCACCAATGGTTTGTCAGTTTTTGTTACCTGGTATGTGACTGGGTCACTCTGGTCTGCAGGCTTCAGTCTCATCCAGTGGACCCAAGATCTTCCTTCTAAGGTCTTAAAAACACAATTACAAAACCAACACATCTGGAAGAGCGCGCAATGGAATCTGATCAGTTGTAGTCCTCTTCAGTTGGGGAAACAGCATAGGCAACCACTCAGTCCTAAGAAAGAAAAATACAAAAATAGTCCAGATGATGAAGAACGCTATTCCCACTGGTTACTGCCTACCAGTCCTTTGGGTTCTTTGGATTGCCAACTTCAGTGGATCTCCTTGGTGAGATTCCACCTTCCACTCCTTTGGGGCTGGCACGGGCCCTTTCACTTGGGGTTTGACTTCCTTCCAGCTCCGGATCAACACCCAATCATCGTGGTGGAATTTGTGGACTGGAAACTCCAAAGGTGGTGTTTAGGCTAATAGTCCTTGTTTCCTAAGAACTTTAAAATATCTGGACAGTTTATACACATATTGTTTCAATACTTTGTCTCTGGTTTCCAGGGAATCAATGCATAGGCTTTCTGGAATGAAAGCTACTCCAAACAACAATTCATATGATGATATTCCAATGTTCTTTCTAGGTTGGGTCTAACTAAACTCTTGACACTTCTGTTGCTGTAGCATTATTGCAGGGAAAAGCTTCAACCCACCCTGTGAGGTGGTCCACTATGACCAATAAATATTTTACTCTCCCCACTTTTGGTAATTCTGTAAAACCCACTTGAATACATTGAAACGAATTTAAAGCTGGTGGTCTCCCACCCATCTGTTGTTTTCTGACAGCTTGTTTATTCACCTTTTTGCAAATCAAACATTTGTTTATAATTAACTTTGCTAAAGGATATATCCCAATACAACCATAGCATTTTAAAAGTTCATTTACAATAGCTTGAATTCCCCAATGACTCCACCCATATTTTTCCAAATGTATGCTCTATCCCCAAATGCATACTTCGAATCTGCCTATTTTTCCTTCCAAGATGCATAGAGCCTTTTTTTTAAAATTTGATTTACGTGCTGCCCCTCCCCGTAGATTCAGGGTTACAATGCATTAAGCAATAGCCTTCACACTTCTGCACATTCATACAAAGTCAGCTTATTGCCCCCACAAACTGGGTCCTCAATTTACCTACCTTAGAAAGGATGGAAGTCTGAGTCAACCTTGAGCCTGGTGAGATTCGAACCCACCAATTACAGACAGCTGGAGTTAAATTACAATACGAGCTATCCAGGCTCCCTATCAATAGAGCTTGATTTTGTGCATACAATTCACAGGTTTGAGTAGACCAATTTTGAGGCAAACCCCTTGCTTCCAGGATCTCTTTAGTGTGTCCCTTTATAATAGCATATCCGTTTTTCCGTACTCCCTCCTCCACCCTAGAGGAACCATCTATAAAAATTGCTTCTCCTTTCTCCAGGGGGTGTTCCTCCAAATCAGGTCTTATTTTTGTTTGTAAATCAATTACTTTAGCACCATAATATTTTCATCCATACTGATCCATTGATCTGATGTTGGCTAAGAACTGTGCTGGATTCAAATTGTGATCTGTAGTTAAAATCAAGTCTGTCTGCTGCATTTAAATTGCTTCATATTTTAGATGGGGTGCTCACAATAAGGGCTTCCCCAAAGATCAATTTCCTACTTTCTTGGACTAATATTGTGTAGCAGCAATTGCTTGAATACATACTGGCCATCCCCTTATTACTGGGTCCATTATTTTTGACAGGAATGCCACAGGTTTCTTTTGTCCTGCCCAGTCCTGAGCCAACATCCCTTGTGCAATTCCATTTTCTGTGTTTTCAAAGATTAGGTCCCACTACTAAATTTATAATTCAAAACCAAGTATTTGACCTCATTTTGAAATATTGACAATTCTAATCTATAAAAGATTAATGAGAAGTATTATCAGAAAAATACCAGAAATGGAACCATTGTTAGAAATGTATCATCCCATTGTATTAAAACATCAATATGAAGATTTGATTTAAAAACAAGTTAGTATTCAAATAGTTGTTACAGCCACATGTTTTCCAGGCTGCAAACAGAATTCCATTTGGGAATAACTATAGTTCACATCATAATGCCCCAAAGACATCACAGAATGAAATATTGTGGCAGGGTAGGGACAAGCAATTGCTTAGAAAAGACAACAGCTTCCAAATTCTGGAGCTTAGTCTCAATCTCTTTAAACCTATAATCAAGCCTGCAATTTCCTTCACCAACTTTGACCAAACATAATTCCAAGGAGTGTTCAGCTACCTATGTTTTTCTTGCCAAACTTTTCAGAGAACTGAACAGTATTTCTAATTTTAAATGCTTCTGACAAATCATTCATCTTCCAGACTCTCTTCAGCCTCCATTTTATCCTACACCAGAGGGGCACAAATATAGCGCAAGAACACCATGTAACAGTGGGCACACCAACAATTCTTTTAGCAGCACTTTAAGACTGAATAATCTTCCCCCCTTTTCTGCTTTCTGGAGTACTGAACTGGCAAAATGGATGATTTACAATTTACTTCTTACAACTCTTGACACTTATCCAAAACTGAACCAAACTTCACTAACTCTGGAGTATGATTCACAAAAAGCAAACAAAACTTAACAAAAGAGTGGTAAAGAATAAGCATAAAAACAGATAAGCACAAAAGAATATTCAGACATATTTGGTACATAAAGGATATCTATCTGTATCCTCCTTCAACCAAAGAACAAATCTGATCCCCTCCCTTACCAATATCCATGTAAAACAGCCTCTGTACTATTTGTATCTATTAATAGTTTAGGGATAACAGAGCTGCAGTTCATTGTAACGCCATTCAAGATGGAACAATTAGACCAGAGCTTAAATAATCCAATGCAAAATCATTTACAGAGGGTTCCTCCAGACATGATTCATTGGAAGGGTTATTCTGAATTAAATTTATTCTTCCAATGTAGCATTCATGACATAAAAATCTGGGTTTTTACTTTCTCAGAGAGTACAAGTTTTGCTTTAGGTTATTTATAGTTACTTTCACAAACTTCCAAGAAACTAGAACCTCAATTCCAGGTCTTGCATAGAAATAATGGTTTATATGGTGAATGCAAATATTCCTCCTCCAAAGAGCCCAGAGTGGCTTCAGAACAGCTCTTTAAATAAATCCTATCAAGTAATAGAAATACTATTAAAGTGTGCATTTTTGGAGGCTTATTTGCATGGTGAATCTTTAGAAAAATCCTAAACTATTCAGGTAATTTTTAAAAGTATATTTATATTGATGGTTCTCTCACTTCTACTATTGTAACCCATCTCTGTAACAATTTCTAAAACGGCAACAACTTATGCTACTAACAAACAGACAATGCCATATGATGGAGCATCTAAGCATTCAAAATGCACATAGGCATAAAGGCATTTTTTTTAATGCAGGTAAGAAGAATAGCTTCAAAAATAAAACAATTTAAATGAAGTATTTTGGATCAATGCTCTGAAATATATTTGGATCAATCTCTGCCTTTAGTAAAATGCAAGTCAGATTCAGAAAATCTTTCAAAATCATTTCTTTTATATAGGTTTAATTAAATATTTTAAACCTCAAAAATTTCCAGAAAAACAATAAAATCAAAATTGTATTCAGAGCAGAAAAGAAAACACCTCTGCACATGCAGATGAAAGAGACCAAAGAAGGCAAGGCTGCACGAGCAAGCCCACTTCCCCCTCCTTTCTCAGACAAGCCAAGAGAAAGGAAAAAAAATGTTTAAAGCACGCAGACAAGCCTCACTACCCCCTCTTTCACTCAGCATTTTTTTTAACAGAACAACACGATCTCAGCCGCAACAACTCACAGACATTATCCACAAATTTCTGCTTACTTCACAACAGCAACAACAACAAAACCTTGCAACTTACTGTTTATATGAAAGGGAATCAAAGTACATTCACACCAACTTTTACCCTCAACACACTCACATTTGCCCTGCAATCAAACTGCTTGTATACATCAATTTCACATGCAAAAATCCCATTTCATGCAAACCAATCATTATCATTTCAGGGAGCTTTTTCACAAGCCCATGAGCTCCATTTTCTAAATAATTTTGTGTACTATTATTAGAGGATTTCCTCCTCCATCCAGCTCTTTCCACTTTTTCTTTCTTTGGTCAATCTGTAGCTTCAAGCGGTGGAGAAACTCAGGAAGCAGTTTTAATCACAGATGTGATTTTGGGCCCTAACCACTGCCCGTTTCCCACAGCTTCAAGCCAAGATGTTTACTTAATTTACAGGCTGACCAGACATCTCACAATAAATTCAATCCCATTCAGTTCTACACCCTATCATTATAGATGCACATCAACAAAATAATTTTTAACAGGAATCACATCAAATTAATCAATTCAAATTATCTGAGTTCCCATTTAGACAGGCTTTACCTTTATGTGCTAAACCCCGGGTGGGAAGAACAGTAAACAATTTATTCTTTATTCTTAGTTCTTTCAGAGTTCTCTGGCTTTTTAAGAATGGTAATTTATCAGAATGTTTATAACACTGCAGTAGTTCTTTTTCTCTTACCACACATAAGATCACACACATTTTTTTAACTTTTATTGCATATGGTTTTCTTTCTCCTCTCTCTTTTAGATTTCATCAAACAGACCCTTAAAATTGGCTAACATGCATTGTAATGGTGTCCTTGGGACACTATTACGTCCACCCCTCCTAACAACACTACTGTTGATTCACGGCGCCTGAAAATTCAAAGGTCACCAATGAGAACTACAACGGTTTAACCACCCACACAATACTTAATTCCTTACCAGAGACTTTAGGGCGATGCCTTGTCTCCTAGGGGGGTGATCAGGCCCACTCTTCTAAATTGGTGGGTAACCCTTAACAGAGAGACTCGAACTCCCTGACTTATACTTACCTGTTCCCGAGGAGAGACTTGAACTCCCTAGCTTATACTTGTCCTTCCCTCTTGGACTTTTGTTGAGATCTCTGTGTCCGGCTGGCCTTTGAGAATCCTTGACTAGTCTGCTCTCCAGTGGGTTTTATGGCATTTCCTCACCGAAAGATTCCATAGACTTCAAGGGAGTTTTTGTGGCCGGCCAGTGAACTTTCTTTGGGGAGGTGTCGGTTCCCACTGGGGCAGCCCGTCAGGCAGAACAAAGGTCTTTGTTCTTAGTCCCATCTGCCAGGGTGCCATAAATGTTATGGAATGAAGGGACCAAACAACATTCCTGGGTCAACCAGATAGAGATTATTTCCGGAGGTTCAAAGCCAAATTTGTACCTGAAACTTTGAACAAAGAAAACAGCTCTGATAGACAGTTTATATATGTTTCCAAGACAAAGGATTCGGTGAGATCATGCATTTTCCATATATGGTTAACATGAGCTCATACATTTTCTATATATGGCTAACATACACTTGTTATATGATAATTGACATTTCCTAATTACTAAGCCATTAGTAAACCATTATTTTTAGTTTATAAGATTATCTTAGTTTAGACAACCTTCCTTAAGTGCTTGTAGTTGCTAATGGGAAATTTACTGCTATCCTTGGGTCATAAGTGACTTTTTGTAACATACATATCTTTGTGTCTTTGACAGTGTTGCCCATCAAATGTTTTCAATATGGCTTTTCCTTCCTTGATAGCTAGCTGAGCTTTCCTCATCAGAAGATATATTTACCAATAATGGCTTTTAGCTGATTTTTAATATAATCTCCAAGCCCTTTTCTTCCTTTTAATAATGTGAATAGAGAGTGTCCTTTAACTGACCCTTTCTCCCTTATAATAAAAGTGAACAAAGAGTGTCTTTCAGGGTTCATGTAACTGACTCTGTATGATTCCTACTTTATTCACTTTTATTCCCATTTACCTTATTCCCATTATTATTTTATTCACTTTTATTTACTTTACTGATGTAAGAGCATTAAACATGCTTATCTCAGGAACAAGCAAATTTATATTCCACAGAAATTAATCCCAGTTAAAATGTTGACTTGTTGCTTGATTATCACCAGGAGAGAAGCCTCAAAGCTGAGAGGAGTTGGAGTGGGTGTGTGGAGTGGGTGGGTGGAGTGGAAGTGCTTGGAATTGAAAAAAGGACATACAGTAGTTGTGTCAGTATAGAAAATGAGCTTGGCCAATATAGGAAGTTCATAGAAAGTATAACAAGGAATGTACTGAAGATAATATTATTCTACATTCTAACGGATCATATTAGCTAAAAAAAATAGGCAACAAATGTCTTCAAAAAATCACAGATGGAGATACCAGGTTTAAAACATAGATGCTGTTGCAGCATATGGAGCCAGAAAAAATATTGCTGGCAGGACAGGGTCAAAGAGATAGGAATGTCTCTGGAAAAGCAATTGTGTTTATCAGACACTTTGTTTTGAGCAACAATCAGCCTGATTTAATGGCATTTAATGAAATAATTTTGCAGCATATTGTTGCTTCCTAACTACATATCTTGCAATGTTCTTAAGCTAGAGAAAAACAGACTTCTATCTCTTTTTAGAAAATAAATTTCATATCATGACCAAAAGAGAGGAAAAGTCTTTCTAGATATGATTACATGTCTGTACTATAGGTTTGATGAGATACATCCAGGACCATACACATGGCATCCATTTGCTTGGGACTTACAACATAATGCTATGAAGTTCAACAAACATGTGAATTGGGAACTTTCCCATTTCCCATCCCAAATTCTGCTCTCATATTTGCTTTCAAAATATTCAAAACAAAAATTCAAAACGAAAGTAATGTATTAAATAAGGATTACAGTGGAGAAGACAATCCAAAATATCTGGATTATTTTGCATATTCAGAATGATTGGATTCTACTGAAAAATAGCATAATGCAAAGTTTTGCACCAAAGATCATCAAAGACCCCTCATTTCAGACCTGAGCTACAAATATTCTCCTTTATTGGCAAAGTTTTGAAAAAAAGTTAAGGCTAAAGGGTTGGACTTGGATAGTACTTACATGTAATATATCAGGAAATCAATGTCTCTGGGCTAGATTGGGAAGTTGAAAAAACCTTTCTGAAATGAGACAATTGAAAATCACTTTCATACTATTGTCAAAAAGAAAAAAAAACAAAAAGCATGAATCTAGTTCAAGGAGAGTTGGCTATATTTTATACAATTGAGCTGTATATGATCAAGGAAAGCAATCCTTTTCTGTGTTCAAAATAGCATCAGCTTTCATACAAATGAAAATTATACTGAAAGCAATGGTGCAGATCTGTTGCACTATGCTCAGTCTTTGATACAACAGCTGGAAAATAATGTGAGCAACAATTCAATCCAGCTTTATCAAATGGCAGAGTATTGGAAGTAGATGAAGCTTGCAATAGCAAATATTTCACTTTTTCCCACCAATTCTTCCATTCCACATAAGCTTAAGCTTAGCTTGAAATGTTTTGTGGACTTCTTTTTAAATAGCTATATAGATGTGAATTGGGTGATGGCACTGAAAAAAAACCTCAAAAAATGTAAGAAAGCTTTGAACAACTTAATTACATGTTAAGTCTGGAAAAGTTCATTACTACAAATAACCTAGCATCTACATCACCCAAATATTGAGAAATAGATTGCTGTTTAAATGTATGGTAGATGTTAAATATTTCTTTGCGTTAACAGGCTCAGGTTGCTTTTCTTGCAACGCTTATTTTAGGTAATGTAATAAAATTGCCAGTAACAACTTATTTCTGTTACTTAACTCTGGAGAAAAAAATAGGACTATATATTCACTGCTTACAGTTTAACCAATCTCATAGTTAGTTGTTTTTAGGTGTATTTTGGGTGAAAAAAAATGGATTACTGTAATAACTGTTTGCATTCATTACAACAATTTTGATAATTTAAATTTTTAAGGGAATTGAATTTGTTTATTGCCTAAACCAAGAGGAATGATTATAGTGGTGTGACAACAAGGCCACTGAAAAACTTAAATATTATAGCCCAATAATTTGAAGACAACTACTGTACGTATAAAGAATAAAGCCAAGAATGAGAAGAAGCAACTGCTGCATTATTATATATTGCAATTATAAATCATAATATTTCCATTGTAATGGTTGTGTTATGTTAGGCACTCAAAAATGATTCTATCACTATAATCTTAAAAGTATACTATATGCGATTCTGGGCAAAATGTGTTTTAGCATGGTAGAATTTAATATCCAATGTTCTATCAGTAGAGTTTGATAGAATTTGGGAAAAAGTTCTGAAAATCTTAATTTCTTATCAGTTAATGAATCCTAACTTTCCAAAGACAAATTATGCGTAGAACTTTCAATACAGTTAAAGATATGATTTATCAAGAAATCAGTGGATTAAAAAAAAAGGTTAAGGTACCAACAAATTTTAGGCATGCCTGTCTGCTACATGCACAAACAAGTTTCCCAAAAGAGGGAAAACATTTCTAAGACTGGATTTTTTTTAATTGGATATTGTAATGCCAAAGCAGAATTATTTAGCTCTGTTTAGTCCCAGGCATAACCTAATATAAAAAAACTGAAAAGATTACAAATGACTAAAAAAAAAGCTCTCTCCCAGTTCCTCAAAATTTTTGTGTCTCCTCCTTTTCCTTTTTTCTTTCATTCTTGATTTTAGAAATAGATGCGTGCTTGCAATCAGTTTTGTTGGGGTATATTGCAAGAGAGCTTATATTCTTATCTTTCAGAAAACAGATTTGAGGGAGAGACTGGAAGCATCATGGCAAGATCAGCTGGAGAAATAGTGGGCTCTGATGAGCTCCATGAAAATCCAGCCGGACAAACTGCTGTCAGAGGATCTTCGGACCGGAACCATCCTGTAGGGATGGTGAAGAAGGAAAGGCATCTCAGAAGACCAAGAGGAACAGGCAAGTTCTTTGAAAGGTCAGAGGCAGCTCTTTGGACTGGTGGCGGGGGTGGCGACCATTGAAAAATGACCGCTCTGAAGCTGGGGCAACCGGACTAATTTTTTGGTGCAGGAGCAGTGTTTGAATGGAGTGCTGCTATCAGGTGAGTGATTGGCCAACTCACAGGTAAAAGAAAAATTGGAATTGGATTAAAAGGTGTCTCGGAACTGAAATGAGTGGCTAATTGCCATTTGGGAAATTCTATGGAGGGAAAAGAACAAAGAGGAGACTAAAATACTAAACCTATATCTATAATTAGATTTGGAGAGACTAAAAATAATAAAAGAAAAGAACCCAAGTGTAATGATTGCCTCTCCTTCCAACTTAAGAAAGTAAAGACTCTTGAAATGTGGTCATTCAAAAGGAACCTTTTAGTAAGCAGAAGTGATAGCAACCCAGTTAAAGCAAGATCTGAATACCCTTAGGCAAAACAAGTAGGATTAAAGCAGTAGAGACCCCTCCCTTTAAGTCAGAATGCAGATTTTAGCCAATACACAAGTATGAAGATGTTTTCTTTACTAGTTTCCCTGAGATCCTGAACAAACATGTATTCACATCGTTATCCTTTAAAGTGAAACAACCCACATGGCTATCAAACATTTCTCCACGTTAAGAGGATCTCAGGGCTCTTTGGTGCCAGGATATAGGTTGTAAAATATCTGTTGACACAGGCAATGCTATT
Organism: Masticophis lateralis; assembly: GCA_030761175.1. Classification (NCBI taxonomy): domain Eukaryota; kingdom Metazoa; phylum Chordata; class Lepidosauria; order Squamata; family Colubridae; genus Masticophis; species Masticophis lateralis. The sequence continues at coordinate 22,643,451 of JAUDYJ010000007.1, read as the reverse complement.
AAGTTGAATCCAAGCCTCCCCCTTCTCCCAATTGATTGGCAGTATCACTCTTAGGGATCTGACATGTTACTCTCCTTAGAAAATGAAAGGGTCGAGGACTTCCAGTTTGGTGTCACGGTGAGATAGTCAGGGAATTAGTGGGCTCTGATGAGCTCTGCAAAAACCCCGGCTGACAAACTGCCGCCGATGGGTCTTCAGACCAGAACCGTACTGCAGGGACGGGATAGAAAGCGAGGTGCCTTGGACAACCCAGAGGAACAGGCAAGTTCCTCGGAGGTCAGAGGGAACTCTCTAAGTTGGCGGGGAGTGGGCAGCAGCTATGGCGGCTGCCACAAAGCTGGGACAAACTGGGCTAAGTATGTGCAGGAGGAAAGTGGAAAGGAATGATGCTCTTTGAAGCCAGGTGAGTGACAACGAACCCAGGCTTGAAACAACGTTTGGAGCAATGGTTTTTTACTTGTAAGACCCCTAGCCTTAAAACAGCGGCTGTGGAACTTTGGGGCATAGAATTTTTTAGCCTGCAATTTTTAAAAGAAAAGAAAAAGACCCGATAGAAAATTGATGTTTGAATAGAACAAATCTGAAAAATAAACATTGAGACTTGGTTCCAAAACTGAGCAAAGCTTTAAATTTGAATTGGACTGTTAAAGGAAAAAAGAAAAAAGAATTATTATTTTTAAAATACAGAAGAAGGAGAGAATTAAACAGGAATGTTAAATAATTGAAACAAAATGGCTACTTGCATGACTAATGGAAATTGTGGATTGTAGAGAGACACCTTCTGGTTCAAAAAGAAACATTGTAATTTGCTCTTTGTTTGGGAACATTGTATATATTACAGATAACAACCATGGGACTTTGGCGGTGAAGGTATTTTTTCTTTGTCTACAGGCAGCTCGACTTGGGTGAAAAGAAAGGGAAAATATAACGGAACTCTTATAATTGGTATTAATTGGTGCAGGAACAAAAGAAGTCAAATGGCACAGGAACAAAAGAAGAAAATTGATGTAATTTGCTTGAAATAGAAGTAAGAAAAAGAACTAAATTGATATATGGAGGATTAAAATTGGGAACTTTGAAATTGAAATGGAATATAAACTAACAGACAAGGAAATGAAGCACAAGATACGGCTGGGAAAAAAAGAAAATAATGTGATTAAAAATGAAAAAGCAATGTATAGATGGAAAGTAATAATAAAAAGGAGGTTTTATAGATGAATAAGAATGAATATGAATGTAAGAAGAATTTGTTATAGATATATTAAAAAATTGAAATAAAGAGGGAAGTTGGAAAGGAACAGAATATGTTAGCAGAAATTTATTAACTATAAGGATATGTTTGGTGTAAGAACTAAGTCTCAATATTAAATTGTTACAAAGATGATAATGATAATGTGACTGAATATGAATAAATAATGTATAGATAGATGTTTTAAAAAAGTGATTATGCTGTAATCTGTAAGCAGTAAACTAAGGTGATGCTGGGATTGACAGCAAAAGTAAAGATGATGATGATGATGATTAAAATTTATATACCGCCCTTCTCCCATAGGACTCGGGGCGGCTCACACAATAAAAACAACAACAATAAAATATTAAAATCCGATCCAAATTTAAAATCCCCAGATTAAAACCGCATAGTCGGTCAGGGAATTTGATGAAAAAGGCATGTCTTCAGGCCAGCGCAGAAGGTGCAGAGATTGGGAGCCGTCCGGAGCTCGGTGGGTAACCCATTCCAGAGGGTCGGTGCAGCCACAGAGAATGCCTTCATCCTGGGGGTCGCCAGCCAATACTGTCTATCCAACGGCACCCGGAGGAGGGCAGTTTACTGGGCATAACAGTAAAAATAAAGATAATTATTCTGGGATAGTAAAATAAGGTGATTATACTGGGTATAACAGTAGAATTAAAGAAACCTATGCTGAAATTAAAAATATTATACTGGTTTCACAGTAAAATTCAGATGATTATGCTGGGATTGACAGCAAAAATAAAAATGATTATACTGGGTTTAACAGTAAAATTCAGATGATTATGCTGGGATTGACAACAAAAAATAAAAATGATTATACTGGGTTCAACAGTAAAATTCAGATAATTATGCTGGGATTGACAGCAAAAACAAAAATGATTATACTGGGTTTAACAGTAAAAATAAGGATGATTTTTCTGGGAATAACAGTAAAAATAAATGACTGTTGGGTTCAACAGTAAAAATAAAAATGACTACGTTGGGATTAAAAGTAAAAAATGAGAATTATAATGAAGATGATGTGCTCTTATAAACAATTAAAGATGATTATGTTGTGATTACTAGTAAAATTAGAATGATTATGTTGAGATAAACAGTAACGAAGATGATTTGCTGTGAGTGGCAGTTAAGATATTGTTTATGATAATAGTAATGATTTATATTTTTAAGATACATTCATCTAAACAAAAAGAAAAGATAATGAAATGATATTGAGTTAGGATTTAAAGATTTAAGTAATGGGTTTTTGGATAATGGTATAAAATAGATGGAATTTAGGGAAATAATTGTGTAAAACATTAAGTTGTGTTATTTGGAAATTAAGATCTGAGGTGAAATTTATTTATCATTTATTTATTTATTATTCAAATTTATATACCACCCTATTCCCAAAAGGGACTCAGGTCGTGAACAGCCAAAATAAAATACAATAACATATAAAAGTTAAAAGCTATTAAAATAAATTAAATAATTTGGGCTCAGAGAAGAAAATTTAAAACATCCAATTATATAAAACATTTTAAAACCCAATTTAAAAGGGGAGAGTTAGGCCAGACCAGCCTGTTGGAATAAAAATGTTTTTAGGGTGCGGCGGAAGGTGCAGAAGTCTTGAAGCCTCCTTATCTCTGGGGGGAGCTCGTTCCAGATGGCAGCTGCCTCCACAGAGAAAGCTCTCCCCTTGGGGGCCGCCAGTCAACATTGTTTGGCCAACGGCACCCTGAGGAGCCCCTCTTTATGGGAGCGAACTGGTCGGTGAGAGGCTATTGGTGGCAGAAGGCGGTCCCGTAAGTACCCTGGTCTTAAGCCATGGAGCGCTCTAAAGATGGTAACCAAAACCTTGAAGCGCACCCGGAAGACCACCAGGAGCCAATGCAGCTTGCGCAGGAGGGGGGGTCACATGGGAGCGCCACATCGCTCCCATCACTACCCACATGGCCGCATTCTGGACCAGCTGGAGCCTCCGGGTGCTCCTCAAGGGGAGCCCCATGTAGAGAGAATTACAGTAGTCCAGCCGTGAGGTGACAAGGGTGTGAGTGACCGTGCGTAACGAGTCCCGATCCAGAAAGGGACGCAACTGGCGAATCAGGCGAACCTGATAAAAAGTCCCATAAAAAGTTTATGACAAATAGTTTCTCCTTATCCAGGTGTTTTAGAATTGGTTCTGCCGAGAACAGCCATTTTTCAAATGCCGCCTGGCATTCCATAGTCCAGTTCAATGGCTGCATCAGTTTAGGGTTGCCCCCCCCCCCCCGCCCTTAGTTTTTAAGAGCTTGGTGATGGGTTGGGCAATCTGAACGAAAGCAGGGATAAACTGGCAGTAAAAGTTGGCAAACCCCCGAAACAGCAAAAACACTGCCCATCCTGACAGCAACTCAGGTTGGCATCGCCATGTTGGGGCATGCGCAGGAGGAATTAAAAGAAAGGTAATTATTTTCAGCGACAATTGTGAGTGGGGTTTTTTTTCTCTGTTTTATTTTTTTATTACTTTTATAAGATGATGATTAGTGGAGCTCAGTTGTTGTTAAAGATGAATTTGTGATTGTACCAATTTATGACCAGATCAATGCTTTGTTCTAAAAAGATGTATTTTATGTTTATGTTTTTTTAAAAAAAAACTTTTTACAAAAAAAACCCCGAAAGGGTCCACCTGTAAAAAAAACAAATATAAACAAAATTTCATGATAATATTTCATGACAAGATGTGTTAGGGTATTGGAAATGAAATTTTCCCAGTAAGGTTGGAGCCCTAACATGGTGTTTAGCGACCCATTCGTTGTGTGCTGATGGTAAATGTTTCCAAGCGACTAAGTATTGGATTTTCCTTCTGTGGGTCCTAGAGTCAAGGATTTCCTTGATTTCAAAGTGTTGTTCACCTTCAATCATGATGGGAACAGGTGGTATAGATACAGGTGGTCTGAGGGATGAGATTACTTCTCGCTTGAGTAAATTAATATGGAATACTGGGTGGACTTGCCTGAGTGTCTTTGGAAGGAGTAGTTCAACTGCTACTGGATTGATGACTCTAGTGATGGGGAAAGGTCCAATGAACTTTGGCCCTAGTTTCTTCGATGTTTATAATGATTTCAGGAATTTTGTAGATGAGTGTACACTGTCTCCAACATAAAAAGGTTTGGGTTCCATCCTTTTCTTGTCAGCTTGAATTTTAAAAGCCTCTCTAGCTTCCTTTAAAGCTAATCTAACCACTGGCCATGTATTTTGCAAATTATCCATCCACTCCTTATGTGAGGGGATGGTGGGTTCTTCTGTGTGTAATTCAGGCATGGGGCTGAAATCCTGGCCTGTTGCTACTCTAAAAGGGGTAAAACCAGTGCTGAATGTACAGCATTATTAAATGCAACTTCAGTAAAAGGCAAAATTTCAGTCCAGTTATCCTGTTGAAAATTAATAAAACATCTTAAATATTGTTCTAGCACCGAGTTCAAAATTTCAGAATTTCCATTAGTAGATGGGTGGTGGGAGGAGCTCAACCCCTGGCCAGTACCAAGTAACTCCAAAAATGCCCTCCAAAATATGGAGGTGAATTGAACCCCTCTGTCAGAGATGATCCTTTGTGGTGCTCCATGAAATTGATAAATGTGTATTAGGAATAATTTGGCTAAACTTTTAGCAGTTGGGATCTTTTGGCAAGGTATAAAACATGCCTATTTTGAAATCAGGTCTGTCACGACCAAAATAACAGTATTTCCCTCACTGTTTGGCAATTCTACAATGAAATCCATAGCGATCTCTCTCCATGGCACTGAAGGCTCAGCTACCTTCTGCAATAGACCAAGGGTTTTCTCCTGACGTCTTTTCGCTGTTACACAAATGGGGGTTACACATTTTCACAAACCCAAAATGTCCAGCTAATTTGGAGTCGTGGCACTTTACCATTAAGTAATTGTAATTGCGCATGCCCAAGATGGCGACCGCATCCAGGGCTTCCTAGGAAGATGGGCTTCTTGGCTGGCTTTTAGAGGGTCCGTGGGGGTTGCAGACCATCGGCAACCCCCCGCCCAGCCAGCGGTATACATTGCCATCACGCTGGTGGGCTTGTAGCCCGCCAGCGTGTTTCCAAAGGCCCCCGCCGCTTCCGCCGCTTTCGCCGCCCAAAACAGGTGAGAGGCGCTGCGAAAGATGGCGGCGCGGTGGGGGGGCGGCGAAGACGAGCGACGAGCGGCGAAGATGAGCGGCAAGTGGCGAGCGGCGGCGGTGGTGAGAGGGCAGCCGTTGCGAAGCCCTCAGCATGTCTCCGGAGGCTCCCGCTGCCCAAAAACAGCTGGGAGGCGCTGCGAAGGATGGCGGCGCGGCTGGGAGCAGCGAGGATCGAGCGGCGAGTGGCGAGCGGCGGCAGCTATGTGAGGGCGTTTGGTAGCCGTTGCGCAGCCCTCAGCATGTCTCCTGAGGCTCCCGCCTCCATTTGTTCAAAACCAGCTGAGGGGCACTGCGAGAGATGGCGGCGCGGCGGTGAGCGGCAAGGAGATGGAGGCGAGCGAGTGGCGAGTGGCGGCGGCGGTGAGAATGGGGGCTGATGATTCCAGCGGGGCCCCAGCTGCCAGCGGGCTTATGGACCCATTGGAGGCTGGTGTGGGTTTCCCCCCCTCCCCCATCCCGCTTGTCCTCCGCTGGCCCTCAAACTATGCCCACTCCTCTATTATTTGCCCGCTACTTTCCAGAACGGTGCTTCGGACCTTTGGCTTTTCCATCAGTATTTGGCTTTTCCATCATTATTCCATCATTCCGCTGGCTGGCCATTGGAAGACAGGCCAGCTCACGGGAGGACTTGTGGAGCCGGTTCTGTTATCACCTACCCTAAGGGGGTGCCACACCTACAGGATGAATCTGCCAGGCCACGGTGAGAGAGTGGCCTTGGACTCTCTGACGCGCCTGCTTCTGGTTGGACCACCGTGAGAGGGTGGCCTGGACATCCCCTCAGTTGGACAGAACGCAGAGACTCCTGGCCGCTACCGTGAGAGGGTAGTGGCGTTTTCTCCTGATTGACCTGGTCCTGCTTCAGGACATCTTGAACTATGACTATGGATCTATGCCATGCCCCCATTTTCTGGCCCACATCTGTCTGGATGCTCCCTAGGTCTATGCTTCTTGCCCTGCGAGATTCCCCCCTCTCGTGAGTTTGGCCCTCCACGTTATCGAGGGCCTACCTTAATGATGGGTTTTGGGACCCCGAGAGGTGGCATGTCGCGAAACGGGGATTGAGGGGTTTTTTAAGTGCTTTTTTAAGGGGTGTTTTAGGGGGTTCTGGGGTGGGGGAGGGTGCGGGTTTGGGGGGAAACCCGGGGGGGAAAGGGACAGGCCCAGCAGTCTGTGATGCCATGGGGGGTTTAGTTTCTGGAGGTAAGAGGGCTCCTATTGAGCCCTCTGTTGAGGGTGGTGTGATATCTACGCTATGTGGGAGGGGCAGATATGGCGAGAGCAGGGGACCATATCGTGTGGTGGGGGCACGCACTCGCTGTCTTCGAGCGATTGCTTGCCCCGGTCCCTGGAGCTATTCCCGTTCCCCGGGTTGTTCAGAGTCTCAGGACCCGAGGCTCCGGCTGTTGTTGTGCAATGCGAGGTCCGTTGTAAATAAGGCCCCCCTCATATGTGATCTTCTTCAAGAGGGGGGTGCGGACCTGGCTGGTATTACCGAGACCTGGCTGGGCCATGAGGGGGGGGTTCCCCTCGTGGAGATGTGCCCACCGGGTTTCCTTGCATTCCACCAGCCGAGAGCCCAGGGCAGGGGTGGGGGAGTAGCGGTCATTATTAAGGAAGGTCTGGGTCCGAGGGAGGCCACTGTACCTCAGATAGCCGGATGTGAGTCCATCTATGTGAGGTGGGGTCCTGGTGGGCAGATGGGTCTGTTAGTCACGTACCTGGCTCCCTGCCACGTGGCAACGACCCTGCCCGAGCTTCTCAATGTTATAGCCGAGGTGGCGGTTGATACCCCCAGGCTTATAGTCATGGGGGATTTCAACCTGCCATCTATCGGTGAAACATCCGAGTTGGCTCGGGAGTTCATGGCTTCCATGACGGCCATGGACCTGACCCAGGTAATTCAGGGCCCGACTCACATTGGTGGACCTAGTTTTCATCTCTGGTCAGTGGTTGAGTGGTCTTGATATTGGGGACATAGGTGTGGAACCCTTGTCATGGACTGACCACTCGCTCCTTCGACTCGACTTTCTGACCGCTGCACCCCACCGCAGGGAGGTGGAACCAATTAGGTGGTTCCGCCCCAGGCGCCTGATGGATCCTGATAGGTTCCAGACGGAGCTTGGGCCATTTCCTGAGACACTGACACGCGACTCGGCTGAGGACCTGGTGGCTGCCTGGGACAGGGCAGCCGGTGGGGCCTTGGACCGTGTCGTGCCTTTGCGGCCTCTGACCCGGCACCGAACTCACTTATCTCCTTGGTTCACCGAGGAGCTGAGGGAGATGAAGCGCCGGAAAAGACGCCTAGAGAGCGGTTGGAGGGCCAGTCGCTCTGAATCTGACTTGACACTAGTAAGAGCTCATATTAAGACTTACTTAGTGGCAATAAAAGCGGTGAAATCTAATTATTTTGCCGCTCTTATCGCGTCATCAGATAATCGCCCAGCCGCCCTGTTTAGGGTGACCCGCTCCCTCCTTCATCTGGGAGCGCGGGAGGATCCCTTGCAGGGACGTGCTGAGGACTTTGTTCAATATCTGGATGATAAAATAACTCAGATTCGGGATGATTTGACCGCTGACTGGGTTAGTTCGGGCGAGATGACTGAGCCCGGTCTTGAGAGTGTTATCTGGGCTGAGTTCAATCCTGTGGCTCCCGAGGACGTGGACAGGATCCTGGGAAGACTGAACGCTACCACATGTTTATTGGACCCGTGTCCCTCCTGGTTGGTGCTGGCCTCCCGGGAGGTTACACGAGGCTGGCTCCAGGAGATTATAAACGCTTCTCTGAGTGAGGGTGCCCTACCGACCGCTTTGAAGGAGGCGGTGGTGAGGCCCCTCCTCAAGAAGCCCTCCCTGGACCCAGCTGTTTTGGCAAATTATCGTCCAGTCTCCAACTTTCCCTTTTTAGCGAAGGTTGTTGAGAGTGTGGTGGCGTGGCAGCTCCCCCGGTACCTGGATGAAGCTGTCTATTTAGACCCGCTCCAGTCCGGCTTCAGGTCTGGTTACAGCATCGAAACGGCATTGGTCGCGTTGGTGGATGATCTCTGGAGGGCCCGGGGTAGGGGGTACTCCTCTATCCTGGTGCTGTTAGACCTCTCAGTGGCTTTTGATACCATTGACCATGGTATCATGTTGCGCCGGTTGGAGGGATTGGGGGTGGGGGCACCGTTTTACGGTGGTTCTCCTCCTACCTCTCCGACCGGTCGCAATCTGTATTGACGGGGGCAGCGGTCGACCCCGAGGCGCCTAGTGTGTGGGGTGCCACAAGGGTCGGTTCTCTCGCCCCTTCTGTTCAACATTTATGTAAAGCCGCTGGGTGAGATTATCCGTGGTTTTGGGGTGGAATTCCATCAGTACGCTGATGACACTCAGCTGTACATCTCCACCCCAGACCACCCCAACGATGCCGTGGAAGTGATGTCCCAGTGCCTTGAAGCTGTGCGGGTCTGGATGGGGAGAAACAGGCTTCGACTCAACCCCTCCAAGACCGAGTGGCTGTGGCTGCCAGCATCCCGATATAGCCAACTGACTCCATCGTTGGTTATTGGGGGCGAATCATTGGCCCCCACGGAAAGGGTGCGCAACTTGGGTGTCATCCTGGACCCACGGCTGTCTTTAGAGGATCACATGACAGCTGTGGCCAGGGGGGCTTTCTATCAGGTTTGCCTGATATGCCAGTTGCGGCCCTTTCTAGATCGGGACTCCCTACGCACAGTCACTCAGGCGCTCGTCACGTCTCGCTTGGACTACTGCAATGCTCTCTACATGGGGCTCCCCTTGGGATGCACCCGGAGGCTCCAGCTGGTGCAGAATGCGGCCGCGCGGGGGATTATGGGAGCGCCGGGGCGCTCCCACGTGACACCTCTCCTGCGTGAGCTGCATTGGTTGCCGGTTGACTTCCGGGTGCATTTCAAGGTGTTGGTAATCACCTTTAAAGCACTCCATGGCTTAGGACCAGGGTACTTACGGGACCGCCTTCTGCCACCAATTGCCTCCCACCGGCCGGTTCGCTCCCACAGAGAGGGCCTCCTCAGGGTGCCGTCAGCCAGACAATGCCGGCTGGCGACCCCCAGGGGGAGAGCGTTCTCTGTGGTAGCCCCCACCCTCTGGAACAATCTTCCTCCAGAACTGAGAACAATTGCTGACCTCTGGACTTTTCGTCAGGCTCTGAAGACTCATCTCTTTCAACTTGCCGGACTTGCCTGATCCCTTCTATTTTTAAATTTTTTAGAATTTTACTTGGTTTTATACTCTCAGCCTAATTTATATTGGTTTTAGTTATGTTTTTAACTTTTTTGTATTGGTTTTTAATTGGCTGTTCACCGCCCTGAGTCCGGTAGGAGAAGGGCGGTATAGAAATCTAATTAAAAAAAAAAAAGCATAGTCTTTGGCTGGCTGGAACATACAAGTTCCCTACCACCCAAGCCAAGTCTTCTTTCATCAGACAGCTGGATTTATGGTTCAAAAACCATGTATCGGTGGCCAATGCTTCTTTAAAAGTTTGGATGGTGTCATTGTCTGTCAATGTTCTTCTTTTGTTTCTTGTTTTGCTTGGGATCTGGTGATTACTTTAGCGTCTAGTTAATTGTTTTGTACTATGGATTTGATTCTGTCTAACCGCACTATTGTATTGCGGTTTTCTGGATAGCGCATCTGCCAGAAAGTTTTTTCCCCCCAAGAGGTATTTTAGAGTAAAATCAAACCATTTAAAGTACTGAACCCATTGTATTTGTTTTGGGGAGAGTTTCCTTGGGGTCATTAGGTCTTCTAGATTTTTATGATCAGTCCAGACTTCAAAAGGGGTCTTACTGCCTTCTAGGAAGTGTCTCCAAGTTAACAATGCTCAACAAATGGCCCACATTTGCTCAGTCTCATTCAACTTTTTGGATGTGTAAGCACATGGTTGTAGTTGGTCTTGTTCATTTTTCTGAAGCAGGACTGCTCCTATTGCCGCATCGCTGGAATCTGCTTTTATGACAAATGGTTTCTCCATATCCAGTTGTTTTAGAATTGGTTCTGCCGAGAACAGCCATTTTTCAAATGCTGCCTGGCATTCCATAGTCCAGTTCAATGGCTGCATCAGTTTAGGGTTGCCCTCCCCATTAGTTTTTAAGAGCTTGGTGATGGGTAGGGCAATCTGAATGAAAGCAGGGATAAACTGGCAGTAAAAGTTGGCAAAACCCAAGAAACTTTGTAACTGTTTACACGTGCGTGGAGGGTCGCAATCAAGTACAGCCTGCACTTTTAAAGGATCATCTCAACCCCCTGACGTGAAATGCGCTAGTCCAAATAGTCAATTTTCTCTTGGTAGAATTCACATTTGGAAAGTTTAACATAAAGTTTGACAGAGCGGAGTTTGTTTAAAACCACCCTGACTAGTTTTACGTGTTCTGCTTTGGTCTCGGTATAGATTAAAATGTCAATTTCCAAGTCGGAGTTGTCTAAAAGAAATAAAATGCCTCTCACATTTTGATAATAAAGAAAAAAAAAACTTTTATTTGTTAGAACAACGTCTTCATGGACTCATCTGCAGCCAGGAAATGACCTCTGCTCCAAATTCCCTCCCTTTCCTGGCTTGCTACTTATCCTTATTGGTCATTTTCTAAATCATTCTACTGCAGTGTCTCTTACTAATCCCACAGGAATTTAACCCCCCCCCCTTTACTATGTCAGCCCTGAATGAAATGCAACTTGAGAGGCTGACAGTCAACCAAGTAGACCACGACCCCCTTATACAAATGCTGATGTAGCACTTCATTTATTAACTGCATAAACATTGCAGGGGCTCCTTGTAACCCAAAGGGGAGCACCTTGAATTGGTAGCACCCGAGGGGGGGGGTGTTAAATGCCATTTTCCACTCATCCCCCTCCTTAATTCTGACATGGTAGTAAGCCTCCCTTAAGTCCAGCTTTGAAAAAAAATTCTCTTTAGTAAGATGTGCTAACATATCTTTCATAAGGGGGAGGGGGCACATGTTCTCCACACTGATCGCATTCACGGTACGAAAATCAACACAGATGTTTTGACCCATCTTTTTTCTCTGTAAATAGCTTCAATTTTTGGTCAGGCTGGCTCGATAAAACCCTTCGCTAGGTTTTTCTCAATCAATATTCTCAGCTCTTCCAAGTCCCTCGGTGACATGCTGTACATCTTGGGTTTAGGGAGTTTAGCACTGGGTAAGATTTCTATCCCTGGTTTGGGATAAATAGTCTTAAGGGAAGGTTAAGTGGTTTATTTGGTTTGCTTACCAGTGGTTCATCTTCTGCATCGCTTCCAAATGAATGTGATTCCTCCTGCTGAGATGCCAGGGTTTCCTCCCCAAAGAGGGGGGATGGAAATTCTACGGTCTCCCTGCTCCTCAGGGCAATCTCCTTCCCACACCAGCCCGGTTTTGCAGGGTTCTCTCCCGGTGGGTGGTCCAGGCGGGTGTTTGCAAACAATACTCTGCAGCTCAGTGCCCTTTTTTCCACACTTGAAATAGACTGAGGATTTCGGAGAGAATGCGGTTTGTGGTTTGAGGGGCTCTTGCTTCCATTAGGGTAGGGATTTCTTCCATGCTCGCTCCGCTCAGTACTGGTTTCTGGCCATATCAATCTCAGCTTCTTCGGCGGTGATGTACCACTCATGTAGGTGATTCAGTGCACCTCGGCCCATGCAGGCATTGTATGGACTTACGGTTTGGTGTTGCGGTGATGCAGTCAGGGAAATCGTGGGCTCTGATGAGCCCCTCAAAAAACCCGACAGACAAACTGCCACCGATGGGTCTTCGGACCGAACTCGTCCTCCAGGGATGGGGGAAGAAGAGGGGCACCTCAGACAGCCAAGAGGAACAGACAAGTTCCTCGGAGGCCAGAGGGAACTCTCTGAGTCAGCAGTGGGGGGGGGGGGCGGCAGCCACAAAGCCACAACAAGCGGGAAAAGAATTGTGCAGGAGGAAAGAAGAATGAGGTACTTCGAAGCCAGGTGAGTGATACCAACCCTGGCAGGAAGCAACATTTGAATATGGACTTTCATCAATAAGACCCCCAACTTTAAATAGTGGCTGTAGATTTGTGGGGCATGAAGATCTGACAAAGTAATAAGAGGAAACAAAGATCCATTAAGAAATTTGCCTTGGTACAGGCTGACTTGGTAGAATTGATTATTAATATTATTAATATACTAGAAAATTGGGTTTTTCTTTAAATTGTAATTGATTTGATTCTTGGAAAAAGTGTAAAAAGTGATAACTATGGACTTAACACCTTTAAAAGTTAAAAGAAGAAAGGTAAATGGATGGTTACATAATGGATACAAAATGGAGATTGCTGTGACTAAGCAAAAGTGTGGATTGTGGAGACTCGCCTTCTGTTTGAAAAAGAAATATTTTGACTTGCTACTTGGTTTGGATTTTTGAAAATAACTATGGACTTTTGAATTTTGGAGATTCCTATTCTGGCAACACGGGGGGAAACACTCTGGACTTGATTTTTGTCTCTGGTCAGTGGTTGAATGATCTAGAAATAAGGGATCTAATTGTCAAGCCCTTGTCATGGTCAGATCATTCGCTCCTTCAACTAAACTTTCAAGCCGCTTTCCTCCGCCACAGGGAGACAGAACCAACTAGGTGGTTCTGTCCCATGCGCCTGATGGATCTGGATAGGTTCCTGATGGAGCTTGGGCCATTCCCGGAGGTTCTGGCTCACAACTCGACTCAAGAACTGGTGGCTGCCTGGTATAAGGCAGCTGCTGGAGCTTTGGACCGCGTTATGCCTTTGCAGCCTCTGACCCTTTGCCAATCTCAATTGGCTCCCTGGTTTTCTGAAGAGCTGAGGGAGATGAAGCACCAGAAAAGCCACTAGAGAGCGATTGGAGAGCCAGCTGCTCCAAATCTGACCAAACACCGGTGAGGTCTCACATTAAGATCTACCTAGTGGCGATATGAGTGGCAAAAACTATTTTTCCGCTCTTATTGCATCTGCAGAGAACCGCCCAGCCGCCCTGTTTAGGGTGACCCGCTCACTACTTCATTTGGGAGCGCGGGAAGACCCTTTGCAGGGTAAGGTTGAGGATTTTGTGCAATACCTGTATGACAAAATCACTCAGATTCAGGAAGGCTTGGACTCCAATTGGGTAGGTTCAGATGGGGTGACGGAGATGGGTCTTGAGAGTGTTATTTGGGAGGAGTTTGACCCTGTGATTTCCGAGGACGTGGACAGGATTCTAGGTAGGCTTAGCGCTGCCACATGTTTATTGGACCCATGTCCCTCCTGGTTGGTGCTGGCCTCCTGGGCGGTCACACGAGGTTGGCTCCAGGGGATTATTAACACTTCCTTGAGTGAGGCAGTGGTGAGGTCCCTCCTCAAGAAGCCTTCCCTGGACCTGGCTGTATTAGCAAACTATCATCCAGTCTCCAACCTCTGCTTTGTGGTGAAGTTTGTTGAGAGTGTGGTGGTGCGACAACTTCCCCAGTACTTGGATGAAGCTGTCTATCTAGATCCATACCAGTCGGGCTTCAGGCCAGGATACAGCAGGGAAACGGCACTGGTCACATTGGTTGATGATCTCTGGAGGGCTCGGGACAGGGGTTACTTCTCGGTCCTGGTCCTATTAGATCTCTCAGCGGCTTTTGATACCATCGACCATGGTATCATGCTGGCCGGCTGGAGGGGTTAGGAATGGGGGGCACCGTGTTGCGGTGGTTCTCCTTCCTCTCTGGCCATACACAGTCTGTGTTGGCAGGGAGACAGAGGTCAACCCCAAGGCGCCTTGTTTGTGGGGTGCTGCAAGGGTCGATCCTCTCGCCCCTCCTGTTCAACATTTATGTGAAGCTGCTGGGTGAGATCATCCGTGGTTTCGGGGTGAAACCACGGATGATCTCTGATACACTGATGATACTCAGCTGTACATCTCCACCCCGGACCACCCAATGATGCCCTTGACGTGATGTCCTGATACCTGGAGGTCGTGCGGATCCGGATGGGGAGAAGCAGGCTCAGACTCAACCCCTTCAAGACCAAGTGGCTGTGGTTCCCAGCATCCCGGTATAGCCAGCTGGTCCCATCGCTGACTATTGGGGGTGAGATCTTGGCCCCCTTAGAGAGAGCTCCAAATCTGGGCGTCCTCCTGGATGCACGGCTGTCTTTAGAAAATCACATGATGGCTGTGGCCAGGTGGACTTTTTATCAGGTTCGCCTGATTTACCAGTTGCGTCTCTTTCTGGACCAGGATGCCTTGCATACAGTCACCCATGCCCTTGTCACCTCCCGTCTGGACTGCTGTAATGCTCTCTACATGGGGCTTCCCTTGAAGAGCACTCGGAGGCTCCAACTGGTCCAGGATGTGGCCACACAGATGATTATGGGAGCAACGTGGTGCACCCATGTAACACCTCTCCTGTGCAAGCTGCACTGGCTCCCGGTGATCTTCCGGTCCAATTCAAGGAGTTGGTTACCATCTTAAAAGCGCTCCATGGCTTAAGACCTGGGTTCTTACGAGATCACCTTCTGCCACCGATGGCCTCCCACCGGCCAATACGCTCCCACAGAGTGGGACTCCTCAGGGTGCCATTGGTCAAACAATGTTGACTGGCAACCCCCAGGGGGAGAGCCTTCTCTGCGGGGGCATCCACCCTCTGGAACAAATTGCCCCCGGAGATATGTATGATTCCCGACCTACGTACCTTTCGCCGTGCCCTTAAGACTTTACTGTTCCAAAAGGCTGGGCTGGCTAAATAAGGAATTTGAATGGTGTTTTAGTTTTGGAGTTTTAATATAGGGCCAAATTATTTAATATGTTTTAAACTGTTTTTTAAATTTTATGATATATGTGGTTTTACTGCGGCTGTGCACTGCCCTGAGTCCCTCGGGAGAAGGGCGGTATAAAAATTTAAATAATAAATAAATAAATAAATAAAATAAACAACAGTTGGAGGTATAGAGGAGAATATGCTGGAAATCAGCCAAAACAAAACATGCTGGAAAACAGCCAAACAATAATTGGAGGTATGGAGAAGAATATGCTGGATATCAGCCAAAATAAAATATGCTGGAAATCAGCCAAATAAATAGTTAGAGATATAGAGGGATTTGTTGAAATGGGTCTAGAGATTACGGAATATAGATAAAATTTTGATTTATAAGTTGAAATAAAAATAGAGTTGTACATATTTGGGAATTAAGATTTGTGGTGATAAAATGTAAGGTAAATGCTTAGATCAAGATGTTAGAATATTTTTAAAATTTGTGTTTTTGATTTTTATGTTAAAAGATGTAAGGGAAGGAATTAAGCTAGATAGAATTTTGATTGATAATTGGATAGAAAAAACGAGTAGAGCTTCTTTGGAAATTAAGGTTTTGGTGATACAACAGACTACTTTAGAATAAGATGTTAAAATTTGTGTTAAAAATTTGAGTTTTGATTTTTAATTTTAAAAGATGTAACGGGGTAATTGGGAATAGAGCTTGTTAAAGGAATGTAAGCGATTGTACCTATCTATGACTGGATCAAGACTCCATTCTTAAAAGATTTATTTTATGTTTATGTTTGGAAAAAACAATAAAAAATAGTTTTCAAAAAAAAACCCCTTTCGGCCAGTTCACATGACACATGAGGTCCCGGAATTCTTCTGTATACTCTGCTATTGGCCATCGCCCCTGCCTCACCACCTTAATTTGGTCGCATGCTTTGCGATCTACTAGTGGGTCCTCAAACTGTCATTGCAGGGTCATCATGAAACAGTCAAAATCCCACAGTTCTGGTGCGCTGGCATTATGTAGGGTCACCATCCATCTGGCAGCGGCACCCTCTAGGGCTAGGGTTACAACTTGCACTCAGGATCCTTGGGTTTGGAAATCACACCCGTACTCTTGCATGTAGGTGAGCATATGTGCTCCAAAGAATCCTAATTGCTGCGGATTCCCATCAAACTTCACCCCAAGGGAAGGAGTTTTTCTTTCCAGTTGTGGGACTCGGGGCTGGTGGGGAATGTGCACCAGTGTGCATGCTGCCTGGAGGGGAGGGTTTGCTGGGTCTTCTCCTGCTGCTGCTGCACCATCTGTTTGATAGGCAGGCTCCAGAAGGTGGTGCTTCCCATGGCATCATCTGTGACAGCTGCCCTTTCAGTGCTCTTTGGTTGTTGTTCTGGTTCCCCTCAGATGTTGAGATTTTCCAAAGTTTCCATGACCAATTGGGTTATGTGCCTCTTCAAATAATCCTTCCTCAGTGGTGTTTTGGTTAGTCCCCCGTCCCCCCCCCCCAGTCAGCAAGGGCTTCTACTTCCAGTTTCCACCTCAATTTTCGGTTGCCACGGCTGAGGGTGACTCCTCTGGTTCTCTCATTCCAGATATCTTTCTTCCTGATGCCAATTGATCAGTGGGGCTTTTCAGAATTCTCCGGGGTTACCTCATCCTCTCCAATGGGGCGTACAAAACAGGCATCCGACTGGGTGGCGGTTGATGTCTGCCCCCCATATTCGGCTTCTCTCAGTTTTCTGCTTTGTTCAGACATGGTTTACAAGGTCCCCTCAGTAGAGTGAAGATTGCTTCTCTGGGTTGACCGTTTTGCAGATCTTGCTTTCTGTAATGATTGCCTCTCCTTCCAACTTAAGAAAATAAAAACTTTTGAAATGTGGTCATTCAGAAATAACCTTTTATTAAACAGAAGTGATAGCAACCCATTTAAAGCAAGATCTGAATACCCTTAGGCAAGACAAGTAGGATTAAAGCAGTAGAGACCCCTCCCTTTAAATCAGAATGCAGATTTTAGCCAATACACAACTGTGAAGATGTTTTCTTCACTAGTTTCCCTGAGAACCCGAACAAACATGTTATCCTTTAAAGTGAAACAACCCACATGGCTATCATAAACATTCCTACACATTAAGAGGATCTCAGGGCTCTTTGGCGCCAGGTTATAGGTTGTAAAATATCTGTTGACACAGGCAATGCTATTAAATTGAATCCAATTCATTGGCAGTATCACTCTTAAGGATCTGACACCAAGGAAAAGTATTTTTATATGGATTTAAATATTTTTGACAGCTTTGACATTTAATTGATTTGAAAATATTGTGATTTTGAGAGAGACATCTGCTGGCTGAAAGAGAATACTGCAATATTCGCTGCAAGAAAAAAGAGAAAATACAGCGGTGACCTTGACTACTAAAAGATAACTTGGAAACTGTGAGAACTTTTAAGGACTATCTTGTCACGTGTAAATGCCATCCCTGGGCAGACCCCAACTCCCAAACCAGTACCTCAGGGGTTAACTACCCTAGGCAAGCCCACTTCCCCTTCTTTTGTTCTCCCCTTACCTGTAGCTCCACCTCTAGGGTACTTAAGGGCTCCTCATGTAGGCAGCGAGTCAGTTCCTGAAGATACCTGCAAGAAACCAGACAAGCATCAATAAAGTTACTTTTGATGATCCAATCCATGTGTCTTCATAAGTTATTGGGCCCTAAATCGATCCAAGGTAACATATCTGTCTTTCTACATTGCTTAATTTCAATTCTCAATGGTTGTGGAAGGTAACAAATCTTTAAGTAGACTAGATAAATACTTAAATTGGACATTATTTGAAAATAAAAATAGACTATATGGATTTTAAATTTTAATTAAATGTGACATAATTCAAAAGTTTTAACACTTTCATAAATAGGCAATATGGAGGGAGGAATTAATTGTGATGATTAAAAATATGTGTGAATCACTAATTGGTAATAAAAAGTCAGAAATCTTGCCGGAACACACAGAACAGGAAACAGGGGAGAAGGTGGTAGTTGTTAGTTGCAAAGTCATGTCCGACCCATTGTGAACCTATGGACAACATTCCTCCAGGCCATCCTGTCCTCTACCATCCCCCTGAGTCCATTTAAGCTCACACCTACTAGTTCATCCAGCCACCTCGTTCTCTGTCGTCCCCTTCTTCTATTGTCCTCAATCTTTCCCAGCATTAGGCTCTCTAGTGAATCCAGTGACAGGTGGTAGAAGAGAGCATAAATGAGGAGCAAGAAAATAATATTGAAGGAAAAGGAATTTAATGCAAAAAGCAGTTAGATGATCTGGGATCTACAGTGGCAAAAAAAGAGTGGATGAGGGGAATATCCCCCAAAAAACAATCAATCAAAGGGTAAAGAGCAAAAGAGTGGAAAGAGATTAGGAGAAAACTTGGGGAGAACTATTTGACTAATACATCTAAAATTTAGAAAAAGAGTCAGAAGAAAAAATATAATAAATATTAAAAAAGAAAGAAAGAAAAAGAAGTTTAAGAGAATGGGATAAAAGGAGAAAATTATCAAGAAGTGGAATTTTGGGGAGATCAAGAGAAAATGGTTAAGGGAAAATTAGTGGAAAGGAGGAAGGGAAATAAGGTAAATATTAGTAGATTTAAAGAAACTGAATTAATATTATCAGTTGTTGGTCAATTAAGTTAAAGGGTTGTAATGTAAGATTTGAATACGATGATTTATATTGTTTATAGTAAATTTTTAAAAGGCTCTGACAATCCCAGCTGAGGTGCCTGGTTGGCAGAGGCTTTTTTTCTTTTAAAAGCCTCTGACGATCCCAGCTGAGTTGCCTGATCAGCAGAGGCTTTTTTTCTTTTAAAAGCCTCTGCCAATCAGACAACTCAGCTGGGATTGTCAGAGCCTTTTAAAAGAAAAAAGGCTCTGCTGATCAGGCAACTCAGCTGGGATTGTCAGAGGCTTTTAAAGGCATTTTTTTTCCCTACAACCTCTTCAGCCGAAGAGGTTGTAGAAAAAATGGTTTTAAAAGTAAAAAAAAAAAGTTGGCCACGCCCACCCAGTCACATTACTCCAAGCCATGCTCACAGAACCGGTAGTAACAAATTTTAGATTTCACCACTGATCTCCACCAGCTCACTTCCCCCCTCCCAAACACCAGCAATGCCTCCCCCCTCGCATTACAATGGCAGCCAAAAGCAAGCAAGCATCATAGAGACTGATATTCTTTTTATTCCAAGTCCATTTTACATGTTTCCAATTTCAGCCATAATATTCTTTTGCCATACTTTTGTCGGCTGAAGAGGTTGTAGAAAAAATGCTTTTAAAAGCCTCTGACGATCCTAGCTGAGCCGGCGATCATCAGAGGCTTTTTTTTTACTTTTAAAAGCATTTTTTCTGCTGAAGAGGTTGTAAAAAAAATGCTTTTAATTTTTTTTTAAAAAAACCTCTGATGATCGTGGGGCTCAGCTGGGCATGGGGAGGGAGGGCAGGGATTTTTGTTACCAGTTCTCCAACCACCTGCCTCCATCACTACGGGATCGGCTGATCAATGTAAATGATTTTAAATTGGGCGTTTCAAATTCTGGGTTTTAATTTGAGCCAAAACATTTAATAATTTTAATTACTTTTAATTGATGTCTGTTTTCTGTGTTTTTTAATGTGCTGTACACCACCCTCAGTCCTTCAGGAGAAGGGCGGTGTAAAAATAAAATTACGATGAAGATGATGATGATGATGATGATGATGATGATGATGATGATGATGATTGTTTGTTGCTGCTGCTGCTGCTGCTGCTGCTGTTGTTGTTGTTGTTATTATTATTATTATTATTATTATTGGTTAATCTGTAGTGAGATTCACAGTCTTTGAGGCTGGTTAATAGCTCAGCAGCTCGAGTCCTAACCAAGGACCTAGGAACTGTTAAGATATCGTCGGAGGATGTAAGCTGTTCTGAGTAAGGTGGTTTTTTGTAGAGTCAAAATGTTCAAGTCCGGTAAATTTAGAATTTCTAAATAGCAGGGTAGCCCTTTGGGTATTGCTCCAAGGGCTCCAATTACAATCGGAACAACACATGATTTCTTTTTCCATAGTCACTCAACTTCGATTTGCAAGTCCCGGTACTTTGTGATTTTTTCTTGCTGCTTATCTTCAATCCGTGCATCACCAGGTATTGCAATGTCAATGAACCATACTTTTTTCTCTTCAACTACCGTTATGTCAGGTGTGTTGTGGACCAAGTGCCTGTCAGTCTGAATCCTAAAGTCCCACAAGATCTTGAGTTTCTCATTCTCTAGAACTTTCTCAACCTGATGTTCCCAGTGGTTTTTGCTGTACTCAAATCCAAACTTCTGGCACAATTTCCAGTGAATGATCTTAGCAACATGGTCATGGCGTTGTAGGTAGTCGGTTTGTGAAATTTTGCTGCATCCACTGATCAGGTGGTCGACTGTCTCATCTTTCTCATTACAGAGGCGGCATTTGCTGTTGGTGGTAACATGTTGAATTTTTGCCTTCATGCAGTTTGTGGCTAGGGCTTGTTCTTGAGCTGCCAAAATAAAGCTTTCTGTTTCTTTTTTCAGTACTCCTGATCTTAACCAGTTCCAAGTTAGTTTCTGGTCACCTTTGCCTTCAATACTTTTCAAGTATTGGCCATGCAGAGCTTTGCTTTTCCAATTTTCAGCTCGCTGCTCAATTACTTCTTTCTTATATTCTGCTTTTGTTTTAGTTGTCTTTAAAAGGCCTCCTTTATTTACTTCCTTAATCATTGGTTCTTCACTTTTCTGGATGTAATCATTCAAGCTGCATTTTTCTTCTTCCACAGTCTGCTTTACTTGTAGGAGTCCTCGACCACCCTCTGCTCTTGGTAAATATAATCGGTCAACATCACTTTTAGGGTGCAAGGCATGATTCATTGTCATAAGCTTCCTTGTTTTTCTGTCCAAATTGTCTAACTCCATCTGGGTCCAGTCAATTATTCCTGCAGAGTATCGAATCACAGGTATAGCTCAGGTATTTATGGCTTTTATGATGTTTCCTCCACTCAGTTTGGACATTAATATCTTACGAATTCGCCGAATGTACTTGGCTGAAGTTATTTCCTTGACTTTATTATGCATTAAGTCAGAGGCCTCTAAAATCCCCAAGTACTTGTAGCCTTCTTCTGATTTTACTGCCTTTATCATTTCTTCATTCTCTAGTTCTATTCCATCCTCTTCTATGATCTTACCTGCTTTGGTTGCTATTGTTGCACATTTGTCAATTCCAAACTGCATACCAATGTCTTGGCTGAATTCTTTTGTGTGTTCAGTTAATAAATTCAGTTCAGCTTTTGTTTTACCAAACAGCTTCAAATCATCCATGTACATCAAGTGCGAGATTTTCAGTCCTTTCTTTGCAAGTTCGTATCCACAGTTCAGATTTTTCAAAATGATTGTCAGTGGTAGCATTGAGAGTATAAAAAGTAGGGGGGAAAGGGAATCGCCCTGGAAAATGCCTTGTTTAATTTCAATTTCACCTAGTTCTTCTTCATTAGCCATAAGTTTTGTTTTCCAGAGGTTCATTGAAGATTCCATGAATTTTTGTATGTTTCTGCTGATGCCAAAGATTTCCAGGCATTTCTTGATCCAGCTATGGGGAACTGAATCAAACGCTTTCTTATAGTCTATCCAAGCCATGAACAGGTTGATTCGTCTTTTCTTTGAGTTCTTTAGGATTAGCTTGTCAATCAGCAATTGATCCTTTGTTCCTCTTGAGTTTTTTACAGCATCCTTTCTGTTCTACAGGAAGCAAGTTATTTCTTTCCAGGTATCCATAGATTTGGTTTGCAATGATACCAGTAAGAAGCTTGTATGTTGTTGGCAAACAGGTGATTGGCCTATAGTTTCCAGGGTCCTTTCCTTTTTCTTTATCTTTTTGGATCAAAAATGTTCTTCCAGTTGTCATCCATTCATCATTTTCAGGTGTTTTTAGGACATTATTATTATTATTATTATTATTATTATTATTATTATTATTATTATTATTATTGGTTAATCTGTAGTGAGATCCACAGTCTTTGAGGCTGGTTAATAGCTCAGCAGCTCGAGTCCTAACCAAGGACCTAGGAACTGTTAAGATATCGTCGGAGGATGTAAGCTGTTCCGAGTAAGGTGGTTTTTTGTAGAGTCAAAATGTTCAAGTCCGGTAAATTTAGAATTTCTAAATAGCGGGGTAGCCCTTTGGGTATTGCTCCAAGGGCTCCAATTACAATCGGAACAACAAATGATTTCTTTTTCCATAGTCGTTCAACTTCGATTTGCAAGTCCCGGTACTTTGTGATTTTTTCTTGCTGCTTATCTTCAATCCGTGCATCACCAGGTATTGCAATGTCAATGAACCATACTTTTTTCTTTTTAACTACCGTTATGTCAGGTGTGTTGTGGACCAAGTGCCTGTCAGTCTGAATCCTAAAGTCCCACAAGATCTTGAGTTTCTCATTCTCTAGAACTTTCTCAACCTGATGTTCCCAGTGGTTTTTGCTGTACTCAAATCCAAACTTCTGGCACAATTTCCAGTGATATAATTATATTATTATTATTATTATTATTATTGATCTGGTCCGAACCGGGAGCATTTCACCCCTGGTGGAGATGTCTTGAAAAAGGGATGAAAATTCTCACTGTCTTCATAGCAGCTGCAGAGAGAGCTGATAGCTGTCAAGGTCAACTGTTCCAGCATACTAGACAGATGAGGCTGTCTGAAGACATGACACCTTAGGGAGATGTGGATTGGACACTCAACCTGGGTCCTTGGGTGGAGGGATAATTTTTGTGCCTATTGCCTCAGACTTTGCTTTTGTTTTGCTGCATTCTGTTCATACTCAGTAAAAGTACCTTTCTCTATAAACATGAAGTTGGGGTTTTTCTTTCTTGAGTTTTGAACAGAGGCACACCTGACATTAAGCAAAGTCTACTTTACCAGCCATCCTGGAAAAAACTCTACTGTAGGGACTGAGCCAAAAATTGACCAAGACAGTGACCAAGAGGACATGGGAGCCACTGGGTCCACCCCTCCCCAGTCCAGGCACAGTGGGGAGGTTTCGGAGTGGATGTCAAAATTACAGCTTGAAGAAAAACCAGTCAGAGCTAAGTGGTCGCTGGGCATGAGAAGGATGGAACCTCCAGAGGAAATCCCCTCAGGGGTGACAGTTACAAGATGCCAGCATGGAGAGGCAGCTTGGCAGGAAGAGGACAGAGAAGACCTCCTACTCACTCAAGCCATGCAACTCTTGAAAGAAGCCTTTGAAAGTCGTAAAGCCCGCGAAAAGTATGCATTGCCAGCACAGGGGGAAACTAAACACCCAGGGGTGGAAGCAGAGACTTCAGCGAGCGCAGAGGAGATTCCTAGAGTTCAGCCAGAGAGAGAGCAAGCTGCTGGAGCTCAAGCTCACCCCCCCCCATGAGGGGGGCAGGGACTCAGAGGCAATGAATTCCAAGGGTTCCTCCGCTTACAGTAAAATACAGAGGAGACCCCAAAGCTTTGGGATTCTTCCTAATGCAAGTGTGGAATTACATGGAGGAGTATGGAGAGGATTTCCCATCAGAAGCCACCCGTGTGAGATGCATCACTTTGGCCCTGGAGGGAATGGCTGCTGATTGGTGGGTGGGCCTCCATGATGAAAATTCTTCCCTGAATTAACACTGCTGAGGAATTATGACCAGTTTATGGTGGCACTCCAAGTGCATTTTGAGGACCCCCTAGCTGAGCGGAAGGCTAGAATCAGGATGAAATCTGTAAATCAGGGGTGGAGATTGGTGGCTGAATACACCCAGGAGTTTTGTAAGCTGGTGTGCCACATGAGGGAGTGGTCCCAGGAGGCCCTGATGGAATGTTATAAGGATAGCCTTAATGAAGATGTCTATAAGGCTTGCTGCTCCCAGGGGGGAGGGGCCTTGAAACCTGCAATGCCCTCGTATATGATGGCAGGTGATGTGGAAATTGACCTGGCCAGGGATCGCTTCCATGGTGGCCAAGTTTGGAACAAGCCTTTTCTTGTCCCAGAGAAAGAAGGCCCCAGAGTGTCCAAAGGGGGATCAGCCTGGAAGCCTAAATCCACAGTGTGCTTCCAATGTGGGAAGGAGGAGCACTGGGCTTCTGATTGTTTCTCCAAACTTGGCTCCAAGCTGACCCCTGCTGGTGGGAAGAAAGCTGACAAGCCTCCAGCAAAGAATCGCGAGATGGCCCTGAAGGGGGTAGAAGTCATTGAGTTCACTTCCCCCTGCCTGGGGAAGTTGGGAGCTCTGACCACTGCAGAAGACAGTGAAACCAAAACTGACACCGACACCAATGACGCCCTGGTAAGTCAGGGTTTGGCACCCATGACCATCCCAGTAGAACTAAGGGTGCCTTCATCCGGTGCCCAGGGGATGCTAGCTCTCTTAGACTCTGGATGTACTAGGTGTGTCATCAGCCCAGAAGTGGTGGACAAAATGGGACTGAGACTAAAAACAATGAAATCACATTCTGCCAGTTGGATGGGTCAGTAGCTGGGGAGGCAGCCCACTTCGTGACCAAATCTGTTGAGATGTGGATGAGGGACCACCGAGAGATCTTGAGTTTTATCATAGCTCCTGGTATGGAATGACCCCTCTTGTTTGGACTGCTTTGGCTATGGAAATGGAGCCCCCAGGTGAATTGGAGGAAGGGATGGTTATGCATCCGTTCCACCCACCTGGGGAAAGAAGGGGGCAAACCTTTTTGCATGGCCAAAGGAGTTGACAGTGGTGGCAAGCGAATGTATTGCTGGGGAGGAAAAAATCCCTAAGGAATATTGGGACCTCAGGGAGGCATTCAGCGAGAAGGCATCAGATGTGCTCCTACCCCATTGACCCACTGTCTGTGGCATAGAGATCCTCCCAGGGGTGAAGCTCCCTAAACCAAAGATCTACTCCATTACCCCTCATGAGCTGGAGGAGTTGCAGAACTTTATTGATAAAAACTTAAAACGGGGCTTCATCCAACCAGCGAGACCACATCAGTTTTGTTTTGGGAGAAAAAAAGATGGCTTTCTTTGCTTATGTGTGGATTACAAAAATCTCAATGCCATTTGCGCAGAAAATGTTTACCCATTGCCCCTTATGAAAGACATGTTTGTCCACCTGGCTAAGGGGAAGATTTTCATTAAACTCTATTTGAGAGAGGCTTACTACAGAGTTCGAGTTAAGGAAGGGGACAAATGGAAAACTGCCTTCAATTGTCCCTTGGGTTGCTTCCAATTTAGGGTGCTCCCCTTTGGGCTACAAGCGGCCCTGGCAGTGTTCATGCAATTGATTAATCAGGTGTTACACGAGCATCTTTACAAGGGGGTCCTGGTCTACTTAGATGACATTATTTACACGGAGAACAAGGACAAACATGTGAGCGGCTGAATTGTATGCTAAATTGTCGAAATGTGAATTCCATCAGAGAAAGATTGACTATTTGGGCTACCACATATCACATGAAGGGATAGAAATGGATCCAGAGAAAGCCTGGGCGGTCATGGAGTGGGCACCCCCACACACCCACAAGCAGCTACAAAGTTTCTTGGGATTTGCTAACTTTTATCGACAGTTTATCCCCATGTTTGCACAAATTGCATTACCCATTACCAACCTCCTGAAAACAAAGGGGGAAGCCAAGCCAAAACCTAGTAGGCCGCTTGAGTGGACCATGGAATGCCAGGCTGCTTTTGAGAAACTGAAGTGACTGTTTGTCACTGAGCCTGTCCTAAAACATCCCGACATCAGAGACCCTTTCATTATCCAGGCTGATGTAAGTGATGTGGCTGTGGGAGCAATGCTACTTCAAGCCAATACTGATGGATCTTTACAACCCTGCGCCTACACCTCCCGCAAATTGTCCAAATGGAGACTGAACAGAGATGGGTGATTTGGGAGAAGGAGGCTTTTGCTGTCCATTAGGCCTTGTTAACCTGGAGGCACTTCCTCAAAGGGGCAAAACACCCCTTTGAGATGTGGACAGACCATAAGAACTTAGAAGCCCTAAAAACCCCTCAGAAATTGTCATCCAAACAAGTCCAGTGATCACAACACTTTAATTGCTTCAATTTCTCTCTGTGCTACCTACCGAGAGGAAAAAACTTTATGGCAGATGCCTTTTGAGACTGCCTCAATACAATAGTGCACAGCCAGAGGTGATCAGCTCAGTTATCCCTTCTAAACAGTTGGTGACTCATGCTGTCACCAGAGCCTAGGCGAGAAGAAAACTGGACCTACCCACTGGTTTAAATGAGCAGTTAAGGGAAGCGCTAAAAACTGATGATTGGTTCATATCCCATGGCAATGAATGTACTGTTCATGATGGTCTTGCATGGGTGAGGGCCAAGTTGTATGTCCCTGCCAGTCTGAGGGGGGCAGTATTACAACAATCCCACGATGCAAAAGTGGCTGGGCATTTTAGGTTCGTGAAGACCTTACATTTAGTTAAACAACAATTACGGTGGCCCTCCCTAAAGAAGGACATAGAGACATATGTTGATAGCTGCCCGGTTTGTGCTTCAGCAAAGAGGCAACCTGGGAAGCCACCCGGATTACTCCAGAATGTGACCAGACCTGGGACTCCTTGGAAGGAGATATCCATGGATTTTATTGTTAAACTACACGAAAGTAATGGAAATACAGTCAATTGGGTGATTATGGACTTGTTCTTCAAACAAGTGCACTTTATACTCTGTTCCAAGATTCCCTCAGCAAAGATGTTGGCTAAACTGTTCATTCAACATGTCTATAAGTTACGTGTTCCAGAACAAATAATTTCTGATAGAGGGGTTCAGTTCATCTCCCACTTCTGGAGGGAGTTCCCAAGATTGTTAGGCTCTGCCCAAGGGCTAAGCTCTTCCCACCATCCTCAGACCAATGGTATTGGAACTCAGTATTGGAACAATACCTCAGGCATTATGTAAATTTCCAGCAAGATAACTGGGCAGACTTATTGCCATTTGCAGAGGTGGCCTATAATAACTCCATACACAGTAGTACTGGGTTTACACCATTTAAGGTGGTGTCTGGTCAGGACTTTGTGCCTATCCCAGACCGCAGGAAAAATCTCAAATTCCATCCTTGGTAGACTAGATCAGACAGCTTCAGGTTACCTGGCCTGTAACTCATAAGATGTTAGATGAGGCTTACAGAGCCCATATGAAACAGGCTGATAAGAAATGGGCTACGCCAAAGGATTACGAAGTAGGTGATAGGTTTTTCCTCTCCACTAAGTACTTACAAACTACCCAAAAGTAAAAAACCTTGGACCTAAATATGTAGGTCCTTTTCCCATTGTACGAATCATAAACCTGGTCATGGTACAGTTAGAGCTACCAAACCCACCCAGTGTTCCATGTTAGTTTGCTGAAACCTATACATACCTCCTTGATTTGTCCGGAGCAAACTCCCCCTCTGGTTCCCCTTCTCATTGAAGGAGAACAACATTTCAGGGTCAAAGAAATCCTTGATTCCAGAAAATGTAGAGGTAGAGTACAGTACTTGGTGGCTTGGAAACATTTCCCTTCCTCTCAATCCGAATGGGTGAATGAGTGAGATGTCAGAGCTCCAAAACTTTTACAGTTTTTTCACAATAAATACCCTGATAAGCTTTAAAGTTTGGGATTTATACGTATTATATGTATGTTTTAGTTTTTAATCATTTGGGGGATATCTACTCTATCTATTGTAATTTGTTTTCTTTTTTAGGACTAACGTCTCTTCTGCAGGAGAGCCGAATGTTGGCCTCTATGATGCTTGCTTGCTTTCGGCTGCCATTGTAACAGAAGTGGGGCAGCATTACTGGTATTGGGGGGTAGAAGTGATGGAGATGTCTCAAAAAAGGAAGGAAAATTCTCACTGTCTTCATAGCAGCTGCAGAAAGAGCTGATAGCTATCAAGGTCAACTGTTTCCACATATCAGATAGATGGGGCCATCTGAAGAAGTACCCCACATGACATCTTGGGGAGATGTGGATTGGACACTCAACTTGGGTCCTTGGGGGGAGGGATTTGGGGATGCTTTCAATATGTAATTTTCGCACCTATTGCCTCAGACTTTGCTTTTCTTTTGCTTCAATCAGTTCATACTCAGTAAAAGTACCTTTATCTACAAACATGGAGTTGGAGTTTTTCTTTCTTGAACAGAGGCACACCTGACACCATCCCTCTCATATCTTTTCCCAATAATATTTTTCTCATGTCACATGTATAATCCAAGAGCCATCGTGGAATAAAACAGATAACTGTTTAAGTCACTGAAAATTAATACAGAAAATTGATTGGTAGCCAAAATAAGACAATGACACTTGGGCAATAAATAGTTGGGAGCCACATTGGAGCAAGAAGGCAAAAATAACCTTAGAAAAATGGTAGTAAAGAAAGGGTTAATACATTATGAGCCGCCTATTAAAAAGGATTTTAGTATTTCTTTGTTGGAAAATTCTGACCATGTCAAGAATGCAAAAACTTAGGTCACAGCACCACAGTGACATTCTTTATGCCATTGTTGAACATCATTTGAAAGGGTTTGTCTATTATTATGCAGAAAATTTGAACAAAATTTAATATGTACTGAAATCAGATACATGGAAGTGATGCAGGCTTTGATCCATACCTTTAAAACTCATTTTTGCTATATTTTCAGAGATCAGCTGTAAATTATACTGCTGTATATTATTATGACGCTTGCTCCTGGGGAGGAAAGCTATGGCAAATCTAGATAGCATACAAAAAAGCAGAGACATCACCCTGCCAACAAAAGTGTGTATAGTCAAGGCTACGGGTTTCCCCAGTTGTAATGTATGGCTGTGAAAGTTGGACCATAAGAAAAGCTGAGCGCCAAAGAATTGAGGCCTTTGAACTATAGTGCTGAAGAAGACTCCTTGAATTGCAAAGGTGATCAAACCAGTCATTCCTAGAGGAGATCAACCCTGACTGCTCTTTAGAAGGCCAGATCCTGAAGATGAAACTCTTAATACTTTGGCCACCTCATGAGAAGGAAGGACTCACTGGAGAAGAGCCTAATGGGAACGATTGAGGGCAAAAGAAGGAGGGGATGACAGAAAATGAGGTGGTTGGATGGAATCACTGAAGCAGTAGGCGTGAGCTTAAGTGGACTCCGGAGGATGGCAGATGACAGGAAGGCCTAGAGGAATGTTGTCCAGGAGGTTGCAATGGGTCGGACACGACTTTGCAACTAAAAACAACAATGTTATTATACCACTTGCTTTCTCTATTAGTTTTGTAATACAGAATTAGAGTATGTCATTTAATGGGGTGAAAATTAATTTTTGCAATTTTTTTCAGTGAGGGATTCTAAAAACATGTGTTTTTACACCAAGATTCAAATCTATGGTTATTTTTGCGATTGCATAACGTTTAGCTTGGTATGGTTAATTCAGTATGATCATACACCCCACAAACATTGTTAACTTTATCTTCTCAAAATTACACCTTGTGCTATGAAAATTACAGTTTTTTCTGCATGAACCTTATCTAGCTAAGCAAAAAATAATCCATGCAATCATAAACTAACATCAGAAAGCAATTATCTGAGTTACAAAAAGGTTTAAGCAAATTTCACAAAATCTTGTTTTGATTTGTTCTTTGATATCAGCCGCCAACTTGCTTCTTGGCTTCTGTTTCTCATGTGTATATACACTCTGCTTGCTGCCTCTAGGGCCTGTTTCACATATCTCTCTATTGATTGGGCATGTCAGGGCAACGGTGGTACTTAACGTTGGTTCGTCAATGAACTTCTTTATTTCCACTGTAGTCAGTTTGCCTATCAAAGGTTGCTCATATACACTTTCAGATCAGTCAATCAACTCCATCAGAGTGGATGCTCTAGCTTGATCTCTATCCAGTGCATGGCATCACCTTCACAGACAGTATTAACATTTATAGAATCTCCTCCAATGGCTTCAAGTTTTTGTCAATGCCTTTCTTCTTCATGAAATACATCAGATTATCTGCAATCACTTGAGCAGGTTTTCCTGTTTTTGAGTCTTTCTCTGGAGTGAAATAATGAAGACATCTTCTATCCAGCTCATTGCACACAGAATAATGTACTTCTTTGCTGGGAAATTGCTGATCTAAATTGTTTGCTGGGAAATTGCTGGTCTGAAAAGTGATTATATTTATGTAGTTACTTATCAAGCACATCAAAATTATATTAAAGAAACCAAATATCTTTACAATCTCCAAGGCACAACTTTTGAGCACCCCTAATGTTTGGAAATTGAAAGTTTGTAAAATTTGACATGACCTAATACAGCATATGAGTATGCATATTCAGCCAAATGAATGTGGAATTAAAAAAAACAGAAAACAATGGCATGAACATTTACAGATACAGAAGCAGGGACAAGTAAGAAAAATTAGACTGGTCACTTTAATCATAAGGTCCACCATCTTAACTCTTTTGACTTTAAAGAAGATTGGATAGTTGCAGCTACCTTTCTTTTTGAGTTATGACTGGACAAGTAGACATGTATATTGAACAAAACCAGCTCTCTATGTATTAATTTATGTTTATTATGTTTATCTATCCATGCCTACCTAGCTATATCCAGTACAAACATCTTGCTCTAAATAATACATTGTGGTATGACTTTAAACCAATTTTAAAGCAGCTCTGGGCTTTGATCTCATGATTTGGGCTATGTTTCAGAGCTGAGCTGATTTATTTCTGCTTCAGATGCATTGTGTTTTAAAAGAATTGTTGGGAGAAGGGGATATTGTGCTCTGCAGGTGGCCCATTTTCAGCTCTCCCACGTAGGAACTGCTGAAATGGTTTTGCATCCAACCACACAAATGCACGCAATTAGAAGTGAGGAGGCAGCTAGGGTGGGTAGTGCAAGCATTTTGTCTTATTTTTCCATGTTTTATTTTCCATGAATTAGGAGCGAGATTGTTGATGTTATTTTAGGATCTGTGACAGCTCAGCGTAGGACTGTGATTTCCTTGTTCTCAGTTTTTCAAGATTGAAAAATGGGAATATAGTTGTGTATCATCTTCAACTATAGACCAACCACCAAGAAAGAAGAATCAGCATTATTTATAGGAGAAACTGCCTAAGTTGTAGCTACATCTAATAAGACAGACAGAAGGTCAACTATATCAAAGAATCAGAGAACACATATCTGCAATGAAGAACTAAGACAGAAGTATCTATTAGCCACCCACATACTCTCAGAATAAAACATACATTCAAGTGGCATAATACAGAAATAAGTGACCATACAAATAGTACAAAAGCCAAATAATTCCCAGAAGCTGGGCATTCAAATGAAGGCGCTAATCAACAAATGAATGGAAATAAATATATAGTGGATTGCCTGATTCACATAACACAAGAGCCAATAACGTGGACCAATCAAAATAGAGCTAGTTCTGTTTCCAAGAAGCAACCAATTACCAACTAACCCTACTATAATTCAAATTTTACAGAGTCTAAAAAATTTTCAAGGCAATTCTCACTCCTGAACAATTGCACTGCAGAAGACTTGTGGAAATCAAGGTGAGATGTTCGTATAAATGTGATCAGTTTTTTGTTGATATTCCTAAACCCAGAGAACCCCATTCAAAATATGGACACTTCATCTTCAATCTGCTTTTGAGAGATCTGCTGAGCTAAGACCATGTTGTATTGAAATGCCACAATTTATACAGAAAACAAATTAGCAAGGAATTCAATCAGATTCATGAATTCTTATCAGAATGTAACTATTCCCTCCTACTAGCTACTGGTGGTAAGCAAAATCTAGCCAGAAGCCTACTATAATACAGAGATTCTTTAGTGCTCACCCTCTCCAAATTTCACTCTCTGCAAATTTCCAGTCTGCATTAACAATGGGATGTTTTTTCGTGTATTCTAAGACCCTGATTATTTCACTGTTTTATTAGTAATGGTAATTCTACCTTAATAAAAGGAATAAATTATGTATTTATTTCTGGTGGTAATCATACAGTCTCTTGAGTCTTAACTTTCTGAAGGGTTTGGGGAGTAAACATCTCTGTGATTATGGGTTTTTTTAGTGGATGTAAGGACCAGCCTCTCTCCCCTTCAAGAAAGTATAGACTCTTGAAAACTTTGTATTTCAAAAGAAAGCTTTTATTGAAAAAGGATGAAAGCAGGTCAAAATTCAAACCAGACTCTGAGGTCCTTAGGGTACACAATCCAGGATAAAGGAAATTAGGAAACCCTCCCCACCATCCGATATGGATTCCCACCAATCAGTGTGAAGATGTTATTGTACCGGCCTCTCTGAGAAACAGTTTACACAAAAATACCAGTTCAGGCAATAGGTAGTAAAAAAAAATCCTTTAAAAAGTAAAAAAAAAAAAAGGGGGGGGGGGTTCCGACCATAGCACAGCACAACTGATTGTCACAGCTGATTGTCAGAACCTTTTTTTTACTTTTAAAGCATTTTTTCACTACCTATTGCCTGAACCAGTAGTAAAAAAAAATGCTTTAAAGTTATTAAAAAGTTCAGATGATCAGCTGTGCCGTGTGATCGTGGGAACTTATTTTTTTTACTTTTTGAAGCATTTTTTACTACCAGTTCTGTGAACCTATAGCATTTTTCACTACCAGTTCCAGTGAACTGCCTCAAACTGGTAGCATTTCACCCCTAATTACAACCAATTAAAGTTCCTCCAAATGATACCACAATCCCAGAATTGGACTTTCTGGTTTTTGGCATGATCACTGTCAACATAACATTTCAACTTCAATTCTTCAGAGATCTGTATTTGAAGACCCAAGTTCACAGTTCCCTTCAAATACCTGAAAATCCTTTTTACACCCATCCAATGCAATTGTGTTGGTGCAGCAGTAAAGCGATTTAAGATGCTTATTGCACAAGCTATGTCTGGTCTCGACCACTGTGACAGATATAACAAGTTCCCTATTGCACACTAATATATCTCTTGATCACAGGCTTCACTTTTGTCCTCACCTTGGATTTCATTAGTAGAATACCTGTCAGGTGGAATCCCCTTGTTCCATTGCTCTGACCTGCATGGCATTGACTGCTCTTGTGTTTCAACCCTTTCTTGCTTCATATCCGAGTCATCATCTTCTCCTGACTCCTTTTCTTGTTCTTTTTCAGTTTCTCGTCCCTGAACCCTGACATAGTCACTAAGTGAGCCACCATCACTAAGTGTATCATTCCAAAAATTAGCATCAATTCTGTTCCAGTTTTGCTCTGCAAAGTTAGTAGATGTCAGGCATGCCTCCTTTCAACACTCAAGAAAGAAAAAACCCAACTCCATTTTCATAGAGAAAGGTATTTTTATTGAGAACTGAATGCAACCAAAGAAAAGCAAGGTCTGAAGCAAAGGCACGAAAATCACATATAGAAAGACAACTGTCCAGCATAAATCATCCAATCCACAGGTTCTCCAGGGGTCATGTGGATGCAGACGTTTGGCAGTGTCATCCTCTTGCTATGCCACGACCTTGACCTTGAGATGTTATCAGCTTCAAAGAAAACACTGCAGCAAAGTCCTTCTCGAAATGTACGCTCATTTGAATGGGCTAGAAACCACTAGTCAGTCTTTAGAGCTTCTCGTAGCTGCTTAGTCAAGTCATCCGACAAAGCTGGATCTGCTTTCGCCTGGGCTCTAGTAAATACTAGTGCCGCCAGTTGTATTGAGGGGATGATCAGCCGAATCACCTCCTCTCTAACACTATTGTATTGTGGCAGTATAGAAAGGGCATCTGCCATGAAGTTCTTCCCTCCAGGAAGGTAGCATAGGGAGAAATTAAATCGTTTGAAGTGTTGAGACCAGCAGACTTGTTTTGGGGACAGTTTACGTAGTGTTTTCAAAGCTTCTGAATTCTTGTGCTCAGTCCACACCTCAAATGGGTGCCTAGCTCCTTCAAGGAATTGTCTCCACATTAACAGTGCCCAACAAACTGCAAAAACCTCCTTCTCTCATATGGCCCATCACCTCTCGGTCTCCATTAGCTTACGAGAGGTATAGGCACAGAGTTGCAGCTTTCCTTCTGCATTCACTTGTAGTAACACTGCCCCTACAGCTACGTTGCTGACATCAGCCTGTACCACAAAAGGGGCTTCCATGTCAGGATGTTCGGCAGCAAACAGCCATTTTAGTTTCTCAAATGCCGCCTGACAGTCCATAGTCCATTCGAGAGGTCGGGAGGGCTTTGGTTTCATTTCTCCTTTCATTTTCATAAGATTTGTAATTGGTAATGCAATTTTGGTGAATGAGGGGATGAACTGTCTATAGAAGTTACCAAATCCCAGGAAGCTCTGTAGTTGTTTGTGGGTGCATGGTGGGGCCCATTCCAAAACTGCCTGGAACTTTTCTGGATCCATCTCTATTCTCTCATGTGAGATGCAGTACCCCAGATAGTCAATTTTGATTTGGTGGAATTCGCACTTTGATAGCTTGGCATACAGTTTAGCAGCCCTAGTTTTTTCAGGATGGTCCTCAACAACTTTACATGGTCGTCCATGGTCTCGATATAGATAAGAATATCATCTAATAGACCAGCACCCCCTTGTACAGGTGTTCATGCAGCACTTCGTTAATTAATTGAATGAACACGGCAGGGGCTCCTTGCAGTCCGAAAGGAAGCACCCGAAACTGAAAACATCCTAGTGGGCAGTTTAAAGCTGTTTTCCATTCATCCTCTTCCTTAATCCAAACCCTATAATAGGCCTCCCGTAAGTCCCGTAAGTCCAGTTTGGTGAAAATTTTCCCCTTGCCTAGGTGGGCTAGCATGTCTAGGTGGGCTAGCATGCTAGCAACCCCTAGTGGGCTAGCATGTCTTTCATGAGCGGCAGGGGGTACACGTTTGCTATGCAAATGGTATTAAGGTTTCTGTAGTCAACCACCAAGCAAAATGACCCATCCTTCTCCCAAAAAAGTACCGGTGCTGCCACCCGCGGTCTAGCCGGTTGGATAAAATCCTATTTTAAGTTTTTGTCAATAAATTCTCATAGTTCCCCCAGCTCCCAGAGGGGTCATGGAATAGATTTTTGGCTTAGGGAGTTTTACTCCAGGAAGTATTTCAATGGTACAGTCAGTTGGCTGGGGGGGGGGGCAACACATCTGATGCCTTTTCGCTGAACACCTCCCAGAGATCCCAGTACTCCTTTGGGATCTTTACCTCCCCCACAAGGTGGTCTGTTGCAATTGCCCCCCCCCTCATTTCCCACTCCGTCCACAGATTGGGGTTCTTCCCTTTCCTTCCCTGTTTTGGAGCGGATGCACAAAACTCCCATTTTCCAGTTTATACGTGGGTTCCATTTATAAAGCCAAGGCAGTCAAAGTATGAGGGGCTGTTCCATGCCTGGGGCCACAATAAAACTAAGAGTCTCCAGGTGATCCCCCATTTGCATCTTGATTGGCTCAGTCACAAAAGGGGCTCCTGCCACAATCTTTCTAGCTGACAGAATGCTGTGGGCATTTTCATCATTTTTAGTATTAGACCCATCTGTTCAATCTGGGCTGATTACGCACCTGGTGCATCCAGAATCTAGGAGGGCTGGCATCTGGACATGGGCCCTGGTGGATGGTACCCTTAGTTCTACTGGGATGGTCATGGGGCCCCCTTTTTGACTCACCAGGTTGTCATCATTGTCGGTGTCAGTCTCACTGTCATCAGCGATGGTCAGAGTTCCCAACTCACCCTGTTTCAGGGGACGAACTGAACGACTTCCCCTTTTGGAGCGGTCTCACAGGCTTTAGCAGATGTTCTATCAGCCTTCTTTCCTCTGGTAGAGGTCGCCTTGGGCGCTGCCTTGGAGAAACACTCAGCAGCTCAGTGCCCTCCTTTCCACATTTGAAACACACGAAGGCTTTTGGCTTGGGCCCTGCCTTCCCCACTGCTGCCTTTGGTTCCCCCTTGTGGAATGAGGAGGGTGGCTGATCCCAAGTGCACACACCAGGGAAACGGCTTCAGGCCAGGTCGATCTCCATGTCCGCTGCCAACACGTACCAGCTCTCCAGGTTGTCAGGGCCCCCCTGTGAACAGCAATCTTTGTAGACATCCTCATTCAGCCCATCTTTATAATTCTCTAGTAGGGCCACTTCTGACCACCCTCTCATGTAGGATGCCAACTCGCGGAACTCCTGGCTGTACTCCGCCACTGATCTCCAGCCCTGAATGCCCTTCATTCTGATTCTTGCTTTTCGCTTAGCTAAGTGGTCCTCAAAATGCATTCTGAGGGCTGTCACGAATTGATCATAATTTCTCAGCAAGGGGGAGTTGTTATTGTGGAGGCCCACCATCCATTCAGCTGCTACTCCCTCTAGGGCTTTGGTACACACCTCACATGTGCGGCATCTGAGAGGAAGTCCTCTCCCCAGTCCTGCATATGGTTCCACACTTGGGTCAGGAAAAATCCCAATTTCTTTGTGTCTCCTCTGAATTTTTCTGATATCGGGGGATTTTTTTGGCTTTCTTTGCCTCTGCAGTGGTGCCTGTCTTGCTGGGGGCCCCTGGGCTACTGCATCACCCGCTTGAGTTCCGGAGACTTGAGCTGCTCCTTCCCCAGCTTTCTCTCTCTCCCCTCCACAAGCAGCAGCCTCCGGTTCATCCCTGGGGCATCCTCCCCAATTCTCATCAGGGTAGACAAACCTTTCCCGGCTTCTATGGCTCTCCTCAGCTTCTCTCAAAAGTTGCAGGGCCTGTGTGACCAAGAAATTTTCTTTCTGCTCCTGCATCCAGGAAAATTCTCCCTTTCAGGATCTGGTGCTTGTTACTCTGTGGGGGGTCTTCTCCAGCTCTGGTAGCCTCCCCACTCCCAGCGACCATCTGGCTTGCTCCGATTCTTCTTCCAGCCGTAAATTAGCCATCCAGTCTGAGGCTTCCCCAGCCAGGTGTGAAGACAAAGCTGTTGAGCTGGCAGCTCCCATCTGGTCCTGATCACTGTTCTGATCAGACACTGCTTGTTCAGTCCCCTCAGTCGTTTTCCAGGATGGCTGTTAAAAGAGACCTTGCTTTTTGTCAGGCATGCCTCCTTCCAACACTCAAGAAAGAAAAACCCTGACTCCATTTTCATAGGGAAAGGTACTTTTACTGAGTGAGAACTGAATGCAACCAAAGAAAAGCAAGGTCTGAAGTAAAGGCGTGAAAATCACATATAGAAAGCATCCCCCCAACTGTCCAACATAAATCATCCAATCCACAGGTTCTCCAGGGGTGATGTGGGTGCAGACGTTTGGCAGTGTCATCCTCTTGCTGTGCCATGACCATTGACCTTGAGATGTTATCAGCTTCAAAGAAAATGCCGCAGCAAAGTTTCACTTTTCTTCTCCTCCTGCTTGCTTCC
Source organism: Masticophis lateralis (assembly GCA_030761175.1). NCBI lineage: Eukaryota > Metazoa > Chordata > Lepidosauria > Squamata > Colubridae > Masticophis > Masticophis lateralis. Next base: position 22,605,995 of record JAUDYJ010000007.1, on the reverse strand, counting down.
CCTTCCCAAGAATTCCAATAGCTCCCCCCTCCTCCTGTTTCATGGCAGCCGTGCAAGTAAGCAATGAAAGAGCGGAGATGGGAAATCACTATTCTTTTCCTCCCATTGCTAGAGCAATAGCTCTTTGAGCCAGGCTGTAAGCCTGAGATTTCTAACCTTTGGTTGATCTTTTCTCCTGATTGCTTTTGGAATATGCACCCATGCATTACTTCCAAATACCCTTAAATGTGCCAGAGATGGCTTTCTCCCATATAACACTGCATATGGAGTATCATTAATTGAGGAACTTCACAGCATTAAATAATTAGCAGTCAACATGGCTTCACCCCAATATGACCTGCTCAGACTAGAATCCTCCAGAAGTGAGTCATTGTTTCTCTGACACCATTCCATCTCTCAACTATATCATTTTCAGCTGCTGTGTTCAGAGTAGTGTGTCTATGGCTTATTCCTAACTGCCCCAACCACTGTTGAAAACTTCTTGATATGAATTCTGAACCTCTGTCAGTTTACAGCTGAGATACCTGTTGTTTATATCTCCTTTCTACAAAGCTTACCCATCTGCTGTAGTCATCTACAATGACAAATGCATACTTTGCTCCTCCCAAACTGGCATGCATTGGCCCAACCAAATCTGCATGTACCAGCTCTAGAGCTTTTGTTGTCTGCCTTGTGCTACTCTTGCTTACTGTAATGCCTTGGACTTTGATGACTTACATACTGCACAGTCCAAATATGCCTTACACCCTTTTAAGTTTAACCCTTCTCCAAATTGTTGCATCTTTTGCAAAACTCTGAAGCTGGCATGGCCAAGCTTTCTATGCAAGAGATGAATGCATGAATCATATTGTGCCACATTTCCAAATGTTTCGGCAGATTGAATCTTTTGTCCCTGAAACACATAAAGATTATCCTGCTTTATGCCCTGTGCACATACACTCCCATTTCTTCTTATGAGACACTTCTCATTTACAAATGTGGTCTCAAAACCTTGTTTATCAAGACTAGAGAGACTCAGTAAATTATGCTCCATTTCAGGGACACATGATACGTTACTAAACTTTTCCTCCAGACATGAAATCAGCACATTGCCTTTTTCAGTGACTTCAGCCTTCTAGCCATTTGCTAAGGCTACTGCATCTCCTCCAGCTGGATCCATTCTGAAAATCAATTTAGAATTAATAACAATTGTTTGACTAGCCCCACTGTCTATTAACCATTTGTCTCTGCTATTACAATAGCTAACTTTTGCAACAGCAGCTTGTCCATCTGTTGTTTTTCGTTCTTGCAAACAGTCTTTCTTTAAATTACTGTATTTTTCAGAGTATAAGAGGCACTTTTTACCCCCCAAAAGGGGGCAAAAAATTAGTTGCGTCTTATATACAGAATGTAGGCCTGCCCACCCACTGCCCCCCCCCTTTGGCCTCCCAGCAGTTACCTCTTTGCAAGCAAGCAGCAAGAAAAAACAGCCCCATTCAGCTTCAGTATAGGCTAATTAGCACAAGCTAATTATATCAGCCTCCTGACTCTCAGCTAATTTGCTCTCAGCTGTTTTGCACAGGCTCTTTTGCAAGCTCTTGTTTGCAAGCTCTTTGCTTGCTACAAAGAGTGCTGGAGAAGTTTTTTTTCCCTCTTAGCTAAAATGAAACTGAAATTAAAGCAGGCTGTGCTGCAACATGACAAAATGAGGCAGGGAGAGAGATTTCTTTTTCTTTTTCCTCACCAAAAAAGATAGGTGCAAACAATGGGAAATTTGGGGCAAAGAGGAGAGTTCAATATTTTAAAACACAAAAGAAAAAAAGGTCTATTTAACTAGGGAATTGTAATAATTGAGATGGTATTAATTGTATATTGTGTTGAAAGCAAAAATGGTTAAGTTATGGTTTGAAGAAATATATGGGGGAAATTATTTGGTTTATTATTATTGGTAAATATATTTAATTGATTTGTAAGAAATTGGATTGCATGGAAATAATTGGAATATTCATGTTCATGTTCAGGAATTTCTCCTCATGGCTTCTTCTAAAATGGCATTTGTTTTTTTTAGAAATCAAAAAGGCTTTAAGGGCTTCCATTCATAAGTCCTGTTCTGGTTTGCACTCAAAAATGTCTGAAACAATGTCCCATGTTTCATTAAGACTATTTACCAACAGAGATAGGGGCATGGCCAATGTCGCGACGGTGCAATGTTTTTCTCGTTCCTGAGAAAACATTGATATCTAGATTGTTTGGGGTCTTTATTGACCAGAAATTGTCTCGGAGGAACGGTGAGCAAGAAAGGCCCGGACTGGTTAACACAGGGAAAACAATTCCCTGGCTAGTCAGAAGTAGCCTTTCAACCAGATGATCAAGAAAACAGTCACTGAAGCTGCAGCAAAGTCAGGACAGCCATAACAGAAGCGGAGAAGAAATGGATTCATCTGGGTGAGAAGCTAGTGTGTTTTTCTTTTTTCTTTTTTGGCGATTTGAAATCTTAGTTTTATAAACCCTGAAAAGCACCTTGAAGGAAGTGAAGGGCAAAAAGATAAGAACGGAGAGTGGGGCACATGTCAGCTCTCCATCTTCATCTGATTAGCGGCAAAGAAAGTGTATTAGCCTAAGCGGAAGAAATGAATTAAAAGAAGTAACAAAATTGCTGGGGAAAACAAGAAAATAAGAATAAGAAGCCAGATTGAGTGTTTGTAAATTTTGGATTATGGATTTATGTTAAAAAATGAGACTGAGTGGAAATTATTGAAGGAATTTTAAAAGTGTCTCTATTTTTTTTTCTTCTCTCCTTTTTATCCAAGTGAAAATGAAAAAAAAAAAAACATTGTTTCAAATAAACTGACTGAGAATGAGAGAAGGGGCAAGGGCAAAAGAGCCTAAGGATCAAAGAGAGATAAGAACAACAAGATCCACAAATCTAGTAACAAGTAAAAAATGGAAGAAGAAATAAAAGCAATATCAATAAACATCAATGGCTTAAATTCGGTGATAAAAAGGAAAAGAACTCTTCATAAACTGGAGAAATTAAAAATGGACATAGTATGCCTACAGGAAGTTCATATTAGAAAACATCATAGAAAATTATTGGAGTATCCAAAACTGGGCGATTTGTTTACTGCATTGACATATCAAAGAAAAAGAGGTGTAGTACTATACATTAAAAAGACTTTAAACAAATATATGTGGATGAAGAAGGGAGGATTTTAATGGTGGAAGTAACAATGAATAATAAACAAATATTGTTGGTGGTGATATATGCACCAAATGATAAACAAGAAGAATTTTATGGAAAATTGCACAGAAAAATAATAGAATATGAGCATGATAACATTGTATAATGGGAGATTACAACGCGATAAGAGAAGTAGATTGGGACTAAAAGATAACAAAAATCAATAAGAAATCCAGAAAAAACACTCCCAAAGGCCTTTTTCACAATGGCAGAGGAAATAGGTATTAAAGATGTTTGGAGAGAAAGACATTTGAAAGAAAAACAATATACTTTCTATTCAAATAGACATATGTCATGGTCCAGAATAGACATGATGTGGATGACAAATGATTTATTAGTTAATGTACAAGACATAAATATTGAAACAAGTATATGGGTGTACCATAACCCAATTATAACTATATGGAAGGGACAAAGAAAGACATTAAGATGGACATTGAATCAGACAATTTTAAATGAAAAAGAGTTTAAACAATCTGTAGAGAAAGAATTGGGTTTCTTTTTTAAGGAAAATAGAAAGGAAGATACTTCATTACAAAATGTATGGGACACAGCAAAAGCATACATCCGAGGATTGGCAATGACTTATGTGAGAAAAAGAAACAAAAAGAAAAGATATACAAAGAAAAAATTGGAAGAAGAATATAAGAAATTGCAGATGGAACTACAAAAAAATATGCAAAATAAGAGGATCAAAAACCAAGTGGATTTGAAGAAAGATGAAATCAACTTAATTGAAAAGGAAGATTTGGCTTATAAAATAAAGGTGTCTAAACAAAACTTTTTTGAAAATGCTAATAAGGCAGATAGATGGTTGGCATATAACATGAAAAAGGAGAAGGAGAAGAAATTGATCAATGAACTAATAGATGAAGAAGGACAGCTGTGTTATCGAAATGAGGAAAAGAAAAAAGTGGTACAGAAATATTACAAGAAACTTTATGAACAAGAGATAACATCAGAAGAGAAGATTAAGCAATATTTAGAAAAATCTGACCTACCAAAAATACCAGAAGAGTATAAGGAAGCTTTAGATGGAAGGATAACGATGATGAAGGTGATAAAAGGAATCAAAAAACAAAAAAATGGTAAAACACCAGGTCCAGACGGATTACCAGAAGAACTGTATAAAACATTTCAAGATGTACTCAGTAATATATTGCTGGAAGTATTTAATGACCTTCTAGTGAATGCAAAAATACCTGACTCATGGAGAGAGGCGTATATTACACTTATACCGAAGAATGATACAGACTTACAACAAATTAAAAACTATAGGATTACCAAATATTTGTGTCAATAATGGCGAATAGATTGAAGAGGTTATTAAATGAATTTGTACATACAGACCAAAACGGTTTTTTACCAAAGAGGCAAATTAGAGATAATATGAGAATGATCTTGAATGTTTTAGAATATTATGAGGAACATCCAGAAAAACAAATGGCATTGATGTTTTTAGATGTGCAAAAAGCTTTTGATAATGTGAATTGGAAATTTATGATGAAATATAATGATTACGGAGTTTGGGGGAAGATTCATAAAGATGATTGAGACAATTTATAGTAAACAATTTGCAAAGGTAATAATAAATGGAGATATGACAGAGAAAGTTAATATTATGAGAGGAACAAGCCAAGGATGTCCTCTATCCCCATTGTTATTTGGTTTGACACTAGAAGGGTTAACTAGAAATATAAGACAAAATAGAGAGATAAGGGGGACACAAATTAAAAAAGAAGAGTATAAATTACAAGCATTTGTGGATGATTTAGTGTTTATATTAGAGGAACCATTAGAAGTAGGTCTTAAATTAATAGAACTAATAGAGAGATATGGAGAAGTGGCAGGATTGAAAATTAATAAAGATAAAACAAAGATATTGGTGAAAAATATTACAGAGAAACAGAAAAGAGAATTAATGGAGAAACTAGATATCCAGATTACTAAAAAAGTAAGGTATTTGAGAATACAATTAACAGCAAAGGGTACAACAATTAAAGAAGATAATTATTATAAGGTGAAAAATCAGAATCAGGCTTGGGAAAATGGGGAAATGCAATTATCACTAATGGGAAGAATAGCAGTAATTAAGATGAATATATTACCTAGGCTGCTGTTCTTATTTCAGATAATACCAATAAAAATGGAAAAGAAATACTTTGAAAATTTGAATAAAATGATAGCAGGGGAAAAAAGCGAGGATAAGCATGAAAATGTTACAGAATGCAAGATTAAGAGTAAAATTTGGATTACCAAATTTGGAATTATATTATCAAGCAGCAGCATTAACTTGGATAAAGGAATAGATTGTGTTGAGAAATATAAGTATTAACTTTAGAGGGACGTGATTTACAACTGGATTAGCACGCTTTTTTATGGTATGGGAAGAACAAAATGCATAGTTATTTCCAAAGACATTATGTGAGTAATGCATTATTATTAGTGTGGGAAAGAATTAGAGAGAAACATTATTTGAAAATACCATATGGCTTTCAACAATGGAAGCATTTGTATACCCAAACCTTATGAATATGAGAAATATTATAAGATATAAAGGTATCTTATCAGCAACAGGAGAACTAAAAACAAGACAAGAATTAGAGGAACTAGGGATTGAAATGGAGTGGTATACTCAGTTGCAAATACAAGCAAGATATGGGAAAGATGCAAAATTACATGGTTTTTATTTGGAAATGACAACATTGGATGAGATACTCACAGGAACTGAGGAAAAAATGATCAGAAGATTGTATAGTTACTTATTGGAAGTGAAGTTGGAAGAACAAGTGAAAGGAACAATGATAGCATGGGCAAAAATTTTTGACTATACGATTGAGCTAGATAAATGGCAATAACTATGGGAACAAAATTATAAATTAACAATGGCCACAGCATACAAAAAGAATCTGTATAAAATGTTTTATAGATGGCACATGTCACCAGAGAGATTGGCAAAAATGTTCAAAGATAAATCAGCTAAATGTTGGAAATGTCATCAGATACCGGGATCATATCATATGTGGTGGACATGTCCAGAAGTGAGAAAATATTGGGCAAGACTTAGAATATGGCTAGAGAAGATGACACAGCAACATAATGGGAATGGAGGCTGGTGGATGAACAGCGGGCCATATCGGTACTTGGGAGCGTGCCCAACTATCTTCAAGCAGTGGTGTGCTCCGACCCTTCTGGTTCTGTCCGACTGCCTGGGAGTTTGAGAGAGGGGGTCCCTGGGCTTAGACTGGTTTATTTTAATGCCAGGTCTGTGATTAACAAAGCTCTCCTCATCCGTGAGTTGATTGAGGAGGAGAACACAGTCCTGGCTGTGCTTGGAGGGAGGTGTCCCTCTGACTGAACTCTGCCCACCAGGTTTTCGGGTGCTACACCAGCCTAGGGTAGGGGTGGGGGTGGGGGCGGTTGTTATTAGGGAGTCCCTTGGTCCATGGGAAGTCACTTTTCCTCAGATAGATGGGTGTGTGTCCCTCCTTATGAGATGGGGGCAGTTGGGCCTGTTGATCTATCTCCCAGCTGCGTATCAACGGCCCTGCCTGGGCTGCTCAATGCTCTCTCAGGGTTGGTGGTTAAGTTCCCTAAACTTATTGTTCTGGGGGACTTCAATCTGCCGTCCCTGGGTGGAGCGTCGAGGGCGGCCCGGGAGTTCATGGCTCGGGAGTTCATGATTTATCTGACCCAGGTAATTGAGGGCCTGACTCATGAGGGGGGTGGGCACACCCCCGATCTTGTTTTTATCTCAGAACAGTGGCATGATGATCTTGGTGGGAGAGTACCAGTTATTCATTCCCTGTCATGGACCGATCATTATCTCCTACGGCCGGGCTTCCAGAATGCCAACACACCCCCGCCCCACTGGGATGTGGGACCGACCATCTGGTTCCACCCCAGGTGCCTGATGATCCATGATGACAATCATTTTGTCAGAATCTCTGGAAAAGATTCTCAAAATTTCAAATATGCCCATAAATTGGGAACTGCTGTTACAGTCCATACCAGGAATAAGTAGCTTAGTACTGAGCCTCAGTGGTACAGTGGTTAGACTGCAGGCTACTTCTGCTGATTTCCAGCTGCCTAAAATTTGGCAGATAGAATCTCACTAGGCTCAAGGTTGAGTCAGCATTCCATCCTTCCGAGGTTGGTAAAATGAGAACCCAGATTGTTGGGGGCAATAGGCTGACTCGGTAAACCACTTAGAGGGGGCTGTAAAAGCACTGTGAAGTGGTATATAAGTCTAAGTGCTATTGCTATTGCTAGTATAAGAGTTGGCATAATTGTGTTTAAGAGTCATTTCCTCTTTCATAAAACTCTACAACCAAAGGTAATGATATAAAAACAATGATGGCTCAAACACAAATGGAGGAAGAATTGTGAAGAAATGAATCAATGAATCAATGAAAGTTGGTTGATCAAGATAAGAGTAACCTTTCCTTGCACAGGAAACTACAAAGCTTGTTTGAAGTTAGATAAACAGACTTCAGTTGACACTAAGAAACTTTTTCGTATCAGGAGTTAGTCTCCAGACATCCTTCTGTAAATTATCTTTTCAGTTTAGGAATATACAGTGATAGGATATTTTTCCCCTATATTACAGTCTGTCATGAACCTGAACATCATTTTAAAAGCGAAAATAAGTCAAATTAAAATACAAAAGTATCTATGTTAATTAACAAGTTACAAAATCCATGTCATGTGCCCCCTATAATCCCTTGATGCTGAGAGCAAATAAAAGATGTTCTTTCAGCATCACCAAAAAAAGAGAGAAAAGAATAACAATAAACAAAAGCCTAAGGAATTTGGACCAACAGTATCAGGCACAGTAGTCTCAATTTGGAAATGAAGGAATAGAAGACAGCTCACAAAAATTGCATAGTACAGGGCAGACATCCTGAGTGAAAAGAAACAAAGCAAAATCCCTAAGGCCATGATGGTGAACCTATGGCACACATGTCCAAAGTGGCATGCAGAAGCATGCTGCCTGGCACGCATGGTATCGCCCATTCCAGGTTTCTGATGCACATGCGCACGTGACGATCAGCTGGACTTTGTGCATGCAGCAGTGCCAGAAACTGGAAGAGCTGGTCTTCCATTTTCTGACAGGAGCATGTGTGCCAGCCTGTTGACTGGTGCAACGGAAACCGGAAGTACCTTATCCACTGGGCAGCTTCTCTTCCTGATCGCAGCCCTAACGAGCGTGTACATTCGAGTGAAGTGCTCCCTTCTTGGCACTCTGTGCCAAAAAGGTTTGCCATCATTGCCCTAAGGTAATAATAAAACTTTTTTAAAAATGATGCCAACTATGTCAAGATAGATAATCAGGAAGAAGTTAATTTCATTTTAAAAAATGAAGGAAAAGTGGGCATTAACACATACTACAATATAAAACATAGCCTAAATTAAAATCTACAAAAATACTGTAACTCTGGTAATGTCAGCCGGATCTCAAGCATGGGTTTCTGCAGCATGCTTGCTCTTGGGTGCCATAGAGACGGGGAAGGGGGAATGGGCATTTGGGATGGGGAAACGAGCTGGTATATAGTAGTCCCATGAGAACTGGAAGGGAGGTTTGCACTCCCTTCATGAATTATGGCACTGCTGAGTGGAGTTGTTCAATACTTCGTCAAGGCCAACCATATTGATGCAAGAAATACCTGACGAGGAGCTTTCCCATAACATCATACTGGATGTTGATTGGACTCTCAGTGTCCAACCCTGGAGGGAGGGATTTGGGGTGACTTTCAATGTGTAACTTTCATACATTTTGAATCAGATCTTGCCTTGTTTTCACTGCTTTTGCTGTTATCATTTCAAACTTAGTAAAACTACCTCTTCTCTAATCCAGTGGAGTTGGGGGGGTTTCTTTCTTGAGTTTTCAATGGAGGAAGGCCTGACAGGTAATAGGTTTAACAACTAGAAGTATTCAGTGCACAAATACCTTCTATATGTGATTTGTCTCCTGCCAGACCGCAGGTCTTTCCAGCAAGGGAAGCCAAGCATCTCACCTAGTCTATGCAAGTGAAACCCACAAGAGTGAAGGTTTGCATATCCCATATGTGGAAGGAAGAACTCATTTTCCTGCTGGTGGATACAACTGAGACTTATAGCAACAGAACAGAAAATGCCCAATAACATCAATATGGAACCTAAGTGGCAATACCAACAGATACGTGGTGAGTGCTAACAGAACCCCGACTCCCTGGAATTAATGACTAATGATTGTCTCTTTTTTTGCTGCAACTCCAGGGAAGGAGAAGTGGCAGTTATTGTCCGTAAGAGTCTTTGTCCTTGCAGGATCTCTGCCCTGGAGATTGTTGGGTGTGAATCTCTCCCCTTGAGGTTGAACTCAGAGGTTCAGTTGGGCTTGTTGTTGATGTACCTGCCTCCCAGCTGCGTTATGACAGCTCTGCCTGTGCTGCTAGAGGCAGTAGCTAGGTTGGCGGTGGAGTTCCCCAGGTTTGTGGTACTGGGGGACTTCAACTTGCCATCACTTAGTGAATTCTCAGATGCAGCTCAGGAGTTCATGGTTTCCATGACAACCATGGACCTGACCCAAGTAGTTCTGGGTCTGACTCATGGGGGGGGGTGACACACTTGACCTGGTGTTCCTCTTGGGGCAGTGGAGATATGATCTGGAATTAAGGGGTATAGATGCTTCTACCTTGTCATGGTCAGATCATTTCCTGCTGAGGTTAGACTTCAAGGTGCTCCTCCCCCATCGCAGGGAGGCGGAGCCGATTAAGTGGTTCCACCCCAGATGCCTAATGGACCCTGAAGTATTCCAAAAGGAGCTTGGGGAGATACCTGACTCCCTTGTCCACAATCTGGCTGAGTCCCTGGTGGCTGCCTGGAATAGGGCAGCATCTGGGGCACTGGACCGGATTGCGCCTTTGCGACCTCTCCATGGTGGTGGATCCAGGAAAGCTCCCTGGTTTACCGAGGAGCTCCAAGAGATGAAGCGCCAGAAGAGACATCTAGAGCGACGCTGACCGAACACTCTTAAGAGCCTTTATTAGGACTTATTTAGTGGCAATACGGGTGGCAAAATGTTCACATTGTTCCGCACTTATTTCATCCCGATTTGCGTCCAGCTGCCCTGTTTAGAGTGACTCATTCCCTCCTTAATGTAGGGGGAGTGGAGGAACCCTTGCAGGGTAGAGCTGAGGAGTTTGTGCAGTTTCTGTCGGATAAAGTCACTCAGATTCGGAGGGACCTGGACTCTGATTGGGCAAATCTGACCGAGATGACGGGGGCAGGTCTGAGTCCTATTATATGAATTTGAGCCTGTGACTCCTGAGGAAGTGGACAAGGCTGTAGGAACGATGAGTTCCTCCACTTGTTTGTTGGACCGTGCCCTTCCTGGCTGGTTTCGGCCAGCAGGGAGATGACATGAGGCTGGTTCTAGGCTTTAGTTAATGTGTCCTTGAGGGAAGGGTCTTTCCCACAACCATTAAAGGAAGTGGTTGTAAGGCCCCTCCTCAAGAAGCCTTCCCTGGAGCCAGCAGAATTAAAGAACTTTTGTCCAGTCTCCAACCTACCCTTTGTGGGAAAGGTTGTAGAGAAAGTGGTGGCACTTCAGCTCCTACGGTCATTGGATGAATCAGATTATCTAGACCCTTTTCAGTCTGGCTTCAGGCCTGGTTACAGCATGGAAACTGCTTTGGTCATGCTGATGGATGATTTCTGGTGAGCCAAAGGTGGGAGTCATTCCTCTATCTTGGTGCTACTTGACCTCTCAGCAGCTTTCGATACCATTGACCATGGTATCCTTCTAGGACGACTAAGGGAGTTGGGAGTGGGAGGCACCATGTTACGGTGGTTCTCCTCCTATCTCTCGATGTTGGCAGGAGGACAGAGGTCGACTCCTAAACCCCTCGTTTGCGGGGTGCCTCAGAACTCGGTCCTCTCTCCCTTCCTATTTAACATCTACATGAAACCACTAGGTGAGATCATCTGATGATATGGGGTGAGGTATCAGCAATATCTCCACCTTGCGTCAGTTCAGTGAAGCGGTGGATGTGATGTGCCGGTGCCTGGAGGCTGTGAGGGTCTGGATGGGAGTCAACAGGCTCAGACTTAACCCAGACAAGACCAAGTGGCTATGGGTATTGCTTCCTAAAGACTATGTTGACTGTCCATACTTGGTTCTGGGGGGTGGGGGGGGGGAAGAAATTGTCCCCCTCAGAATGGGCTCGCAATTTGGGTGTCCTCCTAAACTCACAGCTAAGATTAGAGCAACATTTGGCAGCTGCAGCTAGGGGGATCTTTGCACACATTCACCTGGTGCACCAATTGTGACCCTACTTGGATCAGGAGGCTCTCCTCACAGTCACTCATGCCCTTGTCACCTCACAGTTAGATTATTGCAATGCGCTCTACATGGAGCTACCCTTGAATAGTGTTCGGAGACTACAGTTGGTCCAGAATGCAGCTGCGCAAGCTGTCGTGGGTGCACCAAGGTACACCCACATTACACCAATTCTCCGTGAGCTGCACTGGCTCCCTATTGGTCTCTGGGCACAATTCAAGGTGTTGGTTATTACCTTTAAAGCCCTACATGGCTCAGGGCCAGGCTATCTTCGAGACTGCTTTTTACTGCATAGCTCCCAGTGACTGGTAAGATCCCACAAAGTTGGTCTCCTCTGGGTCCCATCAGCTAAACAATGCTGGCTGGCGGACCCATGGGGGAGGGCCTTCTCTGTGGCTGCCCCAGCTCTCTGGAACCAGTTACCTCCTGAGATCCAGACTACCCCCACCGTATTGGCCTTTCGGAAAGCAATGAAGCCTGGCTTTTCCGGCAGGCCTGGGACTGTTGATCTTGCTGTTGCAATCTTGTGAGATCTAGCCATGAATGGTGTGCATGGGCTTTTAATGTTTTTAAATGTTTTTATAATGTTTTAAAATAATTTTTATGTTCATTGTTTGCATTATTTTAGTTGTAAGCCGCCCAGAGTCCCTTGGAAGTTGGGCAGCATATAAATGCGATAAATTAAATTAAATTAATTAAATTACTAAGTTTTTATTAATTTTTATAACATACAAAACTTCCAATTTCAATTGAATTGTTGTGGCACAAGGTGCACAAGCAGCAGAGATGACCGCAGCCTGGAGAGGACTGTCAGGAAATGGCCATTCAATAGTGTTGGGGACCTTCACAAAGAATGGACTGAGGCTGGAATCAGTGCATCAAGAGCCACAGACAGATCCTGGACATGGGCTTCAAATATTGTATTTCCCTTGTCAAGCCACTCCTGAAAAACAAACATCAGAAGCGTCTTATCTGGGCTAAAGACAAAAAGAACTGGTCTGTTGCTCAGTGATCCAAAGTCCTCTTTTCTGATGAGAGCAACTTTTGCAGTCATCCCTGCTGCTTGTGCACCTTTTTCTTCCACACTTTTCCCTTCCACATAACTTTCTATTAATGTGCTTTGATACAGCACTTTGGGAACATCCAACTTCTTTTGCAATTACCTTTTGAGGCTTTCCCTCCTTATGGAGGGTGTCAATGATGGTTTTCAATTTTAATAGTTCCATTATATTTCTTCTTTCTTCATCAAATCACCCATAGACAGAATAGGAATCTCCAAAATTCAAAAGTCCATAGTTATTTTCAAAATAATCCAAACCAAGTAACAAGTCAAAATATTTTCTTTTTCAAGCAGAAGGCGAATCTCTACAATCCACACTTTTGCTTAGTCAGAGCAATCTCCATTTTATATCCATTATGTAACCATCCATTTGACTCTCTTCTTTTAACTTTTAAAGGTGTCAAATTTTTTGCTTTTTGCTTTTTTTCCCCCAGGATCAAATCAATTCCAATTTAAAGAAAAACCCAAGTTTCTAATAACAACTAAGAACTAAGAACTAAGAATTAGTGCTACCAAGCCAACCTGTACCCAGGCAAGTTTCTTAATGGGTCTTTGTCTCCTTTTATTACTTTGTCAAATTTTCAAGTCCCACAAATCTACAGCCGTTATTTAAAGCTGGGGGTCTTATTGATAAAAGTCCATACTCAAGTGTTGCTTCTCACCAGGGTTGGTGTCACTCACCCGGCTTTGAAGTACCTTGTTCTTTCTTCTTTCCTCCTGCACAATTCTTTTCCCGGCTTGTTGCGGCTTTGTGGCAGCCGCCATGCTGCACCCCCTCCACTGACTCACAGAGGGTTCCCTCTGACCTCCTGAAGGACGTCCTGAACCCTGCAAGACGGGTTCAGTCCGAAGACCCATCGGTAGCGGTTCATCAGTCGGGGTTTTCGCGGGACTCATCTGAGCCTGCTATTTCCCTGACTGCATCACCATGACACCAAACCGGAAGTCCAATATTTAACTTTCTTGACTATCTGTATACCTATTGTTAGACGTGGAAGCCATCTTTTACATCTGGGCATTCAGGCCTGCCACATTTTCTTCTGTGGGAAAATATGAGAGGGGATTGCATAGAATATGGGTGATATGTAGTTAAAATAACATTCCTTTCTCAGAGAGTCAAGGATGCCTTGCCCTGGCAACTGGAGTCAAATGACTGGGAAGTGTCTCCAGTATGGACAGTAGATGATTGGACCATGTGATGGACAAGTGGGTGCTGGGCAAGAACTTGAACTTTCACTTGGGTGAGGAAAACCTGGAAACTTTCAGATTTGGGTTTTCACCATGTGCCAATATGACATCTTCAATAAAAAGGAACTTTAAGGAAACTCAAGTCTTGGAGTCTTCTTTTGTCGGGGATGTTGCTTGGAACCCTGACATTAACCTGAATCCCCTTTTTAACTAAAGTAGCTTCCCTGAACTTCGAAGCTCTGTCCGGGGTCCTGAGCCCCAAGTGTCGACCCAAGCCAAGTGGCGCGAAGACTCAGGGAAGATGGAGGAAGACAAGAAGACCATTGAAGAAGTGGCAGACGATGGCTCAGCGACCCAGGTCAAGACCATCTATGTCCCTTCCCAAGCCATGATGGAAGCCATAAAAGCCACAGAAGCCAAATGCCAGCTGGGTGCCCGACACAAAGAGCCAACACCTGAACATACCTTGCAACTGGACCTAACCCTGCAAAGCAAAGCTGCGGGAATCTCCTCAAATCAGGAATTGCTGTTGGAACCACAGATGGGCACAGGACAAACCTTGGCCCATGAATGGAGAATGCCAAAGCACTCTGGAGAATGGGGATTCCTGCCACTGTCACACAGCCAGTCACCGGCCGGTCTCCTGGAGCAGTTGAGCCAACTCAACATCAGCAGTGCAGCTCAACCACTTGGTACTGGGCAGTTCAATTGGACTTTGGCACAACCCAAGTTCACCTTCCCAGGCCAGGAGATTGCAACTTCATTCCACTCAGTAGAAAGCATCTCAGTCCAAAGCCTCACACCTCAGACTGGACTGGCAGTGGCCTTGGGTGTGACCAGAGTACAGATGACTCAACAGCCAACCTTGCTGAACCAGTCCAGCTACAGGATGCTGGGAATGCAATGGTGGAACAATATATAAGATGTTATGTGAATTACCAACAAGAGAACTGGGCAGTTCTATTACTGTTTTCAGAAGTGGTTTACAACGACGCTGTGCATAGCAGTACTGGACTGACCCCTTTTCAAGTTACCAGCAGCATGGTATTTGTTCCCATGCCTGAACTGCCCAGAGAATCCCCCTCTTCTGTGTCTTTGGCAGAATGGATGGAGTCCCTGAGAAAGAGGTGGGAAAATACTAAAAAAGCACTGGCATAGGTGGCAGAGGAATATAAAAAACAGGCAGACAAGCACTGTCCCTACAACCCCCCTTCCATGTGGGAGATTTTTTTTAAAATTTGATTTATATGCCACCCTTCTCCGGAGACTCAGGGCAGCTCACAATGCGTTAAGCAATAGCCTTCATACTTTTGTATATTTTATACAAAGACAGCTTATTGCCCCCACAAACTGTGTCTTCATTTTATCTACCTTAGAAAGGATGGAAGGCTGAATTTAATTTAATTTCTATATTTTTTTTTTGAAAAAAGTGTTTTTATTTTTAAAAACACAAACGTAAAATACATCTTTTCAAAACGAATCTTTGATCTGGTCATAGATATGTACAATTACTAACACCTTTTTTTTTAAAAAAATCACATCTCCACAAATTGCCATCTTATAAAATATAAAGAAAAAAAAAGATTTAGTTAAATGTATTCAAATATTCAAATCATTACAATTATTATCAATGTTTAAACAATATTTTAACTATTACTCTCAACATAACATCTTCATTTTAACTATTTATCCCAACATATTATTTTACATTTTCAAATAACACAACTTGATATTTACTCAATTATTTCCCTAAATTCTATTTAACAATACCATTATCCAAAAACCCATTAGTTAAATCTTTAAATCCTAGCATAATATCATTTCAATTTTCATTTCTTTTTGTTTAGATGAATGTATTCTTACAAATATTCAAATTATTACAATTATTATCAATATTTAAACAATATTTTAGCTATTACTCCCAACATAATCCTAGCATAATCATCTTTAACTTTGCTGTTAAACCCAGCATGATTATTTCATTTTTACTGTTAATCCCAGCATAATCCTTGTTATATTTGCTGTCATACCCAGCATAATCATTTTGGTTTTTGCTGTTAAATCCAGCATAATCATTTTTATTTTTGTTGTTAATCCCAACATAATCATCTTAATTTTACAGTTAATCCCAGCATAATCATCGTTTTTTTAAAAGATAAGTGTTTTATTTCATAATCAGCATACCACATAATCAACATATAAACAGTTAAACAAAAAATCAGTCATCAAGAATATCTTCTAATCCATCATAACCTAGATGAAAACAAAAAAAAATTATTCTTCCCCCCCTCACCTCCCCCCTCCTATCCCAACCCCCATGCCCCCTCCCCGGACTTCCCAGAACAAATACAGGGTAAAACATTTAGCAAACCTTAAAAAAAGATCCCACAAACTAACTATCTATAGATTTATCTATCAGTTGCACTTTAACTCTGCTTATTCAAAACTAAATACAACTTTTCTTGCTTGAAGGTAATTAATCCTAACTGATTCAACAATAAGCAAAGAAAAACCTTATACTTCCCATCCTATAAATTTAAGTTACACATGGATTCATCCAACTTTTTCCTTTACAAAATAACATTAATGTAAAGCAAAATATACAATTTAATAATATCCTTCTTAAAACCTTTGAAGATATATTGAAGAACCCATGACTTTAAATTTAACATCCAAAAAAAGGGTTTCTTTTTAATCCATTATTTAAAATAACTTTTAAATATATTTTGAGAGATCTATAACCTAAAGTTTAACATCCCCCAAAATTTTTTTTTAATCCATCCAATCATACATAAAAATTATAATTTAATAATGACCTTCTTAAAAGCCTTAAGTATATCCATTACTTAAAATAACTTTACAAATATAATCATAAAAATCCATTTTTATAATCCATCCAGTCATAAGTAAAAATTTTCAAGACCAAACCAACCATATCCTAAATAAAAATACAACCATTCTTTTTCACCCATTTTTATAAAGAAATTGTAATATTCTCTTTCAAATCCTTCTTGATATCTTAAAAACCCCAGTTTCTCCTAGCACTTTTTCTTTCATCTGCATCTGCCAAAAGAAAAATTCTTTTTAATCATGTCTTGAATACCAATACAATCATAAAAATCCATTTTTATATAACAGTTGAAATATAACATTACTTAAGATAACTTCCAAAAATAGACCAGTTCCCTCTGATTTTCACCATGTTAACCTGCCTAACAAAGAAGGATAAAGTTCTTCCATTTCCCCCTGGTTTTTTTCCGAGCCTTCTGCTTCTGCTTTGTTCCTCCATCTTTTATTTTTACAAGCTCTTGTGTATTCAGCTGTAATTTTATCTTCCAGTCTTGTGCAGATCGCAAAGTAATTCCTTTTAGGAAACACACCTCTTTAATTAAAATTAAAAGTCCATTTTTGTAAAGAAATTGTAATGTTCCATTTCTGATCCTTCTTGATATCTTAAAAATCCCAACTTCTCCTAGCACTTTTCCTTTCAACTGCATCAGAACCTCTGGATAGATCTCTCTCCATATCTCCTGGTTAACCTCCTTCAAACCTGTCAGCTTCTTCATAATTTGAAAAACTTCCTTTCTATTTTCCTCAGGCGCTTTTATTTGAATTACTTCTTCCTCCTCCTCTTTCAACATTACATCTTTATTATCAATTTGAATAAAAATCTTCTCAAAAATCTCATCCAGTCTTTCCAAAAAGTTCTCCTGTTTTGTTCTGCCTGCGTAGAGATCAATCCTTGAAATCCTTTATCTCACAGGGATGGTTGCAGTGCCTTGTTCTGTCAAAGATGGAATCATCCCGGGTCTGGAGCTGCTTTCCAGGCGTTTGGGGAGCCCTCACCCTCTGCACCTCCAAGATTAATCCTGGAGGTTTGGGGGGGCTCTACCCTTTTACACGTAAGCACTCACCTCTCCTTCTTTGCCCAAGGGGGAAGTTCCAACTGCCAAAACAGCTGATTTACGCTATTTTGTGAGCTCCTACTCCAGGTCCCGGGAGTACGAGCTAACAAAAGAGCCAGCTATCTAGGTCTCCCACAATGCAACACTAAAATCTGTTTGCAGCCATAATGAAGAGAAGAACCCAGAATGTAGTGAATTGGGATTTCACTCAATTGTGGTTCCAAAAATCTTGGTTATGTAGGAAAAATCTGGCCTAAAAAGAAGAACACACATTAACCTACAAAAAGTAAGAAAATAGATATTATGCCTTTACAGGGAGGAATATGATAAATGGGTGTGGCCTACTGAGGACGGCTTATGAGCCAGAAATAGCTATCTAGGTCTCCCACAATGCAACACTAAAATCTGTTTGCAGCCATAATGAAGAGAAGAACCCAGAATGTAGTGAATTGGGATTTCACTCAATTGTAGTTCCAAAAAATCTTGGTTATGTAGAAAAAACCTGGCCTAAAAAGACTATATATATGGAGCACTTTGAAACCCAAGCTCTAGAAAAATCCGATCACAAACTGAAAATCTGGCTCAGATACGTAGATGACACCTTCATAATCTGGCCACATGGGAAAGAAAAACTGGACAACTTCCTCACACACCTCAACAGCCTACACCCCAAAATACAGTTCACAATGGAAACGGAAGCGAACAACCAACTTCCCTTCCTGGATGTCTTAGTTTACAGGAAATATGATGGCTCCTTAGGACACACTATCTACCAGAAGAAAACACACACAAACCGCTATCTGCACGCACTCTCACACCACCACCCAGCCCAGATCAACTCTGTAGCCAAGATACTCATCTACAGAACAAAACGCTTAGCTGACGAACAACACCTAAAAACTGAACTACACACTCTCACTAACGTACTAACATCCAATGGATTCCAAAGAAATAAGATTACCAACCTAATCCAAAAAGAAACCCCCACTAAAATCCAAGACAGAGAACAAGAAAACGGCAAAGCCCTCCTCCCATACATAAAAGGCACCACAGACAGAATAAGCAAAATCCTCCACAAACATAACATCAAGACAGCATTCTGCACAAACTGAAAAATATCCACCATCTTAAGGAACCCCAAAGACAAAATTGAGTTAGAAAATCAAGGAGTATATGAAATCCCATGCACCGCCTGCCCCACCACATATATCGGACAAACCAACAAAAGAATAAATGCATGCATTCACACAAGAACTCAGTCAGAAAAGAGGAACCAACTTCTTCCCTGGTCCAACACCTTAAAGCCACAGGACATGAAATTGACTTTAAAAAGACCAGAACCATCGCCAAAACTGAACACTTTAACAACAGAATAATCAGAGAAGCCATCGAGATAGAAAAACGCCCGCACAGCATGAACAAACGAGATGATACCTCCCGCCTACCAGCCATTTGGAAACCTGCCCTTATTGACAAACGAGTCCCTTACACGATGAATGACACCAGACCCACACTCACAAGAGCCACACAGGATGTCACCACCACACATCAATGCAGAAAACAGACTCAAACCCACACTGATAATGAGGCACGACCAAGGACCAGAAGCCAGACTGCAGCTGCATCATTAGCCTCTTTAAACCCCTCCAATCCATACATGAAGCAGACTGAGACCCACCATGAAGAGCTCTCACGGCCACAAACACGAAGCCAAACAACAACAACGCAGCTCACCAGCTCAAATCCCCCTGCAACTCAGACTAAGCTGAGCACAACCAAGCCCCCACCCAAACAGAACACACCCCCAGCCAATCAGAGCACAACCAACCCCCCATCCAATCAGAGCACAGCCAAGCCCCTAACCAATCAGAACACACCTCCACCCAATCAGAACACAGCCAAGCTTCCACCCAATCAGCTCCCACCCCCACTAGCAGTTAAAAGGAAGAGACAGCTGCGATCTCACATTGCTCCCGGAAGCACGAAGCCGAGAACACCAGCCTGAAGATGACGAATGAGACTTTGTCAAACGTCGCCAAGATACTTCCAACTTTACGCGGGAGAAGACCCGAATAACCAAAGACCTACATACAAACACCCGCGAAAACCTCAGAAAACACACACACACACACACACACACACACACACACATATATATACATATATACACACACACACACATACATACATACACACACACACAGACATGTATATGTATATGTATATGTATATGTATATGTATATGTATATGTATATGTATATGTATATGTATATATGTATACATATTTATTAGTTCGATTTATATGCCGCCCTTCTCTGGAGACTCAGGGCGGCTTACAATGCATTAAGCAATATGTCAAGAGTATTGCCAGGATTGCTGTGACTATAAGATTAGTTACAAACTGCAAAGACTCAATCAGGCCAATCTCCGTCTTGCAATTAACTACAAGCCTTCCCCACCCTAGTTAATTGCCCATTGGCTCACTATATAAGTAGGAACTTGTTGCCTGCCAAACAGATTAAGATTCAGCAAGCCAAGCCGAGCCGAGCCGAGCCGAGCCGAGCCGAGCCGAGCCGAGCCGAGCCGAGCCGAGCCGAGCCGAGCCGAGCCGAGCCGCCGGGACTCAGAGAGCTGAGTAAAGAGATAGAGCTGGAACAAAGTCACTGACTAATGCCTGAGCTAGAGCTGAAGCTCAGAGCCAAAGAGCCAGAGAGAAGGGAGAAGGGAGAAGAGAGCTTGCCTTTGCTGAGCTGAGCATGCAAGCCAGCATATGCCTGCAAGCTAGCATCTGCTGTTGTCTCTGAGCTGTAGCTGCTGCTGCTGCTGCTGCTGCTGCTGCTGCTGCTGCTGCTGCTGCTGCTGCTGCTGAAGCCACGACCAAGAGGAAGAGCTGAAGAATTTCCTTGCTAGAAGCTTCAAACCATGATGCTGATTGGATCAACTCTACAGGTGATTTGATTCACAGAAGCCCTCTACAGGACTCTCTCATTCATCACAGCTGAGAAGCCTACGCTGCTGCTTTCCACTGCCTCGCTCATATATTGATCCTGAAACTACTTAGTGTTGTATTAGCTTTTTCCTTTCCCTTTGGAAAGGGTTAAGAGGACTGGTTTCAGTATTGTAGGAGAGGAATTTGGGGAGACGGCCTGGCTTCAGCTAATGAAGATAAGTATTAGTTTCTGATGTGTTTTAAAAACATTTGTCCTTTTTAATGTTTTTAGTAAAGTATATTTTTACAAGACTCCTTTGCCAGTTTCATTTCAGCCCCAGTGTGTTTGCATGTGAACCAGTTCACGGTTCGTTGGGACAAACCTCAACCCCCAGTAACACAATAGCTATATATATAGCTATATATATATATATAGCTATTTCCAAGAATTGGAAAAAAATGTCCAATTCTTTTTCCATACTTTGTATAAATTCCTTGTCTTTTAGTATTGATTGATTCAATGTCCATCTCCATTTTCTCTTTGTCCTTTCCACTTAAACCTTTTCCTTTTCATAGAACAATTCAGTCCATTTATATTAATTGATAGTAGTTTTATTTCATCTTCCATAGTTTTACTTGTAGATAGGTCTTATTGTTCTGGATGCTCTTATTTCTTTCTGTTCTTTTGTCTTTGCACATTCTCATTCTGCTCTCTCCTTTAATTTTGTTTCATCTCCTTTTTGTTGTACATTTCTTCCTTCTGATGATTCTTCTTGTTCCTTATCATCTCTCTCTCTCTTTTTTCCTCATATGATCTAAATTGCTCATTATAAAATTGCTCTGCTTTCTCTATAGCAGTGATGGCTAACGTTTTTGCTGTCGCGTGCCAAAAGCAGGGGGAGTGGGGGGGGGATTATGTGCGTGCATGCCCATACCCATAATTCAATGTGCCCCATCCCCTCATGTATGCGTGCATGACCTCCCCCCCTGCTTTTGGCATGCAATGGCATGGTGGGCCCAGTAGGCCCATTTTTTTGCCCTCCCCAGGCTCCAGAGACTTTTTAGGAGCCTGGGGAGAGCAAAAATGGCCTTCCCCACCTCGAGGAGCCCCTCCGGAGGTCCAGAAACAGCCCATTTCCTGACTTCCGGTGGGCCTGGAAGGCCCAAAAATCAGCTGGCCAGCATGCACGTGTGCTGTATTGAGGTAAGTCAACACTCGTGTGCCCACAGATATGGCTCCACCCGTGCCATAGGTTCACCATCACGACTCTATAGTATCCAATCTATGCCTTTGATCTATCCAGGTCACCAGGATTTCCTCAGGTATCAGTCATCTGAAAATTTACTTCATCCTTAATTAATTGTCTTGTCAGAAATTGGCATTGTTTTCTTGCGTATCTTAATCTTCTAGGGACTTGTTTCAGAACTCTTCCTTTATATTTCAATGGGTTAACTCTTGCTCTTTGAAGTATCTCTATTCTTAGTGCCTTCTTGGTAAATCTCACATGTACCTCTCTAGGTAATTTATTTCTTGATGCATATCTTGTATACACTCTAAA
Organism: Masticophis lateralis; assembly: GCA_030761175.1. NCBI lineage: Eukaryota > Metazoa > Chordata > Lepidosauria > Squamata > Colubridae > Masticophis > Masticophis lateralis. Next base: position 22,583,813 of record JAUDYJ010000007.1, on the reverse strand, counting down.
TATTTTGTCCATCCCAGCAAGCATCTCTTGCTTCTCCCCCCCACCACATCTTCCACCAACAATTCTGCCATTATATCTGCAAGGTTTTCCTCTTTTTCTTCCTCAATATTCTGGAATCTCAAGAAGTATTCAGTTTTATCCATCTCCAACATGATTACTGTTCTTTCAAGATTTTTGTCTGCCTGTGTAAGTTTATCATCAATCTCTTCCACTTTCTTGTCTATTTATTTTGATTTCTCTTCTATTTCCTGCGTCCTTTGTTCATTTTTCATTATTGTTTGTTGAATGTTCTCTATTTAATCATCCATCTTTTCCATTCTTTCTTTCATATCTTGTTATGGCTTCTTGAAATGTTTGGAGCATTAGTTTCAATTCTGCTTGCATCATATTCATTGTGTTCATTTTCTCCTGCTGTAACATGCTATCCAAATATCTTTGACTTGCCAGACTAGATGCAGCTGCTTTTGCTTCTAATGAGGATGCTGATGCATTTTTTTCTCCCTACTTTGCTTAAATTTGAAGTACTAGTCAGTTTGAGTGGTCTTGAGAGCCTCAAAAAAATTAAAAAGAATAATCAGTAATAACACAAAAATATTCTAATATTCCCTTAATCCCCCACCAATCTCCACTTAAAGAGCATTTTCACAAATCAAGCCACCACCAAAATCTCCAACTAGGTACAAACTTGGTGTTATGTAGTCCAAAAGAGAGGAAAATAGGAAAAAAAGAAGAAATAAAGTTCCTTGTTAATCTTCAGGGTCTTCAAACCCTAATCCTTTCTTCTCTTGATAGATTTAATAAATGTGATAAATTTATAATCCACTTAGGCCCACCAATCCTTTAAATTCAACCACTCAGGTTCATAAATCACTCAAAAGAAAAAAAAGTTCAATAGAAAGGAAAAAAGAAAATTCTTTGCTGTTTCCCAGCTCCTATTTACTTTATCTGTTTAGTTTTCATCTAAGTTCAAAGACCTGCACTGTTTAAAAGGTTACAGTGTTTCATTCTCTGCCTCTGCTGTTTTATATAAACAATTTGCTAGAGCATGTGTTATTGTAATAAAAAAAGCTTATCTTCAATATACAGTCAAGGTCATACTTTCATTACTTTCACTTCTCTACAGTTTTCTCCAGTAGATATCGCCGTTCCTCTATTTCTCTCCTTTCTCTCCTTTCTCTTTTGTTAGCTTAAATTGTATCATCTGCTCCAAAGCTTTTTAAAAGTCCCAGGGATCCAAATTTCATACTCCAAAAAGTTTTCAACTTAATCTATCTTGTATTTTAAATCCCCAGTCAAACTTCCTAGCTTCTAAAAATTTTTCTCTTTTTTAAAAAAAATCTCTTTTCTCTACTTCCAGTTCTATAAATAGCTTACAAGTTTGCTTGCTACTATTCTTGGGGGTGGAGAACAAACAATTTCACCTACTCTTCTTAGAGTCCCACTTCCTCCCAGGTTTATTTTAAGGAGATAAATTCCACAGCAGTTGGAAAAAAATCTCACCCAGATCAATCACACTGTTCCTCAAATTCTATGTTTGTTGCATCGGTCCGCTGTTACAGCACTGGTCAGTCTGTCTTTTCCCCCCTGCTAGATTGAGAGCTTCTTCTGTGTTAAACAAGGTGTATGTGGTTTCCTTGTGATCAGCGGGATGTCCTCTATGTCTTCATCACCACTCCAGGGTGATTTGGATCCCTCAAAATCTCCTGGCAGGTCAAATTTGTAGCGATCCCATGGAGTCCCATGGAGATGCGTCGTATCACTGCAACATCAGCCCCACCTCTCACTAATGATTGTCACTGAGACCGAAAGGAGGTGGGTCATTTGGGAGAAAGAAGCCTACGCAGTCCACTGGGCTCTTCTTTCCTGGAGGCATTTTCTAGAAGTGGGTAAAGTGCCCTTTGAGGTCTGGATTACTTAATTCTAGGTTTTTTATTTTGCCAAATATATTTGAGAACACATTAATCTAATTGTTTAAAAAATTTATTATCCAATCTGGCTGGGGCTATATAAAATAAGTAAATCCATTTTGGGAGAATATAAGATTTTATAACCACAATCCTACCTAACAGAGAGACGTGCAACTTCTTCCACTTCTCTAAGTCTTGTTCCGTTTGTCGGAGAAGTTTCAAATAATTATCCTCCTTAATTGTCGAACACTTAGCAGATAGTTGAATGCCTAAATACCATATCTTTTTTACAATTTGGAATTCCAAGTTTGATTCTATTTCCTTCCCCTGATTTATTGTCAAATTTTTAATCAAGACCTTGGTTTTTTCATTTATTTCTAGGCCTGCCACAGCTCCATATCTTTCTAATTCGTAAGATAACTTCGGGCCCGATATAAAAGGGTCTTCCAGTACAAACACAAGGTCATCAGCATACACTTGTATCTTATTCTGCTGGTTCTTGATATGTAATCCTTTTATTCCCAAATTATGCCTAATTTCTCTCAATAATGGTTCCAGTGTTAAAATAAATAGAAACGGAGAAAGTGGGCATCCCTGTCTAAGTACCTTTCTCAATACAAATTTTTGCAGATGTATCCCCATTAATCAGAATTTTGGCAGACTGTTTCGAGTAAATTGCATGGATTGCCTGGGTAAAATTCTCCCAAATTGCATATGATGTAACAAACCCAGTAAAAACCACCAGCTGTCAGTGTTCCAAAACTGACATAGAAGCAAGGAGGGGAAAGTTTGACATTTCACCTAGAAAAACTTTCGGTGAATTCAGTCTCCTGGGAGATGTTGGGAGGGGTGACATTCCTGTGTACTGAAGAGACAGATAAGAGAGAGTATCTGGAAGGCAGCCAATGGAGAGCAGTTTTGGGGAAGGAATAGGAGGGGTTTTGGATGGAGGGGCCAGTACTGTCTGCACCGTTGTCTGGCTTGGATGCATCTCTCAATAAAGAGAATATTTCCTAAAGATACTGCTTGGAAATTAAATTATTTCGAGGATGAAATCGCAAGCTCTGACAGACAGACAGTACTGATTTTTTTTTCTTTTCCCTTTCCCTCTCCGAGCCAATCTGGCAAGCCTCCAGAGCTCTGGTTCTTTGCCAGAAGTCTGGACACAATGGAGAGAGAGCCCGGAAACCATGGCCGAAAGCCAACTCTCCAATGAAAGCCTGCTACAGGCAGTGGCACTAGAAGCAAATGTGGATATACAGAAGGCCCAACCCCTCCCTCCTCCAGCAAAGCTGCCAGCCGAGAAGAAGAAAAAAGAACCTTTGTGGGCTTTGCCGAAGTTGGCAGAAATGGAATTCCCCTTTCCAGCCGGGAAAGGTAAGAGCCAGCCTCTAAGTGAATTAGCGAGGGTGGATTGGATGTGGGACTGGCAACAGGCCAGACAGCCGAAAGCTTCAAAAAAGTCCCTCGAAACTTCCATAGATAAGTTAAAAGAACATTTTGACCGGGCTGTCCAACTGGGGGAGGAGCCGTCCTGCAGGCCCAAGGAGAGGGGGAGGCCAGCCCAGCCCACTGAACTGAGTCACCACAAACAGGAGCACAGTCCTCCCCCCTCCCACACCAAACGAAGAGATAGCCCCGGCAGGCATCCATGGATTTCCCCTCCCCCCACCAAGCCCATCAGCCTGCATCGGGCATCACCCCCCCGCCTCCGGAGGAGAGATGATGAAGAATTCCAACGACATTATGGGCAGGCTGGGAGAGGCCCACAATGGGAGGAGGGGCTGCCGAGGGGGGAGCCACCCCGGTTTAGAGGGAAATTTGATGGGAATCCAGACCAGCTAGCACAATTCCTCGATGCGGCTGAGATTTACATCGACTGCTACGGACACCTTTACCCATACCCCAGGGCCCTAGTCAGTGCCATCGCAGAAGGCCTGGAGGGAGAGGCTAGGAGCTGGTCAGGGGCCCTGTACAAAAACAGGGCCGCCCAAGAACAAGATGCACCTGGTTTCTTACAACTGCTGTGAGTCCGTTTTCAAGAAACAGAGGAAGACCCCTATGTAGAAGATGAGCTTAGAAACCTAAGGCAGAGGGGAAAGCCCATCCAAGACACATTCGTGAGTTCAGGAGAGTTGTTGGGACTTTACCTCCTTTACCGGAACGACTGCTCGTGTACTTCTTCAGAACGAGCTTAGATAAACAGATTGCCCAAGTGACCGCTTATTGTGATATTCCGAACCGACTCATTGACTGGTTCCGGATAGCGACACAAGTCGAGAGAGGGCTAAGGGCAAATGACATGCTAAAGCAACCACAGGCAAAGGAGAAAGCCCAACTGGACCAGGAACCGTATGCCAGACGAGGAACTTCAGCACCACGACCCACCCAAAGACCACCCACCACCCGGAGCCTGCTGAGATGCTACAGATGTGGAGGAGTTGGCCATTTGGCAGCGATGTGTGCCACCCCGGGACCCAGACCAGAGCCAATGAGCAAATCACGGCCAGGACAAGGACCCAGGCGTGCCACCAACACACCACGAAGGCCCCCCCCAGTTCAGAAGTCTTCGCCCACTTGACCGAAGCAAGGGAGAACCCAGATGATGCGAATCAGCCTCCCGAACTGTATGATAGCGATGACGATGGAGAAGACGACCCAATGGTGAGTGGACCCATCCATCCTTTTTTATTCCCTGTATGCTTAACGGCCCCAAAAACAGGGACCCAAGGGGTTTTCCAAGCCCTAATAGATTCAGGCTGCACGAGGTGCCTGATCAACTTACCCACGGTCCAAAAATTGGGAATACGAGCGAAAAAACTCAGCCGCCCAATCCGATTTGAGCAAGTAGACGGATCCTTAGTGGGGGGGGGGGCGCAGGCCACACATTTAACCGAGCCAGTGAAACTGGAGCTAGCAGATCATTGGGAGATGATTCGGTTTATAATAGCCCCCAAGATGACTAACCCAGTTATACTTGGACTCTCCTGGCTTGACAAGTGGGGCCCAACTATCTGGTGGCAGGAGGGGACCCGCAGACTAAGAATAGCAAGGGGGCCTCACCCCCTGCTGCCACAGCCACAGAGGACACCTCCCACACAGAGGCCCCGGCCCCTCCAGCCAAGAGGACAAAAGATGCCCTCAACCCCAGCGCCCCTGATCAAGAGTACAGCTAAACAACTGACGGCCTCATCCGACAGCCCCCATGACACAAAGCAGATCCCAAAAGAATATCAAGACCTTGCAGAAGTATTTAGCGAGACTGAGTGTAATGTTCTACCACCCCACCGTGAGACCGATTGCGCCATCGAAATCATCCCTGGGGCAAAACTACCTAAACCTAAGCTGTATGCTATGACACCCCGGGAAATGCAAGAAATGCGAAAATACATAGACACTAACCTACAAAGGGGTTTCATTGAGCCAGCCAAACCCCGAATAGCGGCACCAGTCTTCTTCAGAGAGAAGAAAGACGGCTCTATGCGTTTAGTAGTTGACTTTCGAGGTGTCAACGGTGTCTGTGTACGCAATTTATACCCCCTTCCTCTCATGAAAGACATTTTAGCCCACCTGGCCAAAGGAAAGGTTTTCATCAAACTAGACCTTCGCGAAGCCTACTACCGGATACGCATCAAGGAAGGTGACGAGTGGAAGACAGCATTCAATTGCCCATTAGGAAGCTTCCAATTTAAAGTAATGCCTTTTGGACTACAGGGGGCGCCGGCGGTATTCATGCAATTTATAAATGAGGTGCTTCACGACCACCTTTACAAGGGGGTCCTCGTCTACCTGGATGACATTCTCATTTACACGGAAACCATTGACGAACACATACCCTTCGTCCGCCAAGTGCTTGAGAAACTGCTGAAGGCAGACCTTTATGTCAAACTGTCGAAATGCGAGTTCCACCAGTCACGGCTAGACTATTTAGGCTACCGAGTATCCAATGAAGGGATAGAAATGGACCCAGCTAAAGTACAATCAGTCCTTGACTGGCGACCCCCACGCACCCGCAGACAACTGCAAAGCTTCTTGGGTTTCGCGAACTTCTACAGACAATTTATCCCATCTTTTGCAAAAATTGCCAAACCTCTAACCGACCTCCTAAAAACAGGGAGCCCAGCAACAAAACCTCGCCCAGGACAGCCTCTACAGTGGGACCCAGCATGCCAACACGCATTTGAAACACTGAAAGAAATGTTTGCAAAAGAACCGATTCTGAAACACCCCAACCCCGACCAACCTTTCGTCATCCAAGCCGATGCCAGCGATGTGGCAGTGGGGGCGGTCCTACTCCAAAAAAATAGCCAAGGAAACTTACAACCCTGTGCCTACACATCCCGCAAACTCACTGACACCGAGAGACGATGGGCAGCGTGGGAAAAGGAAGCGTTTGCAGTGAGGTGGGCGCTGTTAACGTGGCGACATCTACTGGAAGGAAGCCAAACACCCTTTGAAGTTTGGACTGACCATAAAAATTTGGAGGCCCTCAAAACTCCAAGGAAGTTATCACCCAGACAGGTCCGGTGGGCCCAATATTTCAATCGTTTCAACTTCGAGCTAAAGCACATCCCGGGGGGGGGAAAACTTTCTGGCCGATGCTCTCTCCCGAATGCCTCAATACAACAGTGAACGAGAGCAGGTGGTGAATGCCATCATCCCCTCTGCCCAAGGAGCGGGCCAGATAACTACCAGACGGCAGCATCGTGATCAGCAGGGCCAACCACCGAGTGACCTAATGACAAAGCTCAAAGCAGAAACATTGACGGACCCCTGGTTCCGAGACAATCAACATCTCTTGATGAAAAGGGATGACCTAGCCTGGAAAGGAACAAAACTTTACATCCCAGAGACGCTACGCACCTTAGTCCTTAAGAGGAGCCATGATGTTAAGCCAGCGGGACATTTTGGGTTCCTAAAAACTCTGCATTTAGCACGGAGACAGTTTTGGTGGCCACACATGAGAAAAGACGTAGACAGTTATGTAAAAAGTTGTACCGTCTGTGCCACGATGAAAACCCGACCAGGGAGACCCCCTGGACTGCTGCAGCCAGTAGCTGAACCATCAAGGCCATGGGAGGAGATTGCTATGGACTTCATAGTCAAACTACCCAGGAGCGGCGGAAACACGGTGATCTGGACTGTAATAGACTTATTTTCCAAACAGGCACATTTCATACCCTGTAGCGGACTACCCTCAGCCCGCCAATTGGCAAAGCTGTTTGTGAAACACATCTACCGCCTGCATGGAGTACCCAGAAGAATCATCTCCGACCGAGGTGTCCAGTTCACAGCGAAATTTTGGAGAGAATTCCTACGATCCATAGGATCATCCCAGGGTCTCAGTTCAGCATTTCACCCGAGCACCAATGGGGGGGCGGAGAGACTGAATGCTATGATAGAGCAGTATTTGAGGTGCTACGTAAACTACCAACAGTCGAACTGGGCAGACCTCCTATCTTTTGCTGAGGTCGCGTACAACAATGCTGTCCACAGTAGCACAGGACTAGCCCCATTCAAGGTAGTGAGCGGTATGGATTTTGTTCCCATGCCAGAGTATCCCAGGGACCCCCCTTCTTCCGTCAGCTTGAACGATTGGATGGCGATGTTAAGAGAATCCTGGGAGAATGTCAAGAAGGCATTAGACAAGGCGACACAAGCATATAAGAAGCAAGCAGATAAGCACCGAGCCCCTCAAAGACCATTCCGAGTAGGAGAGAAGGTCTACCTCTCCACCAAGTATTTGAGACTCAAGCTTCCGACTAGGAAATTGGGCCCAAAATTCATAGGACCATTCCCTATAGTAAAAATAATCAACCCTGTCACAGTACAATTGCAATTGCCCCGCTTACTAGGAAAGATACACCCCGTTTTTCATAGTAGTCTGCTGAAGCCGGTGGTGGGGTCAACCTTAAGGCCAGTGCCACGTGACCCCCCAGGGCCTTTGATCATTGGAGGCCAAACTCACTATGAAGTACAGTGAATTCTCGATTCGAGGTGGCACAGAGGCCGTCTCCAATACTTAGTTAAGTGGAAGGGTTACCCTTTGTCAGAAGCTTCCTGGGTGAAGAGCAACAACATTCATGCTGACCGGCTTATAGTTAAGTTCCATGCAGATCACCCGGGCAAGGCGGGAGGGGGTGGTATACCTCATCAGATGGGGTGACAGCACTAACCCTGTTGTTTCTCCTGCACAGGCTTTGCTGAGAGAATGAAGGGAGAGGGGCCGGATGTCAGTGTTCCAAAACTGACATAGAAGCAAGGAGGGGAAAGTTTGACATTTCACCTAGAAAAACTTTCGGTGAATTCAGTCTCCTGGGAGATGTTGGGAGGGGTGACATTCCTGTGTACTGAAGAGACAGATAAGAGAGAGTATCTGGAAGGCAGCCAATGGAGAGCAGTTTTGGGGAAGGAATAGGAGGGGTTTTGGATGGAGGAGCCAGTACTGTCTGCACCGTTGTCTGGCTTGGATGCATCTCTCAATAAAGAGAATATTTCCTAAAGATACTGCTTAGAAATTAAATTATTTCGAGGATGAAATCGCAAGCTCTGACACCAGCTCACATGGTCAAAAGCCTTTTGCGCATCCACAAAGACCAAAGCCAATTGTTTATCAAAGTGAGCTTCATAATATTCTAGAATATACATTATCTGGGGGCACACACGGCGCATATCAAATATCGGAAGCCTTTCTTGCCCTCCCGCTACATGTCCAAGAAGCTCAATGAGCTTCTTGGACATATAGGCACAGGGTAGGAGCTGTCTTTGTGGGTCCTTCTGTAGGAGTATGGCTGCCGGGCCAAATTGCTGGCATCTGCTTAGATGATGAACTGTCATTCTGGGTCTGGGTGTTGGAGGATTGGCTCCTCAGCAAAGAACCATTTTAATTTTTTGAAGGCTCTTTGACAGTCCATTAACCAGGTGAGTGATTCATTCAGCCATGGTGCTGTGGGAGAAGGCCCTATTTTTAACAGTTCTGTTAGGGGCAGGGCGACTTCTGTGAAGACTGGGATAAATTGTCTCTAAAAGTTTGCAAACCCCAGGAAGCTTTGAAGCTGTTTGAGGGTATGTGGGGGCTGTCAGTCTAGCACCGCTTTCACTTTTCCTGGGTCCATTTCCACCCTCCACTGGATATTTGGTAGCCTAGATAATCTAGGAAGGTTTAATGGGATTCACATTTTGACAGCTTCACGTAGAGTTTTGCAACAAGGAGTTTTTTCTGCACTTGCCACACTAGAATTACATGCTCCTCAAGAGTTTCAATGAATATGAGAATGTCGTTCAGGTAAACTAGGATCCCTTTGTATAAATGCTCATGCAGCACTTCATTAATTAATTGCATGAAGACTGCTGGAGCTACCTGCAGACCAAATGGCATGACTTTGAATTGGGAGCTGCCAAGTGGGCAGTTAAAGGCTGTCTTCCACTCATTTCCTTCTCTGATTCTTATGTGATAATAGGCTACTCTCAAGTCCAGTTTGATGAACACCTTGCCCTTGGCTAAGTGGTTTAGCATGTCCTTCATAAGGGTGAGGGGGAGGTGTTCTCCATGCAGATGACATTAATTCAATGAAAATCAACACAAAGCCTCATCCCCCATCTTTTTTCTCTTTAATTAATACTGGGGCCGCCACTCTGGATTTTGCAGGTTGGATGAAGCCCCATGCTAGGTTGGCATCAATGTATTTTCTCAGTTCTTCCATTTCTTTGGGAGTCATGGAGCACATCTTTGGCTTGGGCAGCTTGGCTCCTGGCATGAATTAGATCACACAATCTGTTCCGTAGTGAGGTGGGAGGAAGTTGCAATCTTCTTCACTAAAGACTCCCAATATGTCTCAGTACTCTCTAGGCACTTGTGGGCTGCCAGGCAGTCCATCTGTGGTGGGGGCTGCAGCTTCAGGTTCACTGGTGTCATTGGGATTTGTGGCATTTTGACACCGGTCTGGTCTTATGGTTGGTAGTAGTCCGATGCCTATGTTTAGCTTTCTATAGCCATCCTTCCACGTGATGATCGGTCCCCATTTGTTTAGCCACATGAGCCCTAATATGATTTGATTCAATCATTTTTGGAGCTATGACGAATCGGATGACTGATGGCCCATTTCTAGTCTGACAAGTTTTGTGACTAGTGTGGCTGGGCCCCATTGATTAGTGTTGCATCCACCTGTTCAAAGTGGATGGGGCATGCTAGGGGTCTTGTGCATATGCCTAGCTGTCTGAATACGGGGAGGCTGATTAGGCATCTGGTGCAGCCAGTGTCTATGATGGCTTCCACTTCTCCTTGGGCCCCCATTTCTGGTACTACTATCCTGGTTTTGATAGTAAAGGGGTAGATGGCTTCACTTACCATCAGGTCATCATTGCCACTGCTCCGTTCGGTGGAGCTTGGAGGGGCTTCCCTGGCTGGAATTCCCTTGACTTCGTTGGGAAGGAGTGGAACCTCCACAGCCTGATTGGTGATTCTCCCTTTATTGGGTGGTTTCCACAGGGTCCTCCTTGCCCAGGGTGTGGCTGGAGTATGGGGACCAGGGCTGGAGCCAAGCATTCAAAAGCCTGGTGCCTGTGCTCACCACACCGGTAACATTTGATAGTCCCAGACAGTGTGGACTCTGGGTTGAGGGCCTCCTTGAAGTGGTGAATGAGGAGGCACTCCAGCCAGTCCCTTAGTTTCCTGGCCAGTCTTCAAAACTTCCAAATTAATTCCTTGGGAGGTCTGCCTGCTTGTTTCGATGCCTTAATCTGGGCCTCAGCTTCTACTCTGTGGGTCATGTCTTTAAACTGGCTCAGAGCAATTGGATGAATTTGTCAGCATCTTCCAATTCAAGGGCTTCCTCATCATGTTGTTCTGCTATCCACTCCACTGCTTCTCTCTCGTTCATGCCATCAGCGATAGCTGAAATCATTCCTGATCAGATGGGTATTGATTCCCATAATGGTTGATGTAAGCCCAGACTCGATTTTTTTAAATATTTTTTTTTATTTTATAAACAAACATACATACAATACATAATCAATCATTCAGTGTATCATCTAGGTGTTTCTTTTTTGTCTTTTTCTTACTTCTCTGATCTTCATCATTTCTTGATTTTTCCCATTTCTTTATTATGACACTCTCCCCATACTTCATTTATTATAACATTTTCTTATTTACTATAAATACCTTTATCTATATCTCTTCTCTGACCAATTGTAAAATTGTCTCCATACCTTGTAATATTCCGAATCCTCTCTTTCTTTAATTATCAAAGTCAGTCTATTCATTTCTGCACAATCTAATATTTGTTTTAATTACTTCGTCTTTAGCCCAGACTTGATTGAGGAAGTAGGCTAGTCTTGCTTGGGTCATGTCAAATGTCGCTTTAAACCAGGGAGGGGGAGCAGCTGGCAGGGCAGGTTGCTGAGATATTCTAGCAGTCCGTTCATATCTTGTTTAAATAATTCTCAAGGCTAAATCTGCTGTTCCCAGCTTTCACTTCCAGCTTCTGCCAGTAGATGGCCCTCTGACTCTGCTTCTCTCTCTCTCCAGCCTTTCTCTCTTTCCGGTTTGGACTTTAAAAGGAAGAAAGAAAAAAAGAAAGAAAAAGAAAATAATAATATAATATAAAAATACAAAAAGGGCAGCTCTATTTATCCAAATATTCTGTTGGTCCAAGATTCTCTACAGTCCAATAATATATTTGAGACTCTCAGCCCAGCTTTTAAATCCAGAATATTTTTACTCTTTTTCTAAAAGTTTTAACTTCCTGTTCCAAAATGGCAAAAACTCTCCTCGCCGCTTTTCAGGGGAGGTGCGGAGAAAACCAAATCCACCTCCCTTTAGAGTCCTCTTTACACCAGCTGTTTTTCCAGGGAACTTTCACCCCACTTCTAGCAAAGAAAAAATAAAGTTGGAAAACTCTCACCCAGTCCCTCTCTTCAAAGCTTTCTTCCTGTGGCTGCCTCAGCTTTGGTCCCACCCATGATGACTGTCTCTTCCATTCTGTCAGCTTTGAGAGCCTTCTCTGTGTCAATTAGGGGGTTTGCAGACTCCCCATGACCCCCAGAGTGTGCTCTCTTTCTCAATCACCCCTCTGAGGCAATTCCGGTCTCAATGGACTGTTCTGACAATGTGGATTCAACGCTGCCCCTCGGAGCTTCCAAGAGACGTGTCATCTCACTGTGATGCTAGCCATGTCCCCAGTCCACCTCTTCTTAAGCACTTGCAGTGGTGACCTTGATGGTTTCCAGGCTCTCAAAATCTGTGCATAATTTCTCAGCATTCCATTCCACCCTTCCCTCCACTCCAGTTTATTAGCAAGATGAATAGCAATAGGGTTTGAAAGAAGCAAAGAGGTTTAATCTTGATATGCTGACCTCTTGAAGGAAAGGGAAACTGGAAAATATAAAACATAGATTAACAGCATTATCTAGGTAGTCTTAGCTTTCAACAATTTCCCTGGCCATTGAGAGTATTTTGCATGGAATCTTCTTACTAATTTGTCTGCACTAACATTGTGGGCCCCTACCCACTCAGTGCAGCTGAGGGATATCCTTTCCATTGCACTAGGTATTGTAATCACCCCTTAAAATACCTTGAGTCCAATATCTTCTTGATCCCATAGTGTTTCTAATCTCCCACTACAATGGGAGGTGGAGGCTTCTCTTTGTCTTGCCTTAACTTAGAGCCTTGGAAGGGTTTCCAACAGGGGTGAAATGCTCCTGGTTTGGACCAGATTGCCAGATCTGATAGCGATGGAGGCGGGTGGTTCGGAGAACTGGTAGCAAATATCCCTGCCCCCCCCCCCATGCCCAGCTGAGCCATACAATCATCAGAGGCTTTTTTTTACTTTTAAAAGCATTTTTTCTCAATCTCCTTGGCTGAAAAAATGCTTTTAAAAGTTAAAAGAAAGAGCCTCTGATGATCGCACGGCTCAGCTGGGATCATCAAAGTCTTTTAAAAGAAAAAAAAAGATTTTTTTCTTTTAAATGCCTCTGACGATCCAAGCTGAGTTGCCTGATCAGCAGAGACTTTTTTCCTCTTAAATGCAATTTAAGCTTGGAATTCAGCTTGGATCATCAAAGGCATTTAAAAGGAAAAAAAAGCATTCTCAAAGTTCCAATATTTCTGATTAGGAAGCTGATCCAGGCGCTATTGACCCTGGAGGGGGCAACAGAAAAAAGAGGAAACCTTGAGGACCTTGGAGAGGACAGCAATCTCTCCGAAGGTTCAGGGAAAACCTCTTAATTCCAGTTGGAAAAAAACCAGCCATTTTGGCTGGCCTGAAACACTGACAACTGGTTAGTGGGAAGCGAAAATCAAATAAATGTAGGCATCTGTAGGAGAATAGAAAGGAGAACGAGAAATCGAAAGTGGTACTGCTACAACGTGCAAATAGAAACAGATGAGAGTGAAACTCCAAGCAAGCGGCGAGATAGTAGCCTGACAAGCGGTGATGAAAAAGTGAGTGGAGCGGAAAAGTTGGTTTGACAGTGACAGCGCAGAAAGTGACAAGATGGTGAAACTGGACAGACTCCAAAAGAAATACCATTAAAGAGTTGTGGATTATAAAATAAACTGATTTCAGAGAGGGAAGCTTTCGGAGCGAGAACTGTGAGTGTGGAGACGGAGAATAGTGAAGATGAAAGTTAGAAGAAACAGCGAGAGGCGAATGGTGATTTTGACAGCGGAAAGTCAAATAAATGGCAGACATAGGAACTTACAATAAAAAGTGAGCTCGGAGGAAATTTAAACTTAAAATTAATGGCTTAGTGGAAAAGGACGATATTTAAAGGAGAGAGAACAAGGAGACCGATAGACTTTTTTTATCAGTGGAGATGGTGACGAGGCGATTGAGTTGCAATGGAAATACGCAAATAACAACAGAGTGACTAATAGATTCTTTCCTTTTGGAGATTAACAGGTGGAACTAAATTAACTTTGCCAAGGTGTTTTTTTTTCCTACGGATATTTGGATTTGGATATTCTGACTGTTTGGATATTTGGACACTTAAACCAAAGATAGAGAGTGAAGAAGCTGGAATGATGCAATACTGAAAGAAGATACCAAAATAGAAGAAGAACAAACAATAACCAGCAAAGTACAATTTAGCTCCTTAAGTTTGAGCACTAACCATTAAGTAAAAGGTGATTTATATATTGTTTAGATTGTTATATATGTTAATTGTAGCTTAATTTAGTATTTACTCAGTGATATATTTAAGTATTCACCCTCTGCTTATCTAACGTGCCTAGATTTATATTCCAATTAATTTAGATTTATCACATATATTATATATATTGTATTAAATACATTGTATATAGTAATTAATAGTATAGCAATTAATTATAGTAAGAACAAATTAATGAATTGTTGAAACTTTAAGTTTTTCCCTCACCCCCCCCCCCATTTTTCCTTTTCCTTATTTAAGAATATTGAAAAGTTGAAACTTAGTATTTAAAATTGCAAATAAGTAAACGGAAACCCATATAGAAATTTGACTGTGTGATAGAGATATAGCAAAATAGTACAGTAATATTACACTTATTGGTCATTACAGTAAGATCTTCAGATTTTATAAATCAAACATTAACATAGACATAGAAATATAAAGATTACAACAGTGAACCAGTATATGAAACTTGGGGAAAAAACAATGCAAAGAGCACAAATGGCAAGTTCATCAGTGATCACCAAGACAAACAAAAAATACTCTCAAACCAGATGATGCTCTCAGTATCTCCGGTGCAACAAAGGTTAGTTGACACTATGTTAGGGGTAGAAAAAGAAAAGACAGCCTCCACCTTTAACATGCAAAATATCTAGTCGGTACTAGCTATGATACAAGAAGCAATGAATAAAACTCAATAGTCCATAGCAAATAACCATGAAGAAACAAGAAAGAATCATGAAGAATTGAAGACGGACGTGGGAGAAATAAAAGACAACATTAAGATAAATGGACAAAAAGATTGAAAAAATACAGCAGAATATCACAGAAAATGAACAAAAGATCCAAAGAGTGGAGAAAAAAATAGAACAAATGGACAAGAGAATGGAAAAAATGGAGCAAAATCAAGTGTCAATTAATAAAGACCTGGAAGAGTCATTAACATATTTGGAGTTGGAAAAAGCATCTTTTTACCTCAGGTTTCAGAATGTAGAGGAATACAAGGATGAAGACTTAGGAGAATTAATGACAGGGATACTAGCAGAAGCGATCCCGAGGGATAATGAAGACGTCCGAAGAGACATAGATGAAATTTACAGAGTTCACAAATTATGCATGCATAATTTGCAGGCATAAGTTGTCTAAGGAGATACATATCAGATTTATTAAAAATCCATAAAAGAAGATGTCAATAGGAAGATGAGAGAAGGGACAATTGTATATAAGAGAAAGGAAATAATGACTCTCAAACAAATTTCAAGAAGGATAAGAGATCAAAGAAAAAACTGTAATGTTCTAACATCACAGCTGAACAAATATAAAATAATGTTCCGCTGGCTATTACTGGAAGGGTTATTGATATCCTGGCAAGAAAAGAAATACAAGATTGATAGTTTAGAAAAAACGCAAGACTTTTTTGATCAACATTTTGTGTTAGAAGAGGAACAGGAAAGTTGAGAAGAATTAGAAACTAAGAGCCAGGAGGAACATCAGACAGAAAAAGAAGAAAGTGAACAAGAGGAAAAAAGAAGATTGGTGAGAGAAAGAATTGAAAGAGAGGGAGTGAGGGAAAAAACACAAGTAATTACAAGAAACACAAGAAGACTAAGAACAACAAACAGATAGACAGCAAAAATGGAAAGAGAACTAAAAATGACCTCAATTAACATAAATGGACTTAATGCACCAACCAAAAGAATATACATATTCACAAAACTACAGAAATTGGAGATGGACATAATAATCTTACAAGAAGTCCATATTAAGAAACAACATCGAAAACTATTAGAAAACCAAAGACTTGGAACATTATACACATCATTAGCAGATCAGAAAAAAAGAGGAATTGCAGTATATATCAAGAAACATCTAAAAACAAAGCAAGTATACACAGACACAGATGGACGGATTTTGATGATAGAAATACAAACAGAATCAAAACTGGCGGCCCCCAGGGGGAGAGCTTTCTCTGTGGGGGCACCTATTATCTGAAATGAGCTCCCCCCGGAGATACGGAGGATCCCAGATCTGCGCACCTTCCGCCGTATTCTTAAGACCTTTTTATTTCACCAGGCGGGCCTGGCCTAACCTCTCTTCCTCTTTTAGCGTTAAATTTTAATCTGTTTTAAATTGTTTGGGGTATTTTAATTCTGTCTGAGCCAAATCTATTTAATTTGATTTTATCTGGATTTTTAAATTTTGTATACATTTATTTTTATTGTTGGCTGTTCACCGCCCTGAGTCCTTTGGGAGTAGGGCGCTATACAATCTAATAAACCTAACCTAAACCTAGAAACCTAAAAACCAATATTATTAATATCAATATATGCACCCAATGGAAATCAAAGTGAATTTTTCAAAAAAAATACATAACATAGTCAAAGATTTGGAATATGAAAATATCTGTATTATATTAGATTTCAACACAATTACAAACACCGAAAAAGACTACCAGAGCAATAAAAAGAACAAAACGAGGAAAAAAACACTACCAGACACATTCAAAGTTATGGCAAATGAACTACAATTACATGACGTATGGAGAGAGGTGAATAAACAAGCAAAACAATATACATTCTATTCTAGCCCACATCAATCGTGGTCTAGAATAGATATGGCCTGGATGACCTCAGAACCCAGGAAAGAGATAAAAACCACTGAAATATCACCAAATACCTGGGCAGATCACAGTCCAATAACAGTAGTATGGAAAAGATACCAGAAACCAAAAAAGGTGGATGATGAATACTGAAATAATAAAGGACAAGGAATACTCATGGATGATTGAGAAAGAAATGATTATGTTTTTTCAGATAAACACCAAAGAACAGACTTCACTCCAAAATCTATGGGACACAGCCAAAGCCTACTGTACATAAGAGGCCTTACGATCATGTATGCGGCAAAGAAAAACAAAGATAAACAGCAGATAAGAAATAACCTATTAACAGAACTCAGAACATATGAATTACAGTTGCAGAAAGAACCCCACAATAAAACAATCAAAAGAAAGTTAAATCTTGTCAAACATAAAATTAATTTAACTACACAAACAAAAATTGCACAGAAAATTAAATTGGCAAAACAAAACCACTTTGAGCATGCGAATAAAACAGGCCGCTGGTTAGCATACAAATTGAAGAAAGAAAAAGGAAAGAGAACTATATACCAGCCGCAAGATGAGGTAGGAGAAATACACCACATAAATCAAGACAAAAAATGTATAGGCAATTTTTTTTCCTAGAACCTTTACAAACAAGAAGAAATCCGAGAAGAAGATACTAAGGAATATTTACATAAAACAAATATTCAACAATTGGAAGAGATACACAGAGAGTCATTAAACAGACCAATTACCATGACTGAATTGATAGAAGCAAGGAAAAAACAGAAAAACAATAAAACTCCAGGACCAGATGGCATACCAACAGAATTCTGTAAAAAATGTCAACACCCAATGGACGAGTTCTTACTCCAAGTTTTTAACAATGCACTCTTGGAAGCAAAAATCCCTAAATCCTGGACTAAAACTATCATTACACTCATCCCAAAAGAAGAAACAGACCTCACACAAATCAAAAATTACAGGCCAATATCACTGTTAAATGTGAATTACAAGTTATTCATGATGGTTATTACGTAGAGACTGAAAACAATTATCCATGAATAAATTCACCCAGATCAAAATGGTTTTGTTCCAAGAAGACAGATTAAAAATAATATGAGAAAAATCATTTATGTTCTTGAATACTATGAAAAAAATTTGTACAAACAATTGGCTTTAATCTTCCAGGACGCGCAGAAGGCTTTCGACATCCTAAATTGAAAATTTCTTATACTACAATTGGAAACTATGGAATTCAGCGATAAATTTTTAAACATGATTAGGAAAATATACTCCTCCCAAATAGCAAAAATTATGATAAATGGGGACATGACAAATTGAGATATCCAAAGGAGTGAGGCAATGATGCCCCCTATCTCCACTATTGTTTATAATATCCCTAGAAACTTTATTAAATGAAATCAGGGAAGAAATAAATAAAATAAAGAAATAAATAAATAAAAGGACTGAGAATATAAAAAGAGGAGTACAAATTTGCCAACGATGTGGTGTTTATCTGATCTGTCCCCCTCTGCAGATACCCACAAAAACACAGCCAGTCGAGGGTTAAGGAAGCACTTGGCACACTCCACAGTTCTTATCTCAAACTTGGCAGCGATATGCACACCGTCTGCCAAGGACTTTAATAGTACACAGAAAGAAAAGCACCACAAATATTCAGCAAAGTCTCTGATCAGCTTCAGCTTGTAACTCCAATGCCTATCCGATAGAGTATTTGTTCATCACAGAAATCAGGACCCACCCTCCTGTCTTATATAGGCTCTGAGTGTGGTCCAGTGACTCATTGATCCTGTGACTCCAGTCCAGTGACTCAGGTCTACTCCCTCATACGTCTCCGCAGCTGCAGCAAGCGTTTATCTCGCCTTCTTTGGCGTGCATCCAGGAATGACGTCTCTCCCTCACTCTCATCTGAGACACCTGTTTCCCCACTACTTGGCTCTCTTTCAGCTGGCACCTGAGACGGTGCCAGGGGGGGGGGGGCTGGGAGATCTGGCTGGCTCCTCTTCCTCCTGCTCAGAGCTTCCTTCCTCCAATGGGATAGGCTCAGAGGACGGGGCCACAACATTATCTTGGAAAAACCAGAAATAACAGGAACCAGACTGTTAGTAAAAATAGAGGAATATGGAAGAGTGGCCGGTCTTAAAATCAACAAACAGAAAACAAAAGCATTATTGAAGAATTTAACAAATTTACAGGAGAAAGAATTAAAGGATAAATTAGGAATACAAATAGTAAAGAAAGTAAAGTACTTAGGAATCTGGCTCACCAATAAAGTAACATCAATCAGAGAAGACAATTATACTAAATTGACAAAACAGATAAAAAAAGATTTGGAAGCATGGAGCAAGCTACAATTGTCATTTTTAGGGAGAATTGCATCTAGCAAAATGAATATACTACCTAGACTACATTATCTCTTCCAAGTAATCCCGATTCAGCCAGGAAAAGATTTCTTTAAAGACTTTAAGAAAACAATAGCAAATTATATTTGGCAGGGGAAGAAGACTAGAATTAAAATAAAATGTCTGCAAGATACCCAGGAGAAAGGAGGATTAGGATTGCCAGAATGGGAATTGTACTATAAGGCGGCATCATTAAATTGGATAAGAAACTGGATGGACCTTAAAAATAAAAGAACATTAACGTTAGAGGGCTTTGACCTGCAAAGAGGCTGGCATGCATTTCTGTGGTAGGGAAGAGACAAAAATCATGGGTATTTTCAACAACACATTATTAGAGGAGCACTACATGGAACATGGCAAGAAATTAGGAAAATATACTACAATAAAATTCCAGGATAGCTATCAATCATGGAGGCACTGATTTATCCTAACGCAATGGATATGGAGAAAATGCAAAACTATAAAGAACTATTAAATAATAGAGGAGAATTACAATCGAGACAAGAATTGAAAGAACAGGGTATAGCTGGTGGCCATATTTACAAATAGAATCAAGGTATAAAACAGATCGGGCAAAATTCAGATTTCAAAAAGAACCAAATAAATTGGATAAAATTTTACAAGGAATGGACAAAAAAAATGATAACTAAAATATACAATTATTTATTAAAATATAAATTAGAGGAAGTAGTAGTCAAAGAAAACATGATAATTTGGGCAAAAATTTTTGGGTATAGTATCGAATTAGACACGTGGGAAAAATTATGGAGTAATTTTTAACTAACAATGTCTATACCCTACAAGGAAAATTTCTACAAAATGTTCTATTGATGGCACCTCCCACCAGCGCGCCTAGCAAAAATGTTTCCAAATACCTCCCCAACGTGTTGGAAGTGTAAGTCACAAAAAGGAACCTATTATCATTTGTGGTGGTCATGCTGAAAGGCGAAACAATATTGGCAGGAAATAAGAATAATGATAGAGGAAATCACACATCTGAATTTGGAAATGAAATCGGAAATCATTTTACTTGGAATAATCACAAATCAATACAAGAAAGAAATAAAATATTTAATTATTCCTATTTTAACTGCAGCACACATTCTCTTTGCCCAAAACTGGAAGCATGAAGACACACCAATGGAAAATAAAATAATCATCAAAATTACAGAATGTGCAGAAATGGATAAACTTACAAAAGAACTACAAGGAAAAGATGACACAGATTAATACCTAGTATGGCAAAAATGGTATGACTGGTTGGAGAAAAAGATGGAAATAGATACATAGGGACACAAAAGAAAGTGGTCAATGTAGAGACAAAAATTTGAGTACCAACTAAGAAATATAAATAGGGAACTTATTATACTGTTTTATATGTAAATACCTAAATACATAGATATATAGATAAGAATAGAAAAATAGCCTACTGATGTGATAGCTTTAAGAAGTCGTAAGACTAGATTTATGTTTGTATGTTTTGCATGTTGTATTGTTGTATCTATGTTTGTTCATAATTTTTAATTAATAAAAAAATTAATAATAAAAAAAGCATTTTTTTACAACCTCTTCGCCAAAGGTTGTAGAAAAAATGGTTTTAAATGTTAAAAAAAAATTGGCCACGCCCACCCAGTCACATAACCCTCCCCCCCACCAAGCCACACCCACAGAATCAGTAGTAACAAATTTTAGATTTCACCACTGGTTTCAACAAGCTACACTGGAATACCAGGTGAACTTGCCTGAGCACTTTTGATAAATTAATTCCACTGTAACTAGGTTTATAATTCAAACAATTGTGAATGGCCCTATATATTTGAGACCCAGTTTCTTATAAGGTTGGTTCAGTTTCAGGTATTTAGTAGACAGGTATACTTTCTCCCCAATCCTGAACTCCTTCTGGATGGCTCTTTTCCAATCTGCCTGTTTCTTTTGTGACTCCCTGGCTTTATTCAGTGCTTTTTGCAAATTTTCCCAGGCAATTTTCAGGGTATCCATCCATTCAGCTAATGTTACTGAGGGAGGAGGTTCCCTCAGAAATTCTGGTACAAACTCAACTCCTGTAGTTACTTTGAAAGGGGTAAATTGTTGTTGTAAGCCACTTCCGCAAAAGGAGGAGCTCCTCCCAGTTGGTTTGCTGATAGTTTACATAGCAACATAGGTGTCAGGTCCCAGATATTTCTACAGGGATGCTGACATTTTGCTGGGAGGAAAGGGGGGGGGGGAGGAATGGGGTGATCTGTATATGAAGTTTCTGTTTCTTGCATTACTGTGTTAATTTCTATATGAAGTTTCTGTTTCCCTGCAATGATGTAGTGTGGGAGGGGTTTGGTTAGCATTGCTTTAAAAAGCTGGTTTTAAGTGAGAAGCTTCAGTTCTTGCTTGGATCTCTTGTTATCACAAACCTTTCAATAAAAGCTCCTTTTGGAACAACTGCAGTTTCAAGAGTCCTGCTTTCTTGGAAAGATTGGAGAGGCAAGACCTTACAATAGGTATTGCTCCACTATTGCATTAGTCTGTTCCACCATCCCATTGGTACTCGGATGGAACCCAAACTAAGTCCCTGGGTTGAGCCTATTTGATTTATAAACTCCTCCAAAACTTTGCTGTAAATTGCATTGTTTGAAATGATGCTCCTTGGGACTCCATGCAACCAACAAACATGCTGCACAAACATCTTTGCCAGACTGTGGGCTGAGGGAATCTTCGGAAATGTGATGAAGTGCACTTGCTTTGAAAACATGACCACCACTGTCCAAATCACAGAACTCCCATTACTCTCAGGCAATTCCACTATGAAGTCCATGGTAGACTTTCCCCATGTATTTTCTGCTGGGGTTGGCCTGTAGAAGTCCAGGAGTCTTTCCTGGCAATTCCCTCCCCCGGTTTATTGGTAAGTTGAATAACAATAGGATTCGAAAGAAGCAAAGCAGTTCAATCTTGAGAGGAATACTGTTATCGTATAACCCCTAGTCTTGTTTCCTATGACTTTTCCCAAAGTGTCAACATCTTTTTTGTAGCATGGTGACCAAAACTGGATGCAGTATTCTTGGTGTGGTCTTACTAAGGCTTTATAAAGCTGTACTAATATTTCATGTGATTTTAATTCTATGCCTCTGCTTATACAATGAAGAATTGCTTTAGCTTTTTTGGTGGCTGCTCTACATTGCTGAGTTGGAAGGGACCTTGAGGTCCCCTAGTCCAACTCCAGCTTAAGCAGAAGACCTTACATCATTTTAGACAAATGGTTGTCCAGTCCATTCTTAAAAGCCTCCAGTGTTGGAGCAGCCACAACTTCTGAAACAAGCTCTTCCAATGGTTGATTGTTCTGTCTAAGGAAATTTCTCCTTAGTTCTAGGTTGCTTCTCTCTTTGTTCAGTTTCCATCCATTGTTTTTTGTCTTGCCCTCTAGTCAGGGGTGGGTTCTATTTAGTAAAGATAAAGATCTTTTAGTAAAGATAAGATTCACAATCGGAGCATGCGTGCATGCCTCTGCACATGTGCAAAATATTCTGCGCATGCACACATCACCAAATGTGACATCAGGGCGGGTGGGCGAAGCCTCCCACTGTTTTTGCTACCACTTGGTCCCTTAAGCAAGAATGACCCTGTCAGGTATGCCTCCTTTCAGTACTCCAGAAAGAAAAACCCCAACTCCATTTTTGTAGAGATACTTCTCTACAAAAGAAGAGAAGCATACTTCTACTGAGTATGAACTGAATGCAACCAAAGAAAAGTAAGGTCTGAGGTAATAAGCACGAAAATCACATATAGAAAGCATCCCCAAAACCCTCCCCCCAAGGGTCCAGTCAGGATTATCCAATCCACATCCCCCCAAGGGGTCATGTGAGGTGCAGCTTCCAATGGCTCCATCCTTCTGGTATGCCAAACAGTTGACCTTGACTGGTTATCAGCGCACCTCCCAGCTGCAGAGAAAGTGCTGAGGAAAACTTTCTCCAATTAACTCCCTGTTACAAGACATCTCCACCAGCTCACTTCCCCCCTCTCAACTATCCAGACAGCTTCCCCCCCGCCCCCCGTTACAATGGCAGCCATAGCAAGCAACCAATATAAAAGCGGAGGCTGACAGACCCTCAACTCCATTCAGTATGAAAGGTTTACTTAGGCCAAATAGATTACAGTATAGGAAAGCCAGAACTAAAGTTTGAACACCCAACTTTCCTGGTTAATGTTCCCGGTCCAGTTCTTCCCCAGTTGTGCCCTCTTGCTAGTCTCTTATTGTCAAATTATATTTCAATAGATTGTTTTGGGAGCTGCCTTTTCAATGGTGGGATAGTTGGTGAGGAGTTGCATTCCATTTCCAGCTCTTTAATCTTGAGCTGGTGTCTCTGGAATGTACGATGAGTAGTTAGCCTTTCCCGCTCCTGACCGGCTCCCTCATATTGGCAGCTAGCAGATGTGAAGCTCAAGTGTATGATAACAGTTCTGATACCCCTCTTCTTTATGGCATGATAGCAATGTTCAAATATTGGAACATTGCTATCATGCCACCCCTAGTTCTTTTGTTCTCTAGACTAGACATACCCAATTCCTGCAACCATCATTCATATGTTTTAGACTTCAGGACCTCAATCATCTTTGTTGCTCGTCTGCACTCTTGCTAGAATCTCAACATGTTTATTGTAATGTGGAGACCAAAATTGGATGCAGTATTCCAAGTGTGGTCTTACCAAAGGATTATACAGCAGTAGTATCATTTCTTGTGATCTTGATTCTATTTCTCTATCAATGCAGCCTAGGATTGCATTGGTTTTCCTAGCAGTTGCAGCATATTTCTGGTTCATATTTAAGTAATTGTCTACTAGGATTCCAAGACCCTCTTGTAGTTATTGCCGTTGAGCCAAGTTTCATCAAATTTTACTGGTTTTTCTTGCTTGTGCAAAACTTTTATTTTTTTCTACATTGGGACCTTTTGGTAGGGTACGAAATGTATTTGTTTGGAGAATAGATCTGATACGACTCAGATCACCATATTTCCTGAGCTATCAGGGAGTTTGACAATAAAATCTCCATGGAAATTTTGTTCCTTGGAGCATTAGGCTCTGTTACAGTTTGAAGGAGCCCTGATGTTTCCCTTGCTCTCAATTTGACTGAGGCACATACTGGGCAGCTTGTCACATACCCTTCAATGTCCCTTTTCAACAATGGCCATCAAAACTGTTGTTTGACCAAATGGAGCATTTTTACAAATTCAAAATGTCTGCAGTTTTAGAGTCATGGCTTTTCTCTAGAATTAACAGTTTTTTCAGGATGTACAGCTCCCACCCATGCCACACCATCTCTCATGGTGCACTCATCCATATGTTTCTGGAACCATTCATCTCCCTCCAGGGTCTCTTTTAAGGTGGCTTCAATGCTTTCTGTTTGGGGAGCTTTCACTTTTGTTTTTGCATTGGTGGTTACTGGTGCTGCTAGTTGGTGGGAAGGGATGACTGGTCTGACTATTTATGGCTTAAGACTATTATACTGAGGCATTCTAGACAGTGCATCAGCTAGGAAGTCCCCCCCTCCCCGGGAGGTATTTCAGAATAAAACTGAAACAATTAAAGTATTGTACCAATTGGACTTGTTTGGATGACAGCTTTCAGAGTTTTTTTTTAAGGACCTCTAGATTTTTGTGGTCTGTCCAAACCTTGAAAGTAATCTTAGCCCCCTTCAGGAAGTGTCTCCATGCAAATAAACCCATCACACTGTTTATGCCTCTTTTCCCCAAATGACACATTGATCCTGTAAGTTCTTGCCTCTCCAATCTTCCCAAGAAAGCAGGACTCTTGAAATTGAAGTTGTTCCAAAAGGTTTATGATAGCAAGAGATCTAGGCAGGAACTAAATTTTCCCCATTTAAAAACAGCAGTGCAAACAAAACCCCTCCTACAGTACAACAATGCAGGAAACAAAAACTTCATATAGAGATCTCTTCAAAGGGGAGACAAAGAATACAAAATCAGTGAGGTCTGTCAGGGTATAATTGATGAAATATACATACTAATTTAGGGGCATAGACATGTTTTTTGTGAACCCATTAATTGTGTGAGAAGGGAAGGAATTTCCTAGAGTCTAGAATTTCTTGAACTTCAAATGTTGTTCACCCTCTACCATAACAGAGGGCAGAACAGAGGTAGTAGTCGAATGAAGGTTAGAGGTAGTAGTCGAATGAAGGTCAGAGGTGACTTCAGTCTTCAGCAAGCGACAATGGAAAATGAGGTGGACTTGCCGTAATGACTTAGGGAGTTGCAATTCCACCATGACAGGGTTAATAATACAAACAATGGGGAAAGGCCCCATGTATTTAGAGCCCAGCTTTTTAGACTGCTGCAAAGTGTTTAGAAACTTGGTGGAAAGGTAGACTTTGTCCCCCACTTTATAAGGTCTAGGTTCTGTTCATTTCTTGTCTGCCTGTGCTTTATAGGCAGCCCTGGCTTCATCCAAGGCTTTGCTTCATCCAGGAAAATGGTATGCAATTGACTAATCCACTGTTTCAAGGATTTCTGGTTCATGTGAGGGTAACTCAGGCATAGCATTAAATTCCTGCCCTGTGGCCACTCTGAATGAGGTAAAACCTGTGCTAGTGTGAACTGCATTATTATAGGCCACTTCTGCAAAAAGCAATAGCACAGTCCAGTTGCCCTGCTGATAGTTAATAAAACAACGCAGGTATTGTTTCAGTGTTTCAGAACTGAGTTCATTCATTCTGTGGCCCCATTTGCAGATGATGACTAGAATTAAGTCCATGTTTGATTGCAAGTAGGTCCAAAAAGGCTTTCCAGAACATGGATGTGAATTGGACCCCTCTGTTTGAAATAATACATCATGGGGCCCCATGCAAGTGGTAAATGTGGACTAAAACCAGCTTAGCCAAGGCTTTGGTCATAGGGAACTTTTGGCATGAGATGAAGTGAACCTGCTTTGAAAAAAGGTTTGCAACAACCCAGGTCACTGTGTTTCCAGAACTCTCAGGCAATTCTACAATGAAATCCATGGAGATCTCTCTCTATGGTGCTGAAGGGTTGGCCACTGGCTATAGTGCATTTAGCGGCAGAGCAAATGGGGCAGCTTGCAACATACTTTCTATGTCCTTTTTAAATGAGGGCCACCAGAATTGCCATTTCAGGAAATGTAATGTTTTTACAAAACCAAAGTGACCAGCTAATTTGGAGTCATAACAAGCTTGCATGGCTTTCTGCCTTTCCCTATATGGGACATACAGCTTATTTCTCACCCAAGCTAACCCCTCCTTTATTATGCAAGTATGTTATTGGCACTAAACCACTCATCTGTTTCCAAGGCCTTTTTGAATTTTGTGGTGGTGGCATGGTCTAAGGTAGAGGGGTCATTCTTTGTGTGAGAGTGGGTGACATTTTAGCTGCTAATTGGGAGACTGGGAGCATGGGCTAAGTTACTTCTGTCTTGACACTGTTGTATTGTGGTAGTCTGGACAAGGAATCTGCCAAAAAGTTTTTCCCTCCTGGTAAATACTTAAAAGTGAAATTAAAGTGTTGGAAGTACTATGCCCATCGGACCTGTTTTGGGGACATTTTCCATGAGGTCTTGAGTGCTTCCAAGTTCTTGTGGTCAGTCCATACTTGGAAAGGTATTTTGCTTCCTTCTAAGAAATGTCTCCAAATTAGGAGTGCTCACTTGACCGCAAAAGCCTCCTTTTCCTATATTGCCCATCTCTGTTCAGTTTTAGTTAATTTCCTAGAACTGTATGCACCAGCGGTAAAATGCATTTATCTTTGCTACCAGTTCGGGAATGTGAGTGTGCATGCACCTCTTCTGTGCACGTGCAGAGGGTCAAAAATGGGATGTAATAATTGCCCATTTCTATTCAGTTTAACTTCCTAGAGGTGTATACACATGGTTGTAATTTGCCTTCTTCATTCTCTTGGAGTAAAACACAACTGACTGCCACATCGCTGGCATTAGCCTGGATGTTGTGACCCTGGCCCTGGAAGCTGATTTATCTTCGCATGCTTATTCGGAGGATGATATGGAGGAGGAGGAAGCTGTCATGAGCTATGTGCTGGATGGGCCATCTTCACTGGTAAGTCAGCAAGAACTGACAGTTGCTGACATGCCTATGGACCTCAGCCAAATTGAGGAGGAAACAGAGACCAGTAACGATGAGGGAGAGCCCCTATTGGATGCAAGAGAGAGACATAGGAGATGTAGAAAACAGCTATTGCCACATCCTAAGAGGTGTGGTCAGGAGACATAGGGCCACACCCTACAAAGTGTAAAAAGGGTGCGACTGGGCTGGAAAGGTGTGGTGAACAATTTGTTGGTGTTTTGGATGCAGTGGAGTTACAACTGTTAGTTTGGAGTTTTTTTGACAAGAGTCTGCATTCCTGCATTAGGCTGCTGGCTGCCTGCCAAGACCTTTGGAACATTGCCCGGTAACTATTGGACTGATATACACTTTGGAAGAGAACTATTTATTAAAGGGCCAGCTTCAGTATCTCTAGCCTGTGTTTGTTACTGCCGGGTTATTTGAGCCTCTGCAAGGCCACTCGTGGGAGGGAACAGAACACTGGATTACAAATAGTTTCTCTGGGTCTGGGTGTTTTAATACAGGCTCAGCTGAAAAGTTTTTTTTTCAGTTTTTCAAATGCCACTTGGCAGACCACAATCCAATTCAGTGGTTGGCTAGGTTTCAGTTTATCTACCCCCTTGGTTTTTAACAGATTTGCAATCAGTAATGCTATTTGGGCAAAAGAGGGGATAAACTGCCTATAAAAGTTAGCGAACCACAGGAAGCTCTGCAATTGTTTGTGAGTATGGAGGGTTTCCCACTCGAGGACTGCTCTGACTTTTGCGGGGTCCATTTCCACCCCCTGGTGAGAGATTCGGTACCCAAGGTAATCTATTTTATCTTGGTGAAATTCACATTTGGAGAGTTTGGCAAACAACTTAGCTGCCCTTAGTTTCTTCAAGACCTCCCACACCAATTTAACATTTTGAATCTTAGTTTCAGTATAAATCAATATATCATGAAGATAAACCAAAACTCCCTTATATAAAGTGCTCAATTTCCCCTTCACCAGATGGACCAGCATGTCCTTCATTAGGGGTAGGGCATAAAGATTTTCCTTGCAAATAGTGTTTAAATTTCTATAATCCACACATAAGCGTAATGTGCCATCCTTCTTCTTCCAGAACAGGACCAGGGTAGCCACTTTGGGTCTTGCTGGTTTGATGAACCCATGCTTGAGATTTTTGTCTATAAATTGCTGCAGTTTGTCCAGTTCCCGGGAATCAAAAAGTTTTGGCTTAGGTAGTTTGGCCCCTGATAAAATCTTGATGGCACAATCTGTAGACCTATGGGGGGAGGGAGTTCATCTGAGGCCACTTCACTGAAAACATCCATGAAATCTCAGTATTTCCTGGGGACGCCCAGTAGGCTTGCACGGTACTGGTTTTGAGCTTGGTTGATTTCTGCTTCCTCAGCCAAGACACAGCAGTTGTGCAGGTGGACTGGGGTTCCAAGGGCAACACAGGCATTGTACAGGTCATCATTTAAGCCATCTTTGAACCAACTCATGAGTATTTCCTCTGGCCAATCTATGTGGCAAGTCAGATCATGAATCTCTTCAATGTACTCAGTGACTGGAAGGCGCCTGTCTGATATGCCTTATGTGGTTTTTAGCCTTGTGGTCGGCTATTGGGTCCTCAAATCTTCATCTCAGGGCTGTCATGAAGTGGTTGAAGTTGCAGAGCTCTGGTGCATTTGCATTACGGAGCTCACCTTCTAACATGCAGCTGATCCTTCTAGAGCCAGTGTGACAACCCTGATTTTGGCACCTTCTGTAGGGAGGTCCCTCCCATACTCCGGCATGTAGGTCAGTACGTGTGCGAAGAAAAATCCCAGTTGTTGGGGATTCCCGTCGAATTTGAGGCCAAGTAGGGGCACCTTCTGTTCTAAGGGTGGAAGCCTCCTCCTGTCGAGTCACAGGCCTTGCTTTGCATCAAGATGTCTCCTGGGCAGATCTTCCATGGTGACAATGGGTTCCCCAGTAGCCCCTGCAATCAACCTATCGACTTCAGACACAGCTTCTTGCAGGGAAGACATAAATTCAAATACTTTATAGACAAGTAAACCTTTCCCCTTCCCTGAGATGATCACCTTTGAGGTGATCTCTTATCTGCCTGTATCTTTTGGCTCTCAGTAGCTTTGGTTAATATTTTCTTTTATGTTTTCCCACACAGTTCATAGGGAACCTACCCACTCCATCAAACTCACTGATGAAGGGGGTTCCCTGGGATATTATGGCATGGGGACAAATTCCACCCCCATAGCAACTTTGAATGGGGCGAACCCTATACTACTTTGTACTGCATTGTTGTAAGCCACTTCAGCAAATGGCAGGAGTTCTGCCTGATTTGACTGCTGATTGTTGATACAACAATGCAGGTATTGCTCCATCACTGAATGTGCATGTTCTGCAGCCCTGTTAGTACTCAGATGAAAAGTTGAGCTAAGCCCTATCAACATTATAAACTCCCTCTAAAGCCTCCATATGAATTGCACCCCCCAGTCTGAGATGATTCTTTTTGGCACCCCATGCAGGCAATAGATGTGCAGCAGGAAAAGCTTGCCCAGCTTCTGGGCAGAAAGTAGACTCAAGCAGGCTATGAAGTGTGCTCATTTTGAAAAAAAATAGATTACTGTCCAAATTACAATATTCCCCCCACTCTCTGGAAGTTCCATGATAAAAGTCTATCACAATCTCTTCCCAGAGCTGGGTTGGCTATGCCACTTGTTGCAACAACCCTGGGCTCTTTCATGGTCTTTTTTTCATAGCTGCATACATTATGCAGCTCTTTACATAGTTCTCTATGTCCTTTTTCATCCATGGCCACCAGAATTGTCATTTGGTCAGGTAAAGAGTTGTTAGGAATCTGAAATGGCCAGGCTACTTTGCATCATGGCTCCACTGCAAAACTTGCACCCATACTGCTTGGGATGTATAGTTTGTCTCCCTTCCATGCCAATCCTTCTCTCGAGGTCAACTCCCTTTGGTGGACCCAAAACCAAGCATCCATCAACAGCACCCTCTTCACCTGTTGCATCAATGTGTCATCCGGGTTCAATTGCTCCTTCCTTGCCTGCTATCTTGTGGTTGCCTGTGCAGATCGTTGTTTTGTGGGGAAGATGGTGTTGACTATGTCTCTTGATTGCTTTTGTATTGTGGCAATTGGGACAAGGTGTTGGCTAAGAAGTTTTTTCCCTCTGGGATGTACTTCAGCTCGAACACAAAGCTGTTGAAATATTGAGCCCATTGGACTTGTTTGGGAGAGTGTTTTTGGGGAGTCCTTATCATATCCGAAAAATATGGTAGTTTACTTGAAATTAAAAAGGATGTTTTTTTTAAAAAAAATCAAATTTCTGGAAAATCTTCTAAAAATGTAAATATTCATTGATGTTAATAGAAAAACAAAAAGAAGGAAAAAGCTGTGTTTATATTGAAAAGTTTATATTGAAAAGAGTACGTTTGATATAAGACAAAGGAAGTTGCTGTGAACAAAGGGAAGAGCTGCTTTCTTTCTAACAAAAGATGCTAATAATCTAATAGATATGCTATTCAGCTGAACTTGTGATCTTTGGGTGGTTCCTGGGTTGCGGGGCTAGGGGCTCGGGCTGGGCTGGGGTCTGGCTGCAGAGCAGAGCTGGGCTCCTGGGCCAACTGGGCTCCTTGGTGGGTTTCTGGGCTGCTGGACTGTCAATGGTTCACTTCTGCTCAGTGCCATCATTCAGCTGGTCTCCTGGTCTGTTGGGTCTGGGTTGATGGTTCACCTCCATTTACTGCTGTCACTCTGCTGGGCTCTCACCTCCGCTGCTCTGCTGGACTCTTGCCTCCACTCAGCTGCCTCAATCTCTGGATTCCTGGGCTGGGCTCAGGGGTGAAATGCTCCCAGTTCGGACTGGATCGCCCAATCTGGTAGCGATGGAGGTGCGTGGTTCGGAGAACCGGTAGCAAAAACCCCTGCCCCCCTCCCATGCCCAGCTGATCCGCACAATCATCAGAGGCTTTTTTTTTACTTTTAAAAGCATTTTTTCTACAATCTCTTCGGCCAAGATATGCTTTTAAAAGTAAAAGCTTCTGATGATCGCACGGCTCAGCTGGGATCGTCAAAGGCTTTTAAAAGAAAAAAAACCCCTTTTTTCTTTTAAATCCCTCTGATGATCCAAGCTGAGTTGCCTGACTGGTAGAGGATTTTTAAAAAAGCCTCTGCCAATCAGGCAACTCAGCTGAGATCATCAGAGCCTTTTGAAAACATTTTTTTACAACCTCTTCACCCAAGAGGTTGTAGAAAAAATGGTTTTAAAAGTTTAAAAAAAAGTTGGCCATGCCCACCCAGTCACATTAAAACCCCCCCAAGCCACGCCCACAGAACCGGTAGTAACAAATTTTAGATTTCACCACTGGTTGGGCTGCCAGACTGGGCTGATGGGTTGGGTCTGCTGAGAACTTGCCCCTGAAAACATGTTCTTAAAACTTAGCACAGATGCCTCTAAATTTTGATTTGAATGAAAAAAATTAAGAACAATTGAATAGGAAGGAAATAAA
The DNA here is from genome assembly GCA_030761175.1 of Masticophis lateralis. Classification (NCBI taxonomy): domain Eukaryota; kingdom Metazoa; phylum Chordata; class Lepidosauria; order Squamata; family Colubridae; genus Masticophis; species Masticophis lateralis. The sequence goes on along the minus strand of JAUDYJ010000007.1, from coordinate 22,552,142 downwards.
TCTTGGTTGGGGAGAATTTTAAGATTTAATAAAAGATCAAACTTCTGATATTTTTATAATTAAATATGCATATTGTTTTATTTTTTATCTATAATTTTTCCATTTTGCCTTAAAAGTTCACAGAGCTAATATTAACTAAAGACAATAAAACAGCAGTTTTCTAACATTTCCTAATACTGTAGTACAACCCAGGATAGATTTGAAGGACATGAGGTAGTGTATCTTAAAAGATCAGGGGTGGGATTATAATGTCCTTCAGATGTTTTGGATGTCAAATCACCCAGCTAGAATAGATCAGGAAAAAGACTGTTAAATTTGTAATCCAGGGCAACTGTAGACATTTCATTGACTATTTATTATTTATTAATTAAATTTATATGCCACCCATTTTGCTGTCCAAGGTGACTTTGGGCAGTTATCCATGAAAAAGAAATTTTGGGAGGCACTTTGAATAATATAGGAAACAGGAAAGAATATTGTGCAGCATATACATTTCAGATATTCTTTATTTTATTGTCTATGCTAGTAAATGCACTTTTGATGATGTAGGGAGGCATATTTCTGAAAAGCATAGGGAAGTTGCACTCTGTACACTGTGGTTTTCCAAAAATCATTTAAACCAGTGGAGATGTATAATGGATTTTGGATCAATGAGCAGTGATGGGTTTATGCATAATTCAGCTTCTCTGAATTATGTGAGTCTTGGTATGCTGAACCTGGGTCATTTTGAATTACAATTTATTCCTTTATTCTTTCCCAGGAATGCAGAAAGAAGAATTATACACCTTGTAAGTTGCCATGACAACCCAAATGGCAACTTGTATTCTAAACATAACATTATGCCTTTGTTTGATACAGATTTTTTGATAACAGTTTGATACAGATCTGGGGGTGCTTTTAAGCCAGAAGTGTAGAACATTTTGAATTAATTCTTTATTGGCCAAGTGTGATTGGACACACAAGGAATTTGTCTTGGTACATACGCTCTTGAAGTACATAAAAGAAAAGATACATTCACCAAGAATCATCAGGTTCATATTTTGTATAATTTGGGATTTTAAAAATAATATTAACGTCATTAACGTTCTCTATTAAAAAGGAGTATATAATCATATCACTCAATTCATTCAAGAGTTATGTCAGCACTAGAGTGAATGCGACCTCGAAACCTGACAAGTTACACAGTTGTGTGTGTGTGTGTGTGTGTGTGTGTGTTTTCATGGGTGATCTGTAACTTTTTGTGGCCACTTCTCAAATATTGGAACACTGCTATCATGTCATTCCTACTCCTTCTTTGTATTAAACTAGACATATGCAATTCCTGCAACCACTGTTCATATGTTTTAGCCTGAAGCCACCTAATTATCTGTGTTGCTCTTCTTTGCACTTTTTCTAGAGTTTTCACATCTTTTTATATTATGATGACCAAAACTGGATTCAGTATTCTATGTGTGCTCTTATTAAGGCTTTATAAAGTGGTACTAATACTTCATGTAAACTTGAATCTATCCCTCTATTGATGCAACCTAGGATTACATTTTTAACAGTTGCTGCACACTGCTGGCTTGTATTTAAGTGATTGTCCACAAGCATTCCAAGATTCCTCTCACAGTTACTGCTACTGAGCCAGCTTTCACATAATATGTACATTTGGTTCTTCTTGCTTAAGTGTAAAACCTTATTTTTCTCTACACTGAATTTCATTTTGTTACATAGGGCCCAATGTTCAAATCTGTCTAGATCCATCTGGATCTTGAGCCTATCTTTTGAGATTTGGCTATTCCTGATAGCTTGGTCTCACTTGCAATTTTAATGATTTTCCCTTCTATTCCCTCATATAAATCTTTTATAAAGATATTGAAGAGTGCTGGGCCTCCACTGTTTGATTCCCTCCATGTAGATGTAGTTCCATTAAGCACTACATTTTGAGTATAGTTTGTTAGCCAGTTACAAAACCATCTGATGGTGATGCTATCCCTGTTGTGGCCCCTCAGCAGCCTGTGCGAATTGTAGCTGACTCTGACAGCAAGGAGGCAGGTGTGGTGTTGCGCCAGCAGCCTGTGCACTGGCACTTGAGTCGGACAATGAAGAGGCTGGAAAAGATATGGTGCCAGAGGCAGGGATTCAACCAGAGCCTTCAGAACCTCCAGAAGCTCCTTTAAGTGAAGAGGATGAAGAGGAGGATCCTCTTCTCGATGCATGGACGCGCATTGTGGCCAAAAGGCAGGAGTGGCTCCTCAGGAGGAGGTCTCCTCAAGAGTAAGGCTTGGGGCTATTGGCCACTCCCTTAGCCTATTTAAGGAGGAACGCCGACTTAAGCAATTTGTAGGGAACAACTTTAGTTCACTCTACTTCGCATCTGCAAATTGCTTCTGGGCTTTCTGCCCAGAATCTTCGCATCTCTGCAAATTGCTTCTGGGCTTTCTGCCAATCTTAGTAGGATTGTGATTACTTTATCTTTGGTTTCTTGTAAGCTGTTAAGAAAGAAAGTTTTGAAAAAGACTGAGTTATTTTAGTGAATTAAGTTTTGTACAAACTTTGTGTGTGCTGTATTCTTTGGGGTCCATAGCTGGGGCAGAACAATCCCACATTTTTCAAGCTTAACAAGAAGTAGGTTGTGGTCTACTTTGTCAAATATCTTACTGAAATCCAAGTATACTACGTCCACAGCATTTTTCTGGTCCACTAATTTAGTCACTTTGTCAAAGAATGAAATTTCTTTGGCATGATCTATTTTTGAGAAACCTTATTGGCTTCTGTTTATAACTTTGCTTGCTTCTAGGAGTTTGAAGATCTGTTCTTCAATTATCTTTTCCAAGATATTTCCAGGAATTGATATCAGACTGATTGTCTGATGTTTCCTGCTTCTATTTTTCCCCTTTTTTGAAGATGGGAGCCACATCAGCTCTTTTCCAGTCCTCTAAGTAGTTTCCCACTGCTCTTGGAGCTTTGAAAGATATGGTTCAATGGTTCTGAGATCATGACCTACCTAGTGGCGATAAAAGCGGCAAAGTCTAACTACTTCTCTGCTCTTATTGTATCTGCAGAGAACCACCCAGCCGCGCTGTTTAGGGTGACCCACTCCCTACTTCAGGTGAGGGCGCGAGAAGATCCCTTACAGGGACGAGCTGAGGATTTTGTGCAAATCTTGCATGACAAAGTTGCTCAGATTCGGGATGGCCTGGACTCTAGATCCAGGGGAAGATCCAGGGTAGATCCAGGGGAAGAGATGGGGGTAGGTCTTGAGAGTGTTATCTGGGAGGAGTTTGACTCTGTAGCTCCTGAGGATGTGGACAGGATTCTGGGAAAGCTTAATGCTGCCACATGTTTATTGGACCCGTGTCCCTCCTGGTTGGTACTGGCCTTCCGGGAGATTACACGAGGCTGGCTCCAGGGGATTATAAATGCTTCTCTGAGTGAGGGTTTCTTTCCCGCTTGCTTGAAAGAGGCGGTTGTGAAGCCCCTCCTCAAGAGGCCTTCCCTGGATCTGGCTTTATTATCAAACTATTGTCTCCAATCTTCGCTTCGTTGCGAAGGTTGTTGAGAGTGTGGTGGCGCAACAAGTACCCTGATACCTGGATGAAGAGGTCTATCTGGATCCGTTCCAGTCGGGCTTCAGGTCGCGATACAGCATGGAAATGACATTGGTCGTGTTGGTTGATGATCTCTGGAGGGCCCAGGACAGAGGTTGCTCCTCTATCCTGGTCCTATTAGATCTCTCAGCGACTTCTGATACCATTGACCATGGTATCCTACTGCACTGGCTGGAGAGGTTAGGAATAGGGGGCACCGTGCTTTGGTGGTTCTCCTCCTTTCTCTCTGACCGTTCGCAGTTTGTGTTGGCAGGGGGGCAGAGGTCGACCTCGAGGCACCTTATTTGTGGGGTGCCACAAGGGTCAGTCCTCTCACCCCTTCTGTTCAACATTTATGTAAAACCGCTAGGCGAGATCATCCGTGGTTTCGGGGTGAATGTTCATCAGTATGCTGATGACACTCAGCTATACATCTCCACCCCAGACCACCCCAACGATGCCCTTACTGTGATGTCCGGTTGCCTGGAGGCCATACGGATCTGGATGGGGAGAAACAAACTCAGATCAACCCCTCCAAGACTGAGTAGCTGTGGCTTCCAGCATCCCGGTATAGTCAGCTGGTACCATCACTGACAATTGGGGATGAGACCTTGCTCCCCACAGAGAGGGCCCACAATTTGGGTGTCCTCCTGGACTCATGGCTATCTTTAGAAGACCATTTGATGGCCGTGGCCAGGGGGGCCCTTTATCAGGTTCGCCTGATCTGCCAGTTGCGTCCCTTTCTGGATTGGGATGCCTTGCGCACAGTCACTCATGCCCTAGTCGCCTCCCGTATGGACTACTGCAATGCTCTCTACATGGGGCTCCCCTTGAAAAGCACCAGCTCCAACTGGTCCAGAATGTAGCCCCGCGGATGATTATGGGTGCATCTCGTTGCGCCCATGTAATACCTCTCCTACGCGAGCTGCACTGGCTCCCGGTGGTCTTCCGGGTGCGATTCAAGGTGTTAGTTATCACCTTTAAAATGCTCCATGGCTTAGGGCCTGGGTACTTATGAGACCATCTTTTGCCACCAATAGCCTCCCACCGACCAGTTCGTTCTCACAGGGAGGGACTACTCAGGGTACCGTCAGTCAAATTGTGCCAACTGGCAACTCCCAAGGGGAGGGCCTTCTCTGTAAGGGCTCCAACCTTTGGAATGAACTGCCTCCTGATATATGAAACATCCCTAATCTCCGTGCTTTCCGCTGTGCCCTCAAGACCGATGTTCAATCAGGCGGGGCTAAGCATGTTAACTGGGAATGATGAAAATATTATTTAATTCTGGGTTTTATTTAATTAGGGCTAAACTATGCTATAATTTTAATTATCAATTTTATGATGTTTATGTATCTTTTATTTTTTCTTGACTGTACACCACCTTGAGTCCTATGGGAAAAAGGCGGTATAGAAATATAATAAATAAATAAATAAATAAAATAAATGTCTGTCAGCTCCTTCAGAACTCTGGGATATAATCCATTAAGTCTTGATGATTTGAACTCATCTAGGATGGACAAGTTTTAATTTACTATTTTCTTGCCCATTTTAATTTGTATTTCTTTGTATTTATAATTTGTATTTAATTTGTATGCTTCTCTTTTTGATAGATAGGGCTATTTTTTTCCTTTTGCATGAACAAAGATGGAAAGAATGAATTAAGCAGCTTTGCTTTCTCTCTGCTGCTCATCTACTTCCTTGGCATCTTCTCCCATTAGTGGACAAATTGTTTCCTTGATTTGTTTCTTGTCTTTTACATGTTGAAAGAAACTTGTTTTTATTGTTTTTGACATTTGTTGCAAATCTTACTTCATTCTGAGCCTTAGCTTTCCTAACTTCATCTTTGCAGATTCAGGCTATATGCTAGTGTTCTGCCTTAGTTATGTATCCCTCTTTCTATTTGTTATACTTATCCTTTTTGTCTTTCAGTTTATGATATTCTTTTGTTGGTTTCGTCTTGGATTTTTTATTTTTTTCCCTGTGGTATTGTACTGGACTGGGCTTTTATGTTCATATTTTTCAGAATTTCCCAAGCTTCTTGAGTTGCTTTCCTCTTTAAAATTTTCATCCATGGAATCCTTCTCAAGCTGTCTCTATGTTTGTTGAAACCAGCTCTTTTAAAGTCTAAGATGCTGGTTTGATTATGTTATGTTGCTTGTGCCCACATTATATTGTATTCTAATATGACATGGTCACTTTCTGTTAATAAGAATTAGGTCCAGTATAGTTGTCCCTCTAGTTCCCTCCTCTACCTCTTGTATGACAAAATTGTCAGCTAGCTTGGTCAGAAACCTGACCTTGATGCAGAGTTTTTCTTCCAGTTGGTATCAGGGAGTAGTAGTATATACCTATGGCAATGTTATTCTTTTTTTCCTATGCATTTTAGGAAGCCTTTCTCCTTGGTTTTATGCATTTCTGTAGAAATAATAGTGTTCTCTTACATATAATGCAACTCCACCTCCTCTTTTGTTAGGTCTATTTCTTTTAGTTTATATTCTTCCATCAGTACATTCCAATCATGAGTTTCATCCCACCAAGTTTTGGTAATGGCAACATATCTTACCTGCCCTCATGTATTAGTTGTTCAAGTTCACCCTCTTTGTCCCCAAATTTTGAGTGTTGGTGTACAGGCATTTAGTCCTTTATGGTTTATGAGCATGGATATGCTCCTTACATCTCCTTGTGTGCATCTGAGTTTTTCTTCCTTCCCATCAATCTCTACCTCTTTGTTTGATTGGTCGTCTTGGGGTTTATAATAAAATGAGGATAGAAGAAAAACTCTGATTTAGAGCATAGAAAATGAGGAACATACAGAACAAGAATTGTAGCCATAATAGCTGCTTCATCCAGAAAGACAGAAATAAAAAATAAAGGAAATGGGTGATACAATACCAGTTACTGTATCATCATCCACATCCTCATCCTGTTTTCTGGGTACTTTGCTAGTTCAGATGCTACTCCTTAAAGCAACTTGCCACCTTAAATTGTTATCAGTTATCAGACAAGCCAAGGTTTTGCTGGAGTTAACACTTCCTATGCCATTTCCAATATGCTATTTTATCTTCTATTTTTTCAATTTACTCCTTAGCATCGGTGTAGTCCACTCTTTGAGACTTGATCCCTCCCTCCTTTTTTTCTTGTTTTCTGTATGAACATGCAAGAGTGGGTGAGGCAAAAAAACCCACATGTGGTTAAAAAAGAAAGAACAAGAGCAACATCTGCATTTGATTCTTTTCTGATAATTAAAGTTTTACATCCATCCATTCCATCCACTGATTGATGACTTGTGCATTAAGGGTTTTTAATAGGCTAATGATTCTTGCTTGAACATTTTAGATCAATGTTTCTCAAACTTGGTAACTTTAAGCTATGTGAACATGCTGGCTGGGGAATTCTGGAAAATCTTAAAGTTGCTAAAGGTTGCCAAGACTTGCACTGATTGCAGAATTCATAGAAGAAGGTAGCCTTTCTCTACATAATGTTATTTACTGGATGGAGAAAAGGGGTGTTAAAAATTTCTGGGTTCTTCTTTTATACAGAGAGCATTGTCGCCCTTTGAAAGATATGAGCAATGTCCACATCTCAAACTCCTTTTAGCTTATCATGTATTTATAGAAGAAACTAAATTATGTATTATGTTGCATACCATCTGATTGATTTGATTGGTTTATGATATTAAATAAACCAATCAAACGTGCCTGCAAGGGGGCAGCTGATTTGAATCTAATAATCGGATGGTACAACAAAAGGACAAATGAGTTTTTGTTTTATAACAGGGTATGTACATGTCATCTGTCCCACATCGGAAAAAAAAAAAGAACTACCCACCTCTATCATTTATATGAATTATCCCACAGGATAGTTTGGGACACATTTTTCTGGGTTTTTTTTTTTTGAATTGTTGTAATGCATAGCATTCTCTTTAACCTAAAATAAAATAAAATTCTTAAAAGGATGGTCCTCCAGTTTTAAAATCAATTCTTTGTTGCAAATAACAATAGCTCAATAGGCACGCTTAATAGCTAATAGAGTAGATGGAAGCAGAATCTAAATAGCAGCCAAAAAAAGCTAGTACAATCCTGGGTTGTATAAACAGAGGCACAGAATCAAGAGCAACGAAGATGATCAAAAGCCTGCAGACTAAAACATATGAAGAATGGCTGCAGGATTTGGGTTTGGCTAGTATAAAGAAAAAAAGGAGTAGGGGTGACATTATAGCAGTATTCCAGTACTTGAGGGGTTGCCACAAAGAAGAGGGAGTCAAATTATTCTCCATAGCACCAGAGGGCAGGACAATAAACAATGTTTGAAAACTAATCAAAGAGAGAAGCAACCTGGAATTAAGGAGAAACTTCCTAACAGTGAGGACAATTAATCAGTGGAACAGTTTGCCACCAGAAATCAAGGACACTCTATCACTGGATGTTTTAAGATGAATCTATACCTATTTGAAATGGTATATGCAATATAATTTGTCTTTTTCTTATGTCAGTAATGACACCAACAAACCTTCAAAATGGAATAATTTGAATTAAAGTTTATATATACATACATACATACATACATACATACATACATACATACATATATATATATATATATATATATATATATACATACACACACACATATACATATACATATACATACATACATACATATATATATATATTCAAATATGTCCCAGGTTCTATGGAATTTTCCTCACATCCTCATAAATAGTACAATGATGTCACAGTAACCATTTTTCTATGCCACAGACCTCATGCCATAACTTTTCTGTCAACTCCAGCCCACATTTGAAGCAGTTTAAAATTGTCTTTAGCTGTTATTATTTCAAAATAAATAGATTTTGAATGGATACAGTGAAACATACTGAATCAAGAATGTGGTTAATGAAATAGAAGCTGGGATCTCTTCAGTTTCTATTGACAACAGTACTTTTGCCTTTGATCACTAGGCATTATAGTCTTATGGCTTTGGACTTCTGGTTTGTTCTCAGCCCTTTGAGATATTCCAAATTAGGTAACCAAACCCATGAATATTAATACTGCCTTTATTGTAAGGTTATAGTAACAGAATCTTGTAAGTCTGAAAGCATTTTGCCTTTCCCCACTTTTACATTCCAGAAAACTAGGGAGGGTTCACTCTGAGATGCTTTCTATACCCCCTTGCCTGTTTGAAACTCAGATGTCTCTTATCTTTCTCTAGGCATCAGCTCTTCCTCCTGTCCCTCAAATTTATTTTCACCAACCAATATATCTGCAGAGACATCTACCCACATAACACCTGAACAACCCTTAAATTCTTTTGAGAGCTCTTTGCAGACCCTATTGGAAAGAATGCTAGACCTATGCTTAAAAATGGAATTAGCACTCTCTTGAAATCACAGAAAGTTGAGAACCAGGTTCTGCTAGCAGTGCATTACTGTCTCTGTCACAATGTAAGTATTATAGATTTTTGTTGCTTCTGCTAACAGTGTATTATGCTGCTGCACTTTTAAAATAGTTTTTATTATGTAGGAGGTTAGCACCCACCAGTCCTAGAAGAATGAAATATTTTAAAGAAATATTAATGGCAGCATATTATATTTCCCTGGATGAGAAATGGATAAGCATGTTTTGAAGCAGCTCCCATCTTCCTGCCCCACCCTTTGTCAATGGGCCATTAAGGCCTAGGCCAGTCTATTCTACATAACAAGGATCTACCTCCTTCAGGCAGAGCCATAGTAGGAATTGCCAAAGATCCAAAAAAGATAGGATTAGCCCGCTACACAATAGCAGCAGAAACTCACCTCATGTGACCTGGGAAGCACATGTGACCATCAGTCAGCAAGGCTAGCTAAGACCCACACCCCCTGGGAGACTGACAACCAATCAGAATACTCTTTCTGGGCCCCAGGAAATGCAAAGCCAGAGAGAGCATAAAAACCCAAGGATTCGCTGTATCTGCCCCTTTTCTGTTCAGGAACTCAAGCCACGTGATCCTGTCCACCATTAAACCATCTTTCCTAACAGTCTCCATGTCTCCAGTGTCTTTTCCCCCCCACTTGGAGCAGAACCTAGAAGGATGTTTCTTCCAACAATTACTTTGGAGAAGGAGTGATACAGTGTTAATCTATTTCATCAGCTACTTCTGGAAGCTGCTAGTAATGGTCACTTGCTATTGCACCACCATTTCCCTGCAATTTTAGTTGCAAATGGAGATGTCTAATTAACAACCACACTTTCATGCTTCACACTGCCCATTAGCCCAAAAGATGGGTCCCCAACCAGAAGAAAGGCATATGCTATAGAGAAAGAAACACCTCTTCTAACCCATTCTCCATGCCCATAACTTCTCAGTTAGGTTATTTTTAAACACAGGTCTAGCAATCTTTTCAAAAAGCGCTAAACCCATGCCCAAATTATCGTAACAGATAGGTTACATGGACAAGGGAAGAGCATAGCATGAAGTGGGAGGAACACTTAATAGGAAAGTAACATTTCACTAGTGACTTGTTAGTCAGCCAGTTTGACAGTGGTTAAGTTCACTATTCAAAGAAGTCACCTGCTATAGAGGGCAGAGGCACTGGTGGATTCAGCCAGTTCTGCCCATTTCGGGCGAACTGGTAGTAAAAATTCTGCCTGACCCCTCCCCGCCCCTTCCACTCACGCCTTTTCGAGCCTGGCCTGCCTTGGGCGATGCCTAGAGTCACCTCTGAGGCATAGAGCTACTTCCTGGTTCCCTCCCTCGTTTGCCTAGACCACGCGGGCCAGCTGATCTCTGCCTGGTGACTCTTCCTTCGCTTCTCACTCAGCTACTTCCCCCAGGGCACTACCATGCTTGCTTGCCTTCCCTCCAGCCCACAGCCGAGCCATGCTTGCCTGCCTTCTTTGCGGGGAAGAGAAGCGGCTGGACTGCCGCTGCATTTCATTGAGGCGCGTGGAGGAAGACAGAACTCCTCCTCCTCCTCCTGTCTCTTCTTTCCCCCCTTCTCTTCTTCTCTTTGTGGACAGAAGAGTTTTCACCACCCACGGCCGCCCCCGCTTTCCACAAATTCCCCAAGCATTTCTTTGCCTGCCTGATTTCCAGCTCCATCACGTTTCTCCCTCTCACCACCGTGTGCAGGGAAACGAAAGTTAGTGTGGAGCTAAAAAAAAGGTTCAATCAACCAATTCCAACTTCTCAAGATGTTGCGAAGTTTGAATTAATTGAGTGAATTTTTTAAAGCTCCACACAAACTTTTCTTTTCCTGCACACGATGGTGAGAAACGTGATGGAGCTGGAAATAAGGTAGGCAAAGAAATTCTTGGGAGAAGTGAGGGCATCTGGGTGGTGGAGGTGGGTGAAAAAAGCAGAAGTGGGTGGGGTAAACTCCGCGGCGCGGGGCTGCAATGGCGAAACGGGCAACTGGAGCAGCCAGTGGGAGGGAAGAAGGCTTTACTTTTCCTTTCCCCCCGCACCTCTTATTTCCCCCGTGCCAGCATCTCCCTTTCCCATTCCCCTATTGAGCGCAGCACCTAGGGGGATCCACTTTGATTGGGGGGGGGGAGCGCAGCCATAGAAGAGGCTTTTCCTTTTTCCCTGCAGGGTGGGAACCCAGGCGTGTTGCTCCAGGAGAATCGGGGGGGGGGGGTTAAGCAAACGAGCGGCGATCTCCGTGTCTCGGCCAATGCACCAGCCGCGGCCACCGGGAAGAACCCTTGTCATCTTATTCTTCACCGCGGGGAATTCCAACATGCAGCGTAAACAAGCTGCTCACCCTCCACCCCTTCCAACTCCCTGCAAGTCCACCTCCTCCCCCTGGCTGCTCTAAAGAGAGAGGCTTGCTTACGTGGAAGAGGCACCGATCCAAGTGCGCCGCCAGCATGTCAATCAGTTGGGGTTTCCTGGGAGGCAAGCAACGCTGCCAAGCACGTGGAAAGTATTTAGGCGATCGGCCCGCCTCTAAAAGCAAACAAGGCGAGGCACTAGAGCTGGTTGGAAGCGAGTGTGTGTGTAAGTGTGTGCAATGGCCGGTTTCATCCAAAGCAGTTTTTGTTTCAGGTGGGTCTCCTAGCTTTAGAAGGAGAGGGGGAAGGAGGAAGGGAAGGGATAGAAAGAGAGAGACAGAGAAAGAGAGAAAGAAAGAGAAAGAAAGAAAGAAAAAGAGAGAAGGGAAAGACAAGAAAGAAAAAAAAGAAAAGGGAAAGAAAGAAAAAGGGAGAGAGAAAGAGAAGACTGCTCCTCTATTCTACTGAGCAGCTGTATGGACTTGTTTATGCCCAGTCAAGAGCAACTGTCTGAGAATACCAAATGGACAAAAACACCTGAAGATGCTGCCCACCTGACACCAATTGTGATGGGGATTGGACATTTACCCTGGGTCTTTAGGGGGAGGAATTTGGGGATGCTTTTTAAAAAAAACAAAACGGAAACAAACACAAAAGATAAAATTCCATTTTACAACAGTTTCATATCGGTATTCCTCTACAATTCAAGTTTTTTCCCCTCCCCTTCTTTACATATATTTATATTTGTGGTTCCCTTGTTCCTTACTTATTTATGTTATTACATTATTTACATTTCTTTGCCTGTTACACATATTATTGTATCTATATATTACTTTACATACATAGTCTGTTTAGTAGTACATTAGTAATCCTTCTTTGTTATTCCTGATCTCTACCCATTTATACCATTTATTCCATTTTAAATAATACTCCGTTTCAACTTTTTCTTTTATCTCTTTTGTCAATTTGTCCATCTCCGCACAATCCAAAATTTTCTTTATCACTTCCTCTTCTTTTGGTATAGTGTTGCTTTTCCAGTTCTGTGCACAGGTGCTGTTGTTATAACAGCAACAATAGCTGCTGTTATAATATGTAAAATTAGATATTCTATTTGTTTGGTATAGTTTCTGGAAAATATTCCCAATAAAAATGGTTCAGGTTTCCAGTCTAAATGGTGTTCAGTTATCTCTTTTTAATTTTAGTCCAATATTATTTTGCAGATGCACATGTCCACCATAAGTGATAATATGTTCCATGAGATTTCTTACATTTCCAACAAATTGGTGACATATTTGGAAACATCTTAGCGAGTCTTGCCGGCGGGAGGTGCCATCTATAAAACATCTTGTACTGGTTTTCCTTGTATGCCATTACCATGGTCAATTTCACATTTATTTCCCACAATTTCTCCCATTTCTCCAGTTCCATATTGTATCCAAACATTTTTGACCATCTTATCATTGTCTCTTTGACCACCTCATCTTCCATCTTGTATCTCAATAAATATTTGTATATTTTACTAATTAGCTTTTCTTGCATGTCTTGTAAAATTCTGTCTAATTCCTGCTGCTCGTTTTGAAATTAATATAATTTTATATTCTTTCTATATCTGGACTCCCCTTCATGGATTACTGCCTTGTTGTGGTGAAGGATCTTGCATAGCTCAATGAAGCTATGAGCTATGCTGTGCAGGGACACCCAAGATGGACAGGTCATAGCAGAGGGTTCTGACAAAACGTGATCTACTGGAAAAGGAAATGGCAACCCACTCCAGTATCTTTGCCATGAGAACCCAATGGACAGTACCAAAAGAAAAAAAGATATGACGCTGGGAGATGAGCCCTCAGGTCGGAAGGTGTCCAATATGCTACTGGGGAAGAGCAGAGGGCTAGTACTAGTAGCGCCAGAAAGAGTGAAGTGACTGGGCCAAAGCCGAAAGGATGCTCAGCTGTGGATGCATCTGTGGATGCATCTATTGGGATACAGTCTTCAAAATGACAGAATGAGCTCAGTCCGAATCCAAGGCAGACCATTCAATATCACAGTAATCCAAGTCTATGGAACCCCAACCACTGATACTGAAGAGGATGAAATTGATCAGTTCTATGAAGCCCTACAGCACCTTATAGAATTAACACCAAAAAATGATGCCCTTATCATCATGGGGGTTTGGAATGCTAAAGTAGGAAGCCAAAAGATAAACAGGAAAAACAGGCAAATTTGGCCTTGGAGTACAAAATGAAATAGGGCACAGGCTGATAGAATTCTGTCAGTGTTGTGGTCCACCAACAGCCTGCGGAGCTGGCAACCAAGTCAGATAGCGATGAGGCTGAGGAAGCACGTGGGCCTACTTGGGCCTGGGTTCCAACAATCAAGAGAATACAATGGTCATAACAAACACTCTGTTCCAACAACCCAAGAGACTACTCTACACATGGACATCACCAGACAGTCAACACAGAAATCTATGTGCTCTGCAGCCAAAGATGGAGAAGCTCTATACAGTCAGTAAAAACATGACCAGGAGCTGACTATGGCTCAGATTTAGGAAAGTAGTCTGGCAAGGCTGTATACTATTGCCCTGCCTATTTAACTTATATGCAGAGCACATCATGAGAAAGGTGGGGCTAGATGAATCAAAAGTTGGAATTAAGATTGCCAGGAGAAATATCAACAAACTCAGATATGCAGATGATACCACTCTAGTGGCAGAAAGTGAAGAGGAACTAAAGAGCCTCTTGATGCAGGTGAAGAAGGAGTGCAAAAGTTGGCTTGAAACTCAACATTAAGAAAACTAAGATCATGCATCCAGCCCTCTCAATTCCTGGCAAATAGATGGGGAAGAAATGGAAGTAGTGACAAATTTTATTTTCCTGGGCTCCAAGACCACCGCAGATGGGAACTTCAGCCAAGAAATTAAAAGATGCTTGCTCTTGGGGAGGAAAGCTATGGGAAATCTAGACAGCATACTAAAAACCAGAGACATCACCCTGCCAACAAAAGTGGGTATAGTCAAGGCTATGGTTTCCCCAGTTACAATGTGTGGCTGTTGGACCATAAGAAAGGCTGAGCGCCAAAGAATTGAGGTCTTTGAACTATGGTGCTGGAGAAGACTCCTGCAAGACACTTGGACTTGCAAGGCGATCAAACCGGTCATTCCTAGAGGAGATCAACCCTGATTGCTCTTTAGAAGGCCAGACCCTGAAGATGAAACTCAAATACTTTGGTCACCTAATGAGAATGAAGGACTCACTGGACAAGAGCCTAATGCTGGGAAAGATTGAGTGCAAAAGAAGAATGGGACAACAGAGAACAGGTGGCTGGATGGAGTCACTGAAGCAGTAGGTGTGATCTTAAATGGACTCCAGAAGATGGTAGAGGACAGGAAGGCCTGGGAGAACATTGTCCATGGGGTCACAGTGGGTTGGACACAACTTCGCAAGTAACAACAATAAAATATCTGGACTGAATTTGGGTGTTTGTGTTGTGACCCAGGCCCAAGTAGTTAGTATTAAATACAAACAGACTTTAGAAAACAGACTTTATCAGAACAGCTGAGAATTAACTCATTCTCAGCATAGTCCAAACTAAATTAAACAAATTCTTCAAAACACCATTCCACAGTTTATTTCCTGACCTTGGGATAATTAGGCAAACTGCCAAAGGCTTTTCTTGGCAAAAGTTCAGAAACAGAAGATGCCGACAAGAAATGAATACAGTGAAACAAGAACCAATTCTCTCAACGTTTTCCAGCAAAAAGGTCAAGAGCTGGTCTTTTAAGCCTTATGGGAGGGGCAGTCATCTCTTGGCCCTACTCCCAAGTCATCCTCTCTGTTTTCTCTAGATACTGTCACACCAACTGATGAAAGGCCTGCAACTCAGACAGATAGTCATTAGCTGCCGGTACCAGAGAGTCAAGTTGCGTGAGAAGAAAGAACCGAGGATGGTATCCCATATTAGCCAGGAAAGGGTCGTTTGCATAGAGGTGTGTTGTGAGTTGTTGAACGCAAACTCTGCTACTGCCAAATAGTCCAACCAATTATCTTGTTCCTGGTTCACGAAGCAGAGCAGGTATTGCTCCAGAATGCCGATAGCTTTCTCAGTCCCACTGTTGGTTTCTGGATGATGTGCCTGTCAGGTTTTCAGACTGTCTACAAATAAATTGCATCTCAAACAAAGTCTTTTATGAAACAAATTTCCATTTTTATTTAGCACGGCGCTTTTTACACCGACTCCTAGTAGCCAGCACTGACATGCTGACCCAAAACCCTCTGCATTCATTGGCCATCTTCCCAATCATTCATCTCTAATCTACTGCTCCAATTCAAAGAATTTCCCCCCTCCCATCCATCTCCTGGGGGCATTATCTCCAGCGAAAATAAGTAGGTGAAAGGCAACCGTCCCGTTGCAGATGCCTGCGTTCTCCTTTCTTGTGTCAGCACTAGGATAAATGCATCTTGACATGCTGACAGTGCCGATGACAGGCAGATTTTCACGTCTAAAGCTGTCATCAGACCTTTCCAAAACTGGGCTATAAATTGAGCCCCTCTGTCCGAAACGACCCTATCAGGTAGGCAGTGCAGCTGGAAAATGTGTTGGATAAACATGCGGGCAGCCATCATTAAGCCCCCAAATGGGATGAAATGCACCATCTTCGTCAGCATGTCCACCACCATGAACACCGTCGTGAATCCAGAAGACGGAGGCAAATCCATCAAGAAGTCTATGGAAATGGCACTCCAGGATCTTTCTGGTGTCGGCAATGACTGAAGCAGCCCTGGAGTGGCTCCCATTGCTGACTTGGCCTGACGGCAGCAAACACAGGATATAACATAAGCCTGGACATCATGTCGCAATCAGGGCCACCAAAAAGTGAGGGAAACTAGATGCAATGTCTTAAGGCCGTAATAGGCTCAGACAGAAGCACCCAACCATCAATGGTTTCCACAAGCATGGGAGGGTCCAATGGACACTGAGGGACTTCATATTTGGCTACAAACACTGTGTCCATAAAATTAGTTGTAGCTCCAGAGTCCACCAAAGTGTGAGCTTGAATCCCCTGCGGACTATTGGACAGGAAGACTTTTGCTGCCAAAATCAAATGCCGGGGGGGTCTGGTCTCCACATCCGCTGGGCGTGCCTTGATATTGGTGCGTGCCCGACCAGGGTCTCCCCTAGATCAGACTCAGGACATTTCCCAACCAGGTTTTCTGTGGCTTTGGGGCAGGCCCAGGAGCCGACTCTCCTCATGCTTCTTTGGGCAAGAGGCGGCCATGTGCCAGGGTTCCCCGCAATACAAACACAACCCTGGAAACACAAGGAGCTCTGGTGGCTCAGACTAAAAGCATTGTTATTAAACACCAGCTGTCTGCAATTACTGTGTTTGAATCTCGCCAGGCTCAAGGTTGACTCAGCCTTCCATCCTTTCTAAGGTAGGTAAATTGAGGACTCAGTTTGTGGGGGCAATAAGCTGACTCTATATAAATATACAAAAGTATGGAGGCTATTGCTTAACGCATTGTAAGCCACCCTGAGTCTCCGGAGAAGGGCGGCATATAAATCAAATTTTAAAAAAAAAACCCTCCTGATCGTCATCTATTTTTCTCGGCCACAACAGATGAGGTCTGGCTGCGCCTGTTTCCATGGGCTCCTCCCATGGAGCTGGGATCTCACACTGGACCGGAACCACATGGGTCTCCTGGGAGGCATGATGACTCGTCCGTATCTGCAACTGGGTGTCGATCCTAAGGCACAGATGTACCAGCGCATTGAGAGTTGGGGGGATATCAACCCAGACCAGCTCATCCTGCAACTCCTCCAGTAAGCCATCCTGGAACGTGTCCATGAGGGCTTCCTCATTCCAGGCCAGATCCTGGCTAAGCAGTCAAAACTCACTGATATATTCCTGCAGCAGTTTCTGGTCCTGCTTCAGGGTCTTCAGTCATCTGGTGGCAGTCTGCATTTTGATGGGGTCCTTGTACATAAGTCTGAGATGCTCACAAAACCCCTGAAATCGTCCAACAGAGGACTAGCTTGGACCAGCAAGGGTGTGGCCCAGCGAGCTGCAGAGCCGGAGAGCAGGCTGAGTACAAACCCCACTTTATCCCAGTCAGTGGGGATGTCCTCCATTCTTAGGCTGATAAAAAGTTGGCATTGTCCCATAAAAGCAGGAAACATGGCTTGAGTGCCATCAAACTTATCTGGCATGGCAGCATGACATCTTCTACGGGGTGGGGGAGAAGCTGGAGCTTGGAGCTGAGTCATCTGTGCAGCTAACAAATCTACTTGCTGCTGAAGCTGCACGTTCTTGGCACGTAGCTGCTTCATTATGATAGAGGTTTGTTAATAATTATCTTCGTTGAGCCGGAAAACAAACTGTTATGAACCAGGCCCAAGTAGTTAGTATTAAATACAAACAGTTTGAAAACAAACAGATATCATTAGAACAGCTGAGAATTAACTCATTCTCAGCATAGTCCAAACTAAATTAAAGCAAATTCTTCAAAACACCTTCCCACAGTTTATCACCTAACCTTGGGATAATTAGGCAAACTACCAAAGGCTTTTCTTGGAAAAGTTCAAAAGCAGAAGATGCCAACAAGAAATGAATACAGTGAAACAAGAACCAATTTTCTCAATATTGTTTTCTGGCAAAGTGGCCAAGAGCCATTGCTGGCCTTTTAAGCCTTATGGGAGGGGCCAATCATCTCTTGGCCCTACTCCTGAGTCATCCTCTCTGCTTCATCTACTCCTGCCTTCTGTCAGCTCTTCTCATATGCGCTCTAGGAACAGGCTCCTTCTGTTCCTCTGCCTCTCTACTGTCAGCCTCTGGAGGCTCCGGAGTCCGCACATCACTGCCCGATGGCCCTGGACTCATCTCTGCCTCTGATGCAGAGCCCTCATCTGGGCCCTCCCTAACCTCCAGGACTGGCGCATGTTCTTCCTCAGCCTCATTGCTGTCTGACTCCGCTGCCAGCTCCGTAGGTTGCTGGCGGACCACAACAGTATGTCCACCAGTCTATATCTATACCCTGGTCTTCTAATTCTTGTTTGGTTTTCAAATTTCCCTGTACCTTTATCCAGGGGTGAAATGCTCCCAGTTTGGACTGGATCGCCCAATCTGGTAGTGATGGTGGTGGGTGGTTCGGAGAACCGGTAGCAAAAATCCTTGCGCCCCCCCCCTTCCCCATGCCCAGCTGAACCGCACAATCATCAGAGGCTTTTTTTTTTTACTTTTAAAAGCATTTTTTCTACAGCCTTTTCAGCTGAAAAAATGCTTTTAAAAGTAAAAAAAAAAGCTTCTGATGATTGTGCGGCTCAGCTGGGATTTTTTCTACATTTTTTCTACAACCTCTTCGGCCAAAGAGGTTGTAGGAAAAAATGCTTTTAAAAGCCTCTGACGATCCCAGCTGAGTTGCCTGATTGTCAGAGGCTTTTAAAAGCATTTTTTAACAATCTCTTCGGCCGAAGATGATGTAGAAAAAATGCTTTTAAAAGTAAAAAAAAAAAAAGTTGGCCACGCTCACCCAGTCACATTACCCTCACCCCCACCACCAAGCCATGCCCACATAATTGGTAGTAACAAATTTTACATTTCACCACTGCCTTTATCATATCCTTATACCTTATTATTTTGTCCATGTCTGTTAAATTTGGACATTTCAACACTTCCATTGTGTACAACCAATTTGGAATTTTTGTAGAGTGATTTTTTTAAAAATTTTTTGCCAGGTCTGTAATAAGACATTCCTAATTAGATGTCTTTAGAAATAACTTTGTTATTTATGTTTTTCATCCCATAAAACGCATGATATCCCAATTGTAAATTGTGCCCTTCTACGTCCAAGACACTCTTATTTTTTAGTTCAATCCAATCTTTAAGCCAAATTAAAGCTGCTGCCTGAAAAAATATTTCCTACTCTGGTAATGCAAAGCCTCCTTTGCCTTTGGTCTCCTGCAGTAGTTTTAGTTTAATCCTAGGTTTTTCTCCTTGCCAAATATATTTTGTGGTTTATTTATTTAAGTCTTCAAAAAATGTTTTCCCTAGTTTTATTAGTATAACTTGGAATAAGAATAATATTCTCGGTAATATATTCATTTTGATAGTTGCAGTCCTGACAATTGTAAATTTTTCCAACTTTCTAAATCTTTTTTTATTTGTTGTAATATTTTGTCATAATTATCTTCCTTAATTGAAGAACATTTGGCCATTAGCCAAATTACTAGATATTTTATTTTCTTAGTTACTTGCATATTTGTTTTTTCTTCCAATTCGCTCTCTTGTTTTTTTGTGAGATTTTTTGTTATTATTTTTGTGGGTTTTTTTGTTAATTTTAAACCACACTGCCTCGCCAAATTCTTCTACTTTTTGAATTAATTTAGGTCCAGATTCTAATGGTTCTTCTATTATGAATACTAAGTCATCCGCGAATGCTTGGACTTTGTACTCTTCTTTTTTAATTTTTAAACCTTTTATATCTTGTTTTATCAGAAGTGTCTCTAAGGTTAGGATAAATAAAAGAGGAGAAAGCAGGCATCCTTGTCTTATGCCTTTTGTTACGTTAAGTTTTTCTGTAATGTATTGTTCAACTTTAGCTGTTTGGTTAGTATAAATTTTTTCTACCATATTTTCAAATTTCCCCCCAAATTTCATATTTTTAGTTGCATACCAAAAATTTCCAGTTTAAATTGTCAAATGCTTTTTGGGTATCTAGGAAAATCAGTGCAGCTTGTTTATCAGGGTATGCTTCATAATATTCTAGTGTATTCATTATAATCCTCATATTATTTTTTATCTGTTGTCCTGGTAAAAAGCCATTTTGGTCTGTGTGGGTGTGTTCGTTCAAGATTCTTTTAATTCTTTCTGATATTATCAATGTGAATATTTTATAGTCCATATTTAATATAACATTTCAAATATGTATATTTTTTCACCCATATAAATTATTTCAATATCTAATTCACTTCTTCTGTGGGAGTCTCTATGTTTTTCCATTTTTGTGCAAAAGCTAATCTTGCTGCTGTTAGAATGTGTAACATTAGGTAAGTTGTGCTCTTATTGTCTTTACCCTCAATAATACCCAGCAAAAAGAATTCTGGTTTTGCTTCTATATTTTGCATTAGTATCTCCTCTATCCATTGTCTTATCTGGTGCCAGAATTTTTCAGCTTTTGGGCATTCCCATCACATATGATAAAAGGTCCCTGGCACTACCTCATACTTCCAACACATTGATGAATGTTTTTTGCTTATTTTTGCTAATCTTGTGGGTGGGAGATACCACCTATAAAACATCTTGTATAAATTTTCTTTGTATGTGGTAGCTAAGGTAATTTTTTTTTATTGAAAAAGTTTTACAATAAAGTTTTTAATATCCCTTCCCCCCCCAACCCCACACCCCAACAACCACCCCCTCCCTTCCCCCCTCACCCTCCCCCTTCCCCCCCTGACTTCCACTGTTAAACAATCATATATAACAATCAACAACTAACAACTTTTTAGGTGAGATCTAGCTAAAAATATAACAAATTTAACCTTAAATAGTAAAAAAATATTCTAAACTTATAACATCTATTACGCCCCTAGCCAAATATATAACCACATAAATCGTTTATAAAAACTCATAAAAAATCTCGCAAACTAAATATAACACTTATCTTTAAAAAAAAGTAATAATATAATTTTGAGCATCTTAAGTTTTAGATTAAAATATCATATAGATATTTAACATTAACTATAATTCCCAACATTCACTCTTAATAGTATTTCTTAACCAGTCAGGTATAACAGTCAGCATCAAACAAGATAAGCAAAAAAGCATTAAATAAGATAACAAATTTGACCTTAGATAGTAGAAAAATTAAACTAAACTCATAACATCTTTTAGACCCCTAAACAAATACATAATTTATAAAAACTCATGAAAATCTGACAAATATAAATTCTAGCATAAAATATGATATAAATGCAAAAAAATATTTATATCAAAAAAAATCTAAAAATATATCAAATTCAAACAGTACATCATCATAAAAATATAAATTCAGTTATGTAATTAATAAACATTGTTATAACTCAAGTGCTACTTGAAACTTCTTACTTTGGTATTTATTCTGCATATATTCTACCCATTTCTTCCACTCCTTAGCAAAAACTTCATGGGTCCTATCTTTCAGGTATGCAGAAATCTTAGCCATTTCTGCAAAGTTAGACATCTTCAATATCCATTCCTCTATAGTAGGTACACTATCCTTCTTCCAATATTGTCCAATCAGTAATCTGGCTGCAGTAAGCATGTATAAAATTAATCTCGTTTCAGTTGATGAACAACCCTTAACTATTCCCAGCAAAAAAAACTGAGGAGAAAATTCAAGCTTCTTCCTCAAAATGTTCTGCATTACCCACCAAAGTTTAATCCAAAATGCTTTCAATTTTCTGCACGTCCACCAAATATGAAAATATGTTGCATCCAAACAATCACACCTCCAATATTTAGGTTGAACGTTTGGATACATACATGATAACTTTTTAGGATCTAAATGCATCTATAAAACATCTTGTAAAAATTTTCCCTCAAGTTCTGTGCTTGTGTAAATTTAACATTCTGGACCCAAATTTTTCCCATGTTTCCAACATTACTGGTTCTGCAAAATTCTGTGCCCATTTTATCATACAATCTTTAACTAATTCACCCTCTGAATCTCTTTCTAACAGTAAATTATACACTCGCTTAATATGCATCGGCCCTTTACATTTTATCTGAGTCACCAAATCTTCTTCATGTAACATTAGTCCAATTTTCTGATCTTCTCTCCATCTCGCTTGAAGTTGAAAGTACTGCAACCAAGTTAAATTCGTTCCTTCTTCCAACAGAATATTCAAAGGTTTCAAACTCCATCTGCCCCCATCATTAAAACGTATCTGTTTATATAACAACCCCCCGAGTGACTTTATATTTGGCATAATATGCCCAAGATCCAACCACAAAGGTATTTTATATTCCAATTGAAGCTGATGCTTCTTCCAAACTCTCATCAGTGCATGTCTTAAGATATGACTGTTAAATACTCTGTCTCTCTTATCTTCATAAAGTAGATATGCATGCCACCCAAATTGCAAGTCGTGGCCTTCTATATTCAAAATAGACGTAGGTTTGGAACTTTAAGACCATCTCTTTCATGAGCATCTTGCATAATTTTAAGTTTAACTCTTGGTTTTTTCCCATTCCAGATAAATTTATTTAAACCTACTTGCCATTCCATCAAAGACTTCTCGCTTTTAAGGACCGGAATCATTTGAAATAAAAACAGAAATCTAGGTAGAACATTCATCTTAACAGCAGCTATTCTACCAAGTAAAGATAGTTGCAGCTTCTTCCACGTTTCAAGGTCCTTTTGAATCTTATACCACAGTTCCTCATAATTATTTTGAAAAAGTTTTATATTGGATGCTGCAACTTGAACTCCTAAATATTTCACCTTTGTAGCTATTTCAAAGCCTGCCAACCTTTCCAATTCATTCCTTTGTGGTTCCAACATATTTTTAACTATCATCTTAGTCTTTTTCTGGTTCAGGCTAAAACCTGAAACCAGACCATATTCCTCTATAATGTTTTTCATCTGTATGATTGATTCCAAAGGTCGTGTTAGGGTAACAACCAGATCATCTGCGAATGCCTTTGTTCTGTAATCTTTTTGCCTTACAACTATTCCATTCAGATTGTCCGAGTCCCGTAGAGCATTCAACAGCACTTCTAGAGTTAAAATAAACAATAGTGGGGATAATGGGCAACCTTGTCTAGTTCCTTTCTGTATGTTAAAGTTGGTGGTTAAACTCCCATTGATAATAATTTGTGCCGTCTGTTCTTGGTAAATTGCCGAAATCGCTTGTATAAACTGATCCCCAAAATCCATTTTATGCAAAGTCTTTTTTAGAAAATCCCAGTTGACTCGATCAAAGGCCTTCTCTGCATGCAAAAACACCAGCACCGCAGAAGTCTGTTTATTTTTCTCAAGATATTCCAATAAGTCTATGAGTTGCCTGACATTGTCCTTCATATATCTACCTTCTATAAAACCTGCTTGATCTTCATGAATCACATCTTGAATAACTGGCATCAGTCTGTTGGCTAATACTTTTGCGTAAATTTTATAATCCGTATTCAGGAGAGATATTGGTCTAAAATTTTCTGGTTTTATGGATTCTTCTTCTTTAGGTATCAATGAAATAAAAGCTGTCTTCCAAGAGGGGGGTATTTTACCCCCCTGCTGAATATTACAAAACAAGTCCTTAAGATGCTCAACCAATTCCGATTGTAAAGTCTTATAATATACTGCTGTCAAACCATCTGTCCCAGGAGCTTTGGATAATTTCAGTTGTTTTATTGCAAATAAGATCTCTTCACATGTTATAGGTCGATTCAATCTATCGCTTTGTATACTTGAAATTTTTGTAACTCTCATCTTCTCAAGATAATCATCAATGAGATCCTTTTTAATATTATCAGCTTGGTACAATTTAGAGTAATAATCTAAAAAAGCTTGATGTATTGAATTCTGTTGAAAAACTTGTTTCCCTTTATACTCAATAGTATTTATAATACGAGAACTTTGTTGCTTTCTCAAAGTATAAGCCAACCATCTACCAGGTTTGTTAGCATTGCAAAAAGTATTGTGTTTGGCATATTGCAAATTAGTTGCCGTCTGATCAGCCATCAATATTTGAAATTGATCTTTCAAAAGTTTTATCGTTAACTGTAATTTCTCATCAGTTGGATTTTTAATAAGCAATTGTTCTTTCTCCTTTATTTCTAACTCCAGTTCTATTCTTGACTTCTGTGGTATTGATCTATATTTAGAATTCATATAAATCAGTACACCTCTCATATAAGCCTTACTTGCGTCCCATACAATCTCAATAGGTGTACCCTTATTCAAGTTAATATGAAAAAATTCATTAACATGTTTTTTAAGATGTATAATATTCTTTTCATGTCTAAATAAGTTCTCGTTCATTCGCCAAGATCTTCTCTCCCTCTTGCCAAAATCCATCTCCATCCATACCAAACTATGATCCGTTAAAGTTCTGGGAAATATTTTTGTTTTAACCACTTTAGACAGTAGATCAGAAGTAACCAGCATAAAGTCAATTCTCGAAAAAGATTTATGTCTATCAGAAAAAAAAGTAAAATCCAATTCCTTCGGATGATGAATTCTCCATACATCTTTCAATTCCAATTCTTCCTTCAATGCAAAGAACGTTTGTGGTAGTTTATTCCCCTTCTTGGCCAACATCTTTTTATCAAGATTTGTATCAATCACACCATTCCAATCACCCATAATCAAAAAAGACATAATTCCACTGCAATATTTTGGTATTCAATAATTTATAAAAAATTTCCTGCTGCTGATTTGGGGCATAAATCCCAATAAGAAGCATCGAAACGTTCTGTATATTTATTTCAACTGCAATATATCTTCCTTCATCATCCGCTTCTATCAGTTTAGCTGGTATTCTTTTAGAAATATACAAAACTAATCCATTCCTTTTCACAGAACTAGAAGATATAAAATGTGAGCCAAATTTTGAAATTGTCAAAAATTTTTGGTCCTGGGTTCTAATATGAGTTTCCTGCAAACAGACAACATCATTTTTATATTGCTTCAAATAATGAAATATTTTCCTTCTTTTCTGTGGTGAATTTAAACCATTCACGTTCCATGATAAAAATCTGAGTGTCATTTTGGGGATGACTGAAGCCCTTTGAGCACTTGCCGAAGACTCTGTTCAACTGCAGATATCTTTGGTCTCACTCCTCCCACTGCTTCAGAGTATAGTTTCTTTCCATTTGCACCATTCTCCTCCTGTGGTATCCTGGACCTCTGTTGTTTCTCTAGTCTTTGCTTCTCTGCTGCACAAGTTATACGTTGATCTTTCGGTTCTTGCAACAACAAACCAAGATCCGGCTCCACCTCTCTTGTAGCTCTGGACTGCTTTGATTTTCCCTCTGGAAATTCTGTAAAAAAATCCTCTGAGAGACCTCCTACTGCTCCCAGAGTCTCCTCACTTACTGTTTCTCAAATTTCCTGTGGTTCTTTTTGCTGAATCAGTTCTTGAGTCCCCTCATCAAGATCCTTCTCTTTAGAAATTTCTTCAATAGATAAAAGTGTAGATGAACATGGGGGTGTTGAGATCTTTTTAAGAACATTGTTGTAAAAATGTTCTGCTTTTTCCACAGAATTGATGCGATATCTCACATCCTCATGTCTCAGGATAATGCCAACAGGAGCATCCCATCTAAATGGAATCTGACGTCTTTTTAATTCATTTGCCAAAAAACCAAAATCTTTCCGGTCTCTTAACATCTTAGGTGGCAGCTCTTTGAAAACGCCAATTTGATTCCCCTCATGGTGAACAGCGGTGTGAAAAGAACTTTGCAAGATATCATTTCTCAATCTTCTATCAGTAAAATAAATCACTACATCTCTTGGCAAGTTTCTTTGTCTCGCCACACGCGAATTAACTCTGTAAAGCTTGTCAATTCTATTGTCAATCACATCTGGTTCAACTTTTAAAATCTTAGCCAATATGTCCACACAAGCTGCCCTCAGATTTTCTCTATTATTTTCTCTTAGGTCTCTCAGTCTTATAGCGAACTCCATATTCTGAAATTGGATCATTGTAATCTCATCCTCTAGCCTTTGATTTTTAATCTCCACTTTAAAAATCTGATCATTTACTGCCTTCTTGTTAGCTTCCACTTCAAGATTTAGATCATCAACTTTTTTTCTCTACCACCAGCAAAGCATCAGTAAAAGCAGTAGCCACAGTAGAAACATCCTGGCTTAACTTGTCAGTTTTTTCCTCAACCAGATCCATAATTTCTTTTTGATTTTTTTCCATCCTTTCATCCATTTTACTCATTTTTCCAGAAAGCTCTCCCAGGGATTTATGTATATCAAGTATAAAAGCTTTCAAATCCTCAATCCCACTACCTTGTGACTGTCTCTGAGCTGGCACTGATAGCGTGGCTGACTTTTCTTTTGTTTGATGTGTGGGGGAATCCCCCCCCACTTTCTTTGAAGCCATGCCTGAACAGGATTTAAGTCTTTGAAAAAAAGAAAATCTTCCTCCTTTTCCTGTCTTCCCCAGTTTTACAGAAAAGGAATCAAATCACCAGTACTTTCCAGTTAAAAATCTTGCTGATACATTCAGTTACAATTACAGGCAGGCAACGAACGTTTACACTTTCACCTTTCCCTTTCACTTGCTCTGCTTTAGTCAGCCGCCATTTTCAGTCACTTTCACACAGAGACAGCTCACTTTCAAAGTTAAAAAAGAATCCTTTAAATATAATTAAAATTCTGAAGAAATAGTCCAGATCTCACCAAATCCTTTGTTGATTAAAAGAATGTGTATTGTAGCAAGTGGAGTTGCTCTCTTCGTCTTGCTCCGTTGATACAGAGGTCCCTCGCCGCTCGGAGTTCCAGCAGCCTAAATAGGGAGCCCACACACAGAACGCTTACCAGGGCGAAAAAAAGCCCTGGCAGCGATTCTGGGGGCTCAACCTTGAGGCTACCTTCTCTATCTTCCCCTCCAATCTGAAGGGAAGATTTCCAAGCCACTTATCGGTCGGAAAAGCGGCTCTACAGGCGGCGGGGGTGGCGGCCATATGATCAAGCCGCCCAGCGATGACAAGGACGCCACTGGAAGTCGTAGCTAAGGTAATTTTGATGTTTCTCTCCCAAAGATCCTGCCACTTATCTGGATCAATACTATATCCGAAATATTTGCTCCAAATTAATATTGTTTCTTTTACTTGTTCTTCTAACATATCTTGTTCCAATAGACAATGATATATTTTCTTTATTGCCTTGGCCTCTGTTCTTAATAAAATTTTGTCAAATTCTGTTAACTTTGTTTTTATGCCCCAATCATTTTTATCCTTCATATATTTTGATTTTACTTGGAGATATGCCCACCATTCAAATTCAGTTCTCTCCTCTTTTAAACTTTTCCTGGGTTTCAACTCTCATTTAATAAATGTTTATATTTAATAACTCTTCCTGCTTTAATTAAATTTGGGTGTGTAAACATCTCCAGAGTTGATATCCAATTAAGAACTTTTATATAAGTACATTGCTTAATCTTGATCCAAACTTCCAAGAGTGCCCATCTGATGAAGTGCTTCTGGAAGTACTTGTGAACTTCGTATTTCTCTTCCCAGAGAATAGCATATAATGCTTCCCAATCTGCATATAATGGCCTTCCAGTGCTAACAACCTCCTATTTTTATAATGTATCCAATCACTTACCAATACAAGAGTTGCTGCTCAGTAATATTTTTCCCAGTCTGGAAGGCCCAATCCCCCTCTTTCTTTAGTATCCTGCAGTAATTTTAATTTAATTCTCAGTTTTTTACCTTGCCAAATGAATTTTGATGTGATTGTATTCAAATTTGTAAAAAAAAAATCCTTTTTTAATCTAATTGAGATACATTGAAATAGAAAAAGTAATTTGGGAAAGACATTCATCTTGATTGTTGCAATTCTTCCCATGTAGGAAAGTTGCAAGTTTTTTCACCTATCTAAGTCCATTTTAATTAGTTCAATTAACTTGTTGTAACTGTGTACTACATCTTGCAGTCATTTCCTAAATACCTTATTTTTTTTTGTTGTCTGAATATCTATTTTCTCAACCAATTCCTTTTCTCGCACTTTAGTCATATTTTTTGTTAACATTTTCGTTTTGTCCTTATTTATCTTTAGGCCTGCTACTTCCCCATATTCCCCCAGTACTTCCATTAGCCTTACTCCAGACTGTAAGGGCTCATCTATGATATAGACAAGGTCATCTGCAAAAGCCTGTACCTTAAAAATTTCTTTCTTAATTTCTAATCCTTTGTCTTCTCGAATTATTCTGGTCAAAATTTCCAATGATAGTATAAACAATAGTGGTGATAGTGGACAGCCTTGTCTTCTGCCTCTTTCTGCAGATTAAGTTCTGATATCATTTCAAAAAATGATTTTGGTAATATATTTTTCTTCTTATTTTTCTTATTGCTTTTATAGTCTTTTTTAACATCCACTATTGCATTAAAATCCCCAATTATGCATAAATTTTCATATTCCATTTCCGTTATTTTATTGTGTATTTTTTTTAAGGATTCATGTTGGTTTTTGTTTGGTGCATATATTGCCATGAGTAATATTTGTTTTTGCTCCACTTCTAACTCTATCATTAAAATTCTACCTTCTTCATCTGAGTATATTAATTTTGATTTTATTCTTTCTTTAACATATGTTGCAGTTCCTCTTTTCTTTATTTTGGGCTAAGGTTGAATAAAGTTTTCCTATTTTTGTATTTTCCAGTAATTTACTATGTTCTTTCTTAATATGCACTTCTTGTAAGCATATCACATCTACATCTAATTTCCATAATTAAGCAAAGGATTGCATTCTTTTTCTTGGTGCATTTAATCCATTTATGTGTATAGAAAGTAATTTGATTTCCTCTTCCATTTTTTTTACTTAATCTGTTTTCTTGTGTTTCTTGTCTCCCTTTGTACTCTTCCTCTTGTGCCTTCTCTTTCTGCTCATTCTCTTTCCTGTGTCCTTTTTCCTTTTCTCTCCCTCTCTTTTTTCTGTTTGATCTTCTTTCTGGCTTCTACTCTCCAGCTCTTCTCTACTTTCTTATTCCTTGTTCTGTGTGAAATGGTGTTCATAAAATTTCTGCACTTTTTCCAGTGTATCTATTTTTTAAAAAATTCTTGCCATGTTATCACTATGCCTTCCAGCACCAACCACCTAAACATGACCTTATATCTTACTAGTTGAGTTATTAGGAACTGGTACTGTCGGGAGTTCCAGCGGAGGCGCAGGTTGGAGCGGCACGAGGAAAGAGAGCTCTGCTTTCTAGTGCCGATTTTCTGTGTTTCGGTGCCCTTAAAAAAGGGCGATCAGTCCGGGGGAGGACCGAGAGAAGGAGAGTGACTTTGGAGGTCCGTTGTGGAGAGGTGCGATCTTCCATCAGATCAAGGAGAGCCCTTATTTCGGACATAGAAGAAAGAAACCTACACGGCGGATCCAGACACCTGACAGCCCGTGTCTTTAAGAACAGGAAGACAAGGAAAGGAGTGCAGTGAAAATTGGCGGTGAAAGCAAAGATTGAGCACTACAAAGGATTTCTTTCTTGTTTAACATCGAGGAGCCGATGAAAAGAGGATAGGATTTTAACTCCGGAAGCATAGCGGAAAGGAGAACTGGCACAACGAGAGAAAAAAGCGGCAACAGTAAGATCGGCCAGAGTGATTCAGCAGAATTGAACTCTTACAACTGGTGACAATAAGTTTAAGGCTTTCCCCCCTCTGTAGGAAGGGAGGAAAATATTGGAAAGAGAGTTTGACTGATTAAGTAAGAATGGGAAACTTCGCTGAAGAAGAGGACTAGTGGGCAAGACAAAGTGCAAGTGTAAAGTGATAGATAAGAAGAAATAGATCATCATTGTGACTGTGTTAGCCATCTATTGGACTATTGGAAAACATATAAACAAAAGAAGAATTCCGTTTTAGACTTTGAAAATTTTAAAGAATAAAAGGAGATAATTTGAGTAAGACCTGACTGGACAGTGACATTTGAAACCAGTAATTGGACCTATATTGTAACTACACGCAACAACATATTGTTTGAAATATAGACAATAAAATCATAGTTGAGAACTACACAAGAGAAATAACCTATAACGTTATATTCTGATCTCAGATAACTTCTAAGTTACATATGGTAAAAACTTCATAACTTCATATATAGCCTTAACAGATTGATTGATTGATAAATTAATTGTAGAGGATTAAGAATACTAATCTATACTAATGAAATGATTGATTGATTAGATTGTATTGCTCTCTTGTTCTCCTTCCTTTATTTTAGTTTTTCCAATAATTATTGTTCAAAAGATTATGTAATTTCATTGTAGCTTTTAGCATTTTTAGCAATTTTAGTAACTTGAAAGTAATTAATTATTAGGATTACCTTAGAGTTATTTATATAGTAATTTTAATAGCTTTTTTTGGAGTAACATAATTCTTTTTAGGAGTAGTTGATTAGAGTTCTATTACAACTTTATCTTTAATATCTATAATTAATATTTAATATTTATATCTTATATCTGATACTTAAAATATATTGATATTAGAGTAGAAACAGATATTTATATATATTAATAACATAGGATATAGAATATAGTGGATGCGGACTTGGGAAAGAATAGACAATATATTAGAGAAACAGCACAAAATCCTGAAAGAGATGATATCAACCATAACAACAACAGGGAAAACTGGAAAAAAAACCTATCTCAATAGCAAGTGGAATGACAGCCTCCCCAATAGCACAGAAAACTATAGACACAATGTTTCCAACAGAAAAGCAAACCACTACATTGACAATGCAGGCTGTACAGACAACTTTAGTATCGATACAGGAAACAATGATAAAAATGCAGGAATGCATGGTAAAGAATTATGAACAGACTAGAAAAGATATGGACGATGTTAAAAATGCAGTTAAAGATGACATTCAAAAACTGGATGGAAAAGTAGATTTATTCCAGAAGTTAATTCTAAAAAATGAACAACGGATTACAAAGATGGAGGGAAAAACAGAACAGATAGAGGAGAAAATAAAGTTAATAGATGGAAAAATGGGTAGTCTCAATAAAGAATTGGAGCATACGGTGGCACAACTCGAAATGGAAAAAGCGGACTTGTATTTGAGGTTCCAAAATATTAAGGAAGAGAGGGATGAAGATTTAAGTAATGTAATGGCAGAAATATTGGCAAATATACTACAATGGGATAAGGAAGAGATAATGAAGGAATTTGAAGAGGTATATCGTGTGCACACCAATTATGCCCGACAACATAAACTCCCCTGAGAAGTCCACATAAGATTTGCAAGAAAGAAAGTGAGAGATACAATTTATAAAATAACAAAAGATCAATCGGTGTATTATGAACAAAAGGAAATAATAACACTGAGACAGATTCCGAGACGAGTGAGAGAATGGAGAAGAGAATACGGATTCCTCACATCAATATTAAATAGGAAGCAAATCTTGTTTAGATGGATTATTCCAGAAGGGGTGCTAGTAATGTGGCAAGGAAAGAGGATAAAGGTGGACACAATAGAGAAAGCGCAAAACTTGTATGAGCAGGTAATTGAGACAGAAAGATCCAATAGTGAAGAGAAGAATTAGATGGGAATGTTAGATCTAAGAAAGCCACAGAATAGCAGGATAGATCTCACGAGGGGAGGAATAGTAGAAAACAGACACAGGAAGAGAGTGGAAAATCAGAGGATGAAGGAGTAACAATGAGAGCAATGAATGAAGCGAAAAAGAAAGACAAGAGGTAATAGAAAGTACATTTAAAATAGGTAATGGATTCAAATATAAAAATCATTTCACTGAATGTTAATGGACTTAATTCGCCAATTAAAAGACACCAGATATTTAAAAAATTAATTAGATAAAAATTAGATATAATTTGCATACAAGAAACACATATAAGAAGGCAGGATGAGAAGTATCTACAATGCAAAAAAATTGGGAAGATTTATACATCTTCGGCTGAAGAAAAAAGAGAGGGGTAGTGGTGTATGTGAAGGAGAAGGTAGAAAGTAAATTGATATATGCTGATTTGGATGGAAGAATTTTGTTAATAGAAATAAATATTAAAAACAGAAAAGTATTGTTGTTAGTATTATACGCACCAAGTAATGGTCAAAGAGAATTTTTCCAAAAAGTACATGAGAAAATAATTGAACAAAATATTGATTCAATTTGCTTACTGGGGGATTTGAACGCAATAGCGGACTGGAGAAAAGATTACATAAGTAACCAAAAAAATATAAAGAAGAGAAATTTATTGCCTAAGACATTCTTCAATTTTACGGAAGAATTAAATTTGATAGATATTTGGAGATTTCAAAACCCAAGGGAGCAGAAATTTACTTATTACTCTAGCCCACACAAATCCTGGTCAAGAATTGATATGATATGGATTTCCAAGATCTTAGTCCAGGAAATTGGAGCAGTAGAGATTGGAATAAATGAATGGGCGGACCATAATCCCATATTAATAGAATGGAAAGGGCAGATACCAAAAAAAGGAAGATGGATGATGAACCTAAGAACAATTAAAGAGGAGGAGTATATTAAAACACTAGAAAAAGAACTTAAAGGGTTTTTTAAAGATAACACTAAGGAGCAAACATCCCTACAGATCCTATGGGATACCACAAAGGCCTATATTAGAGGCATAACCATTGCCTATAATAGTAAAAGGAAAAAAGAAAGGGGAAGGGAGTATAATAAGATGCAAGAAGAAATCAGAACCTGGGAAGAAAAACTAGGTCGCCATCCAGGAGATGAAAAAATAAAAATTAATTGGATAACAGCTAAACACAAATTGAACCTGTTAGAACAAGAAAAAACTATTAACTCTTTGAAATATATAAAACAAAAATATTTCGAGCATGCAAATAAACCAGGGAGATGGATGACTTACAAATTAAGAAAAGAAAAAGAGAAAAGGATTATACACCAACTACAAGATAAACAGGGCAACTTACAGGAAAATATTGAACAGAAAAAGGAGATAGCAATCCAATATTTTCAGGAACTATACAGTCAAGAGGAAATATCAGATGGGAAAATAAAACAGTACTTGGAGGAGGAAGGGATCCAGTAATTACGCAAGAGGATAGAGAGATGCTAAACAGAGAGATAACTAAAGAAGAACTACAGGAGACAATTAAAAGACAGAAAAACAATAAGACACCAGGAACAGACGGGATCCCAGTAGAATTATATAAAAGTTTAGATGAGACCTTGTATTCAATTCTCCTGGAAGTATATAACGAAGCCTTGAAAAAAGCAAAAATACCAGAGACTTGGAGAGAAGCTTATATCTCATTGATCCCCAATGAAGAGACAGATACTACGCATATAAAAAATTATAGACCGATCTCGTTGTTGAATTCGGACTATAAAATTTTTATGAGTCTATTGGCCAATAGGATGAAGATAATATTAAATCAAAAGATACATGTAGATCAGAATGGATTTTTACCAGGTCGGCAAATAAAAGATAATTTGAGGACAGTTATAAATATAATTGAATACTATGATAAACACCCAGAAAAACAGGCAGCCTTGATTTTCCTAGATGCACAGAAGGCATTTGACCAAGTTAATTGGAAATTTATGACCCAACAAATTAAAAATATGAAATTTGGAAAGAACTTCGAAGAATTAGTGTTAAATTTTAAAAAAATTTAAATTATATTGGGGTGTTTTAATTCTGTCCGGGCCAAATTAATTTAATCTGTTTTTAGTTGGTTTTTAAATTTTGTACGTATGTATTTTTATTGTTGGCTGTACACCGCCCTGAGTCCTTCGGGAGTAGGGCGGTATATAAATCCAATAAATCCTAAATCCTAAATCCTAAAATTAATTTCGTCGATATATACTAACCAAAAGGCAAGAATATTAATTAATGGAGAAGCAACCAATTTCACCACTCCTCCTTCACCACTATTATTTATTTTAACCTTAGAAAATTTGCTTCAAAAGATAAGAGCTAACAGAGATATAAGGGAGCTTAAAATAAAAGGAGAAGAATACAGGGTCCAAGCTTTTGCAGACGACCTTGTATTCTTTCTGGAAGATCCTTTAGTAACTGAACCCTACTTAATGAAAGAAATTGAAAAATTTGGAAAAGTAGCCGGTCTGAAAATTAACAAGGATAAGACAAAAATAATAACTAAAAACTTAACAATAAAACAGATAGAGGAATTAGAGAAACAATCCGGACTAAAAGTAGTTAAGAAAATAAAATATTTAGGAATAAATTTGACAAATAAAAATATAGATATAAAGAAAAACAATTATGATAAATTGGTTTACCAAATTAAAAA
Organism: Masticophis lateralis; assembly: GCA_030761175.1. NCBI lineage: Eukaryota > Metazoa > Chordata > Lepidosauria > Squamata > Colubridae > Masticophis > Masticophis lateralis. The sequence continues at coordinate 22,517,840 of JAUDYJ010000007.1, read as the reverse complement.
TGATTTAGAAAGGTGGAGAGGTCTAAATATTTCATTTTTGGGAAGAATAGCAGCACTAAAGATGAACAAAACCTAAACCTAAGTTGTATGCTATGACACCCCGGGAAATGCAAGAAAGCGAAAATACATAGACACTAACCTACAAAGGGGTTTCATTGAGCCAGCCAAACCCCGAATAGCAGCACCAGTCTTCTTCAGAGAGAAGAAAGACGGCTCCATGTGTTTAGTAGTTGACTTTCGAGGTGTCAACAGTGTCTGCATACGCAATTTATATCCCCTTCCCCTCATGAAAGACATCTTAGCCCATCTGGCCAAAGGAAAGGTTTTCACCAAACTAGACCTCCGGGAAGCCTACTACCGGATACGCATCAGGGAAGGAGACGAATGGAAGACAGCATTCAACTGCCCCTTAGGAAGCTTCCAATTTAAGATAAAGCCTTTTGGACTACAGGGGGCGCTGGCGGTATTCATGCAACTTATAAATGAGGTGCTTCACGATCACCTTTCAAGGAGGTCCTCGTCTATCTGGATGACATTCTCATTTACACAGAAACCGTAGACGAACACATACCCCTCGTCCGCAAAGTGCTCAAGAAACTGCTGAAGGCGGACCTTTATGTCAAACTATCGAAATGCGAGTTCCACCAGGCACGGTTGGATTACTTGGGCTACCGAGTGTCAGATGAGGGGATAGAAATGGACCCAGCCAAAGTACAATCAGTCCTAGACTGGCGCCCCCTTTGCACCCGAAGACAACTACAAAGCTTCCTGGGGTTCGCAAACTTCTACAGGCAATTCATCCCCTCTTTTGCAAGAATTGCCAAACCTCTAACGGACCTCTTAAAAACAGGGAGTCTGGCAACAAAACCCCACCCGGGACAACCTCTACAGTGGGACCCAGCCTGCCAACACGCATTTGAGACACTAAAAGAAATGTTTGCAAAAGAACCGATCTTAAAGCAACCCAACCCCGAACAACCCTTCGTCATCCAAGCCGATGCCAGCGACATGGCAGTGGGGGTGGTCCTACTCCAAAAAAACAGCCAAGGGAATTTACAACCCTGTGCCTACACATCCCGCAAACTCACCGACACAGAGAGATGATGGGCAGCGTGGGAAAAGGAAGCGTTCGCAGGGAGGTGGGTGCTGTTAACATGGCGACATCTGCTGGAAGGAGGCCAAACACCATTTGAAGTTTGGACTGACCATAAAAACTTGGAGGCCCTCAAAACTCCAAGGAAGTTATTACCCAGACAGGTCCGGTGGGCCCAATACTTCAATCATTTCAACTTCGAGCTGAAGCACATCCCAGGGGGGAAGAACTTTTTGGCCGACGCCCTCTCCCGAATGCCTCAATACAACAGTGAACGAGAGCAGGTGGTGAATGCCATCATCCCCTCTGCCCAAGGAGCGGGCCAGGTAACCACCAGACGGCAGCATCGTGATCAGCAGGGCCAACCAGCGAGTGACCTAACGACAAAGCTCAAGGCAGAAACATTGACGGACCCCTGGTTCCGAGACAATCAACATCTCTTGACAAAAAGGGACGACCTAGTCTGGAAAGGAACAAAACTTTACATCCCAGAGACGCTACGCATCCTGGTCCTTAAGAGGAGCCACGACATTAAGCCAGTGGGACATTTTTGGTTCCTAAAGACTCTGCATTTAGCACGGAGACAGTTTTGGTGGCCACACATGAGAAAAGACGTAGACAGTTATGTAAAAAGTTGTACCATCTGTGCCACGATGAAAACCCGACCAGGAAGACCCCCCGGACTGCTGCAGCCAGTAACTGAACCGTCAAGGTCATGGGAGGAGATTGCTATGGACTTCATAGTCGAGCTACCCAGGAGCAGCGGAAACATGGTGATCTGGACTGTAATAGACTTATTTTCCAAACAGGCGCATTTCATACCCTGTAGCGGGCTACCCTCAGCCCGCCAATTGGCAAAGCTGTTTGTGAAAGACATCTACCGCCTGCATGGAGTACCCAGAAGAATCATCTCCGACCAAGGTGTCCAGTTCACAGCGAAATTTTGGAAGGAATTCCTACGATCCATAGGATCATCCCAAGGTCTCAGCTCAGCATTTCACCCGAGCACCAATGGGGGGGGGCGGAGAGACTGAATGCTATGATAGAGCAGTATTTGAGGTGCTACGTAGACTACCAACAGTCGAACTGGTCGGACCTCCTATCTTTTGTGGAGGTCACGTACAACAATGCTGTCCACAGTAGTACAGGACTAACCCCATTCAAGGTAGTGAGCGGTATGGATTTTGTCCCCATACCAGAGTATCTCAGGGAACACCCTTCTTCAGTCAGCTTGAACGATTGGATGGCGATGTTAAGAGAATCCTGGGAGAACGTCAAGAAGGCATTAGACAAGGCGGCACAGGGTTATAAGAAGCAAGCAGATAAGCACCAAGCCCCTCAAGGACCGTTCCGAGTAGGAGAGAAGGTCTACCTCTCCACCAAGTATTTGAGACTCAAACTCCTGACTAGGAAATTGGGCCCAAAATTTATAGGACCATTTCCTATAGTAAAAATAATCAACCCGGTCATGGTACAATTGCAGTTGCCCCGGTTACTAAGAAAGATACACCCCGTTTTTCATAGTAGTCTTCTGAAGCCTGTGGTGGGGTCAACTTTAAGGCCAGTGCCACGTGATCCCCCAGGGCCCTTGATCATTGGGGGCAAACTCACTATGAAGTACAGCCAATTCTCGATTCGAGGTGGCACAGAGGCCGCCTCCAATACTTAGTTAAGTGGAAGGGTTACCCTTTGTCAGAAGCTTCCTGGGTGAAGAGCACCAACATCCAAGCTGACTGGCTCATAGCTAAGTTCCATGCAGATCACCCGGGCAAGGCGGGAGGGGGTGGAACACCTCCTCAGACGGGGTGACAGCACTAACCCTGTTGTTTCTCTTGCACAGGCCTTGCTGAGAGAATGAAGGGAGAAGGGCTGGATGTCAGTGTTCCAATGCTGACATAGAAGCAATGAGGAAAAAAGTTTGACATTTCACCTAGAAAAGCTTTTCGGTGAATTCAGTCTCCTGGGAGATGTATGGGAGGGGTGACATTCCTGTGTGCTGAAGAGACAGATAAGAAGAGAGTGATCTGGAAGACAGCCAATGGGGAGCAGTGAATGGGAAAGGAATAGGAGGGTTTTGGATAGAGGGGCCAGGACTGTCTGCATGGTTGTCGGGCACAGCTGCATCGCTCAATAAAGAGAATATTTCCTAAAGTTTGATGCTTGGAAATTAACTTTATTTTAGAGGATGAAACTGAAATCTTGACAGTATGTATATGTGTATATATATGTATATGTATAGTAATCACATATAGATACTTTAGGGAGTAGAAATGAATTTCATCATAGAATATGATTTATGGACATGGATATTTTAACATGGGTTTAACTGTTTTTGTATACATTTGAAAGTTAAATAAAGTTTGTTTTTGAAAATTAAAAAAAAAAGGAACTGGTACTGTCTACTCTGGTTTCTTATCCTTCATGATATTTGTTTCAATGTTATTATTTCTTTCCCCATGTGTGTTATCAATTCTTCCCTAGTTTTTTTTAAATATATTTCATCCCTTATTCTTTTAGTGAACCTTACATGTATTTCTTTAGCTAATCTGTGCCTTTGTGTATAATTGGTATGCACTCTATATACTTCATCTATATCTCTTCTTACTTCTTGTTTGTCCTTCTGTAGTGTCTCTTAAAGAATCTCTACCATTTTCTCTCCCAGGTCTTCCTCCTTTTCTTCTGTGATATTTTGAAATCTTAACTAATAAGATGTCTTTTCCATCTCAAGGAAGGAGATCGATTCTGCTAATTCTCTATTCACTAGCATACACTTCTGCTCCACTGTCTCCATTTTATGATCTACTTGATCCATTTTTGTTTCCACTGTTTTTTTTAAATTGAATTTTATTGTTTAAATATCATAATACAATTTCAACATTTCCGGTTTCATGGTGTTAATATACCTTACTATTATTTACATGATATAAATTCATTGTCATCATCACATTGTTAATCTGGTAATACCTTTTATTTACATAATATTGCATCCTGACTCCCTTTTTATTCCCTTTTATTCATATAATTCCTATCTGCAAACTTTTCTCTTTTCTTTTCTTCAGCCACTCATACCACAGTTCCCAAACACTGTAATAGTCGGTTTTACTGATTACATGCTCTTCGGGTGGCAATTTTTTCTCCTTCCAGTACTGAGCAAAGGAGATTCTCGCTGCTGTTTATGTGTAATGAGATATTTCTTTGTTCTTACGTATTCCGTCTTCAGGATTCCCAGGAGAAATATTTTTGGTTCTAATTCAATGATGTATCTTATTATCTCTGACACCCATTCACATATCATCCTCCAAAAATTTTTTGCTTGTGAGCAAGTCCACCAACAGTGGTAGTACGTGCCTTGCTGGGAGCTGCACTTCCAACAGTTTGGAGACGTATTAGGGTAAATTTTTGCAATCCTGGATGGTGCTAAATGCCACCGGTATATCATCTTATATTGGTTTTCTTTAAAAGCTGTTGCCTTTGTCATTTTCAAATTTTTATTCCAAATTTGGTCCCATTCATTCAAATTTATGGCTTGACCAATGTTTTTGGCCCAAGCTGTCATTGGTCTTTAACTACCTCCTCCATCAGTTCAAACTCTACCAGGTATTTATATAAATTTGCCAGCATTTTATTATCCGTGCCCATCCAAACTTTATCAAAACCATTAGTGCCTATTTCTATGCCATATTCTTCTTTGTCTTTTTTATATCATGATTTAATTTGCGCATATGTCCACCAATCTATATGTGAACCCTGTTTCTTCAATTCTTCCATAGTTTTAAGATTTCCCGCCCCATCTAAGATCTCTTTATATTTCACTGTTTTACCAAATTCCAATAAATTTGGATATAATATTGTTTCCATTGTAGATAACCATCTGGGGACCTGGGTGTACTATTTCCGTCTCATTTCTTCCCATGTCAACACTAGTGCTTCTCTTATTTTATGTTTGTGAAAATATGATTTTGTTCTTTTCCCGGTTTCCCAAAGATGTGCATGCCATCCTTTCTGGACGTCATGTCCCTCTAAAATCAAAAGTCTTTTATTTCTCAGAGTTGCCCAATCTTTTATCCATACTAAATTTGCTGCTTTTTTGGTAAATTTCCCAGATTGGTAATCCTAAACCTCCCCTGTCTTTTCTAATCTTGTAAGTTCCTGATTGCAATCCTGGGTTTCTTCCCTCCCCAAATAAATTTTCTAACAATAGAATTTAGTTCCCGAAAAAAATTCCTATCTAATTTTACTGGGGCAGTTTGAAATAAGTATAACAACTATGGTAGTATGCTCATTTTAATTGTTGAAATCCTCCCTAAAAATGATATCTGGAGCTTCTCCCACTTTTCTAGGTCTCATTTAATATTTTTAACCAGGGGTACATAATTGTCCTCTTTAATAGCCGAACATTTTGCTGAAATCCATACTCCTAAATACTTTACTTTCTTTACAATTTGCATCCCCATTGCTTCTTCCATTGATTTTTGTTGTTCTTTGGTCATATTTTTGGCCAACATTTTGGTTTTAGATTTATTTAATTTAAACCCCGCCACCTCTCCATACTTTCCAATTTCCTCTAAAATTTGAACGCCTGTTTCCACTGGTTCCTCCATAATTAGTGCCACATCATCAGCAAAAGCTTGTGTTTTATATATTTCCTTTCTAATTTTTAACTCTTTAATTTGTTTATTTTCTCTAATCCCTTGTAATAATACTTCCAATGCTAGAATAAACAGAAGTGGTGATAGGGGGCATCCTTGTCTCACCCCTTTCCTAATTTGAAAGGTTTTTGTTAATTCTCCATTCACTAAAATATTTGCCCTTTGTTTCTCATAAATCGCATTTATTGTGTTCTCAAAATTTTGTCCAAATCCGATTTTATTAATTTGTAACTTCATGAAATCCCAATTTAAGTTGTCAAATGCCTTCTGGCCATCTAAAAAGGCCAATACCATTTCTTTGTCAGGGTGTTCCTCATAGTATTCTAATACATCTAGTATTGTTGTATTGTTGTATATCTGTCTCCCTGGCAAGAATCCATTTTGATCACTATGTATTATCTTATTCAATATTCTCTTTAGCCTTTCCGCCATAATGCTCATATAAATTTTGTAATCAGTGTTTAGGAGGGAGATAGGTCTATAATTCTTTATCAATTTTGTATCTGTTCCTTCTTTTGGAAGGAGGGTAATATACGCCTCCCTCCATGATTCTGGGATCTTATATTTTATCAAGGCCTCATTATAAATATCTTGCAATTTTGGTAGGAGAATTTCTTGTAATTCTGGGTTTTTATATAGTTCCCTGGGAATCCATCCGGCCCCGGTGATTTATTCTTTTTCAACTTGGATATCGCAGTCGTTATCTCTATTGTTGTAATTTCTTTATTTAGCATCTCTTTATCTTCCTCTCCAATTACTGGAAGTTCTCTTTCCAATAAATATTGTTCCACTTTTCCTTTAGAAATATCTTCTTCCTTATACAGGGTGGTGTAGTATTCACGAATTATTTCTAATTTCTCTTCTTCCTTATTTATTATATGCCCCTCTTGGTCTTCTAATTGGTATATAATCCCTTTCTCTTTTTCTTTTTTAATTCTATAAGACAGCCATCTACTGGGTTAGTTTGCATTTTCAAAGTGATGTTGTTTGGATCGTTTGATTTGAAAGGCCAATTTTTCCTGGTCTATTATATTTATTTTATGCTTCACTGTCATCCAGTTTTCTTTCACTTTCTCATTATCTGGGCTCTGTTGTATTTCCTTCTCTGCTCTCTCCAATTCTTCTAACATTTTCTTCTGGGTTTCTCTTCTTTCTTTATTTTTGTGTGCTCCATACGCTATTGCCCATCCTCTTAACACTGCCTTCACTGTATCCCAAATTGTTCCTCTATCTGTTGTTTCCTTTTCCTTTTCTTTGAAAAAGACTTTTAGCTCTTCCTTTATTTTCCCAATGTTTTGTTTATCCTGTAAGAATTTTAAATTTAGTCTCCATCTTACGTTCTTCCTTCTATATCCAATTCTCCATTTAATCTCCAATGGATTGTGGTCCACCCATATATTGGGTGCAATCTCAGCTGACGTAATGTCCATTACTAAAGTTCTGCTTGCCCATATCATATCAATTCTGGACCATGTTTTTTTGGGATTTGAGTAAAAAGTATACTGTTTTTTATATGGATGTAATGATCGCAAATATCTACCAAATTCAATTCATCAGCTAGCTCAAAAAAAGATTTTGGCAAACTTTCCCTTTTTTTCTTTTGGCCCTTAGGTTTTTTATGATCCATATTTGGGTCCACCACTCCATTATAATCTCCTATCATACATATATTGTTGTTATCCATTTTACTCAATATTTCTCGAACTTTGTTATAAAATTCTCTTAAATTTTTATTTGGGGCGTAGATAGCAGTTATTAATATTGGGACATTTTCTTTCTTGATTTCTACCATTAGAATCCTACCCTTTGAATCTGCGTATTTCAGTTCTGCTTTTATTTCTTTTTTAATGTAAAAGGCCACCCCTCTCTTTTTTTTCCCTGATAAAGATGTGTAAAGATTTCCAAGTTTTTTAAATTCCAGATATTTTTCATCTTCTTTTTTTATATGGACCTCCTGTAAGCATACTATATCCGCATTTTGCTTAGCCAATTTAGTGAAAAATATTTTTCTCTTTTTATTTTCATTCAGTCCGTTAACGTTAATCGATAAAAGTTTCCAATTGTCCATTTCTATAACTTTAAAGTTGTTTAATTCTTATTTGATCATGTAACTCTTTGTGGTCTTTCTGTCTTCTGTGCTTCCTTGCTTCCCTTCTCTTCTACTTCTTTCTTTTCCAGAGTCCCTTCTTTTGATCTTCCTTGCTGGGTGAGGTCTTCTTTTGTATTGGCCACTTCCGATTATTCTCTGCTACTCAGCTCTTCCTCTGACCCTCTTAGTTGGTCTAAAAATTCCTGGGCCTCTACCAGGCTTCCTATTTTGATTTTCCTCCCTTGCCATGTTATCAACATACCCTCTGGCAGGGTCCATCTAAAAAGTATCTTCCTCTTATTTAATTGATTTGCTAAGAATCTGTACTCCTTTCTCACTTCTCTCACCCTCCTCGGGACTTGTTTTAGCACAATCACTTCTTTTCCTTTGTACCTGATTGGTTCCTCCCTCGCCATATTATAAAAAATGTCCTTGACTTTTTTCCGAGCGAACCTTATATGAACTTCCCTCGGCAATTTGTTTCATCTGGCATAATTAGTTTGTACCCTGTATATCTCGTCTAATTCTTTTACGATGTCGTCTGTGTCTTGCTCTAATACCTTAGCTATTAATCCTGCCATGACCTGACCGAAATTTTCATCCTTCTCCTCAGAAATATTTTGAAAGCACAGGTAAAAGGAGGCTCTATCATTTCCAACTGTGTTATCGAGTCTTCGAGTTCCCTGTTCTGCGCCATTAACTTTTGATCCACTGCTTCCAAATTCTTTTCTTGTTGCTCCATTTTGGACTCCACCTTATTTATTTTCTGTTCATTCATTTGAATCAATTGTTGTATGTCATTTTTTGATCTATGGTTTTAATGTCCATTTTCAATTCTAAATGGTTACTAGACATCTTTTTCTGCATCATCAGCATCATCTCTTAGATCATGGTTAATGTACACTGCATCGCCTGCATAGTTGGAATCATGGCTGATTTTTCAGTCTTAGATATGCCTTCTGCTGACTTCTGCATCACAGATGGTGTTGTTGTAATCATAGGATTAGATAGAGTTTGAGTTGTTTTCTTTCCGGTTTTGGTCACTGTAGCTGCAAGGCTTGTCATCTCCCTCAAGATTTTTGCCTGTTCTTTCACTATCTTTTCTATATTTCTCCAGACAATCATCCACTGGTCATCCACTAATTGTTGTTCTATTATTTAGACAATTTACCCCTCCTCTGGTTCTGTCAGATCCGCTAGTATCTTCTCTATAGATCTATAAATCCTATATCCTCTATAGGTCCAGTTATATCTATTCAGGTACTGATCTTTTTTCCACTAGTCCAGTCGATAAATACTGTTCACATTCACCTTTCAATCAATTATGACTCCCCCTATCATAAATCTTATAATAGTCAATCACTTAAATCAGCTATATTTCTACTAATGATTATTCAAAGACAAAAAATAATAATACTAATTTCTTATTTATAATAATTATATTTCTTATTTATAATAATTATATTTATCTATATATAAATAGTTCTATAAACAAACAATTAATCAGTATATATCAATAATTATATAAGCAATCAGTTCTTTTATCAATCAATTAGTAGATCACGTATTTAAAAATTTATCAATAATTATGTTACTGATAGGACAATATTGGAAAAAAGATAGTGTACCTACTATAGAAGAATGGACTTTGAAGATGGCTAATTTTGCAGAAATGGCAAAGATTTCAGCATATTTAAAAGATAGGACCTAAGAAGCTTTTGTTCGGGAATGGAAGAAATGGGTAGATTATGTGCAGAATAAATATCAAACCAAGAAGTATCAGTTAGTATTCGATTGAAGATATAGGGAGTAGTTAATGTTTGGGGATAAGTAATTGGGGGAAAACTAGGGTTTTTTTTTTTTAATTTTATTATGTATTAAGGGGGATTAATTAATATAGATAATTAGTTTTACTATATTTACTATATTGATATTTAGAAAAATTTTAATGTCAAAAAATATTTGATATGTTTATATACATGTTTGATTGAAGAAGGAGGCAAAACAAGATGTGGAATTGTGATTGAAACATTAGAACTGTTAAATTACAGCATATACTTCATAGAATAATTTTATTTTATATATATGATATATTAGAATTGTTAAATTATTAATACAGCATATACTTGATGGAATAATTTTATTTTATATACATGATACTGGAATAATGTATATGTTATATAGGGATTAGTTAATGTTTGGGGATAAGTAATTGGGGGAAAACTAGTTTTTTTTTATTTTTGGATTTTATTATGTAATAAGGGGGATTAATTAACATTCAATGTCAAAAATATTTGATATGTTATTTGGATTTCACCTTTATTTTTGTTTAATGTTGGTAGACATATAAGAACAATATTTTTTTATAAGGGAAGCCAAGGGGGGGAAGGGAGGGGAGGGGGGTTGGGGGGAGGGGGGGAAATGTGGGAGGAGAAATGATAAAATTTGTATTGTAAAACTTTTTCAATAAAAAAATAATTATATTAAATAGTATGATAGTTTATAAGAGAAAAAAAGAAAGAAAAGAAAGATAAGACCTTAAATACAGATATTAATAATTGCAGTACAATAAGTCTTAAACCTAACTGAATATGTAAGTTCTTCTATTCCCCTAATAAATATTTCTAGTAAATATATCAGTAAGAAGTAAAATTATATAAAAAGCAATACCACCGTAGATCCACTAATAAACCCTAGTATGCTGGGACTAACGTGGCTTATTGTTAATATTATCTTCGCTTTCACGCCATCTGTGGCTTGATAACTTAGGCTGTCACTGTCTTTTGGTCTAATTATTTTACTTGGCTTCTCCCGGTATTCCTTCCAGCTGCTCTGGCCTCTCGTCAGTCTCTCGTTGGTTTTTAAAATGGCTGCCCTTCTGGTTCTAGTCTCCCACTGCTCTTTTCTCTCAATTGACCAATCCACAGACAAAGATGATCAAAGTTCTTTCGTTCCACCCGATTGGCAAGTTATATTTGTTTTACTAGTAGTGCCGCCATGCTCCTAGTCAGTGCCAGCGATAGAGGAGGAGAAACGCGGCTCTCGTTTCTCCTCCTCTATCACTGGCTTCTCTGCGATCCCCTCACGTGTCATCTTCTCCTTCTCTCGTAATCGCCGCTAGTTCCTTTATAGGTTCTTTCAATCCGATCCAGCCAGCTCAACTCAGTCACAGTTCAAAAGTGTTCAGGGAAAAAGTAGATATGAGTACTCTCTGACACCCCTTTCACCAGAATCAATTGCCTCCCTTCTTGTTGATTATCGCAGCTTCGGGTCTGCCATTAAGAGGCAGATGTACTGCGTTGGTTTGACAGCGAAAATCAGTCTGGCTGAGTGGGTTTGCAGCTCACCACACAGCCTACCGATGCCTCGCTTTTGTCTGCGAGGTCCTCCGAACCGCAATGCCTCGAAGGGTCCCCAAAACGCGGCAGTAGATGACAATGGAAAGGAGCGATCTCCCTCACCATGCCATATCGCCACGAATCATCAACCAGAAGTCTCTGTTTCCACTGTTTTTATCCTCTGCTTGTTTTTGATGATAGCTTGTTGGATATTCCCTATTTTATCATTCATGTTTTTAATGTCTCCTTTCATTTCTCCAATTATCTGTTATCGCCTTTTGTGTTTTGGTCATTGTTTCCTAAATCATTTGCAGTGTAGCCTGCATATTCTGAATACTCAATGCTGATCCTGATTCTTTCCCAGCATGCTGTCTATTGATCTTTGGTTCAAGGGTGATGATGTTGCAGATGTCGGGTTTGGCACTGTTTTTTCCCCTATTTTAGTTATGGTATTTGTCATTTTTATCGCTTGGCAAATATTTCTCCACAATAACATACTATTTTAGTTAGGAACAAGTTGCTTTCAGGATTTAGGTTAATAATCAATTCCAACACTCCTAATTTACTTTATGGATACACTTTACAAATATACAGTTAATTAGTCTTAACAATATGCAAATATATGGACTGTGTATTATAAAATTATTTCTTATCTTATACCAGTACTATACAATACTACTATTAATATAGTTAATATAATATATTATAACTGTAATATAAATGTATTTGCCTTATGTCGTAATATTTTAACTAATAGATATTAATCAATACGTGTGTGTGTGTGTGTGTGTGTGTCTTTGGTTATTCGGGTCTTCTCCCACGTAAAATTGGAAGTGTCTTGGTGACGTTTCAACGAAGTCTCATTCGTCATCTTCAGGCTGGTGTTTTCGGCTTCGTGCTTCCAGGAGCAATGTGAGATCACATCTGTTTCTTCCTTTTAACTGCTAGTGGGGGGTGTGTTCTGTTTGGGTGGGGGCTTGGTTGTGCTTGGGTTAATCTGAGTTGCAGAAGGATTTGAGCTGGTGAGCTGCATTGCTGTTGTTTGGCTTTGTGTTCATGGCCGTGCCACCTCTTCATGGTGGGTGTCAGTCTGCTTCATGTATGGATTGGAGGGGTTTAAAGTGGCTAATTATGCAGCTGCAGTCTGGCTTCTGGTCCGTGGTCGTGCCTCATCATCAGTGTGGGTTTGAGTTTGCTTTCTGCGTGGATGGTGGTGGTGACATCCTGTGTGCGTCTGGTGTCATTCCTCGTGTTAGGGACTCGTTTGTCAATAAGGGCAGGTTTCCAAATGGCTGGTAGGTGGGAGGTATTGTCTCATTTATTCATGCTGTGTGGGCGTTTTTCTATCTTGATGGCTTCTCTGATTATTCTGTTGTTAAAGTGTTCAGTTTTGGTGATAGTTCTGGTCTTTTTAAAGTCAATCTATTGTCCTGTGGCTTTAAGGTGTTGGACCAGGGAAGAAGTTGGTTCGTCTTTTCTGACTGCGTTCTTGTGTTCTTCAGTGCGTGCACTTATTCTTCTGTTGGTTTGTCCAATGTATGTGGTGGGGCAGGCAGTGCATGGGATTTCATATACTCCTTGATTTTCTAACTCAATTTCGTCTTTGGGGTTTCTTAGGATGGTGGATATTTTTCGGTTTGTGCAGAATGCTGTCTTGATGTTGTGTTTGTGGAGGATTTTGCTGATTCTGTCTGTGGTGCCTTTTATGTATGGGAGGAGGGCTTTGCCGTTTTCTTGTTCTCTGCCTTGGATTTTAGTGGGGGTTTCTTTTTGGATTAGGTTGATAATCTTATTTCTCTGGAATCCATTGGATGTCAGTACATTAGTGAGAGTGTGTAGTTTGGTTTTTAGGTGGTGTTTGTCAGCTAAGCGTTTTGTTCTGGAGATGAATGTCTTGGCTACGGAGTTGATCTGGGCTGGGTGGTGGTGTGAGAGTGCCTGCAGATAGCGGTTTGTGTGTGTCTTCTTCTGGTAGATGGTGTGTCCTAGGGAGCCATTGGATTTCCTGTAGACTAAGACATCCAGGAAGGGAAGTTGGTTGTTCACTTCTGTTTCCATGGTGAACTGTATTTTGGGGTGTAGGCTGTTGAGGTGTGTAAGGAAGTTGTCCAGTTTTTCTTTCCCATGTGGCCAGATTATGAAAGTGTCGTTTACGTATCTGAGCCAGAGTTGGGGTTTGTGATCAGATTTTTCTAGAGCTTGGGTTTCGAAGTGTTCCATGTAGAGGTTAGCAATGACAGGTTTTTCTATCGAGACACCTGGTCTACCCCAGCATGTGGGAGGGAGCATACTGTATCCCTTTGCCTTTCAGCTCCAATCCAAGAGCCCTCAAGCAGTCGCATTCATGACAAACCATTTTATACCAAATTTATATTTCGCTGATAAAGAAATAAAGGGAGACTAGTATAGATCTATTTTGAGCTATTTCGATTTCATCAGCTAGCCATACCCTTACTTAGATTCAAACTTGGGCTGCCAGCATGTTAATACAACTGCTTAAAATAAAATAAAAATAGTCCCGACCAGCAGTGAAATCCTCTGAAGTCTACTACCAGTTCTGTGAGTCTGCTACCAAGCTTGGTAAATCCTCTGAAGTCTGCTACTGAGCGTGTCCCTGTGCAGTACTAAAAAAGGAACATTTTGAAGCCTTCCGAGTCTGCAAAGGTAAGTAGAACAGCGAGGGGGGGGGGAATCCGCTGTGACACATGATTTAGATTAGCTAGAAAGCAGGGAATCTGACAATTCTAGCTAATATAAATCATGTGTCACAGCTGATAGTTGCCCAGCTGATTGTTGGAAATACTGGTTCGCCCAAACCAGTAGCATTTTTTACTACTGGTTTGGGAGAACTGATCTGAACTGGTAGCATTTCACCAGTTTGGTCCTGAACTACATGGCACTGATTTCTTAGTCTGGTCTACCTTGTACAGCTGACATCTACATTCCCAAATGCCATTCCATCATGTTTAAACTAGCGAGATAGGTCATTTTTCTTATTGGCAAGTTAAGTGCAATGGAAGGAAAATGAAACCAGGGAATCCACAGACTGCTTTCCTTTACTTGTTCCCCATTAAAACAATAAGAACAAATCCACTAACTAGCTTCTTTACCGAGGCAGAAGAGGGATTGGCCATTTGGTTAGTCTAATTTATGCCAACGTAGTTTTCTATTGGCTGGAGAACTGATGGATTGCACTTTAACACACAAGTCTGTCTGAGTAATTACCATACATTACCTACAACATTTATACCAGTATTAATCAGACATTCCTTTGTGACATAATTATTTCTCTACTATTTTGAAAATTGAAGTTGAAAATGAGTTATTTCCCCAGGAAGAACAGAAAAGGGATGCTTTAGCAATTACTATGTTTAAGCATAAGAGGCCAGAACCTTTATTCAAAACTGCCAAATTATGCACATCTGTTGGATGTGTTTAATTATCTTTACAGCTTGTAAACTTGTCACATATTTAATTAAATATCTGTCGCTCTGGTGACATACACTCCTTATCATCCCACACTCATCTCCACTATGCAATTAAGGTAGCTGTCTTGATAAATGTGACTGAATGTTTACAGATCAGGGAAAAAAGGAAAAATTCTCCATTTCCAGGTACAAGAGGAATAGCCTTTGAGGCAAATATATGAAAATATTCTAATTTTGTGGGTTGCATACATAAGACTGAATGTTAGTGTCCTTAGCCTAGAATGAAATTTGAAGTATGTTTTAATAAAGGAAAGAACATCATAAAGTCATGGAATCTGAAGCTTAAGATTTAATATTAATATTGGGTTAGGGTTAGAGTTAGGATTGCTATTTGTGGCAGATTTTTCCCATTTGTTCTCCTGGGACTGAAGTACAACTTTTCCCATAGTCAACCAGTACGGCCATCTGCATGGCAGATTAGGAGAAATAACTCAAGATTTTAAATGGACTGTTCATTATGAGACCTCAGAGATAGCTCCAGGAGAAGAAAGAAACTAAACAGGCAATACCTATGCTCCATTCCAACCAGATCAGCTCTTCTGTCTGTGCCTTGTCAACAACAGCATTGCTTTGCAGTTCCCAATAACATTTTGCACAAACTTCAACAGTAAGTCTATGGCAAATGTTTGTAGGGTAGCCCTTGGTACTGGTTTCATCCTGATTGTTTCAAAGATCCAGAAATCAAAAGGCCAGAAAAGACGCCAGTAATTCCATGAGCTTTCTGCCTGGAGATGAAATCTGATTAGTGTACCTTAAGTGTTAATCACAGAGAATAGCAACCTCCAAACATTCCATTTCATTAGAGTTGTGTTTTCAAAGAAAGCACTGCATTCTTTGATGCATCTTATATTGATGCATTCCATTGCATCAATATAATGGAAAGCATGTTTTCTGACTCACTAAAAGGTTAATATTCAGATATATCTAATAAAATGGATAGTATCATTTCATTAATCTTTGGTAACAATTTTTGGATGTTTGAAAGCCATTTACCAGATTAGAGAGTATTTCCAGCAAGCTGACTTGAAGAACAATTTTGATATATTTTGGAATATCCTTTATTTCTCATGTTTTGATTGCACTTTTAATCTAGTTAGTCATATCAACTTAATTTGAGCAATCTAAAAGCTACATGAAATTAATTAGATACATTTCTGGAGGCTCATCAGTGGCATCAAGAAAAAAATAGAAAGAGCTAAGTGATGCATTTAATGATAGTGCCTTGGTTAAAGAAAAAACCCTATTTTTTTCTAAGAAAAAATATCAGAATTGGAGTTTATTTATATTTAAATTATCAACTGCTTAAATTAGGTTAGTATGGAAGGACTGCCAAGTACAGAGCAATATCCTTACATTTTTTTTTCTTTCTGGTACTGCTGCAAGTTTAATATTTAAAATCAGGGTCAAGGAGGGGGTTAGAGCTTGTGTTGTGGATGGACATTATATCAGTACTGTGGGTGGGAGGGGCAGATATGGAGGGAATAGGGGGTCACATCAGGTTGTGGGAGCGCGTGCCTGCTGGCTTCAAGCAGTGGCGCATTTCGGCCTCCAATGCTCCTCTCGTTCCCCAGGTTGAAGCCCTGAGCCTTCAGCTGATGCTGTGCAACACCCGGTCCATGGTAAATAAAGCCCCCCTCATTTGTGATCTTGTTCAGGAGGGGGGAGCGGACCTGGCGGGTATTACAGAGAGTTGGTTGGACTAGGAGGGGGGGTCCCCCTCGTTGAGATGTGCCCACCCTGTTTTCGTGCATTCCATCAGCTGAGGGCACAGGGGAGGGGAGGGGTGGTGGTGGTTGTCATTAGAGAAGGTCTTGGTCTGAGGGAGGCCACTGTTCCTCAGACGGCTGGATGTGAGTCCCTTATTGTGAAGTGGGGTTGCTGGTTACATACCTGGCTCCCTGCCATGTAGTGACATCCCTGCCCGAGCTGCTCAACTTTATAGCCGTGGTGGTGGTTGACACCCCCAGGCTTATGGTCATGGGGGATTTTAACCTGCCATCTGTTGGTGAGGCGTCTGAGATGGCTCAGGAGTTCATGGCTTCCATGATGGCCGTGCATCTGACCCAGTTAGTTCATGGCCCTACTCACATGGGGGGAAACACGCTGGACCTGGGTTTTGTCTCTGGTCAGTGGTTGAGTGATCTTTAGATAGGGGATATAGTAATTGAGCCCTTGTCATGGTCGGATCATTCCCTCCTTCACTTTGACCTTCGAACCACCGCACTCCGCAACAGGGAGGCAGAACCGATGAGATGATTCTGCCCCAGGCACCTGATGGATCCGGATAGGTTCCAGACAGAGCTTGGGCCATTTCCTGAGCTCTGGCTCACGGCTCGACTGAGGACCTGGTGGCCGCCTGGGATAGGGCAGCCACTGGAGCTTTGGATCAGGTTGTGCCTTTGCGGCCTCTGACCTGGCGCCAATCTCGCCTGGCTCCTTGGTTCACCAAAGAGCTGAGGGACATGAAGCGCCAGAAAAGACACCAGGAGAGCGGTTGGAGGGCCAGCTGTTCTGAATCTGACTGAACACTGGTAAGGTCTCATATTAGGACTTAACTGGTGGCAATAAAAGCGGCGAAGTATAACTATTTTGCTGCTCTTATTGCATCATCAGATAATCACCTGGCCGCCCTTTTTAGGGTGACCTGCTCCCTGCTCCACCAGGAAGCGCGGGAGGACCCCTTGGAGGGTAGAGCCAAGGATTTTGTACAGTATCTATATGACAAAATCGCTCAGATTCAGGAACACTTGGACTCTGAATGGGTAGATTCAAGGGGGAGGACAGAGACAGGTCCTGTGAGTATTATCTGGGAAGAGTTTGATTCTGTGATGCCTGAAGATGTGGACAGGATACTGGGTAGACTGAGCGCAGCAACATGTTTATTGGACCCGTGTCCCTCCTGGCTGGTGCTGGCCTCTCAGGAGGTTACACGAGGCTGGCTCCAGGGGATTATAAATGCTTCTCTGGGTGAGGGTGTCTTCCCCGCTGCCTTGAAAGAGGCGGTGGTGAGACCTCTCCTCAAGAAGCATTCCCTGGACCCTACAAAGTTGGCAAATTATCGTCCAGTCTCCAACCTTCACTTTGTTGCAAAGGTTCTTGAGAGTGTGGTAGCGTGACAGCTCCCTCAGTACCTGGATGAATCGTTGTATCTAGATCCGTTCCAGTCGGGCTTCAGGCCTGGGTACAGCATGGAAACAGCATTGATTGCGTTGGTTGATGATCTCTGGAGGGCTTGGGACAGTGGTTGTTCCTCTGTCCTGGTTCTATTAGATCTCTCAGGGGCTTTTGATACCATCGACCATGGTATCATGCTGCACCGATTAGAGGAGTTAGGGTGGGGGGCACCGTCCTATGGTGGTTCTCCTTTCTCTCTGACTGGTCACAGTCTGTATTGACAGGGGGGCAGAGGTCGACCCCGAGGCCCCTTGTATGTGGGATGCCACAAGGGTCGGTCCTCTCAACCCTTCTGTTCAACATTTATGTGAAGCCGCTGGGTGAGATCATCTGTGGTTTCAGGGTGAAGTACTACCAGTATCCTGATGACACTCAACTGTACATCTCCACCCTGGACCACCCAAATGATACCCTTGAAGTGATGTCCCGGTGCCTGGAGGCTGTGCGTGTTCTGTCCCCGTCATACACACACACACACTCAGACAGTCGGGGGTTAAATAAACTGGCAGGCAACCAATTAGTCCGATAAGACGCTTGGCAGCAATCCCAGCATCTGCTTGCCAAGACCTTTTATCAACTTAGAAGAAAATACACACCACAACAATCGTCCAGGAATAAATCTGAAGCCGAGATGCAAAGTGACTCCAAGGGATTAGTTAGTTTTGTCCATCACAGAGTCTGAATGCTTAACTCACCCCCTTTTATAGCCTGTGGGGTGTGGTCCAGTGAGTCAGCTAATCACAGGCACGCCTTTTCTTCTGTTGCGCGCGCCTGCCTCTGCGACGCTGGCGAGGGTCCAGCCAAGACTCTTTGCCCTCATCACTGTCCACCTGTGGCTGTGGGGACGTGCTTGGCTCTGGGCCTATCTCTTGCCCTTCAGTGTCCTCCGGAGGCATTGCCAGAGAGGAGGGTCCTGGAGAAGGATGCCTTGCCAACTCCTCTCCCTCACTCTCAGAGTCCTCTCCTGCTGATGACACAGGCTCAGGCAACGGAGCAACAACAGTGCGGATCTGGATGGGGAGAAACAGACTCAGGCTCAACCCATCCAAGACTGAGTGGCTGTGGTTTCCGATATCCTGATATAATCAGTTGGTGCCATCACTGACTATTGGGGGTGAGTCATTGGCCCCCACAGAGAGGGCTCGCAACTTTGGTGTCCTCCTGGATTCACAGCTGTCTTTAGAAGAGCATTTGACAGCCGTGACCAGGAGGATTTTTTTATCAGGTTCGCCTGATCTGCCAGTTGCACCCCTTTCTAGATCGGGACTCCTTACACATGGTCACTCATGCCCTCGTCACTTCCCGCCTGGACTACTGTAACACTCTCTACATGGGGCTCCCCTTGAGGAGCACCCGGAGGCTCCAGCTGGTCCAGAATGTGGCTGCGCAGGTGGTTATGGGAGTGGCGTGGTGCTCCCATGTGACCCCCCTCCGCGAGCTGCACTGGCTCCTGGTGGTCTTCCGGGTGCACTTCAAGGTTCTGGTTACCACCTTTAGAGCGCTCCATGGCATCAGACTGGGGTATCTACAAGACCGCCTTCTGCCACCAATAGCCTCTCACCGACCAGTACGCTTCCACAGAGAGGGGCTTCTCAGGGTGCCAAACAGTGTCGGCTGGTGGCCCCCAGGGGGACAGCCTTCTCTGTGGAGGCACTTACCATCTGGAACGAGCTCCCCCTGGAGATACAGAGGATCCCGGATCTGCGCACATTTCGTCATGCTCTCAAAACATTTTTATTCCAGCAGGCTGGCCTGGCCTAACTCTCCTTTTTAAATTTTGAAGTTGTTTTTAATTGGTTTTATAAATTGGGTGTTTTAAATTTGTTTTTAGCCAAAATATTTAATAATTTTAATGGGTTTTTAATGTTTGTATTGCCTGTATTTTATCTTGGCTGTTCACCACCCTGAGTCCCCCGGGAGTAGGGTGGTATATAAATTTGATAGATAGATAGATAGATAGATGATAGATAGATAGATAGATAGATAGATAGATAGATAGATAAATAAAAAAAATAGCTTTCCAATTTTATTTAGCTGATTTGATTCACACACAAATACAGATTAAGCAGATTGATTCTGTCCTGTTGTTACAGATACATGTGCATGAATCTGTGTTTGTCTCATCATTGATTCAGATGGTGTGAAATATGAACTACCAGACTGGCCCCAGCTTACTCCCTAGGAAAGAATGACCCTTGACTCCGTAGGTGTTAGAGAAAAGGAACTTTTACTAGAGATGCTGAGTACAGCACAGTGAGGCAAGTTCTAAAGAAAAATAATGTGAAAATCATATATTGAAAGCAATCCCCGATGTCCAAAATCCTCTTCCCTGTGAGAGTAATCTGATCAGGCTCTGTTCCAATATTTTGGGAATCCAGTACCCTTCAGGTACTTTTTTCCCAGCTCTGACATTCTTGAAGGGAAGAAGATGGCTCAGTTTGGCACCTCTGGTTCATGTTAGTGTCCATACTGTCCAATTTCCCACAGCATTCTTTCACACATCCAGCACTTTTCCCCTCCCAAATGCTCTCTTCCCCTGGTTATGGCAGTTGCTAGTGAGCTTCAAAGAAAGCGAAGATGGCCAGCTGATATTCAGCCCCCCCCCCCCTTCAGCCCTGGAAAAGAAAGAAAGGAAAATTTAAGTGCTCAAACAAGGTCAGGTATTCTGGGTTTGTTGGGATATTTTTTGTGGAAAACACAGGGAAGTCTGTCAGTTTGAATGTGGCGTCCGTCCACCCAATTGGATTGCAAGGCAGGGAAATGTTTCCACGCAATTAAGTACTGCACCTTGCCTTTGTGTTTTTGAGAGTCCCAAACCTCTTTCACCTTAAAATGTTGCTCCCCTTCTATGAAAATAGGAAGGAGTGGTGTGGGAGGAGGTGGCTGAAATGGGGGAGGTGACATCTGGTTTCAGTAGACTACAGTGAAATTCAGGTTCATTGATAATTCTAGTTGCACTGTGGCAGAGTTGATAATTTTCTTAACAAGGAAGAGACCTATGTATTTCGGGCCCAACTTTTTGGATTGTTGGGTAGGCTATGTATTTTGTGGAAAGATATACTCTGTCATTTACTTTAAACTCCTTTTGTTTGGCATGGTTTTTTTCAGCCTGCCACTTGTAGGCTTCCCACGCTTCTCCTAACACCCTGCAGGCTATTGGCCATTGTATTTTTCAATTGTTGCATCCACTCTAGTAATGAGAGGTTTGGGGCTTTCTTCAGGGGTAGCTTGGGGATTACTACAAAATCCTGATCCGTGGCCAGCTTAATAAACCCAGTGCACTGAATTATTAAATGCCACTTCTGCAAATGGTAAGAGATCAGTCCAATTGTCTTGTTGATAATTAATATAGTATCTAACACGTTGTTCCATTACTGAATTGGCTCTCTTGCACCCTCCATTTGTTTGGGGGTGATGGGAGGAGTTTAAGCCCTGAGTGGTTCCCATCAGTTTCAAAAATTTGTGCCAAAACCGCAAAGTGAATTGTACCCCCCCTGTCTGAGATAATGTGATCAGGGATGCCATGAAGCCTATACACATGTTGCACAAACAGTTTGGTCAGGGTAGGGGTTTGTGTGATTTTTGAGTATGGAATGAAATGGACTTGTTTTGAGAATAAGTCCATAACCAGTTGCAATAGTTCCCTAGGTTTTCCTGAGCATCATTTTGCGGAGACCCACACTGGGCCTCACAGCTCTCAATATCTTTTTTGAGAGATAGCCACCAAAATTGCTGTTTGATTAAATGTAGTTTTTACAAAGCCAAAGTGCCCCACTGCTTTTGAATCATGGCAAGTCTGTAAACCCATAGTCTGCAGGCAGACGGGCAGATATAATTTCATCCCTACCCATGTCAGTCTGTCCCTGAGAATACACTGGCCTTTGTGGGCTATTAGCCATTCATCATCTTTTAAGGCAATTTGCAGTTTGTCTAGCAGCTCACAGAGAATGTCCAGTTCAGCTTTCCCCTAGCCCTTGGTGATTACTGCTGCTGCCAATTGGTTTAAAGGGATGACTGGTCAGATGATTTCAGGTCTGACACTATTGTATTGTGGCAGTCTGGATAGGGCATCCACTAGAAAATCCCCACCCCATGATGTAGCATGATATAAATTAATATATATTATTATATTGAAATATTGAGCACAGTGGGCTTGCTTAGGACATAACTTCTGTGGAGATTTTAAACCCTCCAAGTCAGTGGTGAAATGTAAAATTTGTTACTACCGGTTCTGTGGGCATGGCTTGGTGATGGATAATGTGACTGGGTGGGAGCAGCCAACTTTTTTTTAGTTTTAAAACCATTTTTTCTGCAACCTCTTCTGCCAAAGAGGTTGTAAAAAAAATGCTTTTAAAGCCTCTGACAATCCCAGCTGAGCCGCATGATCATCAGAGGCTTTTTTTTAAACTTTTAAAAGCATTGTTTTGGCTGAAGAGGTTATATAAAAATGCTTTTAAAAATAAAAAAAAGCCTCTGATGATTGTGTAGCTCAGCTGGGCATGGGGGGGGACAGGGATTTTTGCTACTGATTCTCCAAACCACCCGCCACCATTGCTGCCAGATTGGGCGATCCGGTCCAAACCGGGAGCATTACACCCCTGCTCCAAGTTCTTGTGATCATTCCACATCTCAAATGGGTGTTTAGACCCTTCTAGGAAATGTCGTCAAGTTAGCAATGCCCATCAAACTGCATAAGCTTCCTTCTCCCGTGCCGCCCACCTCCATTCTGTGTCAGTTTTTTTTTTCAGAGATGTAGGCACAGGATTTTCTGGATTTACTACTATAATAAAAATAGAAAGAGAGAGAGATAAGTAAAACAGAATACCAGCAAATAGTAGAAATCTGCAAATATAAAGTCAGGAAAGCAAAGGCTCATAATAAACTAAGACCTGCAACTAATGCCAAAAATAATTTCAGAAAGTTTTTTTCAACATGTAAGCAAAAAAAAAAAAAACGGAAAACGTTAAGGAAATGATTGGTTCACTAATTGGAGAAGATAGCAAGGAGATGAGGATAGCAGGGGAAAAACAGAATGACTTAATCCATTCTTTGTATCTGTCTTTATGCAAAAGGAAAAAATATCCAACCTTTTAAAAGCAGTACTGTAGAAGACAAAACAGAAATGCAAGTTAAAAATGGGTCTAGGACAACTCACCACAGCCAACTCATCACAGCCACCTCGCTATGGCCCTGTTGATGGAACCAACTTGCTGCAGTCATCTCTCCATAGCCAACTTGTTGTGGCCATCTCATCACAGCCATCTCATTGCAGCCATCTTGTTGTGGCAACTTGCTGTGGGATAATCCATGCAAGATAATTTAACATGATAAATGTTTGCTTCCATCATTTCTTCTACATTATTTCCACTTTTGTCAATGGAAATAGCCATGGCAAGTTGTCCCATTCCAAGTTAAAATAGGCAAGAAAATGGTAAGCAAATAGATGAGTTCAAATCACCAAGAGTAGATGTATTAAATCCCAGGTTCTGAAGTAGCTGGTATACTTGATCTCAGAAACACTGAACCAAATCTTTCAAAGCTCCTGGAGCACTGGGGAACTACTGGAGGACTGGAAAAAAGTAGATGTAGTTTTAAGCTTCAAAAATGGGATGGGATGGTGGAATGGATATAGAGAACTACAGACCAATCACCGATACTTGGGAAAATCCTGGAAAAGATAATCGTTCAGTATATTTATGAGCACCTTGAAAAAAGCAAAGTGTTTACTAGAAGTCAACATGGGATTGTTAAAAACAGATCATGTCAGACAAACTTTGTTGCCTTCTGTGACAAAGTGACTAAATTGCTGGATCAGGGAGATACTATGGACAGTTTATTTCGACTTCCATAAGGCATTTGATAAAGTACACTACAGCCTACTTCTTGATAACCTAAAAAAATATGGGATAGAAAACACCACCACCAGATGGATTCACAACTGACTGATCAACTGCAATCAACATGTAGTTCTCAATGTAACTACATCTACATGGAGAGAAGCATGCAGTAGGGTACCTTAAGGTTCTGTCTTAGGATCAGTATTCTTCAACATATTTATAAATGATATAGGTGAGGGGATAGAGGGGGAACTCCTCAAGTTTGTGGATGATATTAAATTGAGGAGACTAGCCATCACTTTAGAAGATAGACTCAAGATGTAGAAGGAACTTGGCAGACACAAAATGCAATTTCAGTGGTGAAAAAAGTAAGGTCTTATCCTTGGGAAGAAAAACTAAATGCATAGATACAGAATAGATGGTATGTGGCTTAATAATGGTGACTGTGAGGTGTCCTAGTGAATCATCAGTTAAGTATGAGCCAACAGTGTGCTGCAGCTGCCAAAAGAGCCAGTGCAGTCCTAGGCTGTATCACAAGAAAGATAGTATCAATAACATGTGATGTTATAGTACCACTTTATACTGCACTGATAAGACCACACTTGAATATTGTATCTAATTTTGGTCACCATGATAAAAGAAAGATCTGAGTTTCTAGAAAGATTGGGGTCTGGAGGTTAAACTATATGATGAAGAAGAGGAGGGTCAACTTGTTTTCCAAACCACCAGAGGGCAGGACAAGAAACAATGGATGGAAGTTAAATAAGGAGAGAAGCAAGCTGGAATTAAGGAGATCTTCCTAACAGTGACAACAATTAACCAGTGAAATAGCTTGCCTTCAGAAATTGTGAGTGCTCCATCACTGGAGATTTTTAAGAAGAGACTGGGAAGCCACTTGTCTGAAATGGTATAGGGTTGGACTAGAAGACCTTCAAGGTACCTTCCAGCTTTATTCTGAATTGAACATTGAATTGAATGGTTAAGGAAACTAGATATGTCTAGTCTATCAATGAGATGAATTAGCGTGACATGATAGCTGTTTTCCAGTACTTGAGATGCTGTGACAGAGAAGAGGGGGTCAACCTAATATTCCAAAGCACCTGAGGACAGGACAAGAAGTAATTGATGGAAAAAAATGGAAGGAAATATGGAAAACATGGAAGGAGAATTGAAAGAAGTTCAAGAGATGATAGGGAAAAATGAACAACAATTGCAGCAAATGGAAGAAAAAGCAGAAGCAATGGAGAAAAAAGTTGAAGAGATGAACAATAGACTTACAATTACTGATAAAAATCAGGAAAAAAACTATAACCCTGGAAATGGATAAAGCTGATTATTATTTAAGATTCCAAAATACTGAAGAAGAAAAGGGAGAAAATTTAGCAGAGAAAATAGCAGAGATATTAGCATAAGCAATGGAAGAAAGTAAGGAAAGGATATTAAATGGGATTGACAAGATATATAGAGTGGACACAAGATATGCAATGAGAAATAATCTGCCTAGAGAAATTCATGTCAGATTTACCAAGAAAACATTGAGAACAGAGATAGTGCAAATGGTGAGAAATGTGACGATAAAGCATTTAAAGGGAGAGTAGTGGCACTGAAACAAATTCCAAGAAGAGGCCTGAGAAAAGAATATCAATTTCTCAAAAAATGTTTGATAAAGAGAGGAATAAATTTTAGATGGTTGATTCCAGAAGAAATATTGGTGAACTGGCAAGAACAAAGATACAGATTAGATTCAATAGAGAAAGCAAAGTTATTTTATAAACAACACATAGATGTTCAAGAGGAAGAAAGATTGAGAGATGAAAAAGGAGATGGACAACAGGAGGAGAAGAAAGAACAGCTAAGAGAGACAATGAGAGAACAAGATGAGAGAGCATTAAGAGAAGGAACAATGGTGAAAGAAGTTAAAGAACAAAGGGAGATAAGAATGACTAAATCGACAAAACAAGTAAATAAATAATAAATGGAAGAAGAAATTAAAATAATATCTTTGAATATAAATCGACTAAATTCTGCAAAAAAAGAGAAGAAAAATATTCAACAAATTAGAGAAGTTAAAATTAGAAATTATATGCTTACAAGAAGTACATATTAGAAAGCAACATAAAAAGCTTTCGGAGCAAATAAAATTGGGGACATTGAACACAACAGTGGCTTCTCAAAGCAAAAGAGGAGTAGTATTTCACATTAAATAGACAATCCAATCCAAACAAATATTTGAGGATGAGGAAGGAAGAGTATTAATGGTAGAAATTGTAATGACTTACAAAAAAATATTATTTGTGGGTATATACTCTCCAAATGAAAATCAAGAAGAATTTTATGTAAAACTACACAGGAAAATACTAGAATATGAATATGAGGATATCTTTATAATAAGAGATTTTAATGCAATTGTTGATAATGAGTTAGAGTATAAATCTACAAAAGTGAATAAAAAACCAAGGAAGACACTTCCGAAAGCATTTTATACAATGATAGATGAACAAAGTCTGCAAGATGCTTGGAGGAAAAAAACCTAAAGAAAAAGTAGTACACATTTTATTCAAACAGACATATGTCATGGTCAAGAATAGATATGATATGGATATCCACAGATTTAATATCAAAGATAGACAAGATTGATATGGAAGCAAGAATATGGGCAGATCACAATCCAATAATGATGGTATGGAAAGGACAAAGAAAAAGAATGAGATGGACATTAAATCAAAGCTTATTAAATGAGAAAGACTTTATACAATATATGGAAAAGGAATTGACTTTTTTCTTTAAAGAAAACAGAAAAGAAGATACATCATTACAAAACATATGGGATACTAGTAAAGCATATATAAGGGGCTTGATAATGACTTATACAGGGAAAAAATAAACAGAACAGACTAACTCAAAAGAAATTGGAAGAGGAGTATAAGAAATTAGGGAAAGAATTGCAAAAAAATTCACAAGACAAAAAAAATTAAAATCTAATGGACTTAGAAAAACATAAACTGAACTTAATTGAGAATGAAGACTTGGCAAGGAAAATAAAATCAACAAAGCATTTTTTTTTGAAAATGCAAATAAACCAGGAAGTTGGCTGGCATATAAAATGAAAAAGGAAAAAGAAAGGAAACTGATAACTCAATTACTAGATCAAGATGGGAAGATATGTCATTGAAATGAGGAAAAGGAAAAAATAATTGAGGAATATTATAAGAAATTATATCAACAAGAACAGATATAAGAAAAAAAAGAACAATATTTGGAAAAAGCAATGATTCCCAAACACCAGAAAATTTTTAAAAAGCACTAGAAAAAAGAATATCAATGATGGAATTGGTGGAGGGAATTAAAAGGCACAGGAATGGAAAAACCCCAGGACCAGATGGACTACCAGCAGAGTTGTGTAAAAAATTGCAAATGTACTAAGTGATACAATGTTACAAGTATTTAATGATTTATTAATAGAAGCCAAGGTCCCAAACTGATGGATGGAGGCATATATAACTCTTATACCAAAAGAAGAAACAGATATATAACAAATAAAGAATTATAGACCAATTTCACTATTAAATGCAGATTACAAAATATTTGCATCAATTATGGCAGAAAGATTGAAAAGGTTACTAAATGAACTCATACATTCAGACCAAAATGATTTTTTGCCTAAAAGGCAAATTAGAGACAATATATGAATTATATTGGATACATTGGAATATTAATGGGTACATTCGGAGAAACAAACGGCATTGTTATTTTTAGATGCACAGAAAGCATTTGACAATATGAATTGGCAATTTATGACTATACAATTACAAAAGATGGACTATGGTGATAGATTTATTAATATGGTTAAGACTATATATAAAGACCAATCGGCAAAGGTGAGCTTGGTGGACTAAACAGTAACAGTGGACTAAAGCACTGTTAAATAGCACTTAGTTCCAGCTGCCTGCAATTACTGCAAGTTTGAATCTCACCAGGCTCAAGGTTGACTCAGCCTTCCATCCTTCCATGGTAGGTAAAATGAGGACCCGGATTGTGGGGGCAATAAGCTGACTTTGTATAAAAAAGAACACCGTTGGTGGGGTGGGGGCAAAAGCCCTACTAAGCAGGTATATACAAAAGTATGAAGGCTATTGCTTAACACATTGTAAGCCGTCCTGAGTCTCCGGAGAAGGGCAGCATATAAATCGAACCAATAAATAAATAAATAAATAAATAATGTCAGAGAAAGTAGATATCAGAAAGGGAACTAGACAAGGATGTCTGTTATCTCCATTGTTATTTATCTTTTTTTTTTATTAAAAAGTTTTAGAAAATTTTACACATATTTTCCCCTCCCTCCCTCCCATTCCAACCCTCCCCCCCAGACTTCCCACAGCAAATACAGGATATAACATTTAACAGATATAAAAAGAAAAACATACGCTACCTATCTATAAATTTATCTCCCTCTTGCGCTTTAACTCCCCTTGTTCATATCTAAATATAATTATTCAAACCAATTCTTAGTTGAAAATAGTCCAACTTTGTTCTTGTCCATTCCTCAGTAGTAAGCAAATCTTCTTTCTTCCAGTATTACACAATCAGAGTCCAGTTACAATTAACCATCCCATCTCCAACCCTTACCTATATTAACACCTTAACATAATATTTCAGCCAATCTCCAATAAAAAGCATTGTAAGAACCTTGTTTTGCTTTTTACCCCATAAACTTACATAAATTTCCCTATAAAATTCTAAATTAAACATTAAATATTTCATCACATATGCCTTTTAAAAATACCATAATACTATAATTTTAAATTTAAACATTTTAAAACCTCTTAACACATCAATAGGGCATTCTTCAAAATATAAGTTTCAAAACTTTTAATAAACTATCCAATAACTTTTAGTTAACCACCTTAAAACTTCAATAGGTTTAAAAGGAAAAAAAAACCTATCCAACTTTAATTAAACCTTTTTACTTCAATAAAACATTGCATTTCTTTGTTCCCCTGGTTTGCACTGCCAGCATCCAAAATCAAAGTTTCTTATAATCCTTAAAATTGCATTGCTGGTATGGTCGCATAAATTTCTGCATAAATTGGAACTCGTCCCGATTCCGGAGCACTGAAGGGCTTTCAGGGAGCTCTCACCCAGGCTTAAAAAGAAAAAATACCTGGGGGTCTAGGGAAGTCTACCCAGACCCTTCTGCTCTTCTCTCACCCTTTTTCCCTGGGGGAGAGTTTCAAGCTGCTAGACAGCTGGTTTTCGCTGTTCTAGTGGCTATACGGAATCACGGTGCTGGAGCTTCTAAAGGAGTGTCCATCAGCATTCAGGGCGCCACAGGAAGCCCATTGTTATTTATCTTGATGCTAGAAATTTTAAACAGAAAAATAAGGCAAGATAAAGAAATAAAAGGAATGAAAATTAAAAGAGAAGAATACAAGCTACAAGCATTTGCGGATGATTTAGTATTTATTATGGAGGAACCAATAGAAACGGGCCTAAAGCTAATGAAGCAAATAGAGGAGTATGGAGAAATAGCTGGATTGAAAATAAATAAAGATAAAACAATAAAATAAAACTCATTAAAAAAGGCGGTGGTACGACCCCTCCTTAAGAAGCCTAACCTGAATCCAGACTCACTTAACAACTATCGTCCTGTCTCCAACCTTCGCTTTTTAGTGAAGTTTGTTGAGACCGTGGTGGCACAGCAATTCCCTCATTTCCTGGAGGAAACGGACTACCTTGATTCTTACCAGTCTGGCTTCAGGCGTGGCCACAGCACGGAAATGGCATTGGTCGCCCTAGTGAATGATCTCTGGCGGGCCTGTGTTGGGGGTTGTTCCTCCATCCTGGTCCTTCTTGACCTCTCGGTGGCTTTCGATACCATCGACCATGGTATCCTACTGCAGTGACTCGGGGTTGAGGATAGGAGGCACTGTGTTGCAGTGGTTCTCCTCCTACTTCTTGGGCCGCTTGCAGTATGTATTGACGGGGGGTCAGGGATCCTCCCAGAGGCCTCTCATTTGTGGGGTGCCTCAGGGATCGGTTCTCTCCCCCTTGCTCTTTAACATCTATATGAAACCGCTGGGTGAGATCATTCATGGCTTCGGGGTAAGGTATCACCAATATGGGGATGATACCCAGCTTTACATCTCTACCCCGGGTCACCCTGGGGATGCCCTTTCCGTGATGTCCTGCTGCTTGGAGGCGGTGCGGGTTCGGATGGGTAAGAACAGGCTATCGTTGAATGACCATCTGATGGCCGTAACCAGGGGGGCCTTCACGCAAGTACGTCTTGTACACCAGTTGCACCCTTTTTTGGACCGAGATGCCCTCACCACAGTCACCCATGCCCTGGGTGACTCCTCGGTTGGATTACTGTAATGCCCTCTACATGGGGCTGCCCTTGGGACATATCCAGAGACTCCAGTTAGTCCAGAATGCGGCCGCGCGGGTAGTTACAGGGGCTTCTTGTTACTCCCGTGTTACACCTCTCCTGCGCAGGCTGCATTGGCTACCGGATGTTCTCCGGGTTCGTTTCAAGGTGCTGGTTTTAACCTCTAAAGCCCTACATGGCTTAGGCCCAGGGTACTTACAGGACCACCTCCTGCCTTCCTCCCACCGTCCAGTGTGCTCCCATAGAGTGGGCCTCCTCCGGGTGCTGTCAGCCAAGCAATGCCAGCTGGCGGCCCCCAGGGGGAGGGCTTTCTCTGTCGGAGCCCCGACCTTCTGGAATAGTCTTTCCACCGACCTCAGGACGGCCCCCGACCTCCCCTCCTTTCGCCGGGGATTAAAGACATGGCTGCTTAAAGAACATTACGATCATGGGGTTATATAGTCTTTTTTAGAATGATTTTAATGGATTTTAATGTGTTTTAATTGTGTTTATTGTGATTTGTATTTATGATTGTTTTTGTAAGCCACCCTGAAGTTCCTTGGGGAGAATGGTGGCATATAAATCACATAAATAAAATAAAATAAATAAAATAAAAATTATAGTTAAAAATATGAGAGAAAAACAAAAAAAGCAATTAACGGAGAAATTAGATATTCAAATAGTGAAGAAAGTGAAATACTTGGGCATTCAATTAACCTCAAGATGTATCACAGTGAAGGAAGATAACTACTATAAACTAAGAAATCAAACTGAAATAAATGTGGAAAAATTGAAAAATGTACAACTATTGTTAATGGGAAGAATAGCGCTAATCAAAATGAATGTACTATCAAGAATTTTGTTCTTTTTCCAAACAGTTCCGATAAAGCTGGAGAAAAAATATTTTGAAAGTTTGAATAAAATGATGTGGAAATATATATGGCAAAGAAAGAAAGCAAGAATTAATATTAAACTGCTTCAGAACGCTAGGACTAGAGGAGGTTTTGGTCTACCAAATTGGGAACTTTATCACCAAGTGGCGATATTAACTTGGGTTAAAAAATGGATTCTACTGAGAAATACAAGACTATTGACTTTGGAAGCACATGATTTGCAACTAGGTTGGCATGCTTTCTTATGGTACAGGAAAAATAGGATACATGGATACGTCCAGAGATACTGTGTAAGAAACAGTTTGCTAACAGTATGGGAGAGAGTGAAAGAGATATGGAAATATCAATGTGGCTTTCAACAAGAGAAGCTTTGACGCATCCAAATATGATAAACATGGACATTTTAACAGAGAAGGGAGAACTAAAAGAGAAACAAGATTTAGAAAAACAAGGGATTGAGATTGATTGGTATACACAAGTGCAGATACAATCAAAATATGATAAAGATTTGAAACAATATGGTGTTAATTTGGGGAAATCAGATCAGATAATGACTGGAAAGGATGAAAAAATGATAGAATTAGAGAAATGGCAACAAATATGGGAAAGAAATTATAAATTGATTATGGCAACTGTATATAAAGAAAATTTATATCCATTTATAAATGTAAATGTACATTTATAAATGTTATAAATTTTAAAACATTTATAAATGTTTTATAGATGACATATGCCACCAGAAAGACTAGTAAAATGTTTAAAGATAAATCAGGTAAATGCTGGAAATGTTTGCATTTGCTGGGATCATATTATCATATGTGGTGGTCATGTACGGAAGCAAAAAACTATTGCTCTAGAATAAAGACATGGTTAGAGGAAATGTTACATAAACCTATAGAATTAAAACCAGAGATTTTTTTATTGGATATTTTGCCAGAAAGATATAGCAAAGAAGAAGTGTATTTAATTATACACATAATAACAGCAGCAAGAATTGTATTTGCACAAAATTGGAAGACAGAGAAAATCCCATCAGAAGATGAAGTAATAAAAAAGATTTTAGACTATGTGGAAATGAACAGATTAACGCTAAGAATAAAAAATAAAGAGGAATCGGTATATGTCAAGACATGGAAAAGATTCTATGTATGGATAGAAAAGAAATATGAATAAAAGTTGATAGATACATGATATAGATAATAGAATGTTAAATGAGGGATAAGGCAAAAAAGAAATAGAAACTCAGATGACACCAGAGTAAATGGAAAAGGGATGGAGGGGGGAAAGAAAGATTATAAATGTAAATGTGCAATAATGAAATGATAGCTTGAGTAAAATGGGAAAGAAATTGAAAAGAAAGTATATATTATTAGAAAAGTGGAGTTGCTCAGATACCAAATAAGGGAAATATTACACAACAAAGGAGAAAGAAAGGAGAGAGGAGGAGAGGAATAGAGGAGGAGAGGGAGAGAGAGGAATGGAAGAAAGAAGAAGGAGAGGAAGAAAGGATAGGGGAAAAGAGCAGGAGAGAAGGTGAGAAAGGGGGAAAAGAGGGGAGGAGTGGGGGAGAGGAAGGGGAAGTAAGGGAGGAGAGGAGAGGAGGAGGAAGAAAGTAGAAGAGAGGAGGAAGGGAAAAGAAAGAAGAAGGAAAAGAAGGTTTGTTGTGAAAAGAGGGAAAAGGGAGGGTAGAAAAACAACCCCAAATGTGATTGAAATGTCTTATTTTTATGTTTTTGTTAGAAAAAACATGTATATATATGATCAGTTATGGATAAGAGAATGTACATTTACAATATGTGTATAAGAAATAAAAATAAAAATCGGTTGTTTTTTTTTAAAAAAGAAGTAATAGATGGAAGAGCATTGAAGAGAGATTCAACCAGCTTCGGTTCGGATCGCCCGATCCGGTAGCAATGGCGGCAGGTGGTTTGGAGAACCAGTAGCAAAAATCCCTGTGGCCCCCCATGCCTAGCTGAGCTGTGCAATCATCAGAGGCTTTTTTTTAATTTTTAAAAGCATTTTTTCTACAACCTCTTTGGCCGAAAAAATGTTTTTAAAAGTAAAAAAAAAAAAAGCCTTTGATGATTGCGTGGCTCAGCTGGGTTCATCAGAGGCTTTTAAAAGCATTTTTTAAACAACCTCTTTGACGCATTTAGATCAATGGTGAAATGTAAAATTTATTACTACCGGTTCTGTGGGCTTGGCTTGGTGGTGGTGGGATAATGTGACTGGGTGGGCATGACCAACTTTTTTTTTTTACTTTTAAAACCATTTTTTCTAGAACCTCTTCGGCCGAAGAGGTTGTTAAAAAAATGCTTTTAAAAGCCTCTGACGATCCCAGCTGAGTTGCCTGATTGTCAGAGGCTTTTTTTACTTTTAAAAACATTTTTTTACAACCTCTTTGGCTGAAGAGATTGTAAAAAAAATGCTTTTAAAAGTTTCTGACAATCCCAGCTGAGCAGCATGATCATCAGAGGCTTTTTTTTTAACTTTTAAAAGCATTTTTTCAGCCAAAGAGGTTGTAGAAAAAATGCTTTTAAAAATAAAAAAAAGTTTCTGATGATTGCGCAGCTCAGCTGGGTATGGGGAGGGGGGCAGGGATGTTTGCTACTGGTTCTCTGAATCATCCGCCACGATTGCTACCAGATTGGGTGATCTGGTCCGAACCGGGAGCATTTCACTCCTGATTTAGATACTGCAACTATTCCAGAATGCAGTGACCTAGGAAGTTTAATGCACCATGTAACACATCTGCTACATCAGCTTCCACTACGCTTCCACATCTAATTAAAGGTACTGGCTATCACCTATAAAGCCTGACAAGGCAGAAGACCAGGTCATTTGTGTCACTATCTATCTTTGATGTACTATTAGTATGCTGAGGAAGGCAGCCGTATACTTTTTTAAAGAAGTATTTTGAGTATTTTTTTAAATACTTTTTTTTTAAAGAAATGAAACATTAAACCAATATGACTCAAACCTTATCAAGCCTCAAGGGCATCTGTCAGGAGGGATGAAGGCAGCAAGGGATGATTTTTAGTTAATATATACAAGACATCATAATAGGATCTGACTTTGGGAGATGAAGCAAAGAATGCAGATTAGTTAATTTAGATTATCAACACTGCAATGCCTTTGTATCAGTTCTTCCCCAGCTGGCTCTTTGGAAAAGAAAAATGCTTGACTCCATCTGAAGGTTACAAGGACCTTCACAACTGGATGCAGCAAAAGCAACTGGTTCTGACCAGTTCTGGAGAACTGGTAGCGGAAATTTTGAGTAGTTCGGAGAAGCAGTAAATACCACCTCTGACTGGCCCCACCCCCATCTATTCTCTGCCTCCTGAGTCCCAGCTGATTGGGAGGAAATGGGGATCTTGCAGTAACCTTCCCCTAGAGTGAGGAGGGAATGGAGATTTTACAGTATCCTTCCCCTGGAGTGGGGTGGGAATGGAGATTTTACAGTATCATTCCCCTGCTACGCCCACCAAGCCATGCCCACCAAGCCATGCCACACCCACCAAGCTACTCTCACAGAACTGCTAGTAAAAAAATTTGAATCCCACCACTGAAAAGCAAGGTTAGATATGAAGAAAACCTGCAAAAAATACTACATTATTCCAAAAACCTTTAAGTGTCCCCCGTTTGACCAGTTCACCAGAGTCCAATAGTATGGTAGCTGCATGTTTTAAGAACAGACTCTTTGAGAAACAGTTAACATTCCATTCCGAGGTCCTGTGTGCCCCAAAATCCTTGAAGTGGCTGGATGAAATTGGCTCACACCTCCGCTTCCTGTTTGCACTGGTCTCTCCCTTTTCCCCCTTTTACAACAGGCCCTCTTATACACCTCCCCCAATACCCACTCCCTCTCCAGGTTGTGGCAGGCTTCAGCACAAGTGACGGGGAGGGCAATCGGACACCTTGTCTTACTATGCTCTTTTTTCTTCTTTTCAGAAAAGTGCACAGCCCTTTGAATAATAAATAATAATTCACTTTTTATGTGGCTGATCCATTTCTTAGAAGAAAGAATGTACAATGAAAACAGCAGCATTAAAGGCTTTCAGTTTCAGACACAAAATGAATGCCAAGCATTAAAGAAGGAGACTTGGAAATCAGATGCAGAATTCAAACGCCTGTTTTAAGAGTTTCTGTTGCAGTTCCTTTTTAAGGCATTGTGATAATTACAAAAAGGGAGAAGTATTTGCACTTGACATAAAATGCCTACATTTTATACAAGTTTTTTTTTGAGGTGCACATTTTTACTTAAGACTTTTTTAAAAATGCCACTGACTACACATTATACTCTGGAGGAACCCAGTGCAACTTAGTGCAGAATGGCAGCTATGTCTTCTCCTCCTCTTCTTAAAGTATCTCTGCTAATCCACATATTTCCAGCAGAAAGTGACTCACTCATATTACTCATTAGGTGTCTATGAAGAGAAGAACATATACAGGTGAAACTTGAAAAATTAGAATATCATGCAAAAGTTCATTTATTTCAGTAATGCAATTTAAAAGGTGAAACTAATACATGAGATAGACTCATTACATGCAAAGCGAGATAGTTCAAGCCTTGATTTGTCATAATTTTGATGATTATGGCTTACAGCTCATGAAAACCCCAAATTCACAATCTCAGAAAATTAGAATATTACATGAAATCAATAAAACAAGGATTGTACATACAACTATAGCGGACCTTTGAAAAGTATAAGCATGCATATGTACTCAGTACTTGGTTTGGGTCCCTTTTGCATCAATTACTGCCTCAATGTGGTGTGGCATGGATGCTATCAGCCTATGGCACTGCTGAGGTGTTATGTAAAACCAGGATGCTTCAATAGCGGCCTTCAGCTCTTCTGCATTGTTCTTTTTTAAAAAAGTTTTTTATTTTGAAAATATTAAAAACAAGACACAAACACACAATTTTCGCTATTCTAGCTGGTGGAAAGTGCCATCTATGAAACATTTTCATCTGGTTTTCCTTGTATGCCATTGATATTGTCGATTTCATATTTGTTCTCCACATCTTTTCCCATTTTATTTTATTAATTTATTTATTTTATTGTATTTTATTGTATTTTTATACCGCCCTTGTCCCGAAGGACTCAGGGCGGTGTATAGCCATAATAAAACAGTAACAACACAAAAATTAAAAAAAATTAAAATAATTCAATCATTTGGCCCTAATTAAAAGCCCCAAAGCTACAAATCATTTAAAAACCAATTTAAAAACCAATTAAAATCATGGTTCCATCAGACTGGCTTGATGAAATAATAGGGTCTTCAGAGCACGATGGAAGGCGCAGTGGTCAGGGATCCTTCGTATATCCAGGGGCAGTTCGTTCCATAGGGCAAGGGCTCTCATTCTGGGGGTCACCAGTCGACATTGTTTGGCTGACAGCACCCTGAGGTGAGAGCATATCAGTTGGTGGGAGGCAATTGGTGGCAGAAGGCGGTCCTGCAGATATCCAGGTCCTAAGCCATGGAGAACTTTGAAGGTGGTGACCAACACCTTGAAATGCATCTGGAAGACCACTGGGAGCCAGTGCAGCTCATGCAAGAGCGGTGTTACATGGGAGCGATGTGTCGCCCCCATAATCACTCACGTGGCCGCATTCTGGACCAGTTGGAACCTCCGAGTGCTCCTCAAGGGGAGCCCCATGTAGAGAGCATTACAGTAGTCCAGACAGGAGGTAACGAGGGCATGAGTGACCATGCACAAGGTGTCCCGCTCCAGAAAGGGATGCAACTGGGAAATCAGGTGAACCTGATAAAAAGCCCCCCTGGCCACAGCCGTCATATGATCATCTAAAGACAGCAGTGTGTCCAGGAGGACACCAAAGTTGTGAGCCCTCTCTGAGGGGGGCAAGATCTCATCCCCCAATAGCCAGTGATGGCACCAGCTGGCTATACTGGGACGCCAGAAACCACAGCCACTTGGTCTTGGAGGGGTTGAGTCTGAGCCTGTTTCTCCTCATCCAGATCCACACGGCCTCCAGGCATTGGGACATCACATCAAGGGCATCATTGGGGTGGTCCAGAGTGGAAATGTACAGCTGCGTGTTGTTGGCATACAGTTGACACTTCACCCCAAAACCATGGATGATCTCACCCAGTGGCTTCACATAAATGTTGAACAGGAGGGGCGAGAGGACCAACCCTTGCAGCACCCCACAAGTAAGGTGCCTCGAGGTTGACCTCTGTCCCGCCTGTCAACATAGACTGCATTCGGTCAGAGAGGAAGGGGGAGAACCACCATATCACTGTGCCCCCCCACTCCTAACCCCTCTAGGTGACTCAGCATGATACCATGATCGATGGTATCAAAAGCCACTGAGAGATCTAGGAGGACCAGGACAGAGGAGCAACTCTTGTCCCGAGCCCTCTAGAGATGCGTTAATAATCCCCTGAAACCAGCCTCGTGTGACTTCCCGGGAGGCCAGCACCAACCAGGAGGGACACGGGTCCAATAAACATGTGGTAGCATTAAGCCTCCCCAAAATCCTGTCCATGTCCTCAGGAGCCACAGGGTCAAACTCCTCCCAGATAACACTCTCAACACCCACCCCCATCATCCCATCTGAATCTACCGAATTGGAGTCCAGGCTGTCCTGAATCTGAGCGATTTTATCATGCAGATATTGCACAAAATCCTCAGCCCCATCCTGCAAGGGATTCTCCTGCACTCCCACCTGAAGTAGAGAGCGGGTCACTCTAAACAGAGTAGCTGGGCGATTCTCTGCAGATGCAATCAGAGCAGAAAAATAATTAGATTTCGCCACTCTTATTGCCACTAAGTAGGTCTTGATATAAGACCTCACCAGTGTTCGGTCAGATTCGGTGTGGCTGGCCCTCCAATCACTCTCTAAGCGTCTTTTCTGGCACTTCATCTCTCTCAGATCCTCAAAGAACCAAGGAGCTAATTGAGATGGACACCGAGTCAGAGGCCGCAAAGGCACAATATGGTCCAAAGCTCTAGCAGCCGCCCTATCCCAGGTAGCCACCAGTTCTTCAGCCGAGTCATGAGCCAGAGCCTCTGGGAATGGCCCAAGCTCTGTCAGGAACCTGTCTGGGTCCATCAGGCACCTGGGACAGAACCACCTGGTCAGTTCCGTCTCCTTGCAACGAAGGGAAGTGGCCCGAAAGTCTAACTGAAGGGCTTAATAACTAGGTCCCCTATTTCAAGATCATTCAGCCACTGACCAGAGACAACAATCAAGTCCAGTGTGTGTCCCCCGGTGTGGATGGGGTCATGAACTAACTGGGTCAGGTCCATGGCCATCATGGAAGCCATCATTAACTCCTGAGCTGCTTCCGACGTTTCACTGATGGATGGCAGATTGAAATCCCCCATAACCATAAGTCTGGGGGTATCCACCATCCTGACTATTACGTCAAGCAGCTCAGGCAGGGCTGCTGCTACATAGCAGGGAGCCAGGTACGCAGTCAGCAAACCCATCTGCACCCCATGACCCCACTTCACAAGGAGGGACTCACAACTGGCTATCTGAGGAACAGTGTCCTCCCTCAGACCAAGACTTTCCTTAATAATCACCACTATCCCCTGGCCCCTCCCCTGAGCCCTTGGCTGATGAAATACATGGAAGTCTGGTGGGCACATCTCAATGAGGAGAATCCCCTCCCCATCGCTCAGACAGGTTTCCGTAATCCCTGCCAGGTCCACACACCCCTTCTTTAATTCTACTACTGATTAAAATTTCTTGCCCATTTAGTCATTGTATCTTTCACTATTTCCTCTTCCATTTTATATCATAACAAAAATTTATAAATTTTACTAATTAATTTTTGTTCCCTCCCACATATAATTTTATCCAGTTCATTTTGCTCCAATTGTACCTGATCTGTTTTCGCATCTTCTAAGTATTTTGATCTTATTTGTAAGTACGTCCACCATTCAACTTCTCTATTCAAATCCTGTTCCAATTCTTGTTTTGTTTTTAATTTTCCAGAATCATTTAATATATCACTGTATCTAATTATTTCAGTCCAGTCCAGTAAATTTGGGTGTGTAATGTTTCATTGGGAGAGATCCAAAATGGTATATAGTGTTGTTTTTTGATTTTATGCCAAATTAATAATAGTGAATTTCTAATTATATGCCTTCTAAAATATCCATGGGTTTTATACTTTTCACCCCATAGAAATGCATGCCATCCTGTCTGTAAATCATCCTTCTATTGTTAAAATTCTTTTATTTCCCAGCTCCATCCATTCCTTTAAGCATGTTAGGCATGCTGCTTGGTAATAAGCCTCCCAATCTGGAAGTGTTACTCCTCCTCTGTCCCTGGTATCTTGTAGTGTTTTTAATCTAATCCTAGGTTTTCTAGAAACCTAGAAATTTTGCCATATAAATTTTTGAGATCAATCTGTTTAATAAATCAAAAAAACTTTTTTCTAATTTTATTGGTATAACCTGGAAGAGGAATAAAATTTTGGGCAGGATATTCATTTTATTGCTGCCAATAAAAATGCGGCAATAAATGGTGGCGGCAACGGCAGCAGCTTTATTGCATTGTTCAGTTTCATGTCTCTCATCTTTCTCTTGGCAATGCCCCATAAATTCTCTGGTTAGTTTGCTGGCCAATCAAGCACAGTAATCCCATGGTCATTGAACCAGGTTTTGGTACTTTTGGTAGTGTGGGCAGGTGCTAAGTCCTGCTGGAAAATGAAACCAGCATCTCCATAAAGCTCGTCTGCGGAAGGAAGCATGAAGTGCTCCAAAGTATCCTGGAAGATGGCTGCATTGACCCTGGACTTAATGAAGCACAGTGTGATCTGTCCCCCCCCTTCAGAGACCCACAAAAACACAGCCAGCCGAGGGTTAAGAATCACTTGGCACACTCCACAGTTCTTATCTCAACCTTGGCAGCGATATGCACACCGTCTGCCAAGGACTTTATTAGGTTACACAAACAAAAAAATCACCTACGTAGCTTTGCCGTTCATCTAGCTTCCAAGACTACGAGGTTGCTATGTTTGTTTTGCTTTGTTCGTCACAAACTTCTTGACCCACCATCCTGTCTTATATAGATAGGCTCTAGGTGTGGTCCAGTGACTCATTGATCCTGTGACTCCAATCCAGTGACTCAGGTCTATTTCCTCATACGCCGCAGCTGCAGTAATCTTTTCTCTCGCCTTCTTTGGCGTGCGTCCAGGAATGACGTCTCTTCCTCACTCTCATCTGAGACACCTGTTTCCCCACTACTTGGCTCTCTTTCAGTTGGCACCTGAGACGGTGCCAGAGGGGGGGGGCTGGGAGATCTGGCTGGCTCCTCTTCCTCCTGCTCAGAGCTTCCTTCCTCCAATGGGATAGGCTCAGAGGACGGGGCCACAACACAGTGGACCAACACCAGCAGATGACACAGATTGTGGAAACTTCACACTGGACTTCAAGCATCTTGCAGTGTGTGCCTCTCCATTCTTCCTCCAGACTCTGGGTCCTTGCTTTCCAAATGAGATGCAAAAATTGCTCTCATCAGAAAAGAGGACTTTGGACCACTGAGCAACAGACCAGTTCTTTTTGTTTTTAGCCCAGGTAAAATGCTTCTGATGTTCTTTGTTGTTCAGGAGTGGCTTGACAAGAGGAATACGACATTTGAAGCCTATGTCCAGGATCTGTCTGTGTGTGGTGGCTCTTGATGCACTGACTCCAGCCTCAGTCTACTCCTTGTGAAAGACCCCAAAACTTTTGAATGGCCTTTTCCTGACAATCCTCTCCAGGCTGCGGTCATCCCTGCTGCTTGTGCACCTTTTTCTTCCACACTTTTCCCTTCCACTAACTTTCTATTAATGTGCTTTGATACAGCACTTTAGGAACATCTACTTCTTTTGCAATTACCTTTTGAGGCTTTCCCTCCTTATGGAGGGTGTCATTGATGGTTTTCTGCACAACTGTCAGGTCAGCAGCCTTTCCCATGATTGTGATTCCTACTGAACCAGACCGAGAGACCATTTAAAGACTCAGGAACCCTTTGCAGGTATTATGGCTTAATTAGCTGATTAGAGTGGGATACTTTGAGCCTAGAATATTGAACCTTTTCACAATATTCTAATTTTCTGAGATTGTGAATTTGAGGTTTTCATGAGCTGTAAATCATAATCATCAAAATTATGACAAATAAAGGCTTGAACTATCTCGCTTTGCATGTAATGAGTCTATCTCATATAGTAGTTTCACCTATATGAAACTTCATTTATTTGAACTTTTGCACGATATTCTAATTTTTCGAATTTCACCTGTACATGAAGAATATAACATTATTCTTTCCCATGGGTGTCACCCTTCTATGCAAGGCTACCTTGACCTAGGAAAAACCTCTGTCAATAAAATGTCTATTATCATAGGATCTTTTATTAAATATGCTATCTGAGCAGAACAGAAGAGGTAATAATGACACAAGGTAAAATATTTTTAATTAACTCTCATATGTACAGCAATTGATATTTGATGAAATTTAGATCTAATACATTTCTTTAATAAAACCAATGTAATTCAGTTGCTTTGGATGGGCTGAATTAAAAAAAAATAGAATTATCAAATATTGAGCAATGATGCTCAAATATTTTATTTTATGATGGATTTATGTCTCCTGTTGCCTCCCACAAAATCAATTTTTATTCCATTTGTTTCTACAGTCTTTAAAGATCACTTTCAAAAGCTTTTCCTTATGAACCAATCACAAGTGGAAGAAACCATGAGAAACCACAGATTCTTTAGGAATTAGAATTAGCTTTCAGAAGATATGGAGCCAAGGCATTATCAATGCTTATTTTATGGCTCAGCTGAACAGTCTGGTGAATCTCCCTGATCTTGATTGTTAAGCATTTTTCTAAGACTAAACAAGAACAACAAGCTTATCTTGATTTCTCTTGACTTCATATGACCTAATTTTGACCTCATGTACTTTTTGCATCAACATCATTCCGTCTGAACAGACTGAGGATAATAAATCAGATTGAATCAATCTGCCTGAGTTCAACTACCTCTGGCCTTGAAGAGCCATAGCTTAAGCAACAGTATTTGGGGACAGTTGCAGATAACAGTCTACCTTGTTCAAATCTCTATTTCTTGAAATTATAGTGTGATATCTTTTCTATTTGACACCTGAAAATATAGATTGACCTATATGCATGGAAAAACATAAGAATAGCACATTGGATAAGAATTAATATATGTTATGGAGAGTATGTGATATAAGTTGCTATTTTGACAGCTGTCATGTGTTTTATTACATGTCATTCAGTTTGACTCTTGAGTAGTCCAGGTCATTTGTCCTGCTTTGTTTTGGATAGTCCATCATTAAAACTAAGATAACACTAATTGCACAATTCAACAAATGGCTAAGATGATTGTGCAGCATTTTGCCCACTCAAAATATTGTATCCATCATTGGTACAAAGATAATATGCTTGCTGAACAGATATGTTATCCCCGCTGGAGTGGGTTACAAAAACATGAAGTTGAACAGTATCATCACACTATTTACAAGAAGTTACTGAGTTTCCTTGTTGATGGAACAGAAGGCTACTTCTGTTCCCCTTTGAACCTGTATTGACCTTTCATATTTTACAAATCCGCAACTTCATTTTTTTCTGCCATCTGGAAACCATAGAAACCAAAGCAAATGTACAGGCAAGAAATTCGTCATTTGACTAGCACTTGCTAATCTCCATGGAAACATTTCAGATTTATTTTTTTAAGAAACTGAAACTCTTTAAAATTAACTGCATGAACAGAGTTTAATTGGTCTCTGATCCCAACAGAAAAATTGTAAGCCAAAATAAATAATGTAAGGTATTTCTGGACTGCATATCTTTTCACAGCTAAGATCCATCTGTTTACTTTGGTATCTAAAATTACTCTTTATCTTGTGATCCTAAATTATTAAATGTTGGGGGAAATATTTCTACGTTCTGCTCACTAGTCAACCAAAACTTACTCATGAAAGCAAAATAGTGACATAATGTTAGCATGTTTTGATTATTTCCTCTTAGGAAATGGAAATGCAAGGGGCTGTACAATCAAGTTCTTTCTTTTCTTTTTATAAAATTTAGGCACATTTACCACCATGCCAATAGAATTCTTTCCTGCATTTTTTGACATTGTTCTCATATTGTCCACCATTAACAAGGGAATGAAGGCCACAATGGCATCTGACTTGAATATGATCTCCTTGAAGGTTTGGGGATGGGGGTGAGGCTGGGATGTAGTATCAGTTCTCACATACTTATAATGTACAGCAAAGCCTACTTCAAGGGCATGTTTAGTTCCTAGTGACTTAGTGGATATATCCAGATTATTTTCTGGGCAGCTCCATTGTAGTGATTTATCACTGACTTCTTCCAAAATATTTTCCAATTTTTGCCTAGCCAATAGTTCCAGTATTCTCTGGAGCTTCTAATACAAGTGCTGATCAATTCCAATTCTGCTTATCTACAACAGCTCATTGAGCAAAGCCAGATCAGCACCATGTGCTGATCAGGACTACTACATCTCTACTATTTTGGTGTACAATAACAGAAACTTGAAAATCTAGTGAGAGATACTGTCGCTCTGCTTCTTATACTCAAGACAATCAAGGTGGGGTAACCTTGAATTTCTTTCTCACTCTGTCCTTCTTTCAGAACTAAGCTGATATTTACGTAAGGCTAGTAAACACTTACTTCAAGGCCATTTCTGCACTTCTCTAAAATCCCAAAGCTAAACCAGTTCATCTTGGTCCTGAAACCTACTGAAAGAAAACCATCGCTATGACTATGTCTTTTATCAGACTGCTAAGCAACACACACACACATTTATTTGTCCTTCCTTTGTCTTCAAAGCAATACAGCCAAAGGGTAAAATATCCTAGTTTCTTCATCCCATTAGTCTTGGAAGTATTCTACTGTCTACAGGAAGTATATCACCTGGAGCTGTCTTATCGAACAGTACTTGATATACAGTAGCTCACATTTTTCAACTGAACTGTAAAACAAGCTATCATCTATAGAAATAACTGTACCTTTATGCATTTGCTATGATATTCTAAAAAGGGAAGCCAATGGATATAGGTCTCATGCATGTAAACTTTCAAATATTGTAGGATTATTTTCCAAAGTATACAGACAATCA
This sequence comes from Masticophis lateralis, assembly GCA_030761175.1. Lineage (NCBI taxonomy): Eukaryota > Metazoa > Chordata > Lepidosauria > Squamata > Colubridae > Masticophis > Masticophis lateralis. Next base: position 22,473,780 of record JAUDYJ010000007.1, on the reverse strand, counting down.
ACATCTAATGTATGCATTTTTAGCAGGGTTGGAGGCTTATCAGACGCATAGTTTCACTGCTCATTTCTACATAAGATCTTCCTTAATATGACTCACACATGTATGCAAAGCTGTGTTTATTCCATTTTAATCCATCCTATCGGTGCTGTCTTTATGTGGCAGATTATTTTTGTCCCATGAAATATATGGACTGGCAGCTCATTAACTCTGCAGTTTAAGAGAAAGGTTTCAATGTTATATATTCTAATAAAAAACACTTCACTAGGCATTGCCATAGCAACAGAGAACATTAGATTTTTTAAAAAACATGTACTTTTCTCGAGAATAACATTTAATTTTTTTCATAATAATCCTATCTAAAACACATATTATGTGAATTATGTGTAATACATTCAAACTAAATAATATTTTAAAATAATTCATTTATGAGGATGGAACTAATTGGGCATTTGTTCAAATACAGGAGCTTTGCCTAAAATAGGAGATTAATTTGATTTCATTTTCTTTATCTCATCTAGTTATTCCATACGTTCTTTCACTTTGCTGCCATCCATCCATGCCTTCATTGCATAAGAATTTATTAGAGTTTGGAGCAATCCAAACACCACACAAGTAAACAATTCAGCAGGATTCATTTATATAAGAAACTTCTTTATATACAATACCATACAGCAGAAGCCAGAACCAGAACTCAGAATCCAGAAGTACAGAATCAATAATCATGGAAGCTATAGAATCACAGAAGCATTCATATATATACAGTTCAGTGAACCTAAGCCACGCCCAGGCTCCGATCCATCTGGGTCACCAAACAGTCCCCACTGGCTGACTTGTTACCACGTCTATTCCAATTCATGAACTCTCACACATTGGCACTCCTCCCCTCATGACTAGAATAGAAATAAAACCGGATAACTTAATCTTCTTCTAATGGTGGACTCCACCTTTTAACTTTCTAGTATATATGCAACCATCAGCCTTGCAACTCTTGAACCCAAGACCCTTCAATGCCATATCTAAACAGATATTCCAATTCCTGGCTGACTACAGCCCATAAATGGCCTTGCTCAATTTATGTATTAGGCTTTTGCTTTCATATCCTGGTGCTTGAACCATGTAAATTTCTTCCTTCTGCATTGAGAAATGCTGTGGTTATATCAAAATGTCAAATTTTATGGCCATGTGCTGCTGCCAACACAATTTTGGGTAGTGCCACTCAGGGGTGGGTTTCAAAACCTGTCACTACCAGGGAAGTCAGCTGACGTCACAGCGAGATGGACGGGAAGTTTCTGCGCTCCAGAAACTACCGTCAAAATCTCCGGTCCCAGATGATTCTTTTTGGACCCTGCAGCCTAGTTTTGGCTGCGGTTGTGAAGAGCACATCCCGGTGATCTCAGGGGTATTGCAAACCCCCTGACTGATCCTGGGAAAGCTCTTTTTCTGGCTCCAGAGTTTCAGCCATTAATGGCTGCCAAAGCTGGGACAGCTTGAAAGCGAGAGGAAGGACAGTACATCCGATCGGTGAGGTTTCCTTTTTTTAGGCCTATACTGAGGACACCCTGAGATAAATAGTTTTGAAGAGTGTTTGTAAGAAGAGATAAGCGGCGAACTTTAAGAAGAAAAAAGTTTTTTTTCCTTTACCTTACTTGGTTATTTTGTAACGAGGCTTAATTGCTTCACTTTCATTATTGACTGTGACTGTGCCTGATTTGACTTAAAGAAGAAAGGAGAAATCTTTTAAAGACTTGATACAAAAGATACAAAAGTTTGTATCTTTTTCTTTTTTCTTTTTTAAATTGGCTGATATGGATTGGAATTTTTTGGATTAATTGAAAAAAAGAATGAAATTTTGTTTTGGTTATTTTTTCTCTTAAATTTTTTTCTTTTACTTCTTTTTTTTCATTTTGATTTACGAAGAGAGAATTGTAAGGCTGACAGGGAAGAAAGGAGAGTGTACAGTGCCATCTACAGTGGAAAATTTTCTTTTTCTTTTTCTTGTTGATTTAAAGAGGCAGCCTAGAGATTCATTGTAACTAAAACAAAGAGGTTTCTTGCTAGGCTGATAAGATCTGGGAAGAGTGGAAGATGTGGTATATCTATATTGTTTAAACAGGTGTTTCAGCTGGATTTGTGAACCAAAAACCTCGAAATAACAAAGAAAAATTTTGTTCTCTTAAAGCTACACCTGTTATTATTTAAACTTTCCTTTTAATATTGTGGACAGATTACATTTTCACTCTCTGTATACTTTTTGGATCCTAAAAAAAATAAAAGCCTACATTCTCTCCCTTCTTTCTTTCTTTCTTTCTTTCTTTCTTTCTTTCTTTCTTTCTTTCTTTCTTTTTGTGTGTCTTTGCTGAGAAAAATTGGACATTAGTAGTATTGGACTAAGGAACTCAAGAGACTGAAGACTTTCTTTTTCTTTTTTTAAAAAAAATCTCTTTTTTCTTTTTCCCTTTTTAAAGATGATGATGATGATTAATATTTTTTTCCCTTTTTCTCTGTTTTTTACCCAAATGATTAAGGTGTGGAAGAACCTGAAGAACCAGGTTGGATTTTTTTTCTTTTTTCTATGTTTTTTCCTCTCTAGTTTTTATATTTTTTTACCCTACCCTTCTTTTCTTTTTTCTCTCTCTTCTTTTTTCCCTCCTGCTGTTTTTTCTTTTGGATTTTTTGTCTTGGATTGCCCTTTTTGATTGGATTACAAAATGAGTAGAAAAGCCATGACAGTGGGATCAGCTGCAACTACGCCCGTACATCACCTTCTGGTGGCCAAAGATCCATCCAGACCATGTTACAAGAGAAAGACAGACTAAAGCACTGTTATTAACAGTTATTGACATCAGCTGCCTGCAATTACTGCAAGTTCGAATCTCACCAGGCTCAAGATTGACTCAGCCTTCCATCCTTCCTAAGGTAGGTAAAATAAGGACCCAGACTGTGGGGCCAATAAACTGACTTTGTATAAATATACAAAAAGTATGAAGGCTACTGCTTAATGCATTGTAAGCTGCCCTGAGTCTCCGGAGAAGGGCGGCATATAAATCATTTTTTTTAAAAAAAAGATAAAGATAAAGACAAAGAAGCATCTCTACAAGCAATAGTACAAATAATGGAACAACAATTATCTAAGGTGGAGAACCAATTATCTAAGACAGATGAAAAAGTGCAAAGGATGGAACAGCAGTTACTTAAAACAGATGAAAAAGTGGACAACATTGAACAAGTAATGGTGAAATATGATAAGAGACTTTCCAAATTAGAGAAGAAAGAAGATCAAAAGGAAGAGAAAATGAAAGAAATTGAGAATAAATTGGGGGAGGTTGAACTTGAAGCCGGCGGGATAGTCAGCTGGGAAATGGACAAAGCTGAATTTTACCTAAGATTTCAAAATGTGCAAGAAGAGAAAGGAGAGAACTTGGCAGAAGTAATGAGTGAATTGCTGGCTGAAGCTCTAGAAATCCCCAAAGAGAAGGTCTTTGAGGGAGTCGACGAGATTTAGAGTCTACACTATGCAACAAATTGCCAAGAGAGGTACACATAAGATTTACTAAAAAATCAATTAGAACATAAATCTTACAAGCAGCAAGAAACAAAACCTTGAAATATATAAAAAAAGAAGTAGTGGTCTTGAGACAGATACCAAGGAAAATCAGAGAGCAGAGAAGAGGATATCAATTATCAAGGATGGGGCTCTGACTTTGAATTCCTAACAAGCCCGCATCTGGAGCCGAAATCGGTGCTATCAGTCACAAAGAGATCGATAGCTTAAAGGGGAGTATCTCAGGACCTCGGAAGAGACCGCAACTCCTCTGAAGGTTCAAGACGAACTCTTAATCCAGCGGTGAGGAAAAACCAGCCCTCGGGCTGACCAGAAGCACTCGATACTGTACAAGAGGGAAGCAAAAATTGGGAAAGAGGAGATAACTGTCAATAGGAGACGAAAACGAAGGAATAGCCCTAAAAAATATAAAAAATTAATAAGAGTTTGGTGCTGAAAGCAGAGAACCGAGAAGAAGAAAAGGAGAAACGGCGACAGTGAGAGTGATTGGAATGGAGCCATCTTGAAAGGAAGAGTGACAGTGCAAAAAAGTGGTTTAGAAGTCAGAGAACACAGAGAGATCATGAGTAAGAGAATAGACAGAAATGAAAGAGCGGATGAAAATTAGATTTAAATAATTTGTGATATACTCTCCACTATAGTTAAGATTGGATTTATAATTGCGGACTTTACGAAGTGGATGGTGATAATTGAATAAAGGGAGAACCGTGCCTGCAAACACTGAACTGAATTGAGTAACCGAAAGAGCGTGGAGTGCAGAGTTCCAGGAAAGGGATCATTTGGATCTGGAGGTTTTGGACAGAATTTGGGAGAGTCGGATTTTATCGGAGTTGATTGGACTGACGTGGAGATCAACGAGAGGAATCCGGGAAAGATATCGGAGTGGAACTGTACAAATTGTATTAGCACTGTCGCTACATTGTTGCCAGCAGGGACATTACTTGCGAAGATAAAGAGACTGGGAGTTTAATGGCGACCCATACATGAGAACCTGAACAATTTGGACATTTATTTTGGTGGTGGCACTGAAGCTCGTTACGGAGATGACTTGGAAGAAAACCCACGACATGAAAGAAAAGGACTAACGAATAATAACATTACATGTAACAAAGCAGACTGGTTTGAATCGAGTTTATTATAATATATTAGATACTAATATCAAATTCTTATTTTTCTTTTTCTTTTTTGTTTTTCTCATTGTCATTGAATTTAAACAGTTTGAAGAATTTATAGAAAAATTGATAATTAATTTAAGAATAGTATATCATATTGGATAAGTTTATAGAATTGATGAATTTACAAATTTGAAGGTAACCTATAGATTAATTACAGAATAATTGTAGATCAATTGAAGAATATTTGAGTATTTTGGATAAGTCTATATATTTGAAGTTAATTAATTGGAATAATTGCACAGAATCACAACAAGGCTTGATCATATAGATATTATGATAACTGTGTTAGATAAATATATATTTTAGGTTTTAATGAACTTAAAAGAAAACCAATGAATTGCTAAAGATTTGATTATTCTCCACTGTTCCTATATCTGATCTGTCACCCCCACTTATAAATTAATTGCTAAATAAGTTGATTCACTATATTAAGCCATATCCTACAAATATTGATAAATAAGTATGTAACAACACCATAAGGCAAAAGATATAAACACCAAAAAAAAAAAAAAAAGTGGCTGATAATCTCAAGATACTGTGGCTGAAAATAACTAGCATATTAAAGATGGCAACATCGAGCTCATGGGCTACTAACAAAATGACTAAAAAGAAATCCCCAACACAGACAATACAGATATCATCCCCAGCATATCAGAAGACAGGAGATGCAATAGAAAAAGAAAAAGCAGATACCATAATAGGAATGCAAAATATACAGGCAGCCCTCGCTATGATCCAAGAGGGAATGAAAAGGATGGAGAAGAAGATGACCCATAATCATGACGAAATGAAGAAAAATCAAGAACAAATGCAAAAAGACGTGGGGGAAATAAAAGAAGACATTAAAAACATTGATGAGAGGATAGACACAATCCAACAAAATATCACAGAAAACGAAAAAAGGATCCATAAAGTAGAAGAAAGGACAGAAGCCATAAATATGAGGTTGGAAAAGATGGAAAACATGCAAACGATAAAAAATTGAGATACTGAGGATGCATTAATGTATCTTGAGATGGAGAAGGCATCTTTTTATCTGAGATTCCAAAACATAGAGGAACAAAGGGAGGAAGAACTGGGTGAAATTATGGTCGAATTAATCTCAAAGGCAACTCATAAAGAAAAAAGTGAAATAAGGAATGGCATAGATGAAATATATAGATCATATACAAATTATGCAAGAAGAAATAAGCTTCCCAAGGAAGTCCACGTAAGATTCACACACACAAAAAAACCAATAAAAGAAGAAATCTTCAGGAAAATGAGGGAAGAAACAGTTATGTACAAAGGAAAGGAGGTACTAACACTGAAGCAAGTACCTAAAAGGGCCAGAGATAAAAGGAAAGACTATAATTTCCTAACTAGACGATTGAACAAACAGAAGATAAAGTTCAGATGGCTGATCCCAGAAGGGATCCTCATAACATGGGAAGGAAGGAAATTCAGAGTAGACAACATAGAAAAGGCCCAAGACTTCATAGACCAACACTGGGATACGAAGAAGAGCAGGAAAATAGAGAGAGTAAAGAGGACCAAAGCTCTATTGATCTCGATATACGAACAACAAAAAACGGAGACAAAGAACGAGGAAAAGGGGGACAAGGAAGAGAAGGAGCAGTGGAGATCACTCAAAGAGTAACAAGAAACACAACCAAAGCCAAAGTAGCTGACAAGTAAATAAGGACAGTAATGGAAAAAGAACTAACACGTCTATAAACATTAACAGCTTAAATTCACCCAATAAAAGACAGCAGACATTTACCAAATTGAGGAAACTAGAATCAGATATAATCACTCTACAAGAAGTACATATCAAAAAACAACAGAAAACACTACTAGAAAACAAGAAATTAGGAATACTATACACATCCTTAGCTGAATGTAAGAAAAGAGAAGTGGTAATATAAGTAAAAGAACATTTAAGATCGAAGCTAATTTATACAGATACGGAAGGCCGGGTGCTGATAATAGAAATTAAATTAGACACAAAAATAATTTTGCTAGTATCGATATATGCCCCAAATGGAAATCAAATAGACTTCTATAAAAAATTACATGATAAATTAAAAGAATTTGATCATGAAAATATATGCATTATTGGTGATTTCAATTCAATATCAAATACACAACAAGATTATCATAACAATAGAGGAAATAAACTCAAAAGGAAAGTATTGCCACAAACATTTCAAAATCTGGCTGAAGAACTAAGCTTACATGATTTCTGGCGAGAAATTAACCCAAAAACAAAACAATATACATATTTCTCTAACCCATACCAAACATGGTCCAGACTGGATATGGCCTGGATGATGCCACAACTACATAAATAAATACAAGATATTGAGATTATGCCAGGCATATGGGCTGATCACAATCCCCTCAAAGTAATTTGGAAGGGCTCCCGAAAACAGAGACGGTGGAAAATGGATATAAACATTATAAAGGAAAAGGGATATGCAGAGATGATAGAAAAGGAAATGAAGATATTTTTTCAAAATAATAAAAAAGAGCAAACATCGTTACAGAATTTATGGGATACACTGAAAGCTTTCATTAGAGGCCTAGCTATAGCATATGCAGCAAAAAGGAAAAAAGAAAAACAACAAGTCAGGAACGATATAACAGAAGAAATTAAGATACTTGAGGCCAAACAACAACCGAACAATTAAACGACACAGCAAAAACTTAATTTAGTTAAACATAAATTGAATCTAAATACAAAGACAGAATTGGCACAGAGAATTAGAATGGCAAAACAGACGAACTTTGAGCATGCTAATAAAACTGGACACTGGCTAGCGTATAAATTAAAAAAAATTGGCAGAAAATAGATCTATATATCAACTCCAAGACCACCTAGGAACCCTACAGCATACACATTTAGAAAAGAAAAATATAGTAAAAGCATTCTTCCATCTCTTCTTTTACAGAAAAGAAGATATACCTACAGAACAAATTAGAAAATATTTACAAAATACTACAACCAAACAGCTCGAGGAAGAACACAGAGAAACCTTAAATTGCCCCATAACAATGTTTGAATTAGTGGAAGCACGTAAAACGCAGAAGAACAACAAAACACCGGGACCAGATGGAATCCCCGCTGAATTCTACAAATATTGTCAGCAAGCAATAGATCAAATTTTGTTGCAAGTTTTCAATGAGGCCCTACTAACAGCAAAAATACCGCACTCTTGGACAGAAACTATTATTACACTAATTCATAAAGAAGACACCGATCCAAGACAAATTGAAATTACAGACCCATTTCATTGCTTAATGTAGATTATAAATTACTTACGACAATAATGGCAGCAAGATTCAAAACAATAATACATAATTACATACACCCAGATCAAAACGGTTTCATACCTAGAAGACATATTAAAATAACCTAAGAATGATTATAAATGTATTAGAGTATTATGACCAGAAGATAAAGAAATTGCCATAATCTCACTCGATGCATTCAATAATGTAAACTGGTCCTTCCTTACAACCCAATTAGAAAAGATGAATTGCGGAGAAAAATTCCTCTCACTGATAAAAAGAGTTTACTCACAACAGTCAGTAAGAATAGCAATAAATGGCGATATGACCCAACAATTCAGCATCCAAAAAGGAGTACGGCAACGCTGCCCTATGTCCCCATTACTATTTATAATAGCTTCAGAAGTACTATTAAATGTTATAAGAAAAGATGAAGAAATTAAAAGCCTTAAAATTAAAGGGGAGGAATAAAAATTACTCGCATTTGCTGATGACATAATTTTTATTCTAGAAGATCCAATTATATCTGGACCCAAACTGTTGACGAGAATTGAAGAATATGGGGAAGTCGCAGGTCTTAAAATTAATAGACAAAAAACTAAAATATTAACTAAAAACATGACGCAGAATCAAAAATCAAAATTAGAGGAGGAACTGGGAATTCAGGTAGTAAAAAAGATAAAATATTTAGGTATTTGGTTGATGACAAAAACAACAACAATTAAAGATGACAATTACACAAAATTATTAGCACAAATCGGAAAGGATCTGGAAACTTGGAACAGATTACAATTATCATTTATGGGCAGAATCGCGTCTATTAAAATGAATATACTTCCAAGAATTATGTACCTGTATCAAGTAATTCCAATAAACCCAGGAAGGGAATTCTTCAAAAAACTGAACAAATTAACAATGACATATATATGGCAAGGGAAGAAGGCCAGGATAAAAAGAAAGGCATTGCAAGATACAAAAGACAAGGGAGGTCTGGCGTTACCAGATTGGGAATTATACTACAAAGCAGCAGCATTAACCTGGATCATAGATTGGATAAAATTAGAAAATAAAAGATTATTATATTTAGAAGGATTTGAACTTACACGCGGATGGTACACGTTTTTATGGGATGGGCCGGATAAATGACACACATATTTTCAATGCCATATTATCAGAGCATCACTTCTCAAGATTTGGCAAGAAATCAAGAAAGATCAATATTCAAAAATTCCAAGATGGTGATCCCCAATGGAGGCACAGCTCCATCCAAACACTCTAGAATCAGGGAAAGCGATACATTACCAAGATTTATTAAATAATGAAAATCAAATTATTTCCAGACAACAATTACAAAACCATGGTATAAATATCGAATGGTAGCCTTATAATCAAATCCTTTCAAGATATCTATCGGACAAAAAACAATCTGGAATTGCAAATAACCCAAATGAATTAGACAAGATTTTACATGGACCACATCAAAAAATGATAACTAAAATATACAACTTTTTACTCAGACATAAATTACCAGAAGAAACAGTAAAGGACAATATGATCAGGTGGGCAAGGAATATAGGACATAACATTGAATTGGCAAAATGGGAGAAATTATGGTCAGAATTTCAAAATGACAAAAGCTACACCCTATAAAGAAAATCTAATAAAGATGTTTTATAGATGACATTTACCACCGGCCAGAATAGCCAAAATGCACCTGAACGCCCCTAATACCTGCTGGAAATGTAAAATACAGAAAGGGACTTACTTCCACATTTGGTGGAAATGTAAAAGAACTCAGCAGTTTTGGAAAACCATAAAAAAAATAATTGAGGAAGTAACAGATATACAATTAGGTAACAGTCCAGATTTGTTTCTATTAGGCATGATTGAAACCAAATGCACCAAAGAGACAAAATACCTCATAACACATATCTTAACAGCAGCTAGGTTACTGTTCGCACAAAATTGGAAATCCGATCAAATCCCAACTGAAGACAAAATCATCTCAAAAGTAAATGAATGTGCCGAAATGGACAAATTAACTCTAGAACTCCGAGATAAGGAGGACAGTGAATATTACACAGTATGGCACAAATGGCACAAATGGCTTGAAAGAAGAACTGAAACAAAAACTGAGGATAAGAATTAGGGCACAGAAGAATTAACATACATATAAAACATGTGAAGAGCAATATTATTTCTAATAATGTTATACAACCTTATAATGCATATATAAAGAATTATACAATCTGTTGATAGTAAAAACATTATATGTTGGTTTTACTGTTGGTGGTGGGGCAGGTGAGGTGGTGGTGGGTGAATTGTTATGTATGTATTGTTTATGTTTATATTTATGTTTAAAAAAACCAATTAAAAATAATTTTCAAACCAGCAACCTCCCCAAATTCTCCTATTTTTTCTGTCAATTTATTTATTGATGTTAATGGTTCTTCAATAATAAAGACCAGGTCATCAGCAAAAGCTTGTAATTTATATTCTTTTTTTCTAATTTTCATTCCTTTTTTCTCTTTTTCTTCTCTAACATTTCTGTTCAACATTTCCAAAATCAGTATAAACAGCAATGGGGATAAAGGACATCCTTGTTGAGTACCTTTTTCTATTTCAATAAAATCAGTCAATTCTCTATTAATCACTACCTTTGCCGCCTGTTTCAAGTATATAGCTTCAATTGCCTGAATAAATTTTCTTCCAAAGCCCATCTCTTCCATTTGTAGCGTCATAAATTGCCAATTCACATTGTCGAATGCTTTTTGTGCGTCTAGAAATATCAGAGCCATTTGTTTTTCAGGATGCACTTCATAATATTCTAGAGTGTTCAAAATTATTCTTATGTTGTCTCTAATTTGTCTTTTTGGAAGAAATCCATTTTGATCTGAATGTATAAAATTGTTCAAGTATCTCTTAAGTCTTTCTGCCAGTATTGAGGCAAAAAAATTATAGTCTGAGTTTAGTAGGGATATAGGCCTATAGTTTTTAATTTGTTGTGGGTCTGTATCTTCTTTGTGAATCGGTGTGATATAAGCCTCAGTCCGTGATTGGGGTATTGTTTTGTTTATCATTACTTCATTCATAACATCCAAAAGCGGAAGGCATAGAGATTATTGTAATGTCCTATAGTATTTCACAGGCAAACCGTCTGGTCCTGATGTCTTTCCATTTTTTTGTTTCTTAAGTGCTTCTGTTAATTCCATCATCGTTATATGCCCATCTAACATTCCTTCAATATCCTTGGGAATCAAAGGTAATTTTGTGTTCTGTAAATATTTTTTGACTTTCTCTTCTTCAACCAACTCTCTTTTATAAAGTTGCCTATAGTATTCTTGTATTATTTTTCCCATCTCTTTATTTCCAAATTTACTTTGTCCTTGATCATCAGTCAATTGCATTATTTTTTTTGACTCCCTTTCTTTTTTCAATTTATATGCTAGCTATCTTCCTGGTTTATTCGTATTTTCAAAATAGTTCCGTTTAGCACTTCTTATTTTTTGGGCTAGCTCTTCCTTCTCCAGTAAGTCCATTTTGTGTTTCAACATGTCCATTTTCATTTTTACATCTTTCTTATATGGATCTTTCTGGAGTTCCTTTTCAAATCTCTTGTAGTCATCCTTTAATATTGTAAAAGTTTATCTTTTTTTCACATTTCTTTTCTTTGTATAATCTATTATATGCCCCTAGCGTAAGCCTTCATTATATCTCAATGATTTTGTATCGATGTATCTTCCTTTTTATTCTCCTTAAAAAAACCTCCAACTCTCTTTGCATTTTCTGTACAAAATCTTTTTCTTTTAAAATTATATTATTCTAGCTTTCCTTTTTTGACCTTTCCAAGTTATTGTCACTGGATTATGATCAGCCCATAGATTACTATCTATTTCCACCTGTTCAATTTTTGAAATCAAGTCCATTGTTGTCCATATCATATCTAACCTGGACCAAGATGAATGCCTGTTTGAGTAGAAAGTGTATTGTCTATTCATCCCATTTCTAACTCTCCATATATCTTTCAAATTTGCTTCCTCTATCATTTTAAAAAAGGAATTTGGCGGTGTCTTTCTATTATATCTTCCTGTTTTTGGTGTTTTATAATCCAGTTTTTCATCTACTATTGATATTCCTTGAATTGACTGAGGGAGCAGTTGGCAGAAACATTGAACCAAGGGAGCAACGTGAGATAAATTGACTAGAGCAATAAAACCTACCGTATTTTCCGGCGTATAAGACGACTTTGTAACACAGGAAAATCTTTTCAAAAGTCGGGGGTTGTCTTATACACCGGGTATAAGCCTACGATATCTACCTTGACAGACTGACCGAAGCGGTAAGAGCAGCTACTCTTACCACTTACCGCTAGTCATTGCTTGAGATTTCTAATCCGAATCTGAGTTGCTGGCACTGACTGATGATGCTACGGGAGCGCCGACAACATTAAGGGGAAGCTGTGCCGATCTCGTCAAGGCTGCATGTTGCTGAATGCTGGACTCTGCTGGTTGCTGTGCGGAGCTTCCCCCACCATCCCAGGCATCCAGGTGGATATTACTGATGCTCTGACTTCCCCAGACCCCCAGTGATGGCGAGCCTCAGATGTCTGATTAGCAGGAAACTCAGCTGGGATCGCCAGAGCTTGGATGGCCAGTGCCATGTAAAAGGAAAAAACTTCCCTTTTATATGGCGCTGGCCATCCCAGCTGAGTTGCCTGATCACCAGGCAACTCAGCTGGGATGGCCAGCACTGTGTAAAAGGAAAAAGCTTTCCTTTTACATGGCGCTGGCCATCCCAGCTGAGTTGTCTGATTAGCAGGCAACTCAGCTGGGATCGCCAGAGCTTGGATGGCCAGCGCCATGTAAAAGGAAAAAACTTTCCTTTTACATGGCTCTGGCAATCCCAGCTACTAATTTTTGCCTGCTAATTGGTAGCAAAAATCCCCCCCTCCAGCTTGCTTACCTTAGCTGCTAGCCGCAACACTTGCCTTGCTTTCACTTGCCTGCAATCTATTGCATCAGCAAGCAACTGAATCTCCCTGCCTGCAATCAAGCAGTCTTAAAGTTGCCAAGGTTGGAGACCCCTGTTCTATTGGGTAAGTTTTTTTCCCCTTTGGAAGCTTTAAAAAAAATAGCTAATTGGGTTTTTTTTTAAGTTGTTCTTTTTTAGACCTAGCCATTTAAAGGCTAGGTCTAAGTTTTAGGCTAGGAAGTTTTAAATTTAGCTTTCATATAAAAATAAAAATAAAATAAAATATTTGTGCAGCTTTCTGAGATTTAGTGTGTTTCTGTAGTGTTTCACTATAACTACACAAATGCACAAAATCTCATAAAGCTGTATGTGGAATTTTGTGTGTGTAAAGTGTAAAAGTTGGGTTTGGGGGCTTTTTGTGGCTGTGTGAGGTTCCTGCTTGTTGCCGGGGCCATGTTGGGTCTAGCATAGCTGCTTTTACATTATGGGTGAGCCAGCTGATGTTTTTTAATTTTTATTTGGTGTGCGTTGGAAGAGGGGTCGTCTTATACAGCGAGTATAGCCCAAACCCTATATTTTAACAGGAAAAGTAGGGGATCGTCTTATATGCCCAGTCGTCTTATATGCCGGAAAATATGGTATATATAAAGTATGAAGATGGAAGAGAGGAAATTAATCTCAATAAATATAAATGGACTCAATTCGGCCACTAAAAGAAAGACAGTATTTCACAAATTAGAGAAATTAAAAGCTGATATAATATGTCTACAAGAAGTACACATTAAAAAACAGCATGAATACTTATTGACACAACGAAAATGGGGGAAATTTTTTTCATCTTTAATGCAGAATAAAAAAAGAGGAGTTGTAATATATATTAAAAAGACAATCTTGGCGGAATGTAAATACTCAGACTGGGATGGGAGAATTTTGATAGTGGAAATACTTAATAATAACAGAAAAATTCTTTTAATAGCAATCTATGCTCCGAATGAAAACCAAAGAGATTTTTACAGAAGATTACACAATAAAGTAACTGAAATGGATTATGATAATATGGGTATGATGGGAGATTTTAATGGAATTGTGGAGGAAAATTGGGACTATAAAACTAATAAAGTAACAAAACACAGTAGGAAAATATTTCCAAAGTCCTTCTTTAAGATGATGGAGGAAATGAATATGAAAGATATATGGAGAGAAAGAAATAAAGGAAAGAAACGATATACGTTTTATTCAGATAGACATTTATCGTGGTCTAGGTTGGACATGATATGTTCAACAATGGAATTGTTGTTGAATATAGAAGATGTGGAAATAGAAGCTAATCTATGCGTGGATCATAACCCGGTGATGATAACTTGGAAAGGACAAAAAAGAAAAGCTAGATGGACTTTAAATAATACAATATTAAAAGAGCAAGATTTTGCGCAGAAGATGGAAAGAGAATTGGCTTTCTTCTTTAAAGAAAATAAAAAAGATGAGATATCTATACAAATCCACTGGGATACAATGAAGGCATTTGCTAGAGGACTAATTATAGATTATACAAGAAAAAAGAATGTAAAAAAAAGATTAACTTTGAAAACACTGACTGATGATTATAAGAGACTTGGGAAAGAACTCCAGAATGATCTACATAAGAAGATTGTTAAAATTAAAATGAATACAGTAAAACATAAAATGGATTTATTGGAGAAGGAAGAATTGGCTCAGAAGATAAGAAGTGCTAAACAAAATTTTTTGAAAATGTGAATAAACCAGGCAGATGGCTAGCATATAAATTGAAAAAGGAAAGAGAATTAAGGAACATAACACACCTTATTGATGAACAAGGGGAAATAAAATTTGATCATAAAGAGATGAGAAAGATTATACATGAGTTTTATAAAAAACTTTATAAAAGAGAGATAATAGAGGAGGAGAAAGTGTCTAAGTACTTACATGATGCAAAACTACCTCAGATTAATAAAGATATTGAGGAGATATTGGAATGAAACATAACAATGATGGAGTTAATAGAAGCAATTAAGAAACAAAAAAATGGGAAAGCACCAGGGCCTGATGGCCTACCAGCTGAATATTATAAGACATTACAAGAACCTTTGACCATCCCATTATTGGAGGTGATGAATGAAGTGATGACAAAGAAGGAAATACCCAAATCATGGATAGAGGCATATATTACTTTGATTTATAAAGAAGATACAGACCCACAACAAATCAAAAACTCCAGACCTATATCCTTGTTAAATTCGGATTACAAAATGTTTGCTTCAATATTGGCAGAGAGACTTAAGAGATACTTAAATAACTTCATACATTCAAATTAAAATGGATTTCTTCCAAAAAGACAAATTAGGGACAACATAAGAATAATCTTGGATACTTTAGAGTATTATGAAGCACATCCTGAAAAGCAGATGGCGTTACTTTTTTTGGATATGCAAAAAGCCTTTGATAACATAAACTGGCAGTTTAATGACCCTTCAAATGGAAAAGATGGGCTTTGGGAGGAAATTTGTATAGGCCATTGAGACTATCTATTCTAAACAAAAGTAATGATAAATGAAGAATTGACAGATGCGATTGAAATAGAAAAAGGCACGAGACAAGGATGTCCTTTATCCCCATTGCTGTTTATATTGACATTGGAAGTTTTAAATAGGCATGTCAGAGGAGAAAAAGAGATAAAGGGCATGAAGTTTCGAAAGGAAGAATACAAACTCCAAGCTTTTGCAGATGATTTGGTTTTTATTATTGAAGAACCAATAACAACAATAAGTAAATTAATAGAAATTATTGGAGATTTTGGAAAAGTAGCTGGCTTGAAAATTAATAAGGATAAAACGAAAGTAATGACTAAAAATATGTTGAAAAAACAGAAAGAAGAATTGACTGAGATTTCGAAAATGCAGATTACAAATAAAGTGAAATACTTGGGGATATATTTAACACCAAAATGTAGTGCTTTGAAAGAAAATAACTACAATAAGCTTAAACAACAAAATAGGACAAGATTTGTTGGACTGGGGCAACTTGCAATTGTTTTTGATTGGTAGGATTTCAATTATTAGGATGAATGTCTTGCCTAGAATTCTGTATTTATTTCAGACAATTCCAATTAAGTTGGATAAAGAATTTTTTATAGACTTAGATAAAATGATAATGAGATATATATGTCAAAGGAAAAAGGCGAGAATAAAGTTAAAGCTATTACAAGATGCTAAATCAAGGGTGGCTTCGGTCTGCCCAATTTTGAATGGTACCATCAAGCTGCAAATTTAACATGGACAAAAGAATGGATAACTCTGAGGAATACTAGATTATTAAATTTGGAGGGACATGATTTGTTGATGGGTTGGCATGCTTTCTTATGGTACAAAGGAACAAAAATACAAGGGTATTTTAGAAGACATCAACTATGTGAAGCTTTATGGCTGAATTGGGAGAAGGTTAAAAAACTTTATTATTTGAAAATACCGGTTTCGGTATCCACAGCAGAGGCTTTTTCTTATCCCTTAATATTTAGAAAGGAACAAACTATTAGGTATAGTGAATTATTGGATGAAAAGGGTGAACTCAAATTAAAACAGGAACTAGAGGAACAGGGATTTAAGATGGATTGGTTTTCATATATGCAAATATTTACTAGATATCGAGAAGATTGTAAGCAAGAAGAGTTTTACAATGCTTTGACTAATTTGGATAAGATTTTAATGGGTGCTGATGATCATATTATTAAAAAGCTGTATGGGTTTTTGCTAGAGTTAAAATTGGAAGAAGAACAAGTTAAAAAAAACAATGGTAGCATGGGGAAAAATTTTGGCTATGGGATTGATTTAGAAAAATGGCAAAAATTGTGGTCTCATAACTATAAAATGACAATGTCTACAGCATATAAGGAAAATTTGTATAAGATGTTTTACAGGTGGCACTTATACCCATTGAGAGTTGCCAGAATGTTCCAGAACAAATCAGAGAAATGTTGGAAATGTCATCAGACCCCAGGATCCTAATACCACATGTGGTGGACATGCCTAGAAGCAAGGAAATATTGGACTAAAATACACATATGGTTAGAAAAAATGACCAAGAGACACATAGGCTTTAAACCAGATATACTTTTATTAAGGATTTTATCAGAAATATATAATAAAGAACTATAGTATTTAATTGTGAACCTTCTAATAGCAGCTAGAATTGTATTTGCTAAAAATTGGAAAGAAGAAATGACACCTTT
The DNA here is from genome assembly GCA_030761175.1 of Masticophis lateralis. NCBI lineage: Eukaryota > Metazoa > Chordata > Lepidosauria > Squamata > Colubridae > Masticophis > Masticophis lateralis. Next base: position 22,456,556 of record JAUDYJ010000007.1, on the reverse strand, counting down.
GGATGAAGAAATTATTAGGAAAATGTTGGACTGTACTGAAATGAGTACATTGACATTTGAAATAAGAGAGCAGGAAGAAAAACAATACTATTTGATATGGGATTTATTTTACCATTGGGTAGATAACAAAAAATGGTGATATGTAAGCAAATGTTGAAATACTTTAAATGATGATACAACAGATATATTTTATATAAGATTAAATTTTGGAGATGTAATAATATCGTGAAGAGAGGAGAGGGCAAACCAACCAATGTACTGTCTGTACTTGATTGAATGAATGCTGTTTGTATGTTTTATTTTTCTTTTTTTTGTTTTAAAATAAAAAATTATTTGGGGAAAAAAACCCTGTCACTACTGGTTCGCTCGTGGGTGCACACATGCTGCTTGCATACGCAGAAGAATCCAGGCAGGTGGGCGGAGTCTTCTACCACCACCGCTACTGGTTTGCCCAATCCGGGGTGAACCGGTAGCAACCCACTACTTACGCCAATACTTCCTGATAGTTTCTTGGTTCATACCAGACATTAGGTTTTGGTTTTAGGTTTTATTTGATTTATATACCACCCTACTCCTGAAGGACTCAGGGCACTGAACAGCCAAGAAATAAAACACATAAATACAAAATTTAAAAACAATTAAAACCACATTAAACATTTTGGCCCAAGACGAATTAAAACTCCCCAATAGTTAAAAACGAATTTAAACTAATTTAAAATTTACATTTTAAAAGGGAAAATTAGGCCAGGCCAGCCTGATGGAATAAAAAAGTCTTGAGAGTGCGGCGGAAGGTGCGCAGACCCGGGATCCTCCGTATCTCCGGGGGGAGCTCATTCCAGATAGTAGGTGCCCCCATAGAGAAGGGTCTCCCCCTAGGGGCCACCAGTCGACACTGTTTGGCCAACAGCACCCAGAGGAGCCCCTCTCTATGAACACATACTGGCCGGTGGGAGGCTACTGGTAGCAGTAGGCGGTCTTGTAAATAACCAGGTCCTAAGCCATGGAGCACTCTAAAGGTGGTAACCAGAACTTTGAAGCACACCCGGAAGACCACCGTGAGCCAGTGCAGCTCACGCAGGAGAGGTGTTACCTGGGAATGCCATGATGCTCCCATAACCACCCATGCGGCCACACTCTGCACCAGTTGGAGCCTCCGTAGAGAGGGTAGGGGAGCCCCATGTAGAGAGTGTTACAGTAGTCCAGGCGGGAAGTGACGAGGGCATGAGTGACCGTGTGTAAGGAGTCCCGATCTAGAAAGGGGTGCAACTGGCAGATCAGGCGAACCTGATAAAAAAAATCCTCCTGGTCACGGCTGTCAAATGCTCTTCTAAAGACAGCTGTGAATCCAGGAGGACACCCAAGTTGCGAGCCCTCTCCATGGGGGCCAATGACTCACCCTCAATACTCAGTGATGGCACCAACTGACTATATCGGGATGTCAGAAACCACAGCCACTCAGTCTTGGATGGGTTGAGCCTGAGTCTGTTCTCCCCATCCAGATCCGTACGGCCTCCAGGCACCGGGACATCACTTCCAGGGCATTGTTGGGGTGGTTCGGGGTGGAGATGTACAGCTGAGTGTCATCAGCGTACTGGTGGTACTTCACCCCGAAACCACGAATGATCTTTCCCAGCGACTTTACATAAATGTTGAACAGAAGGGGCAAGAGGACTGACCCCTGGGGTACCCCACATATGAGGTGCCTTGGGGTCAACCTCTGCCCTCCTGCCAACACAGACTGTGACCAGTCGGAGAGAAAGGAGGAGAACCACCGCAACACAGTGCCCTCCACCCCTAACTCTTCCAACCGGTGCAGCATGATGCCATGGTCAATGGTATCAAAAGCCACTGAGAGATCTAATAGGACCAGGACAGAGGAGCAACCCCTGTCCCGAACCCTCCAGAGATCATCAACCAACATGACCAATGCTGTTTCCATGCTGTACCCAGGCCTGAAACCTGACTGGAATGGATCCAGATAAACTGTTTCATCCAGGTGCTGGGGAAGCTATCATGCAACCATGCTCTCAACAACCTTCGCCACAAAGCAAAGGTTGGAGACCGGACAATAATTAGCCAACATTGCCGGGTCCAGGGAAGACTTCTTGAAGAGACGCCTCACCACCACCTCTTTCAAGGCAGTGGGGAAGTCACCCTCACCCAATGAAGCATTTATAATCCCCTGGAGCCAGCCTCATATCACCTCCCGAGAAGTCAGCACTAACCAGGAGGGACATGGGTCCAACAAACATGTGGTCGCATTCAGTCTACCCAGAATCCTGTCCATGTCATCAGGAGTCACAGGATCAAACTCAACCTAGATAACATTCTCAAGACCTGCCTCAGTCATCCCTCCTGAAACTACCCAATCAGAGTCCAGATTTTCCCAAATCTGAGTGATTTTGTCATGCAGATACTGTACAAAGTCCTCGGCTCTACCCTCCAAGGGGTCCTCCCATGCTCCCTGGTGGAGCAAGGAGCTGGTCACCCTAAACAGGGTGGCCAGGCGGTTCTCTGATCATGCAATAAGAGCAGCAAAATAATTACACTTTGCTGCTTTTATTGCCACATGAGATCTTATCAGTGTTCGATCGGATTCAGAAAGGCTGGCCCTCCAGCTGGTCTTTAGCCGTCTTTTCTGGTACTTCATCTCCCTCAGCTCCTCAGTAAATCAAGGAGCCAGATGAGATTGGTGCCAGGTCAGAGGCCGCAAAGGCACGACCCAATCCAAAGCTCCAGCGGCTGCCCTATCCCAGGCGGCCACTAGGTCTCCAGTTGGGGCGTGAGCCAGAGCCTCAGGGAATGGCCCAAGCTCCATCTGGAACCTATCAGGCTCCATCAGACGCCTGGGGTGGAACCATCTTACCGGTTCCGCCTACCTGTGGCACGGTGTAGTGGTTAGAAGGTCAAGGTGAAGGAGGGAGTGATCCGACCATGACAAGGGATTGGTGACTATATCCCCTATCTCAAGATCACTCAACCACTGTCCAGAGACAAAAACCAAGTCCAGCGTGTTTCCCCCCGTGTGGGTAGGGCCATGAATTAGCTGGGTCAGGTCCATAGCTGTCATGGAAGCCATGAACTCCTGAGTCACCTCAGACGTCTCACCCACGGATGGCAGGTTAAAATCCCCCATGATCATAAGCCTGGGAGTGTCAACCGCCATCACAGCAATAATGTTGAGTAGCTCAGATCAGTGCTGCCACCACATGGCAGGGAGCCAGTTACATGATCAGCACACCCATCTGTACCCCATGACCCCACTTCACAAAGAGGGACTCACAACTGGCAGTCTGAGGAATAGTGGCCTTCCTTGGTCTAAGACCTTCTTTAATGATAACTGCTACCCCCCTGCCCCTCCCCTGTGACCTCAGCTGATGGAATGCGTGGAAACCTGGTGGGCACATTTCAACGAGGGGGACTCCCCCTCCTGGCCCAACCAGGTCTCTGTAATACCTGCCAGGTCTGCTCCCCCCTCCTGAACAAGATCACAAATGAAGGGGGCTTTATTTGCTACGGGCCTGGTGTTGCACAACATCAGCAGAAGGCCCAGGCCCTGAGGGTCTGTGCAACCTGGAGAACGAGTGGAGCCTTGGAGGCCGGAGAATGCCACCGCTCATAGACAGTGGGCGCATGCTCCCCTAACATGATATGGCCCCCTGCTCCCACCATGTCTGCCCCTCCCACCCACAGTACTGATGGTAGAAATATTATCTGGGTAAGCTCTAACCCCCCCTGACCCTGGGTCCCCCACTCCCCATGCCATGCTTCACAGCCAGACCCAGCCCACCCCTTAGTGGGTTTTCCCCCACACCCACAGCCCTAACTTTAGTCCCCCCCTCCCCCCCAGAACCCCTTAAAAGTTTAACTAAAAATTGGTATTAAAAACCCTTCAACCTTCTCTTCGCAGCATGCCACCTCTCTGGGTTCCAAAACCCATCATCGAGGTAGGCCCTCGATAACGTGGAGGGCCAGAGCTGCAAGAGGGGGGAGTCTCGCAGCACAAGAAGTTCAGCAGCTGAATGCATCCACAAAGCGGAAAAGGTGAAGATGACCTCGGGCCAGGGTTCCAAAGAGTGGTCTAAAAGTCCTGGGAACAGAGATACAGCAAACTCAAACATGGGTAACTGGACTCCACTGTCCTCCCACAAGAGTGCGAGGAGTCTCGTGTCATTTCAACAACTCAGAGGGTACTCCTCCCGGGCATCCTTTCACGATGTCTGGCCAAGGTGGAATTAGCTATGGAGAGTTTGATAGTCTGTTCTCTGTGGTAAGGAATGGCAGAAGTAGTCTGGACTCCCTCAGAGCCCATATCATAGCTGTCCTGTCCAAACTATCCAGGCTGTAGATGGAATAGAGCCAGTCCAGAGGCAGAGAAATAAATAATATGCCCGGGGGAAGATAGATGACCCACAGAAAAGACAGAAAGATGGCTTGTGAGGCAGAAAAAGCAGCTGGGGTGATGATCATAAAGAGGCCAAAAAGGAGGGGAGTGGGAATGCCCTGAGGCAACCCAAAGCCAACCCTCAGCCGTCCTCCAACCTATCCCACTCCCCAGGTCTTTTGATCATTCAACCCCCCCCCAGCTGCAACCCCAAATTCAAAGGGGCCTCTGGATTCTTGCAGGAACGGGCCAGAAAATAGCCAGCCCCCTAACAGGTCCAGGCTATTCAGATGAAAACTAAGGCCTCTCACCACGCCGTCAATCACAGTAACAACCAGCTGCTGCTTCCTCATCTCCACCATCATGCAGAGCAGTTGATGCCCCCGCAGGCACCACCGCCGCCATCGCCGCCACTTCCACCAGGGCTCCCACCATGATCCAGAGACCCCAGGAGCCATTAAGAAAAGCCCCAGAAGGGCCAAAGAGCCAGGGAAACCCCTGTATCACTGATGCTGCCACTGCAGAGATGCTGCCACTGCCCTGACCGCTGCCAGCCATGGTAAGAGAGAGAAGTGCCACAAATCAGTTGTTCCTGCCGTCACCCCGCGGCACCTTCAGATGGCTGTATCTTCTCAGCCCTGATGTCTCAGAGGGTAAAAAACCCCTCAAAATGCTGAGAAGAAGCCCCCTTCACTGGGATTAGGGCCCAGGATAGTTGGATTGGCCCCACAGAACCCCGAAACACCAGAGGCCATCCCCAACCTCCGGGAGCGTCTCAGACCGGACCCGCCATCTTGGGCATGCACAAAAAAGTCATAAAATAGTATTGTTTTTCTTCCTGCTCTCTTATTTCAAATGTCATTAGACAGTGGGTCACTGTCACTAAGTGGATCACTCCAAAAATTTGCATCAATTCTGTTCCAATTTTGCTCTGCAAAGCTAGCAGACCTGGAAATGACTATTCTTTTGCCCCCATCACTAAAATGATAGCTCTTTGAGCCAGGGTCATAGCCTGTAAACCTGAGCTTTCTAGCCTTTGGTTGACCTTTTCTCCTGGTTGCTTTTGGAATATGCACCCATGCATTGCTTCCAAAAACCCTTAAATGTGCCAGAGATGGTTTCCTCCCATATAACACTGTACATGGAGTATCATTAATTGAGGAACTCCACCCCATATTGATTAAATAATTAGCAGTCAACATGGCTTCACCCCAATATGACCTGCTCAGACCAGAATCCTCCAGCAGTGAGTCCTTCATTGTTTGTAAGACACCATTCCACCTCTCAATTACACCATTCTCAGCTGCTGTGTATGGATTTGAGCATCAGTGTTTTATTCCTAACTGTCCCAACCACTGCTGAAAACTTGCTGACATGAATTCTGAACCTCTGTCAGTTTGCAAGTTGGTGTTTGTATTTCCTTTCTACAAAGCTTACCCATTGCTTAAATTTCTGTAGCACCTCTATTTTACTCTTTAGTAAATAGCAGAAAACAAACTTGCTATAGTCATCTACAATGACCAGCGCATACTTTGCTCCAGTTTGGAGGCTTGCATTGACTCAACTAAATCTGCATCTACTAGCTCTACAACTTTTGTTGTCTGCCTTGTGCTACTTTTGCTTACTGGGAATACCTTGGACTTTGATGATTTACATACTGCACAGTCCAAGTATCTCTTACACCCTTTTAAGTTTAACCCTTCTCCAAACTGTTGCACCATTTGCAAAACTCTGAAGCTGGCATGGCCAAGATATGCAAGAGATGAACACATAAATCATGTTGTGCCACATTTCCAAATGTTTGTGCACATTGAACCTTTTGTCCCTGAAACACATAATGATTATCCTGCTTTATGCCCTGTGCACATACACTTTCATTTGTCTTTATCAGACACTTCCCATTTACAAATGTGGTCTCAAATCCTTGCTTGTCTAAACTAGAGACACTCAATAAGTTATGCTCCATTTCAGGCACACACAATATGTTACTAAAGTTTTCCTCCAGATATGGAATCACCACACTGCCTTTTCCAATGACTATAGCCTTCTGGCCATTTGCCAAGGCTACTGCATCTCCTCCAGCTGAATCCATTTGGAAAAGCAATTTAGAATTATTAACAATTGTTTAACTAGCCCCACTGTCTATTAACCATTTGTCTCTGCTATTACAATAGCTAACATTTGCAACAACAGGCTGTCCATCTGTTTGTCTTCTCTTTGTAAACAGTCTTTCTTCAAATGAGTCTTATCACCACCGATGAGACAGTGCCGTTGTAAGGATTGCCTCTCCTTCCAACTTAAGAAAGCACAACCTCTTGAAATGTTCAAAAGAATTTTTTTATTAAGCAGAAGTGAAAACCATCCAATTAAAGCACGATCTGAATACCCTTAGGCAAGACAAGTAGGATTAAAGCCGTAGAGACCCCTCCCTTTAAGTCAGAATGCAGATTTTAGCCAATACACATGTGAAGATGTTTTCTTTCCTAGCTTCCCTGAGAACCTGAACAAACATGCATTCCCACTGTTATCCTTTAAAGTAAAATAACCCACATGGCTATCATAAAAATTCCTTCAGGTAAAGAGGATCTCAGGGCTCTTTGGCACCAGGATATAGGTTGTAAAATATCTCTTGACACAGTCAATGCTAATAAATCGAATCCAAGTTTCCCCCATCCACCAATTGAATGCCAGTATCACTTTTAGGGATCTGACATGCTACCCTCCTTAGAAAGTGAAAGGGTCCACCTGGAAAAAAACCAAATATACACAAGATTTCATAATAAGGTTTGTTAGGATATTGGGAGTGAAATTTTCTCAGTAAGATTGGAGCCCTAACATGGTGTTTAGCAACCCATTCATTGTGTGCTGATGGTAAATGTTTCCAAGTGACTAAGTATTGGATTTTCTCTCTGTAGATCCTAGAATCAAGGATTTCCTTGATTTCAAAGTGTTGTTCGCCTTCAATCAGATGGGAACAGGTGGTGTAGATGCAGGTGGTCTGAGGGATGAGATTACTTCTCGCTTGAGTAAACTAATATGGAATACTGGGTGGACTTGTCTGAGTGTCTTTGGAAGGAGTAGTTCAACTGCTACTGGATTGATTACTCTAGTGATTGGGAAAGGTCCGATGACCTTTGGCCCTAGCTTCTTTGATAGTTATAATGATTTCAGGAATTTTGTAGACAAGTATACTCTGACTCCAACATGAAAAGGTTTGGGTTCCATCCTTTTCTTGTCCACTTGAATGTTAAAAGCTTCTCTAGCTTCCTTTAAGGCTAATCTAACCACTGGCCATGTGTTTTGCAAATTATCCATCCACTCCTTAAGTGAGGGGATGGTGGGTTCTTCTGTGGGTAGTTCAGGCATGGGACTGAAATCCTGGCCTGTCGCTACTCTAAAAGGGGTAAAACCAGTGTTTGAATGGACAGCATTATTAAATGCAACTTCAGTAAAAGGCAACAGTTCTGTCCAGTTATCCTGTTGAAAATTAATGAAACATCTTAAATATTGTTCTAATACCGAGTTCAAAATTTCAGAATTACCATTAGTAGCCAAATGATGGGAAGAGCTCAACCCCTGACCAGTACCAAGTAAGTCCAAAAATGCCCTCCAAAAGTTGGAGGTGAATTGAACTCCTCTATCAGAGATGATCCTTTGTGGAACACCATGAAGTCAATAAATGTGTATTAGGAATAATCTGGCTAAACTTTTAGCAGTTGGGATATTTTGCCAGGTTATAAAATGTGCCTGTTTTGAAAATAGGTCTGGCCCGACCCAAATAACAGTATTTCCCTTGGCAATTCTACAATGAAATCCATAGCAATCTCTCTCCAAGGCATTGAAGGTTCAGCTACCTTCTGCAATAGACCTGGAGTCTATTGCAGAAGGTAGACCCCTGACATCTTTTTGCTGCTGCACAAATGGGGCAGCTAGCTACATAGCTTTCTATGTCCTTTTTCAGTGACGGCCACCAAAGTTGTCTTTTAATCAGGTGTAAAGTTTTCACGAACCCAAAATGTCCAGCTAATTTGGAGTCGTGGCACCATTCCATTAAGCATAGCCTTTGACTTGCAGGGACATACAACTTCCCTCCCACCTAAGCCAAGTCTTCTTTCATCAGACAGCTGGATTTGTTGTTCAAAAACCTCTCATCAGTGGCTAATGCTTGTTTAAAAGTTTGGGTGGTGTCATTGTCCAGTAATGTTTCTTATTTTGCCTGGGATCTGGTGACTACTTTAGCGGCTAGTTGATTGTTTTGTACTATGGGTTTGATGACGTCTGATCTTGCACTATTGAATTGCGGTTTTCTGGATAGTGCATCTGCCAGAAAGTTTTTTCTGTCAGAAAGTTTTTTTTCCCCCTGGGAGGTATTTTAGAGTAAAATCAAACTGTTAAAAGTACTGAGCCCATCGTACTTGTTTTGGGGAGAGTTTCCTTGGGGTCTTTAGGGGTTCTAGATTTTTATGATCAGTCCAGACTTCAAAATGGATCTTACTGCCTTTTAGGAAATGCCTCCAGGTTAACAATGCCCAACGAACTGCATAAGCCTCTTTCTCCCAAATGGCCCACCTTTGCTCATTCTCATTCAACTTTTTGGATGTGTAAGCACATGGTTGTAGTTGGTCTTGCTCATTCTTCTGAAGTAGTACCACTCCTATTGTCACATTGCTGGCATCTGCTTGTATGACAAATGGTTTCTCCGTGTCTGGGTGTTTTAGAATTGGTTCTGCTGAGAACAGCCGTTTAAGTTTTTCAAATGCTGCCTGGCATTCCATAGTCCAGTTCAATGGTTGCTTTGGTTTAGGGTTGTCCTCCCCCTTTGTTTTTAAGAGCTTGGGGATGGGGAGGGCAATCTGAGCAAAAGCAGGGATAAACTGATGGTAAAAGTTGGCAAGATCCAGGAAGCTCTGTAACTGTTTACTCATGCGTGGATGGTCCCAATCAAGTACAGCCTGCACTTTTAGAGGATCCATCTCAGCCCCCTGGTGTGAAATGCAGTACCCTAAATAGTCAATCTTCCCTTGGTGGAATTCCCTTTTGGACAGTTTAGCATAAAGTTTGGAGTTTGTTTAAAACTGCCCTGACTAGTTTCACAAGTTCTGCTTTGCTCTCAGTATAGATTAAAATGTCATCCAAGTAGACCAGGACCCCCTTATATAAATACTGATGCAGCACTTCATTTATTAACTGCATAAACACTGCAGGGGCCCCTTGCAACCCAAAGGGGAGCACCTTGAATTGGTAGCAGCCGAGGAGGGTGTTGAAAGCCATTTTCCACTTGTCCCCCTTCTTAATTCTGATATGGTAGTAAGTAAAATTTTTTCCCTTTAGTGAGGTGTGCTAACATGATGGGGATATATGTTCTCCACACAGATCATATTCAGGCTTCAAAAATCAACACAGAGATGTTTTGAGCTTGTCGAAGCATGAATCAGCCTCGTTCCCCCCCTCTGGGGAAAACTGCAATTAATTAGAGGTGACTGGATTTTGTTTTCCATGGTGTATACTCTCAAAGAAAGAAAACTCAAAGTATAAATTCTAATTTTTTTTTATAAATTCTAAAAAATTCTAAAAAAAAAAAAAGAAAGAAAGAAAGAAAGTAAAAACCTAGCTAACTACATTGTTACCGGCAGTGATATCTCAGAGACGGACAAAAGAAAAGTAAAACCAGGAAGTTCGAAAGAAAGAATGTAGACATGTGCAGTAGCTCAAAATAATTCAGATAAGGTCTCTGGCAAGCTACCATAATATTCAGAATGGAAGCTCAGCTGGCAAATACAAATAACGCAGTGACAAAGCCAACTTTTTTTTTTCTTTAAACAACACTGGAGCTGTGTTTTTTGGTCAGGCTGGCTCAATGAAATCCCTTGCTAGGTTTTTCTCAATAAATGTCCTCAGCTCTTCCAACTCTCCTGGTGACATGCTGTACATCTTGGGTTTAGGAAGTTTAGCGCCGGGTAAGATTTCTATTGCACAGTCAGTGGGACGGTGGTGGTGGTGGTGGGGAGAGCTCGTCTGAGGCTTTTTTGCTAAAAACCTCAGCCAAATCCTTGTATTCTATGGGTATGCCCTCAGTTGGTATAATATGATCAGACATGGGTGTTTCTCGATTCTCTGCCCCCTCAGTTCTTTTATGTGGATTCTCAGCAAAAGTCACATTTACCTGAAATTTTATGATGCCTTATTTCCAATTGATTTTGGGGTTCCATTTTTTCAGCCATGCTGTTGTGGCTCCATTGCCTGAGCCTGCGTCATCAGCAGGGGAAGACTCTGAGAGTGAGGGAGAGGAGTTGGCAAGGCCTCATTCTCCAGGACTCTCCTCTCTGGCAATGCCTCCGGAGGACACTGAAGGGCAGGAGATAGGCCCAGAGCCAAGCTCGTCCCCACAGCCACAGGAGGACATTGATGAGGGGAGTGAGTTTTGGTTGGATCCTCGCCAACGTCGGAGAGACAGGAGAGCCCAGCAGAGGAAAAGGCGTGGTCGTGATTAGCTGGTGGACCACGCCTCACAGGCTATAAAAGAGAGGGATTGCAGTCTGTATCTTTGTGACGAACAAAACAAAGATTCATGGATCCCGGTTTTGAATTGGCCCTGCGTCTCAGCTCTGTACATTTTGGTGGTGTGTATTTGACTGAACTATTAATAAAGACTTTGGCAAGCAGTTGCAGGGATTGCTGCCAAGCTTTGTTATCAGCTTACTTGGGTGCCTGCCAGTTCATTAGACTCTGACTGTCTGAGGGGGGGTATTCCTGGGAACGGGGCCAGAACACATGCAAGGCCCAGAACCAACGGCCATTCCAGGCTAGGTGCCACTATAAATGTAAGCATTTCCTCGTGGCTTCCGATGCCTAAATGTAGAGGCTCGGTACCAAAAGAAACTGGCTCCTCCCCCTGCTATTGACCCATCTAGTTGGCAGAAAGCGATGGGATTTTTCAGCTTTCTTACTTTAATCCCTAACTTCCCTACTAGAGTTGGGCTGGTCAACCAACGGGTGCACCCTGAATTCACTAGAGTGGAGATATTTATCTCCCTGTCTTGGTTTGGGATAAATAGTCTTAAGGGGAGGGTAAGTGGTTGAATTGGTTTGCTTACCAGTGGTTCATCAACTGGATCGCTTCCGAATGAGTGTGATTCTTCTTGTTCAGATGTCAGGGCTTCCTCCCAAAAGAGGGGAGGGGATGGAACTTCTATGGTCTCCCTGCTCCTCAGGGCAGTCTCCTTCCCACGCTAACCTGGTTTTGCAGGGTTTTCCCCTGGTGGGTGGTTCTGGGTGGCTGCTTTAGGTTGAAAGGGGATTCATGTTAATGTCAGGGTTCCAAGCAACACCCTCAACAAAATCAAACTCCAAGCCTTGAAATTCCTCAAAGCTAACTTTTATTAGAGATGTCATATTGGCACATCTGGGAAAATCTGAATCTGAGAGCTCCCAGGTTTTCCACACCCAAAAGAAAGTTCAAGACCTTGCCCCTCATCCACATGTCCACCACACATCCAATTATGTACAGTCTGGAACAGAAGATATCTTCCCATTCTTCTCAGCACGGCTTCAGGGAACCTTGGCCTTGACTTTCTATAAAGAATTTTGTTCTAACTACATGCCTTCTTCACTCTATACTATCCTCTCTCCCAACTTCCCATGGTAGGACTTGTAGAAGAACTGAAGCCTGAAGTCATAAAAGTAGAAAGATGGTTTCCAGGTCTGACAGCCTGCCCCCACCCCTCAGAAAAGATTCATGTCCTGAAAAGAGAATAATATAAGGGGGGTTAATCATATCTCTAACCACCCCTCCTCCCACTAACAAAAATGTTAGAATGTGCAGAAATGAATAAACTAACATTTGAAATTAAAGAAAAGGCAGGCACTGAATATTTTGAGGTATGGGATCTGTTTTACTGATGATTAAATGAGAGAAACAGGGGTTAGAACTTCTAAAATTACAAGAGAAAGATTAATTTTATTATTAGGGTTGATCACTGTAACTTATTAATTTTGATTAATTTTGATTAGTATTAGCAATAAATATGTATTAATATTATGAGAAAAAAAGCACTATCATTATGAGGTTATTATTAGACAATACTATTATTATTACTATGATGAACATTACTCAAAATAATTGTAACCAGACAACAAACTGTTTATATGGATTTTGAACATGTTGCTCTATTTATATTAATAAAAAAATAAAAATAAATAAAATACCAACTCAGCATTATCAAGGCTAAAAGCCTCTTCTCCATTGTTGGAAGAAATGTCCATCTGAGTTCAGTTCCAAGTGGGGAGAAAGACACTGGAAACATGGAAGCTATTTGGAAAGATGGTTTAATGATGGACAGGACAACATGGTTTGAGGTCCTGTGCAATCAAACACATGGGACGAAGAGAGAGAGAGGGAGGGAGGGAGGGAGGGAGAAAGAGAGACAGGAGGGGGAGAGTGTGTGTGAGAGAGATTTATACTCTCTTGGGCTTTGAACTTGCTTCCTGTTCCTGTGAAAGAAATGTATTCTGATTGGTTGTCAGACTCCCATGTGGCCATGCAGGGGTAACTCTGTAGGTTGTCTTGAGTCCCAGGCTTGGTTGAATCTTGCTGGTTAGTGAGGTAATGAAGCTAATCCTATCATGTCCTGAGGGTGAAAGTCTTAATCCCATCACCTGGAGTTGAAGTGGGGGGCAGGGAGCTGCAGGGAACTACTTTGTCTTTAATTACATGTTTCTTCTTTTCTCGTCTGGGAAATATAATATTCTGCCTTTTTACTATTTCCTAGAATATTTCATTCTTCTATGAGATGGGTGGGTGCTAACTTTCTTATACAATAGTATGATGAATTATTTGCAAGATTTTATCCCAGCATCTGTGGTAATCTTTTTTTCTGCATATTTCTGTAGTCACTAATATTCCCCTTTGAAAATTCCAATATAATACTTAAAATAAGGAAAAGAGACCTTAAATGAGCAAATAAAAACAAATTTTATTTACAGCATGTTTTCGTCTTTCAAATCAAATATTTCCACATTATTTTTGCTCCCTATCCTCATTTAATCCGTTGAGTTTATATTTTTTAAATTCTTATAATTCTTTTTATTTTGTATTTAAAGACTACAATAATGACATAGAAAGGAAAGCTTTCTAAATTGTGTTTTAATCAGCATCCTTTTTTACACATATATTTTCATGTTTTTATTTAATTTATTATACTTATTTGACCAAATGCTTTAATCAGTGAAACAGAAAAGATTAGCAGAATTTGAATGATAGAAACCTCACAAGTGTTTTAAACCAAACAAAGCTGTAAGAAGCAAAAGCAATAAAATATTTATAGAAACCAATCAACTATGGGTAAGATTAGTACTTTTTCATTTTAATATGCATTCTTCCTTTTTATTTTTTTATTTTATATAACAAGGTCTATCCTCCCTGTTTTGTTGCATAAGGATATATTCATTACTCTAAAAGGGTCTGTGGATTCTAATTTGAGAGGCTTATAAATTCTGCTTGGCTTTAGCCTTGTACCAATGAAGACTGGCCTGTCTCCTATGGCATCATACTGGTAGAAGCATTTTCTTGGAGGGGTATTAGCTCAATCTGAAACATAGAGCCCCCCTGAGTGGAGCAGATGAGTCTAAATCCACTCTATTCTATCTATTCTATATTACTCTGATTTTTTTCAGGAATATTTTTGGCCTTCAACCCAAAAATAAAAAGCTTTTATTTACTCAGCCTCAACAATATCCATAATTTAACTAAGATTTAGTTAAAATATGCTAAGATTTAGTCAAGGAATCTGGGGGGCATACTAATTTAGGAAGGTCCATTTAACATAATTTCTTATTAACATTATTAAATATCTTATTTCTTCCTGGGCAAAGGAGCAGGGAGAAAGGGGGAACCTTTGGGATTTCAATAACACACTTTGCTTATTTGCATAGTTTTGGAGAACAGGTTATGATTAGCTAGATTAAGAGCTAAAATGTTAACACTAGCCTTAATTAGTTATAATAAACTTATAAAACTTAATTAGTGTTTTCTAACTGTTTAATATTTTCAAAACATGTTAATAAAAGCATTATCATATGATAACAATAAAATTGTTCAAAAGAAACAGATCAACAAAAAGAAGAGGTGGAGTTACACTATATGTAAGAGATCACTACATACCTACAGAAATGCACCCCTCCAGAATGTATATGGGTCAACATAAAAGGGAAAAAAGGTGACATTGTCATAGGTGTATATTACAAGCCACCCAGACAATCAGAGAAAATAGATGAACTCTTTGCCAGCCAGTTAACAAATGTATGTAGGAAGTATACTACAGTAGTAATGGGAGTCTTTAACTATCCAGATATCAACTGGGAGACAAACTCTGCAGCAAGTGGGAGATCAAAGAGACTCTTAACCAACCTAGCTGACAACTTTGTCATCCAAAAGGAAGAGGACTACAAGTAAAGCTATACTGGACCTAATTCTTACTAACAGAGAAGAAGTGATAGAGGGAGTTGAAGTTGCTGGAACCTGACCACGCCATACAGGAATTCATCTTTGCATGTTCTGGCAATCTGCTGACAACCAGCCTTAGTAATGTTTCCATTTTTTGTACTTGTCCTTTTTGTCTTTCAATCTGTCAGAGAGATCTTTGTGCAACTCTTCTTGAATTTCCTGTTTTTCTTTTTCAGTGGTATTGTCCTGGACTTAACTGTTATGATAGCATTTTCAGAGTTTCCCATGCTTCTTGAGTTGTTTTCTCCTTTAGGATTTTCATCCATGGAAGATCCAAAGATTAATTTCTATTGCTTGTGTTTGTGTTATATTGAATTCCTGTATGACATGGTCATTTTTACCCAAGGTAGCTGTCCCAGGACTTTTAGAGGAAAAAAAAACTCATGGCCCCATTCACATAGTGGGTGCTTACAGCCCCATTCATGTGATCGAGCGACACAGCAAACATCACAGGCACTTGTGCACGCACACACACATGCACTTGCATGTGTGTGCACTAAATAATCCCTTCTTTTCCCCCTTCCCCCGCTCTAGGCCACCAACCCGGAAAAGTTGGGAAACTCTGTTCTAGGTTGTCTATTAGTTAACTTTTAGGAATAGGGTTGAAGTAGAGGCAATAGAATACTTGTTAGATAACTTTTGAAATGTTATTAGTTAAGACTTACATGGAGCCAATAGAGGACACTTTAGATAACTTTCAAGAAGCCTATTAGACAGTGTTTCTTTATCCTGCCTTGAAAAATTTTGCTGAAGAGGTTCAATAAAAGGAAATCAATCCTGCCTTTTTTTTATTGAAAAGTTTTACAAGAAAATGAAACAACATTTTCTCCCCCCTCACCCCTAATACTGTACAATCAGTTGTTATACCCAATAAAAACAATTGTGGATTAAATTTCAACCTCCTTTTCAAAATATTCTGCATTTCCCACCAAATTTTTATCCAAAATGCTTTGATCTTGTTACAAGTCCATCATATATGATAATAAGTTGCATCATCACAATCACATCTCCAACATTTGGTTTGCACATTTGGGTACATACATGACAATTTCTTAGGATCTAAATGCCATCTATAGAACATTTTATAAAAATTTTCTGTTAAGTTTTGTGCTTAAATTTAACATTTCTGTTCTGTCCCCGTCACACACACACACACACACTCAGACAGTCGGGGGTTAAATAAACTGGCAGGCAACCAATTAGTCCGATAAGACTCTTGACAGCAATCCCAGCAGCTGCTTGCCAAGACCTTTTATCAACTTAGAAGAAAATACACACCACAACAATTGTCCAGGAATAAATCTGAAGCCGAGATGCAAAGTGACTCCAAGGGATTAGTTAGTTTTGTCCGTCACAGAGTCTGAATGCTTAACTCACCCCCTTTTATAGCCTGTGGGGTGTGGTCCAGTGAGTCAGCTAATCACGGGCATGCCTTTTCTTCTGTTGCGTGCGCCTGTCTCTGCGACGCTGGCAAGGGTCCAGCCAAGACTCATTATCCTCATCACTGTCCACCTGTGGCTGTGGGGATGTGCTTGGCTCTGGGCCTATCTCTTGCCCTTCGGTGTCCTCCGGAAGCATTGCCAGAGAGGAGGGTCCTGGAGAAGGAGGCCTTGCCAACTCCTCTCCCTCACTCTCAGAGTCCTCTCCTGCTGATGACACAGGCTCGGGCAATGGAGCCACAACACTATCCCCCACCGCAGGGCCCTTCCCCCGCTGCTGATGGTCAGGATGCGGTCGAGACAGGAACTGCTCATGGAAAGCCCATACCAGGTCAGGAGCATGAACGGAAGAAGCATCCACCCAAGAGAAATCCTCGGGCCCGTACCCCTTCCAGGCAATCAGGTACTGGAAATGGCCCTTCAGCCAATGGGAGTCCCGAATGCTGTCCACCTCGTACGTCGTGGAGCTGTCCTCAGGGAGCAGGTGTCGTCGGGCGTCGGAGGCGGCACAGTGGAGCCTCAGGGACCAGAAGGGACCGATGGAAAACAGGGTGGAGCCGCATAGACTGTGGCAGGGTCAACCGGTAGGCCACCGGGCTGATGACTGCCTCGATGGGGAAGGGCCCGATGAAATGGTGGTCGAGCTTCTTTGACGGCCGGTCCATCGGGAGGTGTTTCGTGGACAGCCACACCTGATCCCCAACCTCCAGCGGTGGCATGGCCCAACGAGAGCGGTTGGTGACCCACTTATAGTCCTCCTTCGCCCGGATCAGCTGCCGACGCACCAGCTGCTGCACTGCTTGCAGCTCTGAGAGGAAGTCCTGAGTCTCAGGAACAGGGGAATCCGAGAGGGACAGAGGGAACAGCCATGGATGATATCCCATGTTGGCATGGAACGGGGTCATCTGGGTGGATGTGTGTTGGGAGTTGTTGAAGGCGAACTCCGCCAGGGGAAGGTACTCGGCCCAGTTGTCCTGCTGCTGATTGACGTAGCAGCGGAGGTACTGCTCTAGGATACTGATGACCTTCTCCGTCCCCCCATCAGTCTCCGGATGGTGCGCTGATGACAGACACACCTGCAACTCCAACGTGGCCATCAGGCTTTTCCAGAAGCAGGCCATGAATTGGGCCCCACGGTCTGAAACCACTCTGTCCGGCAGGCTGTGGAGGTGGAAAACGTGCTGCAGGAACAATCAGGCTGTGGTGCGGGCCGATGGCAGTCCACAGCATGGAATAAAGTGTGCCATCTTTGTAAGCATGTCCACCACCATGAGGACGGTGGTGAACGTGGCGGATGGTGGCAGGTCTGTCAGGAAGTCCATAGAGATGGCTCCCCAGGGTCTCTCCGGTGTCGACAGCGGCTGGAGAAGTCCAGGCGGTGGGTCTGACGCAGCTTTGGCCTGTCAGCATGGCACGCAGGACATCACGTATGTGTGCACGTCGTGCCATACCCGAGGCCACCAAAACGTCCGTGTCACCAGGTTCAATGTTTTAAAGAACCCCAAATGTCCTGCCGCGCAGTTGTCATGGCACTAGTTCATGACGAGGGCTCGGAGCGGACTCGTGGGCATGTACAGCTGGCCTTGGTGCTTCATCAAGCCCTCCTCCAAAGTCCAAGGGGAGGCAGGGCTGACTTCCGCCTTCCGCTGTTGCGACCAGTCATCTTGGTGCTGTGCTTCCCACACCTGAGCCTGCAAGTCCATGGGTTCCTGGGCTGCGGCCAAGGATTCCGCTGGCAGCACCGTCCGTGGAGGCAGGGAGTCCTTCGGGGAGAAGTACTCCGGCTTGCGGGACAAGGCGTCTGCCCTCACGTTGTGGCTACTTGGGATATACGTCACGTGGAAGTTGAACTGGGCAAAAAACAACAACCACCGGATCTGCTGCTGGTTCAACTTCCTGGCCATCGTGAGGTGCTCCAGGTTCCGATGGTCCGTCCGCACCTCCACCTGGTGTCAGGTCCCCTTGAGATGATGCCGCCAAGCCTCGAACGCAGCCTTGATAGCCAGCAACTCTTTCTCCCAGATGGTGTAGTTGCACTTGGAAGGATTGAGTTTCCAGGAGTAATAAGCGCAGGGAAAAAGAGTGCCGCCATCCGCCGGGGCCTGTACAGCACCACCCCAATCGCCACATTGGACGCATCCGTTTCAACCACAAATGGATGATGTGGATTGGGGTGCCTCAGGACAGGTTCTGTGACGAAGGCCTTTTTCAGGAACTCAAAGGCCTGCTGCTGTAGGGGACCCCACTGAAAAGGAACCTTCTTCCGAAGGAGTTGGGTCAGCGGCAAGGTCAGGGTGGCGAAGCCTGGGATGAAGGTTCAGTAGTAGTTGGCGAACCCCAACAGATGCTGGATGTCCTTCACCCGACGAGGGGGTTCCCAACTACGCAAGACCTCCACCTTACGCGGGTCCATGGCGATGCCTTCAGGGGAGATGATGTGCCCAAGAAACTCTATGGAAGTCTGGAAGAACATATCTCCAACTTCGCATAGAGTTGGTGCTCCCGCAGGCGCTGCAGAACCTGGCGGACATGCTGGACATGGCTTTCCGGGGACCGGGAATAGATCAAGATGTCATCCAGGTAAATGACCACGAACCGATCTAACATGTCCCGGAACACGTCGTTCATCAGATGCTGGAAGACCACAGGGGTGTTGGTCAACCCAAACGGCATGATGGTATACTCAAAGTGTCCGTATCGGGTGCCAAACGCCGTCTTCCACTCATCCCCCTCTCGCATCCGCACCAGGTTGTAGGCTCCCCAGAGGTTGAGCTTGGTGAAAATCGAGGCCTCCAACAACCTCTCCATCAGCTCCGGGATGAGCGGCAGGGGGTAGCGATTCCACATGGTGATGGCGTTTAACCGCTGGTAGTCGCAGCAAAGGCGTAGCTCCCCCATCTTCTTTTTCACAAAGAGGACTGGGGCCGAGAGAGGGGAGGATGAAGGCCGGATGAACCCTCAGGCCAAGTTTTTGTCTAGGAAGTCCCGTAGGACAGCCAATTCGGGCTCAGACATAGAGTATAGTCGTCCTGTGGGCAGGGGCGCATTGGGGATCAGGTCCACCGGGCAGTCATAGGGTCGATGCTGGGGTAAGCAGTCCGCCTCCTTTTCGCTGAAGACGTCGGCGAAGGGCGTCAGCTCAGGAGGCAAGGAGATGGCAGGAGTGGAGACGTCCTGGGCGGCACAGGTGTGGCGGATGTGGTCGATGCACTGCAGGCTCGGGAAGGAGATGGCGTTCCTCGACCAGGCCACCTGCCGATCGTGGGCCCAAAGCCAGGCCATTCCCAAGACCAGCCGGAAATGCAGGTCCACCATCACATAAAATTGAATGGCCTCCTCGTGGGCCCCAATGGCAAGGCACAAAGGCTGAGTCGTGAACTTAATGGGCCCCGCTACAAGTTCCCGCCCATCGATAGTCTTGACCCTCAACCGAGGGTCCACTGGAATCAAGGGGATTGCAAAATGGGCCACAAAGGCCTGGTCCATAAAGTTTGTCGTGGCCCCCAAGTCCACCAATGCATGTACCTGAAGCCCCTCCGACCGGTTGGCTAACAACACCCGGGTGTCCATGATCAGGTGTCAAGGGGGCCCAGAGTCCACCTCCGCTGAATCAGGCGGGGCAGTGATACATGCCCGGCCTAAGGTTTCCCCCAGGCCGGGCCTGCCCTGTTTCCTGGCTGGTCCCGCCGAGATTCAGGAACAGGTGTGAGCGCCCCACTATGCTTCCTGGGGCATGAAGCGGCAAAATGTCCAGCGTCCCTGCAATAGAGGCATAATCCCCCTTGGCGTCTCTGCATCCGCTCCTGGGCTGTCAGGCGAGGTCGGGCCGCTCCCAGCTCCATGGGCTCCTCCGCGGTTGCCACAAAACGCGGGGTGACCCGGGATGCTGTCGGTGCGGGATGCCGGGTGCAGAAACGGTCGGGGGTTCCTGGATGGGCCGACGGGTCTTGCGCCGTTGAAAGCGGGCATCGATGCGCAGACGCTGCATTATGAGGGCATCGAGGGTCTGGGGCGTCTGCACGCGAACCAGCTCATCCTGCAGGTCATCGGAGAGGCCATCCTGGAAAGCGTCCCTTAACTCTGCATTGTTCCAGTCAAAGTCCTGCCCCAGAAGCCGAAATTCAGCCACATATTCCTACAGGGGGCGCTTCCCTTGACAGAGGTCTTTGATGGGCCTGGGTGCCGTCTGGGTCTTCAGGGGGTCCTTGTACATCACCCTCAGATGTTGCCCAAAGCCCTGATAGTCTGCCAACAAGGGGCTATCCTGCAGCAACAGAGGCATGGCCCATCGGGTGGCATTGCCAGAGAGGACATTGATAACAAATGCCACCCGAGCCCGGTCATCCGGAAAATCCTCCGGCCTCATAGCCATGAACAGCTGGCATTGTCCCATGAAAGCTGGGAGCATCTCCTGCTGCCCAGAGAATTTATCAGGCACATTGATAGGGCTTTTCCGACGAGGAGGAGGAGGAGGTGGGGGGACAGCTGCAGGAGCATTTCTCAAAGCCAGCTGTGCAGTTAGCTGGCTGACCTGCTGCTGCAGGAGTTGATTATAAGCTTGTAACTGTTGTAACAGCTGCTGCAGCTGTTGGTCCATCGTGGTTCAACGATGGGTTAACTTTTGGGGTGACAGACAAGATGTTCTGTCCCCGTCACACACACACACACACACTCAGACAGTCGGGGGTTAAATAAACTGGCAGGCAACCAATTAGTCCGATAAGACGCTTGGCAGCAATCCCAGCAGCTGCTTGCCAAGATCTTTTATCAACTTAGAAGAAAATGCACACCACAACAATTGTCCAGGAATAAATCTGAAGCCGAGATGCAAAGTGACTCCAAGGGATTAGTTAGTTTTGTCCGTCACAGAGTCGGAATGCTTAACTCACCCCCTTTTATAGCCTGTGGGGTATGGTCCAGTGAGTCAGCTAATCACGGGCACGCCTTTTCTTCTGTTGCGTGCGCCTGTCTCTGCGACGCTGGTGAGGGTCCAGTGATATCCTCATCACTGTCCACCTGTGGCTGCGGGGACGTGCTTGGCTCTGGGCCTATCTCTTGCCCTTCAGTGTCCTCTGGAAGCATTGCCAGAGAGGAGGGTCCTGGAGAAGGAGGCCTTACCAACTCCTCTCCCTCTCTCTCAGAGTCCTCTCCTGCTGATGACACAGGCTCAGGCAATGGAGCCACAACAATTTCTAACCCAAATTTTTTTCCATGTTTCCATCATTATTGGTTCCTGAAAGTTTTGTGCCCATTTTATCATACAATCCTTTACCTATTCCGTTTCTGAATCTATTTCCAATAATGCATTATACAACCTTTTAATATGCATTGGACTCTGGTCCCTGATCTGTTTTACCAAATTTTCCTCATTTTGCATGACACCAATTTTTTGGTCTTCCCTCCATCTAGCTTGGAGTTGACCATACTGAAACCAAGTATAAATTATCCCTTCTTCTTTCAGTACCTCTGAAGATTTCAATTGTAATTTACCCCTTTCATTAAAAAGAAGCTCCTTATAGGTAATCACCTCCATTTTTTGTTCTATACTTATATTTTCTATTGCATGTGTAGGGTTTGCCCATATAGGTAGGTATCTTATAGTTTAACTTATATTGATACTTTTTCCAAACCCTTAACAAAGCACCCCTAAATATATGACTTTTAAAAATCTTATCCACTTTCTTTTCATATAATAGGTAAGCATGCCATCCATATAACAAATCATATCCTTCTATATTTAGTATTCTTTCTTCAGTTAAATTAAACCAATCACTAATTTGCACTAACACAGATGCTTCATAATACAGTCTTAGATTAGGCATTTTCAGACCCCCTCTCTCACAAACATCCTGTATAATTTTAAATTTTACTCTAGGTTTTTTCCCAGACCAAATAAAAGTATTAACTCCTTTCTGCCATTCCCTCAATTTTCCATCTTTCTTAAGCACTGGTATCATTTGAAACAAAAATAAAAACTTGGGTAATACATTCATTTTTATTGCTGCTATTCTTCCCAATAGGGATAGTTGCAATTTTTTCCAGTTTTCCATGTCTCTCTGCACTTTTTGCCAAAGGACTTCGTAATTGTTTTTAAATAACTTCATATTTGAGGCTGCAACATTTACTCCTAAATATTTAACCTTTTTAACTATTTCAAACCTCATTATTCTTCCTAACTCTTCCCTTTGAGATACTGACATATTTTTAGTTATTATCTTGGTTTTATGTTGATTTACTTTAAATCCAGAAATCTTACTATATTGTTCCACTATATCCAACATATATGGAACTGTTTTTATAGGTTGAGTTAAAGTAACAACCAAGTCATCTGCAAACGCTCTTAATCTATAATCCTGTTGTCTAATTACTATTCCTTTGAGTTTATCAGATTCACATATCTTATTCAACAAAACTTCTAAAGATAAAATAAATAACAATGGTGATAGAGGACAACCCTGCCTTGTTCCTTTCTCAATCTTAAAGCAATCTGTTAGGCCTCCATTGACAATTATTTGTGCTGACTGTTCTTGGTATATTGTTCTATTTGATTGTGCAAACTGCTCTCCGAATTGCATTTTCTCTATTATTTTAAACAGAAATTGCCAATTCAATCGATAAAATGCCTTCTCTGCATCCAGAAAAAAGAGCGCTGCAGAGACCTGGTTGTTTTTTTCCAAATATTCCAGCAAATCTATAACTTCTCTCACATTATATTTCATTTGTCTTCCTTTTATAAATCCTGATTGGTCACTATGAATTATTTGTTACATAACTGGCATTAATCTATTTGCCAATACCTTAGCAAAAATTTTATAATCAGTATTCAAAAGTGAAATTGGTCTAAAATTTTCAGGCTTGACACAATTCTGCTCATCTTTTGGAATCAGTGAAACAAAAGCTGTTCTCCAGGAGGGTGGGATTCCTCCTCCTAGTTGGATCTTACAAAATAAGATTCTAAGTGATTCTACCATTTCAAACTGCAAGTTCTTATAATAAACAGCTGTCAATCCATCTGTTCCTGGTGTCTTACTTGATTTCAATTGTTTAATTGCTGCAATAATCTCTTCAGAAGTTATTGGTTGGTTCAAACCTTCTCTTTGTTCTTGGGTTAATTCAAGAGTATTATCCTCCTTTAAATATCTATCTATATCTAAACCTTGTATTAAATCTCCTGGGTACAGTTTTGTATAATATTCTAGAGAAGCTTTTTAAATCATATTTTGTTATAAACTTCCTTACCTCTAAATTCTATTTTACCGATAACTCATGATTTTTGTTTCTTCCTTAGTACATAAGCTAACCATCTGCCTGGTTTATTGGCATTGCAAAATGTATTATGTTTAGCATATTGCAAAGTAGTTGCCACCTGATCGGCCATTAACATATTAAATTGCCCTCGCAGTATATTTATTGTTTCCTTTACTTTTTTATCTCCTAAGTTACATATTAATAATTGTTCCTTCTTTTTTATTTCCCCCTCAATCTCTTTCCGTCTCTTTATTTGCTTTAATCTATGTCTATTATTCATATATATTAAAATTCCCCTCATATAGGCCTTACTTGCATCCCATACCATTTCCATAGAAGTACCCTTATGCATATTAATAACAAAAAATTCTTTCATTTGTTTTTTAAGTTCATTCACATTTTCTTCATATCTAAATAAATTTTCATTTAGTCTCCAAGACCTCCTTTCCCCCCTCTCCTGTTCCAATTCCAACCAAACTGGACTATGGTCAGCTAAAGTCCTTGGGCATATCTTCGTCTTCTTTACCCTAGAAAGAAAATCATTTGTAATTAGTATAAAATCAATCCTGGAAAAAGATTGATGTCTGTCAGAAAAAAAAGTAAAATCTCTTTTGTCAACATTCCGTTCTCTCCAAATATCCCTCAGTTCTAAATCTACCATTATATCAAAAAAAGATTTAGGTAATTTTGCACGTGTAAAAGCTTTGGATGTACTCTTCTTATCTTTCAAAGTATCTATTACTCCATTCCAGTCACCCATTAATATAAATGATTTATAATCCCAGTGTATTATTTTAGAATGTAAAAGTTTATAAAAATTATCTTGTTGTTGGTTCCGTGAGTATATTCCAATTAAAAGCATTTTTCCATTTTGAGTTAATAGTTCTATTGCTATATATCTTCCATAAGCATCTGCCTCAATTAAATTAGCCGTTAGTCCTTTCTTTACATATATAACTATTCCATTGTTCTTCTCTGGAGCTGATGCCACAAAATGAGTCCCTAATCTTGAATTTATTAAATATTTTTGATCTGATAATCTAATGTGTGTTTTTTGTAAACAAATAACATCATTCTTAAATTGTTTCAAGTAGTAAAATATTTTCTTTCTCTTCTGTGGTGAGTTTAAACCATTGACATTCCAAGATAGAAATTTAGTAGCCATCCTTGGTGCATTGAAGCATCATGAGCATCTGCTGAATGTCTTCCTCCATCTTACTCTTCAGCCTGGCTCCTCCCACTGCTTCTGTTTTTTGAGATTCTTGGGTTAAATCTTGGGCTTGCTGCACTTTTAGTTGCTGTTGTTGTTGTTGTTGTTGTTGTTGTTGTTGTTGTTGTTGTATTTGTTTAAAAGTTGATCGTGTACATGCTATTCTCTTGGTTCCTCTATCTTATTAAGTGTATCAGGCACTGGTCCCTCTATTTTCTTTAATGGAAAGGAATATCTTCTTGCACCTCTTTTGGTTCCTTTATCTTGTTCAGTGTATCAGGCACTGGTCCTTCTATCTTCTTTAGTGGAAAAGGAATATCTTCTTGCACCTTTCCTCCAGCTGCCACTTCAGCACAAGTTTGTATCTGTTTTCCATTTTTCTCTTGTTGTAATATCTCTTTTTCCTTTTTGCCCTCCCCCCCCAGGTGAGGATGGATGTCCAGCCTTTAAAACATTGACATAAAAATCTTTTGCTTTCCAAACTGTATTCAAGCGATATCTTTCCCCACCATAAGTTACTATTAGGTCTATTGGAGCATCCATAGTTGTTGTCTTCTCAGCTCTTCTACCAGGAAACCAAAGTCCTTTCTGTCTCTTAACATTTTAGGAGGAATCTCTTTCAAAATCTGGATTTCTTGTCCAAACACCTGAACCTTGTTTTTATAGGAGGCTTGTAATATATCATTTCTAATTCTTCTATCAATAAAATAAATCACCACATCTCTTGGCAATTGCTTTTCTCTTGCCACCCATGAATTAACTCTGTAAATTTTATCAATTTGATTTTCCATATCCTCTTTTCTTGCTCCAATTACTGCTGCTATAGCTTCTGCACATCTATCTCTTAGATTTTCCCGGCCATTCTCTTTCAATCCTCTCAGTCTCAAAGCAAATTCCATAGATCTGTATTGCATCATGGTCACCTCATTTTCCAACTTCTCTGTTTTGGTCATAATATTTCCCATTTTGGTTTCCAGGTTTAAATTAGCTTCAATAATTTCTTCCACTCTCTCATCCAGCTGGATAAGATGTTTAGACAATCCTGAGACTGCCAATAGAATATCATCTCTTATATCATCATGCTTTTTTGCCACAACATCCTTAATTTCCTTTATTTCTTCCTCAAATTTCTCAAATTTCCCTTTTATCATTGTTGTTTGGTTATTCATAGCTTCTTTTATAAATTCTTTAAGATCTCTAATGGGAGTCTCCTGGTTTTGTGAGTCAACCGGAAGTTGAGCCTTCTGTGTCACAACAGAGACTGCTGGAGAGCCCCCTCCTACTTTTGGAATTGCTGATTAAGTTTGTTTGGAAGTCATCTTAATTCCTTTTTTTTAAAGGATCTTTTTTCCTCCCCCCCCCCCGTTTGCTGGCACAAAGCACAAAAGCAGCTTTCAGTGGTTTAAATTGTGTGATTTTTAAGGCAAAATGATCTTTCCTCCCCCTAGTTCTCTATTTCCAGCAGCTTCAAGTCAGTTTCAGAACACTAAAAGTCTCAGCAAACACTTTCCGTTGTTAACTTTCACTTTCGTAATTACAGCAAAGATGCCATTAAGCACTAACTTCCTCTCCTGAATTCCTCTTCAGTCAATTCCTGAATTGACTTCAGTCAGAAACAGTGTAGCCCAGAGTTAAGCATAGATACTTTCTTGCCTGCACTCCTGCTTTCGCTCCGTCTGCTCTTGAGGCTTTTAAAACTTCTTATTGATTGCAGAGGTGGTCGCGACATCTGGCTCTGCGCAAGCAGAGTCGTTCTGGATCCGGAGCTTCATTGGGCTGACTGGGGAGCTCACCCTTCAAGCCCCTGGAATTACTCCAAAGGGCTTTTTGGACAGCTCTACCCCCACCCAACTGCTCTCCTCTTCTTCTTTTCCCAAAGGAGAGATTTTGAAGCCGTCAGACAGCCATTTTGCACTGTCAAAATGGCTTCATGAAATCACAGGGCTGGCAGTCTGCAAGGACCATCCACAAAGCCTGAGGTGCCAGCCAGAAGTTGAATCCTGCCTTTCATGACTGGTAGTTTTTATCAGTTTTGGCACCAGGCTAAGACCTGAATTTTGGGACAACAGTATAAGCCTTTTATCCTGCTTCTTCTCGTCATTCTATCTAGACTACTAAAACATGGCATTCCTTTCTCAAACTCCCCTTTCTACATACAATTACAAATAATTAACTTTCTTACAAGCAAGGCTTATAAGCTTAGAACAGGGATGTCAAACTATATAAATTTCACATGCAAGCTACTGTGATTCCCTTGGATTGCCAATTCCCCTTGAGACTTAAACTTAGAATAACTTTATTGTCATTTTGAATGTATAATTGGCATACATTAAAATGAAATTTCATTGCATACAGTTCTCAAAGGGTTTCCACCTCTAATATACACTACATAAACATGACAAGATAAATAAATTAAAAATATGCATATACCCACATATATTATATGATACACAGAAACAACACAGTCTAGTTTGGATGTATATATGTACATGGTGAGCGAAACGAATCTTGTGAGTTTATCAGACAGATGGCATATGGAACAAAGCTGTCACAGAATCTGGTAGTCCTGCTGCCAGAAGTTTCAAAATACTTTGAAACTTCCTCCCAGAGGGGAGCAATAGAAACAGACAGTGAAATGGGCATGTGCATCTCTAACAATGCTTTGAGCTCTAAGCACATGACGCTTATAAGCAGTATCCTGGATGACTGGAAAGAAGCTTCCTATAATCTTCTTGGCTGTCCTTACCACTCTCTGAATGGACTTTCTCTCTGAGGAATTGCAGCCACCAAACCAAACAGTGATGCTGTTTGTTAAAACACTCTCAATCGTGCCTCTGTAAAAAGTGGCCAGGATAAAAGGAGAAAGATGCAATCTTCTCATCTGATGCAGGAAATGCAAATGCTGGTTTGCATGCTTCACTAAGGATGATGTGTGGAGAGATTAGTTCAGATTGTTAGTTATCTGCACTCTAGATATTTAATATTGTTGACCACCTCTACAGCTGCATCTTTGATACTGAGTGGAGTATGACCATGTCAGCTCTTTCTAAAATCTATGATGATCTCCTTTGTTTTATTAACATTTAGAACCAGGTTACTTTTATTGCTCCAGTCCACCAGAGCCTTTACCTATTCCCTTCATTGTTGTCCCAGATAAGACCCACTACTGCCATGTCAAAGTCTTGCTATCCAAAGTCTCTTGGTCACAGGTGAAGCTGAAGCTCACAAGACCTTGAGGGGTAGTTAGGAAAGGTACCTAGAATAAAATCAAACAGTGGTGGAAAGGAAAGAAAGGATGCAGCTTCAGAGAAATGGGACGCAGTGGCAAAGCTTGGGAGAGTTTGTCTATGTCAGTATTCCAACTAACTCCTCATTGCAGTTCAGAACTCCAAAACAAAGTCCATCAAAGTAAGATTTTATTAGAAAAGTCATATTGGCACATCTGGGGAAAACCTGAATCTGAAATCCCGTGTTTCCCCCCCACCCACACTAAAACTCACACCCTGTCCTGTCCAGTGACATTCACATCACATGGCCCAATCAATCCCCTGTTTCAGCTGCCGCCAAACTTCATTCATTCCCCTCCAGGTGACAGCAGCCCAACCTTGATCTCATGTGAAAGAATGTTGTTATGATTTACTCCCTTCACTACTCTCCCATTCCCACTTTGGTAGCCCTGTAAAGTCTGACCAAAGATGGATCCAGGGCTGACAGGCTGTCTCCCCTCAAGTGATGAGAACATCCTGAAAAGAGACAAGTGACAGAAGGTTAGGGACAAGGGTCTAAACTTTCTCTAACCACCTCTTTACCCCCAGGGGGCCCCTTTGTCTTATCAGGGAATTTTTCGTGAAACTGCTTCACCTTAAACCTAACCCAATCCGCTTTCACACCCCAGCTTTTCACCCAAGGGGAGTACCTGTAGAAAAGGGGTACCCTTTGTCTGGGTACATGATTGCCTAAGGTCCTGATCCAGAGTCTCTGTGAAGTAGTGGATAAAGAGTTATTCAGGCCAGTCCTGTAGTTTGCTGGCTACTCTTCTAAATGCCCGCACAAACTCCTTGAAGGCCCAGCCATGCTGCTTCAATCCCTTGATTTCCGCTTCAGCTTCCTCTCGGTTGGCTGTGTCCTCAAACTGGGCTCTTAGTGACTGCATGAAGTCATCTGCATCTTCTAACTCCTTCATCGTGGAGTTTGGCAATCCAATCTGCTGCTTCCCCCTCTCTCATATTGTCTGCAATGGCTGAGATCATCTCCTGGTCTGATCAGTATTGAGCTCCATAACAATTGATGTGGGCCCAAATGTGGTTTAGAAAGTAAGTCAGCTTCCCCAGGGTGCTGTTGAAGGTAGCCAGGAATGGTGGTGGGGCAGCCATGGGTTATGCTGCTGTGGCAGGTGGAAGTGGTGATTGGGGCAGAGCTGGGATCCACTGGCATTGAATCCACCCATGCCCTGGGTAGAAGGCCCATCCCAGGGGGATTTGGTTAACTGGCAGCAGTCCGGGGGGAGGTGCTGGTGGAAGAGGACAGGTGGGCCTCAGTAACCCCATTGTTCCTCCCCGGTTGCCCAAGCTTGAGTGCCCCAGGGGCCCAGGTTGTTGGCCAGTCATGGCACCCTGCTATGCTGCCATGCTGACAGATCAGATTTGAGGGGGAAGGCTGAATCACGGTCTGCTCAGGGCTGAGTGGAACAAAGCCAAGGTCCCACTCTGAACCACCATGCTCCCTTGCCCTGGAAAGTGGAACATAGGCTGGGCTAGGCTCCAACCTGGCTGGATTGATGTGGGGGAGCTTGGGTGGTGGGCCCCACACTCAACTGCCTGAATCTCTTGGATAGCTCAGCAAGTGACTGGCTTTGTGAAGATGGTTGGAGTCCCCATTCCCTGAACTCACTGAGCTCCAGGGGCTTTGTTGTCCTCCGCTCAAAGGCTATTATGTGTTCAGGATGGCCTAATGTTCCTGGAGGCACTTGGGTCATTGCTGCAGCTTCCAATTCTAGTGGGGCTGCTGATCTAGTTACCTCACCCATCAGGACCAGGCCGGTCTGTTGGGACTGCCATGGCATTGACTCTTTGGGCCAGGCACCCCTCTGGAGCTTGACTTCTGCTGCTTCAATTTTGGCGACCACTGCTGCCAATGGATAGTAGATGGCTCCACATCCTCTGAAACTGACCCGGTGGGTCCCACGGGGGTCACCATTCTTTGCTGACTCTTCCCTGACTCTTTGAGCTCTCTCGTAGATCAGGATGTGGCCAGGGCTCAGGACCCCAGACAATGGCACTGCTTTTGGGGAAGCCACTGGAAATTTTTCTTTTTTAAAAGGAGATTCGGGTTAATGTCGACGTTCCAACTAATTCCTCATTGCAGTTCAGAACTCCGAAACAAAGTTCATCAAAGTAAGATTTTATTGGAGAAGTCATATTGGCATATCTGGAGAAAACCTGAATCTGAAATCCTGCATTTCCCCCCACCCACACTAAAATTTACACCCTGCCCTGTCCAGTGACATTCACATCACATGGCCCAATCAATCCTCTGTCTTAGCTGCTGTTGTGGCTCCGATACCTGAGCCTGTATTATCAACAAGAGAGGACTCTGAAAGTGAAGGAGAAGAGTTGGCAAGACCTCCCTCTCCAGGACTCTCCTCTCTGGCAATGCCTCCGGTGTCCTCTGAAGGCCAAGAGATAGGCCCGGGGCCAAGCACTTCTGAGCTGCCGCAGGTGGACCGTGATGATGATGATGAGTCTTGGCTGGACCCTTGACAGCATCGCAGAGATAAGCGCGTGCATCAGAGGAAGAGGCATGCCAGGGATTACGCTGAGTCACTGGACCACATCCCATAGGGGATAAAAGGGGGTGTGGTGGCCGTTCAAGCTCTGTGATGAGCAAAAACTGACAGTTAACAAACCTTTCTGCATTACTGGACCTTTGTATTTGCCTTGCCTGGACTGACTTCCTGGACTAAATTTGACTATTCTCTTAACTGCTGTGTTTCTGTTTTGATGTTCTGGATGGAGGGAAAAACCCTCCCTTTGAAAGTAAAAGACTCTTGGCAGCCAGCCACTGGGTTGCTGCCAATTCTACTATCAAAGAAACTCTTGTTGGCTGGATTATTTAACCCTTGGCTGTCTGTGGGGGTGCGTGTGTGAGATGGGGACAAAACAGCTGCTGCCAAACTTTGTTCACTCCCCTCCAGGTGCCAGCAGCCTGACCTTGCTCTCATATGAAAGAATGTTGTTTTGATTTACTTCCTTCGCTACTCTCCTGTTCCCACTGTGGTGTTCTGACCTAGGCTTCCTGAGTCAGTAAAACACACAAGTAGTTTCAAAAACCTCTTTTATTGCAACAGGTGTGAATTCTGTTCATTCACAGATGAGTTCCAGATAGTTGTAAAGAGTCCTTCGGGATAAGGCTGATAATCACCCACCTTTATCTCCCATGACACGCTGACAAAGACCTTGGCAAAGCCAGAGTCCAGAATCAAACAAAGCTTCAGATTTTAAGATGAACAGAATGAACAAACGTTGCTTCCTGCAAAGGCCCATATGCCTTTGCTCCTCTTTTAAGTTTTATGGGAGGGGCCAATCATCTCCAAGTCCTACTCCCAAGTCATCCCTTTTGTTTTAACTGTTCTTGCCTTCTGGCAGCTCTGCGCATGCGCGTACTGGGAATAGGCTCCCCCGTTCCTGTGCCTCGCTGAGGTCTGGCTCTGGAGGCAGCACATACCTCCCAGATGGCCCTTTCTCTGCCTCCAATGCAGAGCCCTCATCTGAGCCTTCCCCAGACTCCAGAACTGGCCCATGTTTCTCCCCAACTTCCTCATTGTCCAACTCTGCTGCCAGTTCCGCAGGCCGCCAGCAGACCACAACATGTGGCAGCCCTATAAAGTCTGACCAAAGATTGATCCAGGGCCGACAGTCTGGAGTATGGAAGTGTCTTGGTGCTGATTCTAGGGTGACACTTGAAGGGTATCTGTGTATGTATGCATTCTTGCAAACATGCAGTTCCATTGGGAGACCTAGTTTAATTAACCCTATTTGTGTTTGCAGACCTTATCCTTTGATATGTGAATTAGTTCTCAGCAACTTATTAGGAGTTTGAGGAATTTTGGGTAAAAGATCTCCCCATCCATTTGCTATTTTTACTTGATTAATTTAGTTTCAGCTTGACTATCAATTATCTAGTGGAGACACTGATTCTCAGACCACTGTGGATTCTCTTGATGTTTTAAGGGAAGACAGAAATCGTATAAAGAATAAAATATATTTTGATATAAAACTTCCGACATAACCTTTAAAGCCCTTCATGGCATGGGGCCAGGTTATCTGAAAAATTGCCTTTCCCCAATTATATCTTCCCATCCCATTAGATCTGGTACCCATAGACTTCTGGTACCATCTGATACAGATTAACACTTGGTGGGTCCCAGGAGGCAGGCCTTCTCTGCCATGGCTCATGCTTTATGGAACATTCTTCCTCCTCCCAAATAAAGTTAGTGCCATCCTTTTTAATGTTCTGTAAGTCCCTCAAGATTTGATTTTGTTACCAGGCCTAGGGGTCAACAGGGACAGGGATATCTTAGATGGCTCAAGTACTATGTTTAGCCTACTCTGTCCTGTATTGAATTGTTGTATTTTTTCAACAATGCTGTTTTTTAATAGTTGCTTTTATATATTTGTTTTATTTTAATGATTGTACACTGCCCAGAGTCACTTTATTTACTTAATAAATGTATCAAGTAAATAAAAAATGAATAGCTTTTTTGATCCACTCAGAACTTCCCATATTCTCTTACCTGTATTTTCTAGAGATCTTTTTAACCTACTTTCCTTGTTTTGAGCATTCCTCCATTGTTATCTCTTTTAACATTACTATAAACATTTTGCATGTGATTACTTAAAGCAATAAAACAAAGGCTTATGTTCTTTTTTACCTCCTTTTCCAAATAAAATAATTAACATTTATTACTTGTGAGATAGATCTATCTCCATAAGAAGACTAATTTCTCTAGATATATATCTCACAGTACAGGCCTAGGAGGAGTCTCTAAATAGTTTATTAGTTTCATCATATTTTTTCCTAGCATTTGGAAGTAAGGCATACTGTCAGTCTCATGAATTAGCATAAGGTGAGGTGGGGGATGAAGGCATTTTCTTGGTAGGTCAGTGGTACACCAAGGCCAGAAGGTGGAATGAATAAGCCAAAATACTTTCTCGTAGAAGACACATGAAGTGGCTGGGCAATAATGAAGCAGCACAGACAGGATAGTGACAACAGCTCTTTATTATATGGTGAGACTTCAGCGAAGGTATGCTGGGACTTCAGCGAAGGTATGCTGGCAGCAGCCCTCTTTATATACAGTTTGGCTGCTGGCCAGTAACCAATCAGAAACAACCCCCAGTTTGAACTTCCCGCTCAAAACAGTAACAACATAACAACACACAAGAAACTTTTCTTTCATGGACCCAGCCTCCATGCACAAATTCATAAAAGAAGTACACATTTTGAAGGATAGTTGTATTTTGGCACACATTGATTTGAAAGCATGACACTTTTAAAATGCAAAAATTTGTTTCACCTTGCTAACTGGAACGTTTTCAGTTTTATGCATTGCTAGTCTATCTCCTTTTGTTTATAGTAATATTTCAGTGGACATGTGATTTATTATGATATTGGAGGGTACAATTATTGTCAGATTTTAAAAAGTACATCAAAATAGGTTTCATCTGAGGAGAATGCTCTAAACTAGTGTTTTCAAACTTTTTAAAAGTTTTTTCCCACACATTTTTAGTATGTGGGAACATCAATTTCCAGGGATGGCTGTGGATTTCTGGAAGTTGAAGTCCACAATTTTAAAGTTGACACTGATCTGATCTGATCTGATCGTGAGCCTCTAGCTGACCTTGTAGAAACCCTACATCTGATCCAATCCCATTCTCATTTGATTCAGACCAAAATCACACCAACAAAAGTGAAAAGAGTTCAAATATTCTTCTAGTCTTTCTGGTCCACAAGATGAGACTCTTAATGGGGACTTTACTATCTGCCATTTCAGATGCCTGAAGTAATATCTCAGATCTAATTCAGGTAAACCAACCTACTTTTGAATGATATCACGGAGGTTTTCTCCATTCCAGTGGATTCTTATTGTAGATAAACATTTACATATCAGAGTTTACAGAGATTAAATATCATTCATTCCCAGAATTTTGCATTAATTTACTAGCCAATTTGGAAGGACCAACTTGTATAACTTTTCAGTTTCTCAACTTTTAACACATAGTATTTGTTACAGTTATTTTGCAGACCACTCAAAAACATTTTATCACATCACTGCAACATCTGTGTCCTATTTTGATGTTAGTTTTCTTCAGTATAGTATTCTGTTTTACTCCTCAGATTACTTTTACAGCTACTGTTTTACATGTGCACACAACTTCCATGTACTACTGAGTAAAGTGTGGACTAATGTTGTAGTATTACAGCTTTTACTGATGGAGATGCCTTTGAGGTCTGACTAAAGGGGGAAGTGGTGAGAAAACCAGAAGAATACTTTCACCAAGAAGAATTAGAATTTAAAACCAATTTTGAGAAAGACAAGTTGATGGGAAACAAAGTATACAGTTGTTAAATTTTATTTATCGACAAAGAAATAAAGGAAGACTAATATAAGCACACAGTTCCAAACTCTCCTCAGGAGGATACAAGAAATTTTTTTAGCAGGAAGCTAACAATGTTCCTTCCCCTCCATTTCCCACTTTGTGAAAACAAAGGGGAAAATTTGTGAACAGATACCATTTTCCACAAATATGGAACCCGCCAGCCTCTCTGAGCAACACAGGCTGGGGCTGATCGTCCCTTCATGCATGGTCCCTGGGAGACTAGCCAGAAGCATCCAGCAGGCTTGGGCTAAGCTGTCTGGCTTGCAAGGTGGCAGTGGCAGTGGCTGGGCTGGGGTGGGGTCTTTGCTCAGGGAATTCAGCCAGGCCTGGATGCAGCAGGCTGCCTTCTCCTGAGTGGCTCCAAAATTAAATGAGGAAAGCGGTGGAAGATGGCAGAAAGGCTGGGGGCAATTGTCCCTTCATGCGGGAGACTGGCCAGGAGCACCCAGTGGGCTCAGGCTAGGCTGGCTGGCTCATGAGGTGGTGGCAGCCAGGGCTGGGATTGACACTTGGAGGATGCAGCCAGGCCTGGATATGGTGAGCTGCCCTCATCCAGTGTTGTGGCCGGCCAGCAGCCTGTGTAGCTGGTAGCTGATTCCAACAGTCAGGAGGCTGGTGTGGTGATTCACCAGCAGCCTGTGCAGCTGGCATCCGAGTCAGACAATGAGGAGGCTGGAGAAGATTTGGTGCCAGAGGTGGGGATTCTCTGGTACTTGGTTTGAGGTGGATGGTGCCCAGCAGGCCCAGGTGTGGTGGGCGGCAGGAGGGTGGAGCAGAGAAGAGAAATGGCACAGAGGAAACTCTTTCAAACTGTGGTCACCACCTGCTACATAGCCACAAGGTGAGCTGCGGAACAGAGGGGCCCTCAACTGCAAGGTTGCCTGGTGCTGTGGGCAGGGCTGGGGTTAGCAAAAGTGCTCTGGATGTAGAGTGACCACACACACACAAAGGTTGAGGATGTATGTGGTGATTCTATTGTCTTACATAGTGACATTATATAGTTCGTTACTTACAAGTTACAATGCACTTGGCAGCATCTCATTGGCTACAGAATCTTCCAGGTAACTAGAGTCTTTGGTTAACTGTTACTGCTTTGCTTAAGCACTTATAATGTTAAAGACCTTAATTAAAGTCTAATACACAGATATCCCATTTCCTCTACTCCTGTTTAAAGACTTAAGGACTTATTTACTAAATGCCAAATCTTGGTGCCTATGTGCAAATAACCTTCCTTATCTGAGGTTTGCCATCCAAGACAGGAAAATTCCTGCATGCACGCAGCCAACAGACCCCTACATATCCTCTCTTTTTATTTAATTTTGAGGGGACAAAGATTTTTGTATATATCACATATGATGAGGAGGCAGAGAGAGAGGAGTAGGATGAAACATAGTAATTAATGAGGGAATACACTGAATGAAACAACAGCAAGCAACTAACATGACAATAATAATCACAGCATAAAAGAACAACTGCTTTTAAACATTATTCTGAAAATATGATTGGCGTTTAGCAAGTTCATCTTCAATGGTTTTGTTCAAAGAGTGAAAATGAACAGCACATCCATGATGGCCAACTAGTTTACAAAAACCTTGTCGTGCTAACAAATAGTCAAAGCAAAACATTGCTGGAGCACATCCTGGTTCAGGTCCTCAATTTCATGTTGGAGATCATGAACAATAGTAGCAGTGGCATTAATTGATTTCTCCAGGCGA
The DNA here is from genome assembly GCA_030761175.1 of Masticophis lateralis. NCBI lineage: Eukaryota > Metazoa > Chordata > Lepidosauria > Squamata > Colubridae > Masticophis > Masticophis lateralis. Next base: position 22,420,400 of record JAUDYJ010000007.1, on the reverse strand, counting down.
CATGTTAAACCCAGGATAGAATGTCTATTTTCTTGAGCTATTACCCTAAGGTGATCACCCCAGTAATAGCTCCAGCCACAGCACAGCCAAAGGTATTGAGAGTGGATAGTTGTGGATAACTTCATCATTACATGTAGGACCTAATGAAGCATGGCGTAGTCATAGAAGAAGAGAGAGCACCAATCTGCACAGGTAGGGAAAAGTAGCCAATAGCAGCACACTGATAGTTCTGAGGGTATACATTGGTTGCATATTTGTCAAAAAAGAATCAAATATTAGAGAAGCGTTAAAAATAGGAAAATTGTTAAAAATAGGAAAATTATCAGGATACATTTCAGGCACAATATTAGGCCCATACAAAGAAGAATTAAAGGTTCCCCAGAGTCAATAATAGTCAGTACAATAACTATAATTCCCTACTTTCGATACAATATGTTGAGCCTTAGGGTAATCATTCCAATTGTTAAGCATTGTGAGCATAACAGCAAAAACATAAGCCTCTAGTATATTGATTAGTACAAAGATAACGCCAATGAACAGAATTAAGTTTAGGATTAAGTTATATAGGCTGAGTGTTATTCAAAGCAGTAACAGAACTAAGAGAAGACAAGAGAATATAAAAAAGAATTGTGACAGAATTAGCTGTAATAATAGCAAAAACAGCAGCAACTAAATTTTCAGGAGTCTGAGGTAGGTCAGCTTAAATCAATTGTTGTTGAGCTTGGTATGTTGTGGCCTTTAACAGGAACATCTGAAAAAGATTCTACAAGAGTTAAATAATTCCAAGTAAATAAGGCAACAGACAATAAATCTTGAATTTTTTGCAAATGGTAAGGACCAGTCTCATTCTGCAGCTGCCTCTGCAAAAAGGACTTAAAAGTTCAATGGGCACATTCCACAATAGCTTGTCCTTGAGAATTATACGGAATGCCATGGAGTAAGGTTATGTCCCATTGCTGACAGAAAAGACTAAAGTCTTTACTGATATATGCAGGACCATTGTCAGTTTTAATTTGAACAGGGCAGCCATGATTGAAATAGCAGCTAAACAATGATTAGTGACATCCTGAGCCCACTCGTGACGAGATGCAGTAACCCAAAGAAAACGAGAATGAGTATTAATGATAACATGCACTTTATCATATGGTTTGAAAGAGGAAAATTGTGTTACATCCATTTGCCAAATTTGATTGGCAGAGGTACCCTTAGAGTTGACCCCACTGGGGAACGGAATAGCTGACTGTTGGCAGGAGGGATATGCTCATATAATATCCCAAGTCTGCACCAAAGAAATATGAAACTGTTTTGCCAAAGATTTTGCATTTTGGTGAAAATATGAATGACTAGTCACCAGATCAGTAAATAAAGAAGCAATTTCTTTAAGGGATTCATCTGCAATGTGATTACCTTCGGTTAGGGCATTGTTAAAAGGAGTATGACTGCGTATATGCTCCACATATAAAGGATGTTGTCAATTCTCCAAATGATGCTTAAGAGACAAAAACAAAGCTAGCAAATTTGTATCTAATGACAATGCACAATAAGAAAATGGCAAAGATTGCATAACTAAATAGACATATTGTGTATCAACCACAAGATTAACTTATTGCGTAGGGAAAAGTTGTAAAGCTAATATAACAACTACAAGTTCAGCCTGCTGGGCGAAAGTTTGAATTGATGTGAATTTTGAATGCCATTGGGAGTCAGCATGCCAGACCACCACCCCTCTTTTTGGTGAACCATCTGTAAAAATTATCACAGCATCAATAAAAGAAGTATGGACAAAACTAGTAGCAAAAGATGGGTTTAGAGAAGTAGTTAACACAATTCTAGGATCTTTGGTAATGAATATAAAACTTCTCCAAGATAATTGGAGAAGGCAATCTGATAACTTTCAGATATCATCATAAGATGATCATGCTCAATCTTTGTACATGTGAAGGCAATGCCTATCAAATCCTGTCCAATCAGTTGCAAAGCATGCTTTCGGCCTTTTATAATCAATTCTTCTAAGGCAGACTGGTAAGGATAAATGTTTCTAGGTGGAGTAGCAGATAAATTTAACCACACATGAATAGCTATTTTTAATGTGCTCTTAATGATATATAAACATCCAGTAGGCAATGGAGTAGTAGGAAGAATAGCTAAGCACAATCCTGCTTCTACTGACTCAATTCGGTCAACATATTGTTGCTTAATTTTGTCCAAGATGAGCTGTAAGCACCTTTTTTGATCATTCATCAAATGAACTATATTACCAGGGGATTGTGCTCCTTTTAAAGGTTGGAACAGAGGTAACATATCACCAGTTGTTACGCAGAAGAAAGGCCTAGCCCAGTTAATAATGCCTAGCAACTTTTGCCATTGAACTAAAGTATAAGACTTTTGTACTTTTAAGTTAGGCAATACTGGAATGGAAGAAGATTTCAGTAACCTATGACCCAAATATAAGTAAGGTTCAGTTTTCTGAATTTTATCATCTGCAATAAACAACCCCTTTTTTGCAACAATAGTTTTTAATTCCTGCAGAAGGGCTGTAGAATCACACTGAGGAGCAACTATTAAAATATCATCCATGTAATGATAAACCAAATAAGATGGAAATTTCTCACGAAATGGCTCCAGTGCACTGTCCACAAAATACTGGCACAAAGTAGGAGAATTAAGCATGCCCTGTGGTAAAACACGCCAATGATATCATTTGGTTGGCATGCTATTATTAAAAACACCACACGGGGGCAGCAGAGAGCCACTTAAGAGGAAGAGCCATCATCCGAAATCAACTTTGTATTTAAAAAGGAAGAAGGTTCTGACCCCAAATATTAATATGAATAACAAAGAACGAAAGGAAGCAACAGACTGAAGTAAAGCCACAGAAGGAGAGGTAGAGCCAAAACCAGCATCCCCACGTGCTCCTGTGCCAGAACACAGGACTAGATAGGGGAGCAAAAGCAATTGAGCAATAGAGGATTTAGCAGGAAGAATTTTAGAAGATTCACCCAAGCCGGAATAAAAAGAGTTCCAGTGTAATCAGAATTAATAACACCAGAATCAAAAAGCACCCCTTTTTATGAGAAGAAGATCAAGGTAAGATAAGACCCACTAAACCAGAGGGAAGAGGGCTCTTAAACTGAGAAGGAATCAATTTAACCTCCAAAGGAAATTTAAACTCCACAGATTCCTGAGTTATTAAATCAAGCCCAGCATTACCTGCTGTGGCTGGAACTGCGGAAAAGAGACTGGAGGAGGAGACATGACTATGGGACTATTCTTTTGGCTCTGTCCCAAACAACATATTGTATTAAAGTCAAAATCATTCGAAAAACTTGCTTCCAATCGTCAGGAAACATATTATATCTATGTTTTGTTCCTTCCACCAAGCCTCTAGTAAAATTACCACATTTAAAGCAATTGTCAGTAGGATGCTGCCCTTTTTGTATAGCAGCAGCTAAAAGGTGCATTTTATAAGTTTGAGAACCAATATCCTGACAGACCCGCAGCATATCAGCCAAGGTATAATGATTGGTAGCTTTTAAAGGCTGTAAAGCTTGCTCACAATCAGCATTGGCATTTTTTAGTTCTCTTAAAATTTGATAAGGCAGTCCTTCTCATTCTGCAATCTGCTGTTCTGCCAATTGGCCCTGGCCCTGATGATATTGTACAGGACAGATAGATAACAATTCAGCAAGTTCTTCCCCAGGCATGGAGGAATCCTGTTTACAGGATTTAACCATCTTCTGAAATAACAGAGTTCTAACAGAGTTAGAAGATTTAGTAAGCTGACCTGTGTCAGTAAGAGCTGAAGGAGACAAAGTCACATATTCTGGAGAGGAAGGAGGACAGACAACAGCATTGGAATAACTTGGAGGTGAAGGAGTTAAAAGAGACAGTTCAGCAATTCCAAATTTTTCCACTGCATATCTACATAAATGCCATACCTGCAAAATATCTACCTTAGCTCTTGGTTCAGTATGTAAAACTTTCCCAATTTTTTCCCAGTCAGATAATCTTAAAGATCCCTTTTCTGGGTACCATAAAGACTTATTTGCAATCTTCTGGACCAGCCTTAAGAGACTGCTTTGTAGCACATCAATGTGATTTTTCTTAAGTAAATAGCTTAATTCTTCAGCATGCTTTCTTTGTCCCTCAGAAAGCGAGGCCCCCATTACTTACAGAAACCTTTAGAAGATTGAAGAAGCCACGAAGGCTGTTGATGCACCAAAGTCCTTGCTGGACGAAGTAAGGGTCCCTGTTCGGGTGCCACTTGTAGGGTGACCACACACACACAAAGGTTGAGGATGTATGTGATGATTTTATTGTTTTACATAGTGACATTATATAGTTTGTTACTTACAAGTTACAATGTACTTGGCAGCATCTCATTGGCTACAGAATCTTCCAGGTAACTAGATCTTTGGTTAACCATTACTGCTTTGCTTAAGCACTTATAATGTTAGACCTTAATTAAAGTCTAATACACATATATTCCATTTCCTCTACTCCTGTTTACAGACTTAGGGACTTATTTACTAAATGCCAAATCCTGGCGCCTATGTGCAAATAACCTTCCTTATCTGAGGTTTGCCATCCAAGACAGGAAAATTCCTGCATGCATGCAGCCAACAGACCCCTACAATTGGAAATATTTCCAGGCACCTGGAGAGACAGAACTCCCAGACCTTGCTGGATCTGATGATCCATGGTCCACAGTTAAGGGGCCGAGCAGCCATGAGATGGCCGGGTAAGGGAAGAGCTGCCTCCTGTGCTGGCCACACCCAACCCCTTTACTAGGGCTTATTTTTGGGGTAGGGCATATATTATTCCCACCCCCCAAAAATGGGCTAGGCTTACTTTTTGAATAAGTCATATTTTTGGGAAAACATGGTAGTTGGCCACACAGTTGATGAGATATTTAGATTGCATTGCTCATTTTTATTTATTTTTCATATTTCTCAACTGCCCATTTTCCTCAAATATTCCTTATGCTTGTCCACTTATCCAGTTCTTCCCAAGGACCTGGGATAGGCAGATTTGTGATTTAATAATATTAAAGGTATTGTCTTGGGACTTCTGGATTACTGTCATGCTGTGTTGTGGTCCGTCAGCCACCTGTGCAGTTAGTAGCTGATTTCGACAGCGAGGAGGCTGGTGTGGTGCTGTGCCAGCAGCCTGTGCAGCTGGCACTCAAGACAAACAATGAGGAGGCTGGAGAAGATGTGGTGCCAGAGGTGGGGATTCAGCCAGGGCCTTCAGAACCTCCAGAAGCTCTCATAAGTGAAGAGAAAGAAGAGAAGGAGCCTCTTCTCAATGCACAAGTGCGCAGAGCTCTTAAAAGGCAAGAGTTGCTCCTCAGGAGGAGGTCTCCTTGAGAGTAAGTCTTGGGGTTAATTGGCCACTCCCCTAGCCTATTTAAGGAAGGACGACAACTGATGCAATTTGCAGGAAAGAATTTTGTTCGTATTCCTTCGCGTCTTGATTCTAGAAATGTTTGATTCAGCTCTTGTTTATCTTTTGCCAGTTTTCCTGCAAATTGCTTCTGGGCATTCTGCCAACCACAGTAAGATTAGGATTATCTGAAATACTGTGCCTCAGAATTGAGTTATTATTCTTTGGATTCTTGTTGGCTGTTAATGAAGTTAAATTAACAGCCCTTGTTCAGAAAAGACTGATTTAAACTGTACTTGTGTTCAAACAACTACTAAGAAAGCTCATTAGTAATCCTTAATTAATAAACTAAGGTTTGTATGGATTTTGTGTGTGCTGTGTTCTTTGTGGTCCGTAGCTGGGGCAGAACACCTGGGTGCCTCCAAATTTAAATGAAGGAAGCAGCTGCTTGGAGTGCTTTTCATGTGCAGGCAGCAAAGTGCCTCCTAGGTTTTCTAGACTTTAGCCCTGGTCTTTCTCTTACAAGAGGCTGCCAGTGGAAGCAAGGAGAAAGATGCCCAGGCTCTTTTCATCTGAGCAGAGGGGGTGTTATTGTCAGGAGTCCAGTCACAACTCTTGCCATCCTCAGCCCTAATTAAGGCCAAGGGGGAATGGCCCAAATGATGGCAAAATGCCTGTTGTGCTTATTTCAAAGGCCAGGTGAACCATCCTGCAAGAAGAAGTCGGTGTCAGCATTTCAAGTTGCATTTACTCTAGTGCTGACATCAGAAGGACAAGCAGAGGCATCTGGAAAGGGACGGTTGACTTTTCACCTACTTATTTTCCCTGGAGATAATATCCCCTAGGAGATGGGATGGGAGGGGGAAATTCCTTGGAGCAGTAGATTAGGGGTAGAGTGACTTGGAAGATGGCCAATGAGTACAGAGGAGTGGGGGAAGGAAAGGGAGGGTTTTTGGGTCAGAAGTCAGTGTTGGCTACGATGAGTTGGAGCTAGAATGTCGTATTTAATAAATGAGAGTTTTTTCATCAAAGACTTTGTTTAAAATGCAATTTATTTGAGACGACCTCGAAACCTGACAGTCGGGAGAGGTGAGGAGTGGCTGGGAGGGGAAGGGTGAGGAGAGGTGTCCCTCGACCTGAGTGTTGTTGAATTGGCCATGCTCACCCAGTCATATGCCCACCCACCCACGCCTACCCAGCCAGTCATTAGACAGAGAACCAGTTGTTAAATTATTTTAATCCCACCACTGAAGAAGTCCCTGAAGTCGATATGGCAAGAATTAGTACATTTCAATGACTCTTGATTCTGCCTACTCAAAAATTTCATTTTGATTGAAGAAGTTACTTGGATAAATAAGTGTCTCAGTTTTAATAAATTTCAGTCCAATTGCCATGATTTAACATTTTAGTTAGTTTTGGCCTGGATGATTGAGTCTTCATTTACATACTGAAGATAATTAGCTGTCTTATATGTTCACAGTGTGTATCATAATTCCCAGTGAACTTTTCCTTTCTCCTTATTTCAGCCATATGCAAGGGCAGGTAGAAATTGAAGACACTGATTCTCTCTAAATCCATTTTTGCATATATGTAAATATTCTCTATTGAATCAAGATCTCTTGAATGTATCTGTTTAACCTACAGTTAATACTCAAAATTGTTAACACAACTGAAATTCAAAAATATCCTTCAATGAGATTGGCACTAGAGGGAGTAATAACCAAAATTTTAATATCTTTTCACTTTTTAATATTCTCCTACCCTTATTCAGTTATGCACACATAAACACAACACGTCTCATATTATGCCCATCAAACCACCTAATATTCTATGTAACAGTAAGTATCTGCTACTGCTTTAATGTTATTTCTGACAGTTTAATTGCATACATAGCTCAATAATTTCCAGAACTTTGAGGCACATCCTATAATTAAAGTTGGAAACAGGTATTTCTAATCCATACAGATTCATCAGTTTTGAACAGCAATAAATTAATGAATTGTATTTTATTGGTTTTGCATTGTTGGTAATTACTGTTATGTTGGAAATGCATTGTTTGTTTTGTAACAGTGGTAAACTGAAACAATATATGTAGGAAAAGTGTTATGTTGTTGCTGTTTAGAGTGGGAATTTCAAATCGGGTTGTTTCTGATTGGTCGCTGGCCAGCAGCCGAAGTGTATATAAGAAAGGTTGCTGCCAGCAGTGAGTTGCTGAAGTCTCACCATACAATAAAGAGCTGTTTTCACTAGCCTGTCTGTGCTGCTTCGTTATTGCCCAGCCACTTCATTTGGCGACGAAGGTGGGATTGCACACAGAAGGCTCCAAAAAGAGCTTGAGATTTGAGACAGTGCCCACCGGGACCGCAGACTTCAGCCATGGCCGCGTACGTGCCACCAACTCCCTTCGATCCAACAAGGGAAAAATGGGGGTCTTACATGACCCGGTTCGAGTGCTCACTCGAGGCGAGCGATATGCACGGGCTCTCAGCAAACCGTAAACGAGCCCTGTTCCTGAGCCATTGTGGACCCGACGTCTTCGAAATGGCTGAATCGCTGTGTGAACCGACTCCGGTACAAACGGTACGGTGGGACACACTCCAAGCGACTCTCAGGGCGCACTATGCCCCCGCACCCTCCAAATTCGTCCAGCGATACCAACTACGGCAAAGAATACAGAAAGAAGGGGAGCCGGTGACTGCCTATGTAGCAGCGCTCCGCAGGGCCACGATCCACTGCGACTACCGCGACCTGGACTACGCGCTGCTTGAGCAGTTGATCTGCGGTGTACGAGACACCCGGCTTCAGAGAAGGTTGCTCGCAAAGCCGGGGCTGACTCTCGCCAGTGCCTTAGACGAGGCTAGGGCACATGAAGCTTCAACAAAGGCGTCGGAAGCTTTACAGCATCCTCAGCCTGAGAAAAGCGGGTCTAAAGCGGTCCCAGTTCACCGCGAGGAGACCAGAACAAGTTCGGAAGAAGAGTCGGACAAGGATGTCTTCCGAACTGACAAAAAGAAAGGCGAAACAAGCTGCCATAAAGAGAGTTGCCTGAACTGCGGTGGCCAGCATGAAAGACAGGACTGCAAATATCGCGAGGCCATTTGCAGATGTTGCGAGAAGAGAGGCCACTTAGCACGAGTGTGCTGGGTGCAACTTCCGCGTTTCCTGAGGTCACGTGAGTCGACCAGCCAATCAGAGCCACCGCCACGTTCGAAACAGCCAATCCAACACAAGGGCGCTGAAAAACGCCACGAAATTCAAACCTACAGCACAAGAGTCGGCCAAGCCAGCACAGCAACCAAAGAGAAAGTCTTCACCACCGTCAAAATCAACAGCAAATCCTGCAGCATGGAGATCGACACCAGATCAGCACTCTCCATCATGTCGTGGGCTACACTACAGTCCCTGCTACCGGGCTACTGAAAAAACCAGCTCTCAAAACAACGCGTCCGTCTGCTAGACTACCAGGGGAACCGCGTTCTAGTAGAAGGAGTCAACACCTTCACCATTTCCTACGGCGAGTTCAAAGAAAAGCTTCCACTAACCATCGTGAGAGATCCACTACCCAGCCCCCGAGGGTTCCGAGCCCTCGGAATGGGTTTCATGGGAGTCCACAGCCTCAATGGATCATCGTTGAAGGAGCAAGTCCTGCACGAATTCCGGGACGTTTTTGAAGACAGCTTGGGCAAGTACGTGGGGACCCCGATCTCGTTTAGTTTAGACCCAGGGGTTGCCCTAATTAGACTTAAAGCAAGGAGAGTCCCTTTCGCGCTGAAACCAAAGATCGATGCAGAGCTTGATAAGCTAATTAGCCAGGGCATTTTAGTGCCGGTTGACCACGCGAGATGGGAGACCCTGATAGTGACCCCACTTAAGGCCGATGGATCCATAAGAATTTGCGCTGACTACAAATGTTCCATCAACAAGGCCTTGCAGCAAAGCGCTTATCCAGTCCCTGTAGTTCACCACTTGCTGCACTCCCTAGGTTCAGGGAAAATATTTGGAAAACTAGACCTCGCGCAAGCCTATCAACAGCTGCCGGTAGACAACGCTACGGCAGAAGTGCAAACGATAGTGACTCATAGAGGGGCGTTTAAATGTACGAGATTACAATTCGGTGTCAGCATAGCCCCAGGCCTATCTCAGTGCACAATGGAGTGCCTTCTACAAGGCCTCTCCGGAGTCATCCCATATTTCGACGACATCCTAATTAGTGGCCAAAATGAAAAGCAACTGGCAGAATGAATCAGATCGACACTAACGAGATTCCGGGAAGCCGGATTAAAATTAAAGAAATCAAAATGCAAGATTGGGGTCCCATCCGTAGAGTTTCTGGGCTACAAGATTGATGGATCGGGAATCCACCCCACCGAGAGCAAAGTGAGGGCTATTAAAAGTGCCCCCACACCCAAAACCAAGACTGAACTACAGGCGTTCTTGGGCCTCCTGAACTTTTATACAATGTTTTTAAAAGACAAGGCCACGGTAGCCAAACCCCTACACAGACTACTGGGAAAAAACGTTCCATGGGTTTGGGGAAAAAGAGAAGCGGCAGCTTTTAACGCTGTAAAAAAGCTCCTCTCCAAGGATAGCTTCCTAATGCAATATAGCCCTGAACTACCGTTGGTCTTAGTTTGCGATGCTTCTCCGTTTGGCGTTGGCGCTGTGCTCAGCCATAGACTTCCGAATGGCCTAGAGGTGCCAATAGCTTACTACTCCCGGACTCTGTCATGTGCAGAGCGCAATTACAGTCAACTTGATAGGGAAGCCCTAGCCGCCATCGCAGGGGTTAAAAAGTTTCACAAATACCTTTTTGGCCGCTCTTTCGACCTAGTTACTGACCACCAACCCCTGCTGGGCCTCCTTGCCGGGGACAGGCCCACCCCTGCCGCCTTGTCGCCAAGAATGACTAGATGGTCCATTTTTTTGGCCGCATATTCTTACAAACTCATTCATCGCCCTGGAAAGGCAATGGGCCATGCAGATGCTCTCAGCCGGTGCCCCCTGCCTGACATTTTAGACAACCTGACTCCCGAAGTCCCAATCCTTTTACTGGACGCTGTGCTGCCAGGCCCCCTATCTTCGGCTGAGGTAGCCAAGGATTCTAAGAGAGACTCGACCATTCGAACTGTGATGGGCTGGGTCCTACGAGGCTGGCCTACTCAAATTGACTCTACTGTGTATAAATCTTATTGTACAAAGAAAAACGAATTGTCAATGTTGGGGGGATGTTTACTGTGGAGTGATCGGGTTGTTGTGCCTGAATGCTTACGCTCTAGAGTTTTGGAAATGTTGCATGTGGGTCACCAGGGCATGGTTAGAATGAAGGGCCTTGCCCGTAGTTATGTGTGGTGGCCACAGTTAGATGAGGACATCGCTGAGTGGGTGGGGAAGTGCAGGCCCTGCCAGGAGTCACGTCCAGATCCCCCGGTCGCCCCAATCAGGGAGTGGGAAAAACCCAAGGGCCCATGGGGAAGACTCCATATAGATTTCGCTGGGCCATTCCATGGCCAATCATTCCTGATTGTGGTAGATGCCTTTTCAAAGTGGCTTGAAGTTTTCCTAATGCCTTCAACCATGTCGGAGGCTGTAATTAGAGTCCTCCGCCACCTTTTCGCCACGCATGGCTTTCTGGACACATTGGTCTCGGACAACGGGCCGCAATTCACCTCAGTCCAATTTGAGAGTTACCTTGCCGAGTTGGGCATCCGGCATGCCCTATCGGCCACCTTTCATCCGGCCTCTAATGGTCAGGCCGAACGATTTGTTAGAACTACTAAAGAAGCCTTGTCCAGGTTAGATTCCGGTGACTGGCAGGCTAAGATTGACCTATTCTTGGCAGTACAGCATGTCATTCCGTGCACGGCCACTGGCCAAAGTCCGGCCGAACTCCTAATGGGCCGTAAACTGAGGTGTGTTCTGGATCGACTGCATCCGAACTATTCAAAGGATAATTTTAAGGGGGAAGAGGGAGGCCTCAGACAATTTCCCATTGGCACTACAGTCTATGCTTGGAATTATGCCACAGGTCCCCTATGGGTAGAGGGCATTGTAACAAGTATTTCTGGGCCCAAGTCTTACACGATTGATATTGGTCAAGGGAGAATTTGGAGGCGTCACATTGACCAGTTAAGATGTAGACTAGTCAGCGAATGTATTGAGACTGAATGCAAACCAGGCCCTAACTACAAAGGTCCTTCCAACACAGCTACCTCAAACCCGAGAGAGCCGGAGTACTTATCTGGCAAGCCGGAATCCCAGCGCTGCCTCAGCAAGCCGCTCCTCCAAGCCGGAGAAAGTCACACCTCCAAGAGAATCCCGGAGGTTCCATTGGTGGAGCCAGGAGAGATGGGAGGTCCCTCCGATCGGCTCAACGCCCCACCTGCAACTGAACTGTGCAGGTCGACTAGGACTAAGTCACGCCCAGCGCACCTGCGCGACTACGTATGCAAAAATATAAATAGTTTTAGTAATGTGCATTCTGGGAGGGAAGGGGTGTTATGTTGTTGCTGTTTAGAGTGGGAATTTCAAATCAGGGGTTGTTTCTGATTGGTCGCTGGCCAGCAGCCGAAGTGTATATAAGAAAGGCTGCTGCCAGCAGTGAGTTGCTGAAGTCTCACCATACAATAAAGAGCTGTTGTCACTAGCCTGTCTGTGCTGCTTCGTTATTGCCCAGCCACTTCAAAAAGAGAGATGTTTTGTCTGTTAAAAATATACAGAATTGGAAAACTGTGGAAAGGAAAAACTCAGAGATACAGGGTTCTATCCACAGATGATGCAAAACTCTGGATGAGAAATCCTTAAAAATCAACTATCTCAAAATTACAAGAGACAGCAACAGCCCTATTCTTGTCACTATGTGTCCATTGTTTTGTTTTGTTTTTTACTCTCAGTAACAGCCTGGACTAGTCCATTCAATTGCCAAGGTCTTTCAGACATAGTTTGCATTGCCTCCTTCCCAGGGCTGACAGGGATCAGTCCAAACTCATACTGCTGGATTCTTGCCTAAAATGGGAGTAGAATTCACAACATTCTCCCAGTTTCTAGTCTGATGCCTTAACCACTGCACCAGACTGGCTTTGTTATGATGATATCACATAATATATGGGAATACCTGTATTATCACAAGATAATACTGAGAATGTCACCACAAGAATTTCTAGCACCCCATCACTGTCTTAATCAACAAACTCAAGCCAACAGGTGTAAACTGGCAAAAGAGCCTGGATTACTTTGTCGCCACTACTTTCTGTCAAGGGAACACTTCATTTAATTGTGAAAAAGATTTGCAACCTGATTTTTTTAAAAAATTTGTCAGGGAAAAATGTTAGTGTCAACTGCAGAAATGGCTCTACTTGAAGCCATATTTTTTTTGCTTCATTTCTTAGTTGCCATACTTATGGGGGTGAGAGGGACTTATGGAATGTAGAATGTCTTCCTCCAATTGGCCAGACATAACAACGATAAAGCTCCTGAGAATCAAGGCCAGATCAATGTGTCCTAGTAATGGCAGGAGGGAGTGCTGAGAATTTTTTTTTAAAAAAATCTTTATTTACATTTATCATTAAAAAAGATAACAACACACCAAATATATGACAAATAAGACAACAAAACAAATAACATATATATCTATAAATAGTACCTTAATAGCCTAATATTCGGTACATGTCTATGTTACATTCTGGGGGAGACAGAACAACCTAATTTACCTTTATAAATCAATTAGGTCTATCTGACCTCACTTTACTTATATGATATATATTTTCAATAAATATGACTCCTAATCTAATTTGGGTTGTAATTTTCTCTTTGATATCCAAGTATATAGTTTTTCCCAAGATAAACATGTTTGCATTTGGTCTCTATCTTTCAATTTTTTAGCCAATTTATCTACTTCCGCACAATCCAAAATATTCTTTATAATTACTTCCTCTGATGGGATATTTTTATTTTTCCAAAATTAAGCATATGTTAATCTCACTGCCGTGATAATATGTAAAGCAAGATACTATGAGTCTTTTTTGATATTTTCCGGTTTGGAGCCGAGCAAGCATGTCTCTGGTCACCATTCAATTTCTTGATTTAAGATCTCCTTAATTTTCTTAATTTAGTAGAAATTTCTTAATTTAGTAGAAATATGCCCTCTAATGGGTCTTCTCTTTGTTATTTATTTTGAATCTTAGATGCTATTGCGGCCAGGGCATTGTTAGTAACCAATTATTTGAAGGCTGTTCTCGCCTGGGCTAGTCCTACTCGCCCTGCATTCAAACACCTCGCTCCTGCATCTCCTCCTGCACTTTGCTTGTCCCGGTTGCCCACCATGGCTGCCGCTGCCACCGCTGCCATCACAGAGGGCAAACCTCTGGCTCGAGAAACCTGCCCATTCCTCTCTGCCATCTGAAGGGTCCCTCTCTAATCCCCTGTCCTTTCAGGACAGCGTAGGTCCACAGACCTGCTGGCGGCGGCTTGACAGACTGGGTTTTTGCAGGGCTCCGAGGAGCCCCGCTATTTCCCCATCCAAATCGCCGTGGTGCCAACCAGAAGTCCAACCACCCACAGCTCTTGACCATTAGGGATGATCTGGCCTGGAAGGGGACTAAACTATACATTCCTAACAGCCTGCAGGTGCAGGTCATATGAAGGAGCCATGACAGCAGGCAGATGGCACACTTTGGATTCCTGAAAACCCTGCATCTGGTTAGGAGACAGTTCTCATGACCAGGGATTAAAAAGGACATTGACATCTATGTAAAGAGTTGTGCAACCTGTGCAATGATGAAGAAAAAACTGGGAAAGCCCCCTGGGTTGCTGTAGCAAGTAGTCAAGCCCACCTGGCCCTGGGAAGAGATTGTGATGGACTTCATAGTCAAGCTGCTGCAAAGTGGAGGAAATACTGTGATTTGGACAGTGGTCAACCTATTTTCTTTTTTTTTTTTTATTGAAAAAGTTTTACAATACAATTTTGATATCCCTTCCCCCCCCAATCCCACACCCCAACAACCACCCCCTCCCTTCCCCCTATCCCTCCCCCTCCCCCCTGACTTCCACTGTTAAACAATCATATATAGCAATCAACATCAAACAACTTTTTAAGTGAGATCCAGCTAAAAATATAACAAATTTAACCTTAAGTAATAAAGAAATAATCTAAACTTATAACATCTATTTCCCCCCTAACCAAATATATAACAACATAAGTCATTTATAAAAAACTCATGGCAACCTAACAAATATAACAATTATCTTTAAAAAAAGTAATAAAATAGCTTTGAGCATCATAAGTTTTAGATTAAAATATCGTGTAAATATTTAACATTAACTATAATTCCCAATATTCAATCTTAATAGTGTTTCTTGACCAGTCATGTATAACAATCAACATCAAACAAAATAAGAAAAAAAAAGCATTGGGTGAAGTAACAAGTTTAACCTTAAATAGTAAAAAAATTAAGCTAAACTCATAACATCTTTTAGACCCCTAATGGAATACATAATAACATAGATCATATATAAAAACTCATAAAAATCTAACAAATATAAATTCTAGCATAGAAATATATCAAATTCAAACAGTACATCATAATAAAAATATAAATTCAATTATGTAACAATATAATTAATAGACATTGTTATGAATCAAGTGCTACTAGAAACTTCTTACTCTGATATTTGTTCTGCATATATTCTACCCATTTCTTCCACTCCTTAACAAAAGCTTCATGGGTCCTATCTTTTAGGTATGCAGAAATCTTAGCCATTTCTGCAAAATTAGACATCTTCAAAATCCATTCCTCTATAGTAGGTACACTATCCTTCTTCCAATATTGACCAATCAGTAATCTAGCTGCAGTAATCATGTATAAAATTAATCTCGTTTCAGTTGATGAACAACCCTTAACTATTCCCAACAATTCAAGCTTCTTCTTCAAAATGTTCTGCATTACCCACCAAAGTTTAATCCAAAATACTTTCAATTTTCTGCACGTCCACCAAATATGAAAATATGTTGCATCCAGACAATCACACCTCCAACATTTAGGTTGAACATTTGGATACATACATGATAATTTTTTAGGATCTAAATGCCATCTATAAAACATCTTGTAAAAATTTTCTCTCAAGTTCTGTGCTTGTGTAAATTTAACATTCTGGACCCAAATCTTTTCCCATGTTTCCAACATTACTGGTTCTACAAAATTTTGTGCCCATTTAATCATACAATCTTTAACTAATTCACCCTCTGAATCTCTTTCTAACAACAAATTATACACTCGCTTAATATGCATCGACCCTTTACATTTTATCTGAATCACCAAATCTTCTTCATGTAGCATTAGTCCAGTTTTCTGATCTTCTCTCCATCTCGCTTGAAGTTGAAGGTACTGCAACCAAGTTAAATTCGTCCCTTCTTCCAACAGAATATTCAAAGGTTTCAAACTCCATCTGCCCCCATCATTAAAAAGTATCTCTTTATATAAAACCCCCCCGAGTGACTTTATATTTGGCATAATCTGCCCAAGATCCAACCACAAAGGTATTTTGTAATCCAATTGAAGCTGGTGCTTCTTCCAAACTCTTATCAAAGCATGTCTTAAAATGTGACTGTTAAATACTCTATCTCTCTTGTCTTCATAAAATAAATATGCATGCCATCCAAATTGCAGGTCGCGGCCTTCTATATTCAAAATTTCTGTTTTTGTTGTTCCAAACCAATCTCCCACTTGTGTCAACACAGCTGCCTCATAGTATAGACGTAGGTTTGGGACTTTTAGGCCACCTCTTTCACGAGCATCTTGCATAATTTTAAGTTTAACTCTAGGTTTTTTCCCATTCCAAATAAATTTATTTAAACCTGCTTGCCATTCCATCAAGATCTTATCACTTTTAAGCACCGGAATCATTTGAAATAAAAACAGAAATCTAGGTAGAACGTTCATCTTAATAGCTGCTAATCTACCAAGTAAAGATAGTTGCAGTTTTTAAAATCTTAGCCAATATATCCACACAAGCTGCCCTCAAATTTTCTCTGTTGTTTTCTCTTAGACCCCTCAGTCTTATAGCGAACTCCATATTCCGAAATTGCATCATCGTGATCTCATCTTCTAGCCTTTGATTTTTAACCTCCACTTTAAAGAACTGTTCATTTACTGCCTTCTTGTTAGCTTCCACTTCAAGATTTAGATCATCCACTTTTTTCTCCACCACCAACAAAGCATCAGTAAAAGCAGTTGCTACAGTGGCCACATTCTGACTTAGCCTATCAGTTTTATCCTCAACCAACTCCATCATTTCCTTTTGATTTTTTTCCATCCTTTCATCCATTTTACTCATTTTTCCAGAAAGCTCTCCCAGGGATTTGGTCAACCTATTTTCCAAGCAGGCTCGTTTCATTGCCTGCCCTGGATTACTGTCCATCCACCAACTTGCAGACTTGTTCCTGAGGTATATCTACTGATTGCATGGGGTCCCATACAGGATTATTTCAGATTTGGGGGTCCAATTCACAGCTAAATTCTTGAGGGAGTTCTTAGTCCATTGGGTCCTCCCGGGGGCTTAGTTTGAGGCTTAACCCCATGGTGGAGAGGTACCTAAGGTGTTATGTCAACTATCAGCAGACTAATTGGGCAGAATTTGGCTAAACTTTTAGCAGTTGGGATATTTTGCCAGGGTATAAAATGTGCCTGTTTTGAAAACAGGTTTGGCTCGACCCAAATAACAGTATTTCCCTCACTGTTTGGCAATTCTACATATCCATAGCGATCTCTCTCCAAGGCGCTGAGGGTTCAGCCACCTTCTGCAATAGACCTGGGGATTTCCCCTGGAGTCTTTTTGCTGCTGCACAAATGGGGCAGCTAGCTTACATAGCTTTCTATGTCCTTTTTTAGTGATGGCCACCAAAATTGTCTTTTAATCAGGTGTAAAGTTTTCACAAACCCAAAATGTCCAGCTAATTTGGAGTCATGGCACCTTGCCATTAAGCATAATCTTTGGCTGGCTGGAACATACAACTTCCCTTCCACCCAAGCTAGGTCCTCTTTCATCAGACAGCTGGATTTGTTGTTCAAAAACCACTCATCAGTGGCCAATGCTTATTTAAAAGTTTGGGTGGTGTCATTGTCCGTCAATGTTTCTTGTTTAGCCTGGAATCTGGTGATTACTTTAGCAGCTAATTGATTGTTTTGTACTATGGGTTTGATGACGTCTGACTTCGCACTATTGTATTGCAGTTTTCTGTATAGTGCATCTGCCAGAAAGTTTTTTTCCCCGGGGAGGTATTTTAGAGTAAAATCAAACCATTTAAGGTACGGAGCCCATCATACTTGTTTCGGGGAGAGTTTCTTTGGGGTCTTTAGGGCTTCTAAATTTTTATGATCAGTCCAGACTTCAAAATGGGTCTTACTCCCTTCTTGGAAATGCCTCCAGGTTAACAATGCCCAATGAACTGCATAAGCTTCTTTCTCCAAAATGGCCTTCCCCTTCATTTTTAAGAGCTGGGCAATGGGGAGGGGAATCTGAGCAAAAGCAGGGATAAACTGGCAGTAAAATTTGGCAATACCCAGGAAGCTTTGTAACTGTTTACACCTGCAGGGTGGTTCCCAATCAAGTACAGCCTGCACTTTTTGAGGGTCCATTTCTATGCCCTGGTGTGAAATGTGGTACCCCAAATAGTCAATGTTCTCTTGGTGGAATTCACATTTAGAAAGTTTAGCATGAAGTTTGGCAGAGCGGAGTTTGTTTAAAACCGCCCTGACTAGTTTTACATGTTCTGCTTTGGTCTCGGTATATATTAAAATGTCCTCCAAGTAGACCAGGACCCCCTTATACAAATGCTGATGTAGCACTTCATTTATTAACTACATAACCCAAAGGACAGAACCTTGAATTTGTAGTACCCAACGGGGTTGTCAAATGCCGTTTTCCACTCGACCCCTTCCTTAATTCTGACATGGTAGTAAGCCTCCCTTAAATCCAGTTTTGAAAAAAATTTCCCTGCTAGCATGTCTTTCATAAGGGGGAGGGGTATATGTTCTCCACACTGATTGTATTCAGATTTCTAAAATCAACACAAAGATATTTTGAGCCATCTTTTTTTTTTGAAATAACACTGGAGCTGCAATTTTTGGTCAGGCTGGCTCGATGAAACCCCTTGCAAGGTTTTTCTAAATGTCCTCAGCTCTTCCAACTCTGGAATGGTCTGCCCACTGAGCTCAGGATAGCCCCTGACCTCCTCTCCTTTTGCCATGAACTGAAAACATGGCTTTTCCACAAAATAATCTGATCCGTTGGGGGGGTTGCACAATTGTAATAATTTTAATATGGTTTTAATTGGGGATTTTAATTTTGCTTTGTGATTTGTATTGTCGACTGTTGTTTTTGTAAGCTGCCCTGAGTCCTTCAGGAGAATGGCGGCATATAAATCACAAAAATAAATAAATAAATGAAGGAAGGAAGGAAGGAAGGAAGGAAGGAAGGAAGAGAAGGGGAGCAGAAGAAGAAAGATTGTGGCAAAATAAAGAAGGGTAAATGGTAAAAGAGCAGCCCCAAACAAGTAACAATGAAAGTTAAAAGATAAGATGAATGAAAAATGGTGGATAAATGACTGTACATGTAAATATGTTTGAGAAATAAAAACTTAAAAAAAAACAAATAGAACATAAATAGAAACAAACACACTCTAAAAGAAATAACCCCGTGTATGAAACTTTAGAGGAAAACCCATGAAAACGTTTCACTCAAAAAAGAAAACAGCAACCAAGAACAATGCCCCTGCGGTCTAGTCCAGCCCCTTTGGAGCTGAGCAAACAATTTCACAGCCTCCCTCTGGAAGAAAGCATCAGGAACCTAGAAAACAGGCATCATCAAGTGCTCCTATGAAAGGAAGAAAAGTAGCTCAGAATTCCCTAGGGAAAAAAGGTGAGAATCAATGACAGACAGGTGATTCAGTTCTCAGGGGAACAGAATCAGCCATCTGTAGACTGGACATTCAAATGTAGAGGGGTATGTTGCCTCTCTGGAGCAAAAATTGAGGATGTGACTGAGAACATTATTAAAATAACCAACACCACAGATTACTACTGCTTTCTTTGCTTTCATGAAGGGACGAACAACACAACAATAAACCTGAAAACAATATTGAGAAATTATGGTTAGCTAGGTAAGAAAGTTAAAGAGTTAGGAGTACAAGTTGTGTTTTCATCTGTACTTCCAATGAAAGGTCAACACCCAATGAGGGAACAAAGAATATTAGAAATGAAACACTGGGTTAATAATGCCACCAAGAGAACAAATTCCTAGACCATGGTGCATGGTGTGCATTACCTACATGAAGGACTTCTGGCAAGGGAGGGGCAACACCTCAAAAGAACATAAAGAATGTACTCAAAAAACAACTGGCTCATCTTATCAACTTAAAATTGAGGGGAGGGGGGTGACCAACCCTTATGAACTTTAGGACCTAATCCCAACAAACCCCAATATAACGAATCAAACAGTGAGGTAGGGAGTGATGGGAATAAAGAAAAACTCAAATATAAAGTAGGAGATATAAGAAGCATACCTGAGGTTAGCCATAAAAGACACAAATGTTCAAACATTTTTTTTTGTTTGCAGAACAAACAAAACATTTTTTTGTTTGCAGAACAAACAAGGCAATTTTAAGTATATCACACACACATACACACCACTAGATAACCAGTCATATATGGAGGAAGATGGTAGAGAGAAAAAAGATTTTTTTAAAAATTAGATTTATATGCCACCCTTCTCCGAAGACTCAGGGCGGCTTACAATGCGTTAAGTAATAGCCTTCAAACTTTTGTATATTTCTTATACAAAGTCAGCTTATTGCCCCCACAAACTGGGTCCTCAATTTACCTACCTTAGAAAGGATGGAAGGCTGAGTCAACCTTGAGCCTGGTGAGACCTTAACTGGTGTAATTGCAGACAGCTGGATGTTAATAACAGGCTTTAGTCTGCTTATTAGCCTGTTGAGCTATCCAGGCTCTTAAATTAAAAAACATAATGAAGTAGAGAGTGATGGAAAGGATGGAAATTCCAGTTACAAAGTAGAAGATATAAAAAAGATATCCAAGATCCATAAAGAGCTAAGATGCCTATACACTAATGCTCAAAGTTTAGGGAACAAAGAGGGTGAACTTGAAGTATTTGAAGACAGATATAGTTGCCATTACTGAAACTTGGTAGGATGAAACTCACGACTGGAATGTACTGATGGAAGGATGCAAACTATTCAAAGGAAACAGACCTAACAAAAGAGGAGGTGGAGTTGCATTATATATAAAAGATCACTACATCTGAACAGAAATACACAAAACCAAGGATGAAAACCTCCTAGAATCCATATCGGTCAATATAAAAGGGGAAAAATTGCTATAGGCATATACTTCAGTCTACAGACCACCCAACCAAGCAGAAGAAATAGATGAACTGGACTTCCAGTTGGCGTCGTGGCGACCCAGACGGTGGAATAGCGGGGCTCTTAGGAGCCCCGTGAAAACCCAATCTGTTATACCGCTGCTGGCAGATCTACGGACAGGGGGACAGGGGGAAAGAGAGGGACCCCTTGGTGGGCCAAGAGGAATGGGCAGGTTTCTTGGGGCCAGAGGATTACTCTCTGCATCGGCGGCGGCTCAGCAGCAGCCATGGCGGCTGCCTTGAGGCTGTGACAACTGGGAAAAGTGATGTGCAGGAGGAAGAAGTGAAGAAATAGAGCAAACTGTTTGGAAGCAGGATAAGTGATTTAACCAAGGCAGGAACAGCATTTAAAAATGGATTTCAAAAAGAGAGCCCCTAGCCTTAAACAGCAGCTACAGACTGTGGGGGCAAGAAGATTTAAAAAGTTATTTGCTGGAGGAAGAGACCCATCTATGAATTACCCTTATTATTGAATGCTGTGGAATGGCTGTTAGTTGGAAATTGTAAACTTTGAAACTCTTTGTCACTGAAATGGATTACTTTTGGAGAGATAAAGAGGGAAGAGGTGGTAAGCAGAAATTTTTTGAAGCAACCAGGAAAGTCCAGCGGAGAATTACAGAATGGCTAAAATGGAATTATGTCATGGAGAAGTGAAAGTTTAAACCTGTGGATTGCTTTTGAATTAACTCAGACACAATGTATCTTGTACCTAAATTGTTTTATTATGAAAACAATTAAGGAGCTCCAACCTTGGGGATTTTTAACTTGTTTATTGGTGGTATTAAGGAAAGAAAGAAGAAATAAGAAACGAGAGAACAATTTAAACTATCTAAGTAGACGTGGCAGAGGAAGCTAAAATGGTTGCCTGTTAAGAAGAACTGAAAGATTTGCAGATTTCCCAGAGCCTAAAACAAAGCAGCCTAGAGCTACAAGAATGGTGGATCTGGACCTTGAATTGTTGTCACAAGAACTGAAAGATCAACGTATAACTCGTGCAGCAGAGAAGCAAAGACTAGAGAAACAAAAGCAACAGAGGTCCATGATGCCACAAGAAGAGAAGGGAGCAAATGGGAAGATACAGAAATCTGAAGCAGTGGGAGGAGCGAGACCAAAGACCTCTGCTGTGGAACAGGGTCTTAGGCAAATGCTCAAATAGCTTCAAGAATCCCCAAATGACAGTTAGATTTTTATCATGGAATGTGAACGGTTTGAACTCACCACAGAAAAGAAGGAAAATATTTCATTATTTGAAGCAGTATAAAAATGATGTTGTCTGTTTGCAAGAAACTCACATTAGAACCCAGGACCAAAATTTTTTGACAAATTCAAAACTTGGACTACATTTTATATCTTCTAGCTCCATGAAAAGGAACGGAATAGTTTTGTATATTTCTAAAAGAATACCAGCTAAACTGGTAGAAACGGATGATGAAGGAAGATATATTGCAGTTGAAATAAATATACAGAATGTTTCGATGCTTCTTATTGGAATTTATGCCCCAAACCAACAGCAGGAAATTTTTTATAAATTATTGAATACTAAAATACTGCAGTGGAATTATAAATCTTTCTTGATCATGGGAGATTGGAATGGTGTGATTGATACAACTCTTGACAAGAAGACCTTGGCTAAGAGGGGGAATAAATTACCACAGACGTTCTTTGCATTGAAAGAAGAATTAGAATTGAAGGATGTATGGAGAATTCACCATCCGAAGGAATTGGATTTTACATTTTTTTCTGATAGACATAAATCCTTTTCTAGGACTGATTTTATGCTGGTTACTTCTGACTTACTTACTAAAGTGGTTAAGACCAAAATGTTTCCTAGAACTTTAACGGATCATAGTCCGGTATGGATGGAGATGGACTTTGGCAAGAGGGAGAGAAGATCTTGGAGAATGAATGAGAATTTATTTAGATATGAGAAGAATATCGTGGACCTTAAAAAACATGTCAACGAATTTTTTCAAATCAATTTGAATAAGGGTACACCTATTGAAATTGTCTGGGATGCAAGTAAGGCTTATATGAGAGGTGTACTGATTTATATGAACTCTAAGTATAGGTCAACACGACAAAAGACAAGAATAAAATTGGAGTCAGAAATAAAGGAAAAAGAACAATTGCTTATAAAAAATCCAACTGATGAGAAACTACAGCAAACTATAAAACTTTTGAAAGACTAATTTCAAATATTGATGGTTGATCAGACGGCAACTAATTTGCAATTTGCCAAACATAATACTTTTTGTAATGCTAATAAACCTGGTAGATGGCTGGCCTATACCTTGAGAAAGCAACAAAGCTCTCGTATAATAAATACTATTGAGTATAAAGGTAAACACGTTTTTCAACAGAACTTAATACACCAAGCTTTTTTAGATTATTATTCTAAATTATATCATGCTGATAATATTAAAAAGGATCTTATTGATGAATATCTTGACAAGAAGAGGGTTACAAAAATTTCAAGTGAACAAAATGATAGACTGAATCAACTTATAACATGTGAAGAGATTCTATTTGCAATAAAACAACTGAAACTAGCTAAAGCTCCTGGGACAGATGGTTTGACAGCAGTATATAATAAAACTTTACAATCAGAATTGGTTGAGCATCTTAAGGACTTGTTCTGTAGTATACAGCAGGGGGGTAAAATACCCCCCGCATGGAAGACGGCTTTTATTTCACTGATACCAAAGGAAGAGGGTTCTACAAAACCAGAAAATTTCAGACCAATATCTCTCCTGAACACGGATTACAAAATTTTTGCAAAAGTATTAGCCAACAGACTGATGCCAGTTATCCAAGATGTGATTCATGATGATCAAGCAGGTTTTATAGAAGGCAAACATATGAAGGACAATGTGAGGCAACTTATAGACTTATTGGAATATCTTGAAAAAAATAAACAGATCCCTGCGGTGCTGGTGTTTTTGGATGCGGAAAAGGCCTTTGATCGAGTCAACTGGGATTTTCTAAAAAAGACTTTGCATAAAATGGATTTTGGAGACCAGTTTATACAAGCGATTTCAGCAATTTATCAAGAACAGACTGCACAAATTGTTATTAATGGGAGTTTAACTACTAATTTTTATATACAGAAAGGAACTAGACAAGGTTGTCCGCTATCCCCATTGTTGTTCATTTTAACTCTAGAAGTGTTGTTGAATTCTCTACGGGACTCTAACAATTTGAATGGAATAGTTGTACGGCAAAAAAATTACAGAACAAAAGCATTCGCAGATGATCTGGTTGTCACCCTAACACGACCCTTGGAATCAATCATACAGATGAAAAACATTATAGAGGAATACGGTTTGGTTTCAGGTTTTAGTCTGAACCAGAAAAAGACTAAGATGATAGTTAAAAATATGTTGGAACCACAAAGGAGTGAATTGGAAAGGTTGGCAGGCTTTGAAATAGCTACAAAGGTGAAATATCTAGGAGTTCAGGTTGCAGCTTCTAATATAAAACTTTTTCAAAATAATTACGAGGAATTGTGGCATAAGATTCAAAAGGACCTTGAAACTTGGAAGAAACTGCAACTATCTTTACTTGGCAGAATAGCAGCTATTAAGATGAACATTCTACCTAGATTTCTGTTTTTGTTTCAAATGATTCCGGTGCTCAAAAGTGATAAGATATTGATGGAATGGCAAGCAGGTCTAAATAAATTTATTTGGAATGGGAAAAAACCAAGAGTTAAACTTAAAATCATGCAAGATGTTCGTGAAAGAGGTGGCCTCAAAGTTCCAAACTTACGTTTATACTATGAGGCAGCAGTGTTGACACAAGTGGGTGATTGGTTTGGTACAACGAAAATAGAACTTTTGAATATAGAAGGCCATGACTTGGAATTTGGTTGGCATGCATACTTATTCTATGAAGATAAGTTGGATAGGGTATTCAAAAGTCACATTTTGAGACATGCTTTGATGAGAGTTTGGAAGAAGCACCAGCTTCAATTGGATTACAAAATACCTTTGTGGTTGGATCTTAGGCAGATTATGCCAAATATAAAGTCACTCGGGGGGGTTTTATATAAAGAGATACTTTTTAATGATGGGGGCAGATGGAGTTTGAAAACTTTGAATATTCTGTTGAAGAAGGGACGAATTTAACTTGGTTGCAGTACTTTCAACTTCAAGCGAGATGGAGAGAAGATCAGAAAACTGGACTAATGCTACATGAAGAAGATTTGGTGACTCAGATAAAATGTAAAGGGCCGATGCATATTAAGCGAGTATACAATTTATTGTTAGAAAGAGATTCAGAGGGTGAATTAGTTAAAGATTGTATGATAAAATGGGCACAAAATTTTGCAGAACCAGTAATGTTGGAAACATGGGAAAAGATCTGGGTCCAGAATGTTAAATTTACACAAGCACAGAATGTGAGGGAAAATTTTTATAAGATGTTTTATAGATGGCATTTAGATTCCAAAAAATTATCATGTATGTATCCAAATGTTCAACCTAAATGTTGGAGATGTGATTGTTTGGATGCAACATATTTTCATATTTGGTGGACGTGCAGAAAACTGAAAGCATTTTGGATTAAACTTTGGTGGGTTATGCAGAACCTTTTGAAGAAGAAGCTTGAATTTTCTCCTCAGTTTTTTTTGTTGGGGATAGTTAAGGATTGCTCACTGACTGAAACGAGATTGATCTTATATATGATTACTGCAGCTAGACTACTGATTGGTCAATACTGGAAAAAAGATAGTGTACCTACTATAGAGGAATGGATATTGAAGATGTCTAATTTTGCAGAAATGGCTAAGATTTCGGCATACCTAAAAGACAGGACCCATGAATCCTTTGCTAGGGAGTGGAAGAAATGGGTAGAGTATATGCGGAATAAATATCAAAGCAAGAAGTTTCAACTAGTATTTGATTCATAACTATATCTATTAATTATTTTATTAAATATTTGAATTTATATTTTTATTATGTTATACATTTATATTAATATTTAGATAAATTATAATGCTAAAAATAAGTTTATATATCTGATAGACCAGCTTTACTTTATCTAATTTTAAAAATTTATGATGTATTATTTGGATTTTATATATATTTTTTAAATAATATTACTAAGACTGAATATCTGGAATTATATTTAATGTTAAACATTTATATTATATTATTATTCCAAAAATTTATGATGCTCAAAATTAGTTTTTATATATTTGTTATATTTGTTATATTTGTTAGACTGATGTAAGTTCTTACAAATGATTTATGGTTACTATATATTTGAATTAAGGGGGTAAAAGAGGGTGTTAGAAGCTTAGATTAATTTTCTTATTACTTAATGTTAAATTTATTATATTTTTAGCTGGATCTCACCTATTTTTTTTTGTTTGATGTTGATTGATATATATGATTGGTTAACAAAGGAAGTCGGGGGGGAAGGGGGGAGGAATAGGGAGGGAAAGGGAGGGGGTGGTAGTTGGGTGGGGGGATTGGTGGGGGGAAAGGGGGATAAAAATTGTATTGTAAAACTTTTTCAATAAAAAAAAAGAAGAACTGAAAGTGTAAATTGTGGACTGCTTGCTACTTAAAGGAGAAACTTTGACTCTTGCTTTCTCAATTGGATTATTTTGAAGGAAAACTAAAAAAGTTTGATTTTAGATGTACTTATTTCATTTTTGGACTACCTATGGATAGTTGGGAAGAAGGAATTAACTGGTCAATTAAAACTGTTGATTAAAGGCAAGGAAACAAAAGGAAAGGGCGTAGAAATGGAAGAGGACATGACAATATCACAAAGGGAAAAAAGAACTAAACTCTTTAGTCTTTATAACTTTACTGTTATTGGAATTGAAAAGAAGGGGGAAAAATTTGGGCAGCAAGACGGAAAATATTAGTCTGATTAAAATGGATTAAAATGTTTTTTATGTAATTGATGCTTAAATAATATAAGGAGGAGATTTCCTCGTCCTTCTTTTACTCTTTTTTACTTTTTCTTTTTTAAAATTTATTTTATTACTCTTTTATTTTATTCCTCTCTTCCCTTTTTCTGTTCTTTTGTGGAATTCTTTTTTTTAAAATCCTTTTTGCCATACCTTTATCTTTTCTTTTTTTAAATTTTTTATTATTCCCTTCTCCCTTTCTCTTTCCTTTTTTACTTTTCATTACTGTTATTAAGAGAAGTGATTTTTAAGGTGGGAAAAATCTGATTTTAGAAAAACTATAAGAAACATGAAGTATGACTGAATTTTTGATTATTAACAAGAATTATTGACAGATTTAATGATTACAGAAATTTGCTTTTTTAAAGGGTCTAAAATAAATAAAATAAGAAAATGTTAATGAAGCTTTTATTAACAAGAATTGTTTATAGATTTTGAGATTATTTTTAAAGCAAGAAATGTTATTATAGAAAAACTACAAGACATTTGAAGACTATGAAAGAACTTTTTAAAGTATTAATAAGAGCTTTAATGGTTATAGAAAATTGATTTTAAAGTGGATTACAATGTTGTTGTTTTTTCTCTCTTTAAAGTAAATAAGAGAATGGGAACAAATTTTTTTTTAATATTAATAAGATTTGCTTATACATTTTACAATTATAGTAAATTGGTTTTGATCAGATGATTAAAGCTAAACTGTGAATTAGTTACATATAAGATTAGGAGTGGAGGAAAGCATCGCTGGAGAATAGATGATTAGGCTGTGAACCAGCCCAAAATAAACTTAGAAGGAGCGGAGGAGATAAATGCTGGAGAACAGTCCGAGCCAAACTGTGAATCAGTTAAATATAGGGTAAGGAGTGGAGGAAAGCACCACTGGAAAACAACTAACTAAGCTGTGAACCAGCCAAAAATAAACCTAGAAGGAGTGAAGGAGACAATGCTGGGGACCAGTTAAATCAACTGTGAACCAGTTAAATATAAGGTAAGTGGTGGAGGAAAGCACCACTGGAAAACAGCTGAAAAGCCGTTATCCAGCTAAAAATAAACCTAGGAGGAGTGAAAGAGAAAATGTTGGAAAGCAGTTAAAAGTAAACTGTGATCCAGCCAACAAATAAGGTTAGGAGTGGAGGATCATCCCTGGAAACCAGTTAATTAAGCTGCAATCCAGCCAAAATAAAACTAGGAGGAGTGAAGGAGATATCTTTGAAGAATAGTTACTGATTTTGAAATGTTTTTAAAGAGAGGAATAAAATATTATATGTTGATTATTAGATGTGATTTAAAAGAAACTGATTTGATTTGGGTCTTTCAAGTAAGGAGAATATATGAAATACTGATTGCTAAAATGATAAATGAATATTATTGTTAAGGATATTGTTGTTGTGTTACCAACCAGCAGAGGATAGTGCACAGAGAAAACGTAGCTGAGAGCAATGAAATAAGAGATACGTGCAAACTGGTTTATCAAAAGTTTACTTTATAGTGGAAAATAAACAATCTCATAGTCTTTTAAACAGTCCAAGTCTTTGCCAGTTAAATCAGTCCAGTAATACAAAAAGCTTCTTACCACACAAACAGTAGTTGGTTAGAATAACAAGCTCACTCTGGTTCACAAACCATGATGGTAGCAGATCCACCCAACACACGATGATAGCACAATGGTAGCATATCATCAACTGAATACACTACAGTACCTTTCTTAAATACGTTTACAACTAATTACAGCATGACTCAGTATTACAATGATGCAGCATTAAAACTTAAAGTCACAGAACACATATATTGCCTGGACAATCTGTTAGGCTCAAACCATATCCTAACATCCTTCCCTTTGGACAGGCCAATATATACAGTTTATATCCTCAATCCATAGCTTTCACAACACGTTTTATGTTTGACAGCACCTTGAGCTTTGGTAAAATTATCATCAATATTGTCTTCCGACATACAATATTCCAGTTTAACCATGTTGCTTTGGATACTCTGACGAACATTCAGATACTGAATGTCAGTATATTTAGATCTTGTTTTAACTGTTAAATTAGTTGCCATTTTTATAGCAGCTTGGTTGTCCTCATGTATTACAATTGGATAATCCATGTTTAAACCAATATCCATCATTAGTTGTTTGTAATAAATCAGATCAGTGCATATCAGTGATAAACATGAGAATTCTGCCTCCATAGTAGATAGACTAATATGTTTTTGACGAATTGATTTCCAGCCAATCAAACAATTGCCTAACATTATAGTTATACCCAATGTGGACTTTCTAGTGGTCACATCAGTAGCGAGACTGGCATATATGCTCAGTACTAAATCTTGGTTAGGTTCTAGATACTAACCAATAATGCATCATCATTTTCAGATATCTTAGTATACGCTTTGCGGCCTGCCAATGCCTATCAGTTGGCTTTGCATTATACCTCATTAATTGATTTACTCCAAATGATATATCAGGTCTTGACCAATTGCTTATATAAGATAGACTACCTATAAGAGACTAATAGATCTTTTTACTAAATTTAGGACTTTGGATTTCTTCTTGTTGAAAAATCCTGTGCCATAGGCGTCTTGGCTGGCTTACATAGCTCCATGCCATAACGCTTCAACATCTGGCTTATTTTGCTAGATTGAGATATTTTATAACCTCTAGCTGTTTGACTAATATGTAGTCCCAAATAATGCCTGATATTTCCTAAATTTCTGATCTTGAATTTTGTTTGTAATTGTTTAACAATATCTATAGCTTCCTTATCAGTCTTTGTTATTATGGCTATATCATCTGTAAACAATAACAAAAATGATACTAACCCATTATTTTCTCTTTTAAAGAGACATTTATTTGCTACACCTTCATGAAAATCGATCTTATTTAGCTCTTTAACTATACATTGGTTCCACTCAAACCCTGATTGTTTCAAACCATAAAGGCTTTTATTTAATTTCCAACAATCAGTTTGGTTTTGTGTTTCAGCTCCTAAAGGCTTCCTCATATAGATGGTGTCCCTTAATGGAGCATGCAAGTATGCCATCTCCACATCTATATGGCTAATACTATATTTATTCTTAGCCGCCCATACTAGCATTGTTCTTAAAGTACTAGCACGTAAACTAGGAGCAAAAACCTCATCGAAATATTTTTCGGTCTGAGAAAAACATTGAGCTACAAGGCGAGCTTTATGGGTTACTGTCCCATCTATACTTTTCTTAATTTTGTAAACCCATCTACTACCTATTAATTTCTCACCAGGTGGCCAGTTTCATAAACACCTAGATTGGTTAATGAATTAATTTCCTTACTCATTGCCTCCTTCCAAGCCTTCTGCTCCTTTTCAGGATAAAGCCTGATATCATCATAATTTGAAGGTTCTATGTTAACCTGGCAAACTACGGCTGCTTTATATCGATCTGGTGGATGCCTTTCCCTAGTAGATCTTCTAGGTAATATAGGATCACTGCAGATGTTTCAGTCTCATCCTCCCCTAAACCTACTTCCTGTTCTTCAACCTTAATAGAGGATTCTACAGTGTCTATATCATCAGGAATATCATCAGGGATATGATGCTTTATACTAACAGTATTATTATCCTGTCTGAAATCTGCACGCTCTAGTTTATCCCATCCTTCGTGCTCTAGAAATTTAGCATTTGCACTACAGTAAACACTAGTAGTTCCCTGTGCCCAAAATCTAAAAGATCTATGATTTGATTCATAGCCAACGAAAAACATTTTTCTGGCTCTTTGTTGATCTTTCCTCCTTAAACTAGATGGAATATGTACCCAAGCTGGGGCTCCAAATGTGTGTAAGTAAGTAAGATTTGGCTTCCTCCCATGCCATAAGGTGAATGGTATTTCACCTGTAGAGGAATGTACCATGTTGTTTAGCACATGGTTAGCACACATAACAGCCTCACCCCATAAATTTTCAGGCAAACCAGAATCTGCCAACATAGTTCTAATCATGGCTTGTAATGTTTGACCTCATCTCTCAATATAAGAATGATGTTGTGGTCTGTACGGAGCAGATCGTTTATGCTGGATCCCTGCATCCTGCAAAAACTTTTCTAACCTTTGGTTGGTGAATTCTGTACCATTATTGGTCACTAAGCATTTTACTTTAAACTTCTGTTTCCTTTCCACAAAATGCAGCCAGTTGTTTATATGCTGGAATGTTTCACATTTTGTTTTCATAAGATAACAGAATCCGTAGCTAGAGTAATGGTCTACTATGCTTAGAATATAGCAGGCACCTCCTATACTGGGTTTCTTGGGTCCAATTAGGTCTACAAACACTACCTCTAATGGCTTTGTAGTTTTAAAACCATTAACATGGTTTGCTGGTGTAACCCTACTTTTTTGCTTACTACAGGCATTGCAATTCAAATATTTACTACATGCTTGTAGTTTTATCCCTTCAGATAACTGAACTGTTTTTTTTAACATCCTGAAATTTAAATGCCCAAGTCTCCGATGTAACAGATGAATACATTCATCATGTAGTTTAACATTCTTATAAACAGACTTAGACTTAGCCACTAATACTGGGATCTCCCTTAAAATAAATAAATCATTTTCTAAACTTGCAGTAACAACCTTGCCATCTTTCTCTACAAAACACTTATGTTTAAATGTTACTGTAAACCCAAATTGCAATAAAGATTTAACAGATAATAAATTGAATTTTAAACCAGGAATATATAACATAGGCAATGGTTCATTACTAAATGACCAACTAGCAACACCTTCTCCAGTTACCTTAACCTTCCAGCCATTTGCTAGTTTAACATGTTGGTTACTCTTCTCCATTTTAACAAATTTTTTTCTATTTCTAGTAATAGATTGAGAAGCACCACTATTAACAACCCAACAATCCTGGTTTATATCAGTAGTTGAACTGGATATAGCTAAATTACAACCCTTCTTGGGTCTATTATTGTCCCTAACAGACATTTTCTTATTTTTACAATACTTAGCTATATGCCCGTTAGCCCCACAAGCAAAACAACATTTTACAAAATAAGCAGTTGAGCACATTTTATCTTCTTTTGGTTGTTGCACTCTCAACTGATCCCTTTCTTGTCTTCTTTTGGATTCTTCTAATAACCTACCAGTTATGCCAGCCAATGTCAGTTCATCTCTGGACAAAACCTCTAATGAAGAAACATAGTTGTCATAACTATCGTCCAAAGAAGAAAGAATTATGTAAACTTGTTGTAGTTCAGAGAAAACAAGTTCCTTTTCCTGCAGCTCCTGGAAAATTCTGGTCATGGATTCCAAATGAGCCATCATATCTCCTCCTTTAAGAAGATGTTGTTTAAATAATTTTCATGTGAGATATATATGAGCACCCACAGAGTCATGAACATATAGTCTCTTCAACTTAGTCCAACACCTAGCAGCAGACTCTTCACCACGAATATGGACAAGCTGCTGGTCATCCAGTGTCAGTCCAATAATACAAAAAGCTCGTTCATTGTCTCTGTTAAACTTGGCTAATTTCTTGGCATCTTCCTCATCAGTAGGATCCCATGCTGTTATATCCGGTGGATTATTAACTATGTCCCACAGTCCTTCTCTACGCAAAAGGAGATTACATTTTGTAGACCAGGATAAATAGTTTGTTCCGTCCAGCCGGGTTATCATGGAAAAATTTGCTGCTTGTTCAAGTGCCATCTTCACTTGGATTGTTTATCAAAAACACAGTTTGTACTACTCACATTAACTCTCAGTTTAACTCTGAAAAATCCTAGTTAGTTCTGGTTGGTCCTGGTTGGCTCTGGGCCCATAATCAATGTTAAGAATATTGTTGTTGTGTTACCAACCAGCAGAGTATAGTGCACAGAGAAACGTTGCTGAGAGCAATGAAATAAGAGATACGTGCAAACTGGTTTATCAAAAGTTTACTTTATAGTGGAAAATAAACAATCTCGTAGTCTTTTAAACAGTCCAAGTCTTTGCCAGTTAAATCAGTCCAGTAATACAAAAAGCTTCTTACCACACAAACAGTAGTTGGTTAGAATAACAAGCTCACTCTGGTTCACAAACCATGATGGTAGCAGATCTACCCAACACACGATGATAGCACAATGGTAGCATATTATCAACTGAATACATTACAGTACCTTTCTTAAATATGTTTACAACTAATTATAGCATGAGTCAGCATTACAATGATGCAGCATTAAAAGTCACAGAACACATATATTGCCTGGACAATCTGTTAGGCTCAAACCATATCCTATAATAACAATTATAAAGAACTGTTTAGATTTGAAGTTTAAGATTTAGGGTGATTACATAATAAAATGTTAAATGTTAGAATAAGATGTTAGATTGAATGACAAAATTGAGTTTAGACTTGTTTTTTTCTTTTCCTTTCTTTTTCCTTTAAGATGTTAATTGGTGGAATTTGGAATTTATACTTATTTTATACCAGATCAAACTCTTGCTCTAAAAAGATGTTGTCTTATGTTTTATGTTAAAAATAAATAAAAATATTTTCAAAAAAAGAAGAAGAAGAAATAGATGAATTCTTTGCAAATCAATTTACAAATGTACGTAGGAAATATTCTTTGGTAGTAATGGGAGACTTTAACTACCCCTGATTTCAACTGGGAGACAAACTGTCAGAGTTTGTTGCAGCAATCAAATCCAGAAAGCACACACAGGTAACTGATTCAGCAGGATTCATTAACTTCTCTTTATATATAATAGAACCCATGAAAATAAATATACAATACCAATGGCCAGAGGAGAGAACAGTTTAAGTTTCAATTCAGACGACCAGTTTCAGTTTCCTTTTGCAGAGACTCAGAGCTGCAGAGTTAAGCCACACCCAAACTCCAAACTGTTTCAACTCCCACTGGCTGACCTTATTACTAAGCCCTATTCATTGGCTGACCCAGGTGCTATGCCTATTCATTGGCTGACCTTGTTACCATGTTTCTGCCAGTCATAAATATATTGACACTCCTCCCTTCATGACTGGAATAGACATAAATCCAATTAACTTAATATTCTTCCCATGGTGCACTCCATCCAATGGCTTGGTTATATCTGCCAAATTGTCCTCTAAAGAACAGTGAAGCAAGCTGATTAATTTGCATTTTATGGCTTCACTGACATTATGATATTTAATGTCCACATGCTTGCTTCTGTTCTTTACTCTGTCACCTGTTGCCAATTTAATGCAGACAGCATTATATTCATACACGGTTACAACTTCATTTACCTTTACATTTAAATCCCATAACAACTGTACATACCAAGTTACCTCTGAACAAAGTTCAGATAAAGCAATAAATTCTGCCTCCGCAGTTGAAATGGCAGCAGTTGTTTGCTTCCTGGACTTCCAACTAATTAAAGCCTCTCCAAACAATACAATAATGCCAAAATTCAACTTTTCTGGTTTTTACATCATTGGCATAATCACTATCAACATAGCATTTCAATTTTAATTCTTCAGAGACCTGTATTTAAAGACCCAAATTCACAGTTCCCTTCAAATATCTGAGAATCCTTTTTACACCCATCCAATGCAATTGCGTTGGTGCAGCAGTAAAGTGACTCAAAATGCTTTCTGCACAAGCTATGTCTGGTCTGGACCACTGTGACAGATATAACAGGCTCCCTATTACTGACTGATCACAGGCTTCACTTTCCTCCTCACCCAAACTGTTATGAAAATCTGTACTCATAGGTGTTGGAGCAGTATTACAATTTTACATGTTATATCTCTCCAACCGCTGTTCAATTTTTTTTCTTTGACTGAGAACATAACCACCTTTCTCAGTATTTTGTATCTCCCAAATTCCTCCCAAATTCGTTAATTCAATTTTTTTCTCCAATTGATTAGCCAATTCTTTTACCTGTGATACAACCTTTGCAATGAAGCAAAGATCATCCACAAATGCTAATAGTTGACAATCCCCACCTTGTAATTTTCCAGTGTATATGCAACCATCAGCCTTGCAACTCTTGAACCCAAGGCCCTTCAATGCCTTATCTAAACATATATTCCAATTCCTGTCTGACTGCTTCAACCCATAAATGTTCAATTTATATTGAACATTTATATTGAACGTTGTTCATTGTTCAATTTATACATCGTATTAGGCCTTTTACTTTCAAACCCTGGTGCTTGAACCATGTAAATTTCTTACTCTAATTCTGCATTGAGGAATGCTTTGGTTATGTCAAAATGCCAAATTTTATGGCCATGTGCCACTGCCAACGCTACTGCTAGCCTGATGCTTTTATTCTTTATTGTAGGCATGAATACCTCTTCATAGTGCACATTTTTGATCTGTGAAAAAGCTTGTGCCACTAACCTTGCTTTATATTATACCTCATTATTGGGTAGTACTTTCTTTTTGTACACCCATTTACATCCTACAGCTTTGTTACCCTGTGGCAATTCATAGATATGAACACATTATGTTCACCCATGGATTTCATTTCTTTGTCCATGGCTTCTTTCCACTTTACTTGTTCAATTTTAGGTAATGCCAATACTTCCTTATAGTTTCTTGGCTCATACAAGTGGTGGGTTGCCCCCGGTTCGGACCGGTTGACAAGAACTGGTAGTAAAACTGGCGGGAGACTCCACCCACTGCCCTGAATGTCATCATCAGTGATCTGTGCATGCGCAGACATTTCTGTGCATGCAAAGAAGCAAGTCATGCATGATCCTGTTGCAAACCCGTAGTAAAGGTAAGTAGAACCCACCCCTGGCTCATACCATACATTATACACTTTAACTTTACTAGCAGAATAACAGAATCCTTAAAGATTATCCTCTTTTATGCCCTGTGCACATACATTCCAATTTTGCTTTTTGAGACACCTCCCATTTGCAAATGTGGTCTCAAATCCTTGCTTATCTAAACTAGAGACACTCAGCAAATTATGCTCCATTTCAGGCACACATAATATATTATTAAACCTCTTTTCCAAATATGGAATTTGCACACTGTCTCTTCCAATGACTTTAGCTTGTGGCCATTTGCCAAGGCTACTGCATCTCTAGCAGCTGGATCCATCCTGTAAAACAATTTAGAATTATTAACTTTGACTTGCCCCACTGTCTATTAACCATTTGTCTCTGCCATTGCAATAGCCAACTTTTGCCACAGCAATTTGTCCATCTTCTGATTTTCTTCCTTGCAAATAGTTTTTCCTTTGCAAACAGTCCTTCTTTAAATGTGTCTTTTCACCACAGATGAAGTACTGCCTCTGTTGCTGGGCTGTAATCTGGTCTCTTATGCTGCTACATTTCTCTTTGCAGACATCTTGTCTATTGCTCTACTCCTTGAGCCCCCACCTCAGGAATTTCTCCTTGTGGCTTCTTCTAAAATGGCACTTGTTCTCCTCAGCAATCAAACAAGCCTTTAAGGCCTCCAAATGCAATTCCTACTTTGGTTTGTATTCAAATACTGCAGAAACAACTTCTAACATTTTATCAAGACTGTTTAACATCAACAGCACTTTTTGATATTCAGGAAACTTCATTCCACGCTGTTCTAACTCAACAAATAAAGTTTGCATTTGTACCAAATGCTACTCCACAGATTCTCTTGTTTCCAAATGGGCTTTGTATCATTGTTTTCATAATTGCACAATATTGCATGCTGACACACTCACATGCACACTTATTAACTTTATTTATTTATTTATTTATTTATTTATTTATTTATTTATTTATTTATTTATTTATTTATTTATTTATTTATTTATTTATTTGTTCAATTTATATGCCACACTCCTCCAAAGACTCAGGGCAGCTTACAATGCACTTATAGCAATAGCCTTCATACTTTTGTATATACCTGCTTAAACTTTAAAAGAGCCGACTTTAACAAATTCAGAGTGAGTCTAAGCAAAATTTCATGGATAAAAATCCTAAAGAGGAAGACAACTCAACAATACCACTAAAAAAAAGGAAAAAAAGAAATCTAATAAGAAACCATCATAGTTGCACAAAGATCTCTCTGACAACAGAAGACAAAAAGGATGAGTACAAAAATGGAAAGTGGGGCACACAACTAAGGCAGAATACCAACAAATAGTTTGAATTTGCAAAGATGAAGTCAGAAAAGCTAAAGCTCAAAATAAGGTACGACTTGCAACATATAAAATCCAAGAAAAAAGTCAAGGAACAATTGACTCAGTAATGAAAGAAGATGGCAAGGAAGTAACAGGTAGTAGAGAGAAAGTAGAGCTGCTTAATTCATTATTTGCATCTGTCTTCACACAAAAGAATAATACAGTCCAAAATATCAAAATATACCGTAAAAAAAGACACTCGGAATACAGATTAAAATAAGCAAGAAAATGGTAAGAGAACACCTGTCCACTCTAGATGAGTTCAAATCACATGGACCTGATGAATTACATCCCAGAGTTCTGAAGGAACTAACAGATATGATCTTGAAACCATTGAACCATATCCTTCATAGATTGTGGAGTACCAGGGAACTATCAGAGGACTGGAAAAAAAAACTCGTGTGGTTCCCATCTTCAAAATTGTGGGGGGGAGGGAATCAGATCCTGGATACTACTGACCAATCAGTCTGACATCAATACCTGGGAAGATCTTGGAAAAGATAACCAAACAACAGATCTACAAACACCTAGAAGCAAGCAAAGTTATAACCAGAACCCAACATAAATTTGTCAAAAACAGATCATGCCAAACAAATCTTATTTCATTCTTTCACAAAGTGA
This sequence comes from Masticophis lateralis, assembly GCA_030761175.1. NCBI lineage: Eukaryota > Metazoa > Chordata > Lepidosauria > Squamata > Colubridae > Masticophis > Masticophis lateralis. Next base: position 22,382,929 of record JAUDYJ010000007.1, on the reverse strand, counting down.
CTGAATTAGCGGACCAGTGAAATGCCATGGACATAATATACTTTCATTGTTCAGATTTCAGTAAGATATTTGACAAAGTAGGCTACAACCTACTTTTTGGTAAGGTAAAGAAATCTGTTAGACAGCATCACCACCAGATGGATTTGTAACTGACTGACAAACCATATTCAATATATAATGAAACTATATTTACATGGAGGGAAGTAAGTGATGGGGTATTCCAGGGGTTGATCTCTCTGCATTACGCTTGTACTAACGGGAATTCTGAGAGAGTGAACTCGGTGCTAGAACAATATTTAAGATATTTTATTATTTTTCAACAGGATAACTGGACCAAACTTTTACCTTTTGCTGAAGTTGCATTTAATAACTCTGTACACTCAAGCACTGGTTTTATCCTTTTTAGAGTAGTGACAGGCCAGGATTTCAGCCTCATGCCTGAACTACCCACAGAAGAACTCACCATCCCTTCACTTAAGGAGTGGATGGATAATTTGCAAAACACGTGGCCAGTGGTTAGATTAGCCTTAAAGAAAGCTAGAGAGGCTTTTAAAATTCAAGCTGACAAGAAAAGGATGGAATCCAAACCTTTCCATGTTGGAGATACAGTATACTTATCTACAAAATTCCTGAAATCATTACAGCCATCAAAGAAACTAGGGCCAAATTTCATTGGACTTTTCCCTATCACTAGGGTCATCAATCCAGTAGCAGTTGAACTACTCCTTCCAAAGATACTCAGGCAAGTCCACCCAGTATTCCATATTAGTTTACTCAAGCGAGAAGTAATCTCATTCCTCAGATCACCTGCATTTACACCACCTGTTCCCAGTATGGTTGAAAGTGAACAACACTTTGAAGTCAAGAAAATCCTTGACTCTTGGATCCACAGGGGGGAAATCCAATACTTAGTTGCTTGGAAACATTTACCCTCAGCCCAAAACGAATGGGTCGCTAAACATCATGTTAGGGCTCCAACCTTACTGAGAAACCTTCTTAATATACAATCATGAAATTTTTGTTTATATTTTTTCAGAGGTGGATCCTTTTGTTTTCTAAGGAAGGTAGCATGTCAGATCCCTAAAGTGATACTGCCATTCAATTGGGAGAAGAGCCCTTTTGAGATACTACATTTCAAGAGTTTTTACTTTCTTAAGTTGGAAGGACAGGCAATCCTTACAGTACCACACCATCAGAAGTAATAGTGATCTGCAAAATACTTGAATACACAGAAATGGACAAAATGACTATGGAAATAAAGGAAAGAGAAGATTTGGACTATTATAAAGTGTGGAATAGAATGTATAAGTATCTAGAAAACAAATAAGAAATAGATGTATAAGTATCTAGAAAACAAATAAGAAATAGATGTTCAAAATAAATATTGACTAGATAATAATCGAAGCTATAAATCACTGTCAAAATTAAATTACAGATAGTGTAAGTGTAATGTAAATATTTGTAACTAGTATGGTTGAAATAGTTGTTAGAGTTGTTATTAAGGATAGAAAGGAAAAGTAGAAGAAAAAATTACAAAAGCAGAATATACATGTCAACAATGAAGGCTGTAAAAATGTGATATATTGTTATGTTTGTCTTGTTTTGTCTTGGTTTTTTTTGTATTTTCTGTTTTTAAAGGTGAAAAATGTTCAATAAAAAACTTCTAAAAAATACAATGACTGACAGCAGGCAGTGGGAAAGAAGAGGTCAGAGTAGGAGCAGAAGAATGATAGAAGCAGGGGTATCTACTGGTAGGATCAAAGAAGTACAAATGGGGGTCAGGATGGTGTGATTGAAGCTCTGCTAGGGGAACTTTGAATGCAGTATTATCATTGCTGCTTGACTTTTTTTAAATACACATTGCAGACAGCTTTGATGGATAAATGAGGATGCTGAGGAAACAATATATAAAAAAACAACAGAACCTCACTTTGCAGAGTGGCCAAGTTCAGATAGCTGGAGCAAAGTAGCACCACAACTTGAAAAAATGAGGCAATCGATCTTATAACTCAAATTTGAACAGATCCAGTTTGCTTCACATAACTACACTGAGTGAAAACTCCCTGTTTAGGCACAAGCCAGAAGACCATTCAAAGTTAGCAATTTGGGAGGTCCACTGAGAGGTCAAAGAGGGACATAACGAAGGTTCAACTGAAGCAAATTCTCCCTTCAAACTTCTCAAGGACTTCACGAAGGCCATCCTTCTAAGGGGTTCTGTCTAGATTTTAAGACCAGATCTATTTGCTGTCTCCTGTTCCCCTAATTATCTATGTGTGGGGACCATTGAGCTCAGTCTTTTGGCTCAATAACGTTGAACTTGTATTTCAGGGGTGTCAAATTGATGGCTCATGGGCTGGATGTGTCACACGCAAGCCACTCCCATCCCAGCTTTGTGAAGGTGAAAAATGTCACATGATGGCAATGTGACATGTTGAGTTTGATACCTGTGTTGTATTTACTTCCTTAAGAGATAGGTGTTCACTTAATCCTTAGCTAAACTGTTGTTGTAATTTTAATTGCACCATCCCCTTTACTATATTTTATTAAAAATATTAAACCACCCAAAGCTGATGCTTTCTGGGAAGTTTACAATAAAACACTCTTGCACAGACATACATTCAGAACAATTTGAATAAAAACATGTACAATACAATGAGGTAAAATGCAATGTAAAAAACACCATATAATCTAGGCAGCTACAAAATGATCATTCAAAAACTAAAACAATATGAATTAAAATATAAATGAAATCCAATTTCCTAAGGTTCATCTTGAGAGACTTTACTAGTTTAACAACTCTTTTTACTATCTTAAAAATCAATATGTCAACTGTCCCAACTTGGTCAGTTAGAAATGAAGGACTCTTAGGCCCATGAGTAGCCAAAGGTATATTATACTAAAGCCAAGTAGTTACAGAAGAAGTGAAGTTGGATCTAATGTTTTCCCACCCAAAATATATGGTTAACTTTTCCATATCCCCTTCGACCCCTCTGGTTATTAAGAAGTGTCCAATTAGGTGCTAACAAATTGTTTTGGAAACAGTCCCTGTCTTCGCGGCTAGCATTTATTTCTTGACCTTGAAGCAGCCAGTGTTTCTCATGGGATGATTCAAGGTTTGGTTTTGTTCCCTTATGGTATCCCCTGGCAACCCTTCCTCTCATTCCACCTTGCAATTCTCTCCCCATTTCTATGTCAGGCTGCCAGCAGCAAGGCAGGTTGCAGTGTAGCTAAACCCCTATCAAAGTATCTATTAGATCTTTTTGCAAAACAAGAATGTTGTCATTATAATGTTATATTCCCCAGCCATCATGGAGAATCCTGAACTGAAGTCTACACATCTTAAATTTGTCAAAGTGAGAAATGCTGTACTAAATTTTGCAAAAATAAGACCACTGTCCTATATTATTCCTACATCCTATTGAACTTAGTGGGAATTAATCATGAATAGGCACAACGTGTTGCAAGTTACTGCATTCTGCTTGGAAGCTGAAAGTCTAATTAAAACACTAAATGAGTTTCCACAGAAGCCAAAAGACTTTGGATTAACTTAGTTAAATTTGGAGTGAAGAAATCTGGGATAGTATTGTGTGTATGTGTTGTATATCTCTAAATGTGTTGTGTGTTGTGTGTATGTGTTATATTTCTCTACATTTTATGATGCATATTATATTACTGATATCTCTCCCTTAACAGTTCATCCAAAATCAATGTCTTTCTGAACTAATACCAAGATCACTTACATCAAAACAGAGGGTCAAAAATATCAATATGGCAAATACACAATCAAAACATTACCCCTTTTCACATGTACAGTGTATGAGAGATGTAAAAATGTGAGGGTCTTCAGTCATGCAACTGTAGTCACCATTTTGAACTTTTTGTTTCCCTGTGGAAGGGCCTCACCAGAGGTGGGTTTCAGCAGGTTCTGACCAGTTCTGGAGAAACGGTAGCGGAAATTTTGAGTAGTCCGGAGAACCAGTGAAGCACAAATGTCAGGTTTTGCAGTCATCTTCAAATAAATTGCATCTCAAACAAAGTCTTTTATAGAACAAACTTCCAATTTTATTAAGCACGGCACTTTTAACACCAACTCATAGCAGCCAACAATGCTGCCCTGACCCAACACCCCTCCTCTTCCTTCCCCCACTCCTCTGCATTCATTGGCCATCTTCCCAATCACTCACCCCTAATCTACTGCTCCAATTCAAAAGAATTTCCCCACTCCCATCCATCTCCTAGGGGACATTATCTCCATAGAAAATAAGTAGGTGAAAGGCAACTGTCTCGTCCCAGACGCCTCCGCCTTTTCCTTCTTATGTCAGCACTAGGATAAATGTATCTTGACGTGCTGACATCAAATTTCTTTTACTTCTCACGTGTTTCTTTGGGGAACACTTTGGCTTCCAAAATATGCCAGCAAGTATATGAAAATTAATAATTTCAATGTTGGGGAAAGAGAGAATACAGAAATGCACCTCATTTTTGGCAAACAAATAGAAATACATACTTTGTGAGAAGACATGACCCACTGTCCATCATGTCCATCCACAAAGATTCAGAAGGACATATGATCAAATGATCAAATAAGGACCACAGTTGTAACCCAGGTGAAATCAAGGTGAGAAAGAGAACTCCTCAAAGCCTGGTTTTCCACCAATAAGTCAATAAATAGACATAATGACATCATGAGATCAAAAGAACTGCATCAACTATGATCCCGAAGATAGCATTTAAAATGAACAAACAGGCACCCCACTACACAACAACAAAAATCACAACTCACCAGCTCACAAGAAATTGGACCACATCTCAGTAACAACTACCAGCCATTCAAACAGATCAAAACCCAGACCATGACCCAGCAGTTTCAGAACAAACACTAATTTACATCATACATTTAAAACCAAGGACCATGCTTCAGTAACAACAGCCAATCAATCAAACAGTCTGAAGGTAGACAATGACTCGAAGTAGCTGAACAAACAATATCCATGCTAATTTGCATCACATAAAAAAGTATTTAAAGACCAGTGCTCTGACAGATGAGCACAATTCAAAACGCACTGATAATATCTCCTCAAATGGTGATAAAACATTTGCAACCAAACTGCCAAGCTCGGAGCTCAGACCAACAGATCATATACTGTATATATAGATATTTATATATATATTTGTCTGCCCCTCCAGTTCCCTTGGTTGCACAGATCCTCGGGCCCAGGGCCTTCGGTTGATGCTGTGCAATGCCAGGTCCGTGGTAAATAAAGCCCCCCTCATCTGTGATCTTATTCAGGAGGGGGGAGCGGACCTGGTGGGTATTACGGAGACCTGGTTGGGCCAGGAGGGGGGTTCCCCCTTGTTGATATGTGCCCACCCGGTTTTCATGCATTTCATCAGCCAAGGTCACAGGGGAGGGGCGGGGGAGTGGCAGTTGTCATAAACAAGGGTCTTGCTCCGAGGGAGGCCACTGTTCCTCAGACGGCTGGCTGTGAGTCCCTCCTTGTGAAGTGGGGTCATAAGGTGTAGTTGGGTCTGCTAGTCATGTACCTGGCTCCCTGCCACGTGGCAGCAGCCCTGCCTGAACTGCTCGACGTTATTGCCGCGGTGGTGGTTGACACCCCCAGTCTTATGGTCATGGGGGATTTTAACCTGCCATCAGATAGTGAGACGGCTGAGACGGCTTGGGAGTTCATGGCTTCCATGACGGCCATGGACCTGACCCAGTTAATTCATGGCCCTACTCATGTGGGGGGAAACACGCTGGACCTGGTTTTTGTCTCTGGACAGTGGTTGAGTGATCTTGAGATAGGGGATGTAGCAATTGAACCCTTGTCATGATCAGATCACTCCCTCCTTCATTTAGACCTTCGAAATGCCGCACCTCACTGCAGGGAGGCGGAACCACTGAGATGGTTCCGCCCCAGGTGCCTGATGGATCCTGATAGGTTCCAGATGGAGCTTGGGCCATTTCCTGAGGCTCTGGCACACGGCTCGGCCGAAGACTTAGTTGCCGCCTGGGATGAGGCGGCCGCCAGGGCTTTGAACCGAGTCGTGCCTTTGCGGCCTCTGACCCGGCACCGATCTCACTTGGCTCCTTGGTATACTGAGGAGCTGAGGGAGATGAAGCGCCAGAAAAGACACCTAGAGAGCAGTTGGAGGGCCCGTCGTTCTGAATCCGACCGGACACTGGTAAGAGCTCATATTAAGAATTACCTAGTGGCGATAAAAGCGGAGAAGAGAAGTTACTTTTCCGCTCTTATTGCATCATCAGATAATTGCCCAGCCGCCCTGTTTAGGGTGACCCACTCCTTGCTTCAACAGGGGACGTGGGAGGACCCCGTGGAGGGTAGAGCTGAGGACTTTGTACAATATCTGTATGACAAAACCGCTCAGATTCAGGAACAGCTGGACTCTAACTCCGAATGCGTAGATCCAGGGGAGGTGACTGGGGCAGGTCTTGAGAATATTATATGGGAAGAGTTTGACTCTGTGACTCCGGAAAACGTGGACAGGATATTGAGCAGTCTGAGCGCAGCCACAAGTTTACTGGACCCGTGTCCCTCCTGGCTGGTGCTGGCCTCCCGGGAGGTGACACAAGGCTGGCTCCAGGGGATTATAAATGCTTCTTTGAGTGAGGGTGTCTTCCCCACCGCTTTGAAGGAAGCGGTGGTGAGGCTCCTCCTCAAGAAGCCTTCCCTGGATCTGGCAATGTTGGTAAATTATCGCCCCATCTCCAACCTTCGCTTCATTACGAAGGTTGTTGAGAGTGTGGTTGTGCGACAGCTGCCTCAGTACCTGGATGAATCAGCCTATCTAGATCCGTTCCAGTCGGGCTTCAGGTCCAGGTACAGCACGGAGATGGCATTGGTCGCGTTGGTTGATGACCTCTGGAGGGCTTGGGACAGGGGCTGTTCCTCTGTCCTGGTCCTATTAGTCCTCTCAGCGGCTTTTGATACCATCGACCATGGTATCATGCTGCACCGGTTGGAGGGGCTGGGAATGGGGGGCACCGTGTTACAGTGGTTCTCCTCCTTTCTCTCCGACCGGTCACAGTCTGTGTTGACAGGGGGGGCAGAGGTCGACCCCGAGGCCCCTTGTATGTGGGGTGCCACACGGGTCAGTCTTCTCGCCCCTTCTGTTCAACATTTATGTGAAGCTGCTGGGTGAGATTATCCATGGTTTTGGGGTGAAGTACCATCAGTATGCTGATGACACCCAGCTGTACATCTCCACCCCAGACCACCCCAATGATGCCCTCGAAGTAATGTCCCGGTGCCTGGAGGCCGTACGGATCTGGATGGGGAGGAACAGACTCAAGCTCAACCCTTCCAAGACCGAGTGACTATGGTTTCCGACATCCCGATATAGTCAGTTGACGCTATCTCTGACTATTGGGGGCGAGTCATTGTTCCCCACGGATGGGGCTCACAACTTGGGCGTCCTCCTGGACTCACGGCTGTCTTTAGAAGGGCATATGACGGCCGTGGCCGGGAGGAGTTTTTATCAGGTTCGCCTGATCCACCAGTTGCGTCCCTTTCTGGATTGGGATTTGTTACGCACGGTCACTCACGCCCTCGTCACCTCACGCCTGGACTACTGTAATGGTCTGTACATGGGGCTCCCCTTGAGGAGCACCCGGAGGCTTCAACTGGTCCAGAATGCGGCCGCGTGGGTGGTGATGGGAGCGACATGGCAGTCCCATGTGACTCCTCTCCTGCGCGAGCTGCACTGGCTTCCAGTGATCTTCCAGATGTGCTTCAAGGTTTTGGTTACTATCTTCAAAGCGCTCCATGGCTTACGACCAGGATATCTTCAGGACCGCCTTCTGCCACCAATAGCCTCTCACCGATCAGTCCGTTCCCACAGAGAGGGGCTCCTCGGGGTGCCGTTGGCCAAACAGTATCAACTGGTGGCCCCCAGGGGGAGAGCCTTCTCTGTGGGGGCACCTGCCATCTGGAACAAGCTCCCCCCTGAGATAAGGAGGTTACAGGACCTACGTACCTTCCGCCACGCCTTAAAAACATTCTTATTTCAACAGGCTGGTCTGGCTTAAACCTCCCCTTTATACTGGGTTTTAAAATGTCTTATATAATTGGATTTTAAATTGTTCTAGCCTAATTATTTATTTTATTTTAAATTTTTTAACTTTTGTATGTCACTATTTTATTTGGCTGTTCACCGCCCTGAGTTCCTTCTGGAAGTACAAATTTGATTAAATAAATAAATAAATAAATAAATAAATAAATAAATAAATAAATAAAATATACTAATTGAATTGGAAGGGACTTTTGAGGTCTTCTAGTCCAACCCCCTGTTCGAGCAGGAGACTCATTTATGCCCATTGCAGCATTCTTAACAACCATGTCACTCATTTCACAACTGCTTCTCTTCATCATGGTGACAAGATAGGGCAAAAAGGTAAAATGTGAGGACAGTCGTAAGTTCGAGGACTGGTCAAAAGTGCGAGGACCAGTCAAAAATAACCTTTTCAGCCCTCTGAGTAGTCCATATGCATAAAAGGATACAGCAATAGAGAGGGATGAAGGAAGGGAAGGGAAATTAGAGTAGGAGTGAGGGTAGGAGAGGGAGGAAGAGAGGAGGAGAAGGAGAAAGGAAGAGGAAGTAGGGAGGAGAAGGGGAGGGGAAAGAGAAAGTAAGAAGGAAAGAAAAAAGAGAGGTGGTAGGTTTGAGGAGAAAGATTGCTGTACAATAGAAAAGATGAAAGAAAGCAAACTCCAAACAAATATAAAGATATTAAGATAAAGAATGAATTGTTAAACTTTAAAGAATAAAAGAAAACAAATATGAATAAATAGCAATAATTAGAAACACACATACAAACATACAATGTATTTTCTTTGAACAGAGTATTTGGCCAGTTCACAGATTTAAACAGTGTTTAGTCATTTCAATTAAATTTACAATTTCTGTTTTTCCTTTTTGCCATATTTATTCCTCATCTATTTTTTTAAAAAAACCAATATTACCCTTCATCCTCATCTCTAATCTTAATCAAATTCAATTTTTCCCTTCTATTCTATATTATACCCTGTCAGGTATGCTTCCTTCAGTATCCAGGAAAGGAAGACCCAGAGTCCATATTAGATTAACTGGTACTTTTACTAGATATGAAATGAACGCAACCATAGAAAGCAGGATTCTGAAGCAAAACGCGCGAAAGTTACAATAGAAAGCATCCCCTCCCCTGTGCACCATAAATCATCCAATCCACAGGTCTTCCAGAGGTCAGGTGGGAGCAGACGTCTGGTCCTGTCAGCATCCAGGAATGCAGTGTCCGTTAGTCTGATAACAACTTAAGAAAAGGTTTCGTTTCTCAGATTTAGAAAGCCCGTGTGAGCATAAACCCCCCTCCCTCCGTTTCTATGACAACCGAAGCAGCAAAGCAAAACTAGCGAGGTTGACATTCGGCCCCCTCTTCAGAAGAGACAGCTTCTAATCCTGAAACAGAGAAAAGAAGAGGTAATATCACAACAATTAATACTTATCATGTCTCAAGGTTTATCAGGGTATTTGGTGTGGAACAACTGCACTTTTCTAGGTGCCCTAACATCACGTTTATTCACCCATTCAGCTTGTGATAACGGGAAGTGCTTCCAGGCTACGAGATACTGTACTTTCCCATGATGTTTTCTAGAGTCCAAAATCTCTTTTACTTCAAAGTGTTGTTCCCCTTCAATGAGGATGGGAACAGGAGGAGGTTCCTTGGACAGACATAGAGAGGATGATTGTTCCAGTTTCAGTAAACTAACATGGAACACTGGATGAATTCGTCGCAAGTTCTTGGGTAGATCTAATTCAACCGTGACTGGGTTAATGATCCGAGTAACAAGGAAAGGGCCCACATACTTAGGACCAAGCTTTTTTGATTTCTGAGGAGTTTGCAAATACTTGGTAGACAGATAAACCATGTCCCCCACTTGATAAACATGTGCAGGGCATCTCCTTTTGTCGGCTTGGGCTTTATGGGCTTGGTGAGCATCATCTAACGCTTTTCGAGTCACTGCCCAAGTCGCTCGTAGTTGATCGATCCACTCAATCAGAGAAGGGTTCTGTGGGTCATCATGAGGTAACTCTGGGATTGGCACAAACTCTTGCCCAGAAGCCACTTTGAAAGGAGTGAAACCTGTGCTGCTATGTACGGAATTATTATATGCCACTTCTGCGAATGGCAGCAATTCTACCCAGTTGTCTTGTTGGTAGTTTATATAACATCTCAGATACTGTTCTAGCACACCATTGGTTCTTTCACAGGCCCCATTGGTCTGGGGCTGGTGGGCGGAGCTTAGTCCTTGGGCGGAGCCTATCAACATTAGGAACTCTTTCCAAAAGCTGGAGGTGAACTGCACTCCCTGTCTGAAATTATACGTTTTGGTGCTCCATGTAGCCTATATACATGTTGAATGAACATCTTAGCAAGAGTTTTTGCTGATGGGATCTTAGTGCATGGGATAAAATGCACCTGTTTGGAAAACAGATCAGTTACTACCCATATAACTGTGCAACCCCCACTTTCAGGAAGGTCTACAATGAAGTCCATGGATATTTCTTTCCAAGGAGCAGTGGGTCTGGCCACACTTTGGAGAAGACCAGGTGCCTTCCCGGGAGGTCTCTTAGCTGAGGCACACACTGGACAGCTCGCGACATATGCCTCTGTGTCCTTTTTGAGTGCGGGCCACCAAAACTGTCTTTTGACGAGATGTAAGGTTTTGACAAATCTGAAGTGTCCTGCCACTTTGGAGTCATGGGCGTGTTGCAAAACAGTTACTCGTAAGCTAGCTGGGACATACAATTTGGCTCCAACCCAAGCTAGTCCATCACGAAGTGTACATTCGTTGGAGTGGGCTTGGAACCACTCATCGGTTTTTAAAGTCTCTTTTAGTTGCTGGAGCAAATCACCCGAGAGACTTGGGTCACTTTTCGACTGTGCTCGGGTAGTCACTGCTGCCGCCAGTTGGGCTGACGGGACAATTGGACAGACAACTTCTTCCCTGGTGCTGTTGTATTGAGGCAATCTGGACAGAGCATCTGCCATGAAATTCTTCCCGCCAGGAAGGTAGCACAAAGTGAAGTTAAAATGGTTGAAGTGTTGGGCCCAGCAAACTTGTTTTGGCGACAGCTTACGTGGAGTTTTCAAAGCCTCGAGATTTTTATGATCAGTCCAAACTTCAAAAGGATGTTTAGCTCCTTCGAGAAAGTGCCTCCAGGTTAGAAGTGCCCAGCGTACGGCGAAAGCCTCCTTTTCCCATATGGCCCATCTCCTTTCGGTTTCGGATAGTTTCCGGGACGTGTAGGCACAAGGCTGTAATTTTCCATCCACATTCTTTTGCAGAAGTACGGCCCCTACTGCGACATCGCTGGCATCCGCCTGTACCACGAAAGGTTCGTCCATGTCCGGGTGCTTGAGGACTGGTTCAGCAGCAAATAGTCGTTTCAGTTTTTCGAATGCTGCCTGACAGTCCATAGTCCATTCAAGAGGTTTGGAGGGTTTTGGTTTTTCTTCACCCTTTGTTTTCAGGAGATTAGTTATTGACAATGCAATTTTGGCAAACGAGGGAATGAACTGTCGATAAAAGTTAGCAAATCCCAAAAAACTCTGTAACTGCTTGCGGGTGCGTGGCACCGTCCATTCTAACACCGCCTGAACCTTTGCAGGGTCCATTTCTATTCCCTCCGGGGAGATGCGATACCCAAGATAGTCAATTTTGGTTTGGTGGAATTCACTTTTAGAAAGTTTTGCATACAGTTCAGCAGCCCTAAGTTTTTTCAGGACGGTGCGTACTAATCTCACGTGGTCGGCCATGTTTTCAGAATAGATAAGAATGTCATCCAAATAAACGAGCACCCCCTTATACAAATGCTCATGCAAAATTTCATTGATTAATTGCATGAATACTGCAGGAGCCCCTTGTAGTCCAAACGGGAGTACTCGGAACTGGAAACACCCCAGCGGACAGTTAAATGCAGTTATCCATTCATCCCCTTCCTTGATTCGCATCCTGTAATAAACTTCCCGTAAGTCCAATTTGGTAAAAATCTTCCCCTTCCCTAAGTGAGCCAACATGTCCTTCATGAGGGGTAAGGGGTAAACGTTTTCCACGCAAATCGCGTTTAAATTCCTATAATCAACTACCAAGCGAAAGGAACCATCTTTCTTTTCTCTGAATAGAACTGGTGCGGCCACCCGTGGTCTGGCTGGTTGGATGAAGCCCCGTTCTAGGTTTTTGTCAATAAAATTTCGTAGTTTCCCCAGTTCACGAGGGGTCATAGGATAAATCTTTGGCTTAGGGAGCTTCACTCCCGGGAGTATCTCAATAGCACAGTCTGTAGCCCTGTGGGGGGGGCAGCACATCCGAGGCCTTCTCCCTAAAAACTTCACAGAGATCCCAGTACTCTTTTGGAATTTTCTCCTCCCCCTCTATGTGGTCTATTGCCATCTCCGCTTCTTCAGGGCCCCCTCTGCTTTCAAGGGGGGGGGCTCCTTCCCTTCTGGTGGTGGCTTACTAGCACGAATGCGCAGAACCCCTGTTTTCCAGTTAATTCGCGGGTTCCATTTCCATAGCCAGGGCAAGCCGAGAATGAGGGGTCGTTCCATGCTAGGGGCCACAATAAAACTGAGAGTCTCTACATGGTCCCCTAATTTCATTTCAATGGGTTCTGTTATGAAACTAGTTGGGGCCCCGCCGGCCATCGACCCATCTAGCTGGCAGAATGCAATAGGCCTTTTCAGCTCCCTAAGTTCTAGGCCCATCTTTTCTACTACTTTCGGGCTGATAATGCACCTGGTGCACCCAGAGTCTAATAAGGCTGGCATCTGTGCATGGGCCCCTGTGGATGGCACCTTAAGTTCTATGGGGATGAGCAGGGACCCCTCAGTGTGACTCACCAGATCATCGGAGTCGGTCTCGCTGTCGTCCGCGTTGTTCCCAACTCACCCTTGGCCCGGGGAGCGAAGTCTACGACTTCCCCTTCCAGTGCGGCTTCACGAACTTTTGCGGGTGCTTTGTCCATCTTCTTTGGCGCTCTGCTGGCAGGTTTTGGCACTGGTCTGGAGGAACACTCAGCGGCCCGGTGACCTTCCATGCCACACTTAAAGCAGGTAAAAGGCTTCGGCTTGGGTTTGGTCTCCGCCCTTCCCCCAGCCATCTTTGGGGCTTCCTTGCGGTGGTAGGAGAATGAAGGCTCCCCGGCACGCCCCCTTCGTAGTCGACCACGGCTTATCTCAATTTCTGCATCCTCAGCTGCTATGTACCAACTGTCCAGATCTTCGGGAACCCCCCTGCTCTACAGTCGTGGTAAATTTCATCATTCAGCCCGTCCTTGAACCCCTCCAGTAGGGCTATCTCTGACCACCCTGTCATGTATGGTGCTAGCTCCCGAAATTCTTGGGTGTATTCTGCCACCGATCTCCGGCCTTGCTGGATACTTTTCATACGGAGCCTTGCCTTCCGCTCAGCTAGGTGGTCCTCGAAACGCCTCCTAAGGGCCACCATAAACTGGTTGTAATTCCGCAGCAGGGGGGAATTGTTATTGTGGAGTACTACCATCCACTCCGCTGCCACCCCCTCTAAAGCACTGGTGACACATCTCACTCGGGCTGCATCCGACGAATAGTCCTCGCCCCAGTCTTGCATGTGATTCCACACTTGGGTTAAAAAAAATCCCAAAGTTTTTGGGTTCCCATCATATTTTCCAGGAAGGGGGGGAATTTTAGGTTTCTTGCGCCTGCGGGGTGGGGCCTGCAAGGCTGGGGCCCCCTGGACTGTTGCATCTCTCATTTGACCACCCAACGCCTGGGATGTATCATCGTCAGCTCTCTCTTCCTCTCCCCCACAAGCTCCTTCCTCAGGATCTGTTTTAGAGTCTTCTTCTTCCCCCCCCCCCCAGGGTATGCATAAGACTCACGGGTTTTCCGGCTTTCTTCAACCTCGCGAATGAGTTGAAGGGCTTGATCCATCTTGAGGCGCTCCTTCTGCTCCTGCAGCCACACGCCTTCTCCTTTCGGGGTCTGGAGGTTGTTACTCCACGGGGGGTCCTTCTCAGGTCCGGCAACCTTCCGACCCCTGTCGACCATCGGGCTGGCTCTTCCCTCGGCTCTTTCAGCTGTAAATTCTCCATCCACACCGGCGTCTCTTCTGGTGGCTGGTACAAAGACATTGCTGAGCCATATGCCCCCATTTGTTCTGTATCACTTCCCTGATCAGACATTCTGTAGTTTTCAGGCCCCTCGGTGTTATTCCGGGATGGCTGAGATGAGAATCCTGCTTATTGTCAGGTATGCTTCCTTCAGTATCCAGGAAAGGAAGACCCAGAGTCCATATTAGATTAACTGGTACTTTTATTAGATATGAAATGAACGCAACCATAGAAAGCAGGATTCTGAAGCAAAACACGTGAAGGTTACAATTAGAAAGCATCCCCTACCCTGTGCACCATAAATCATCCAATCCACAGGTCTTCCAGAGGTCAGGTGGGAGCAGACATCTGGTCCTGTCAGCATCCAGGAATGCAGTGTCCGTTAGTCTGATAACAACTTAAGAAAAGGTTTCGTTTCTCAGATTTAGAAAGCCCGCGTGAGCATAAACCCCCCTCCCTCCGTTTCTATGACAACCGAAGCAGCAAAGCAAAACTAGCGAGGTTGACATACCCCTTCCCATTGTCATCTATTTTTATATCCATCCTCACATTGATTAATTATGTAATATTACAGTTGTTTAATACAAATTCAACCTTTTAATATAAATCAATTAGTTATATAACTATCTTTTTTATATATTAATCAATATGAACACGAATATTCCAATTATTTCCATCCAATCCAATTTCTTACAAATCAATTAATTATATTTACCAATAATAACAAACCAAATAATTTCCCCCATATATTCCTCCAAACCACAACTTAACCATTTCTGCTTTCAACACAATATACAATTAATAGTATCTCAATTATTACAATTCCCTAGTTTAATAGAGCTTTTTTTTCTTTTGTGTTTTAAAATCTTGAACTCTCCTCTTTTGCCCTAAATTTCCCATTGTTTGCACCTACCTCTTTTGGTGAGGAAAAAGAAAAAGAAATCTCTCTCTGCCTCATTTTGTCACGTTGCAACAAAGACCCTGCTTTACTTTCAGTTTCGCTTTTTCAGCAAAGCTGGGGGGGGAAAAAACTGCTTCAGCACTGTTTGCACGTAGCAACAGACCACTGCACAAAACAGCTGAGAGCAAATCAGCTGAGAGTTGGGAGACCGATTTAATCAATTTGTGGTAATTAACCTATGCTGAAGCTGAAAGCGGCTGTTTTTTCTATTTTTACAGGAACCCGTCTATTCATTTGTTTTCTTTTAACACTGATCAGCTGTAAGCCGGCCCTTTGAAGCCCCACAGCAAGAGTTTAAACAGTTTTTTTCCCTCTAGCCATCAGCTGGGACTCAGAAGGCAGCAATAGATTGGGAGTGGGTGGGGTAAGCAAACGGCGACCAGCTGGGAACCGGTTCAGGGGCGTGGCCAGCCAATCTTATTACCGGTTCTCCAAACTATTAAATTTTTTTTACTACCGGTTCTTGCGATCCGATGCGAACCAGGAGCAACCCACCACTGGTCTGCGTGCTTTTGCCAGGCTGTAAACAGTTTTGAACATTTTAGAAGTGGTGCCACATTGCCTTTCAGAAATCTTGTCCATTGCTTTTGTTATGGCTTCCTGCTCTGCTTGTTTTACATTATCTCTACAAATGGTGTGCGATTTCGATATGAAATGTTCTCTCATTTTCTTCCTTAGAGATGCCTACTGCACTTCCTTGTTTTTCCTAGCTGCCTCAGTCTTGAAAAGCTTCCACTCTTTGGACACTTGAATACTGCTCTCTTTTGCAGTCATGTTTTGCACAGTACTTGCAACCTAGTTTCTTGTTTGAAACTTCCAACCCATCATACTTCTCTTGGAAGTTGCTGTACTGTTGCATGGTCCAGCAGTCTGGAAGAATGCTTTCAATTTTGGGCACAGCAGGTGACTCAATACTTGACTTGTTGCTTTCTCTGGTTTCTTTTCCAGAGAATACAGTAGAGTAGAGTAGAGTAGAGTAGAGTAGAGTAGAGTAGAGTAGAGTAGAGTAGAGTAGAGTAGAGTAGAGTAGAGTAGAATAGTAGGAGAGGGCAGGGCAGGGCAGGGCAGAATAGAAAATTAGAATTGAAATTGAAATTGAACTTAAAATTGGATTTGGAATTAGAATTAGAATTAGAATTAAGATGGAAGGGACCTTGGGGGTGTTCTAGTCCAGCCCCTCACTCAAGCAGAACAACCTATACCATTTTAAATAAGTGGCTGTCTAGACTCCTCTTTAAAACATCCAGTACTTCATGGGATCGTGATTCTATGCCTCTGTTTATACAACCCAGGATTGTATTAGCTTTTCTGGCCGTTGCTTCATATTGCTGGCTCATATTCAAATGATCATCCACCAGGATTCCAAAGTCCCTCTCACAGTTACTGTTTTTGAGCCAACTCTTGCTTTACCTGTTGTCAAGCCTAGAAGCCGTCTTTTATATTGGGCCTTCAGGCCTGCCACATTTTCTACTGTGGGAAAATGGAGGGGGGGTTGTATGGAATATGGGTAATATATAGTCAAAGTAACATTCCTTTCTCAGAGAGTCAAGGATGTCTTGCATTGGCACTTGGAGTCAGATGATTGGGAAGCATCTCCACTTGGGATGGTGTATGATTTGACCATGTGATGGACATGTGGGTGCTGGGCAGGGACTTGAACTTTCATTTGGGTGGGGAAAACATGGAAACTTTCAGATTTGGGTTTTCCCAGATGTGCCAATATGACATCTCTAATAAAATGGAATTTTGAGGAATCTTGAGCCTTGGAGTCTTTTTGTTAGGGGTGTTACTTGGAAGCCTGATATCTGTACTTATACCTTTTATTTTTCTTGCCTAAATATAAAGCTTTGCTTTTCTCTGCATTAAAATTCATTTTGTTGCATAGGGCTCTTTGTTTAAGTTTGTCAAGATCTTTTTGGATCCTGAGTTTGTCTTCTGGAGTGTTGGCTATTCCTGCCAGTTTAGTATCATCTGCAAATTTGATGAGTTCCCCTTCTATTCCTTCATATAAGTAATTTATAAAGATATAGAAGAGTGTGGGGCAGTAGTGGGTACCACTTACCTTCACTACCAGTTTAGAATTGTGAGCACGCGCATGCATGCACTTGCTTCGCTTGTGCGTGGTGCTTCTCTGGTCCTTTCACTGGTCTCTAATTTAGTGACTTTATCACAGAATGAAATAAGATTGGTTTGGCATGATCTGTTTTTAACAATGTGTGATGGCTACTAGTTATAACTTTATTAGCTTCTAGTTGTTTGCAGATCTGTTTTTTGATTATCTTTTCTAGGATCCTCCTGGGTATTGAGGTTAGGCTGATTGGTCTGTAGTTTCCTGGGTCTGTTTTTTTTTTCCTTTCTTGAAGATGGGAACCACATCAGCCATTTTCCAATCCTCAGGTATTTCCCCTGTGCTCCAGGATTTTTGAAAGATTTGGTACAGTGGTTCTGAGAAAACATCTGCCAGCTCCTTCAGAACTCTGGGATGTAATCTGTCAGGTCCTGGTGATGTCAGGCTTGATTGGTCTGTAGTTTCCTGGATCCATTTTTCCTCTTTTTTGAAAATGGGAATCATGTTTTTTCAGTCCTCTGGTAGTTCCCCGATGCACCAGGATCTTTAAAAGATATGGTTCAGTAGTTCTGAGATCACATCTTTCAGCTCCTTCACAACTCTGAGATGTAATGCATCTGGTCCTGGTGGTTTGAACTTGCCTAGAATGGATAGATTTTTTTCTTACCATTTTTTCTGCCTATTTTGATTTGTATTCCTAATCTATCCTTTACAGTACTATTTTGATAGGTTGAGCTATTTTTTTTCTTTTGTGTCTTTGATTTTGATTGTGCTTTTGTCTCCTCAAAGCCTTAGATTTAGGAAAATAAACCTCACTTCTTTGAAGCATGATTTTTCTCATGGCTTTTCCCCAAATGCTTTTCTTTTTCTTTACATAAGTGCTCAAAATACATCTCTGTGTTTAGCAACTGAAAGCTGCTACTTAAACTACACAAAGAGTTATTTTTATCTGAATTGGCTGCTTTCAAGGCACTCTAAAAATAGAAATATTTGTTATGTATTTTGCTTGCAATTACAGCAGACAGAACCAAGAAAGATGAAAATGCAAAGGAAGATGCCTGGAAGCTGGTTTAGGGGCAATTTAGAGCTCCTAGAAGCATGTTAGGATTCCGCAAGGAAAATCTTCCTCCATCACTAAAAAGATTTGGTCTATGTAGAGAACGACACTTTTGGAGTGGTTTCTTAGAAACCATGTCTTCTCATCTTAGATTAATATTGGTCTTCTCACTCTTTAAGAAGGAAGCTCCCCTCAGATTCAGGCAGATAACCTACTGTGGATGTGCTGAGCACAGCTGCAATTAAACAACTGACTTTTGAAGCTGTTTAATCAAGGACAGCCAAATGGCATGGTCAAATAGAAGTCTAACTGGCAGCTATGACAATGTGACCCAAGCTCCACATGTGAGCACACACTGCAGACACACCTCTATACTTAATTCTTGAGTTTGTCCACCTAAAACAAGGCTGTCAAACAAAGGGGGGGGAGTCCCAATACATCATGTAACTGCCACAGCTATAACTGAAACTGCTTAGAACTCTGCCTGACAGCTCTTATAAAGCCAGCTGTCAGGCAGAGTTCTAAGCAGTTTCAGTTATAGCTGTGGCAGTTACATGATGTATTGGGACTCCCCTCCCTTTGTTTGACAGCCCTGTTTTAGGTGGGCAAACTCAAGAATTAAGTATAACCAATCACAACAGAATGTTACTTTAACCAATCAATGAACCGAATGTTACTTCCTACTTCAGCATACATAATACATTGCACTCCTTTCCACCTGGATGGCGCATGTGTATTCTTGGAGGTATGCTGGTTGGTGCCGGCTTCTGATCACACGTCTTAACCCTGCCTCACTCACAGACTCTTGCAAGGAATTACTTTCCCCATCAGTTCTAATAACTATAGGTACATTACTGCTTTTGACCTGTATTTCAATTTCTCCCTCAGGGTTTGTATTGTCTGAAGTAATCTGTTGGCTCAAAATCTGCTGCTCAGCGTCTGGTAGCTTCTGGTATGCCCCTTAACCCCTGGCTGAAACTTTCTCCTGCCTGGTTCTCTCTTTCTGTTATATCATGTTCAGTACCCCATCTGACCCATAGCTGGTCTTGGTGACATCTCCAAACCTTGCCTTGTCCCATATCAACCTTATATGAGCATGGACCTGTAATATCCACCACCTTACCTGGTAGCCATAATGGCTGACCCCCATGGCTAACTCCTGGCGTACACTTTATCACCCACACCAAAAGATTTAGATGTCCTACTTGAATTCAAAGGCTTGGCAGGGGCGTAACGGGGGTATAACCTATTGAGAATTGTACGCAGCAGGTGACCCATCAGTAATTCTGCTGGACTCCGATTGTTAACCTGACAAGGGGTGGTGTGTTGCACCAACGTATACTCTGCTATACAGTCATGCCATTTCCCTGGTCCCATGCGGCCTAATGCCTCCTTTGTGGATCTCACAGCCCTTTCTGCAAGGCCATTACTGGACGGGTGGTAAGGAGAGATAAGTGCATGCCTGATACCTAATTGGGCAAGGAACAACTCAAATGTGGAAGAAGTTAATTGGGGCCCATTATCAGACACCAATAGGTCAGGTGACCCATGGGTTGAGAATAGTGTACGAAGGGCCTTTATGACAGCCTCTGAGGATGTTGAGTGCATAAATATCATTTCAATCCATTTAGAGTATGTGTCAACCACCACTAAAAAGTTTTGATCATGAAATGGCCGCGCAAAGTCTATATGAAGGCAGGACCACGGGCCAGCGGAGTCTTCCCATTCCCTGGGCTTACTGTTAGGGGGCATTGGCCAAGACTCTTGACTAGGGCGGCAAGTGGCCACCCAGTCAGTGATACATTGATCAAGAGTAAGCCACCAGAGATAGGCTCTAGTTAGAGCCTTCATTTGGATTATTCTTGGATGTCCAAAATGTAATGATTTTAACACAAAATCCCATAAAGATTTTGGAATCACCACCCTGTGTCCCCACAATAAGCAATCCCCCATGGTAGATAATTCCATTTTACGGATAGTGTACAGTTTCCACTTCATGTCCATGGGCCCTTTTAGCCAACCCCTTAGCACCCAATCCATAACTGTGGAGATCTCTGGATCGTGGGATGAAACTCGAGCGATGTCAGCCACCGTCAAAACGAAAGGTGAGTCTTCAATCATCAGGACTGATGAGGTGGGAGCTGGGTCAGAGAGCAATGTTGGCACTGGGCACTGGCTGAAGGTGTCAGCATGAGCCAGATTCTTGCCTGCCATGTACAGGAGCATGTAGTCATAGGCAGATAAAAACACAGACCACCTGGTAAATCTCGGGGATAGGAATTGTGGAGTTTGATGGTCAGCTGCTAGTAGACCAAGCAGAGGCTTATGATCCATCACTAATGTAAAAAGTCGACCATATAGGTAATGATGAAACCGCTTGACTCCAGCTACCAATGCTAGAGCCTCCTTCTCTAGCTGTGAATAATTTCTCTCCGCTGAAGCCAAAGTCCGGGAGAAAAATGCAACAGGGGCTTCACGGCCATCAGGGAAATGGTGACTTAAGACCGCTCCCACCCCATATGGAGAAGCATCACACTCTAGCACTAGGGGTAGGGCCTTGCAATAGTGAGCGAGGACAGAGTTTGAAACAAGTATACGTTTGACATTAGTAAATGCAGTGGCTGCAGTTGAATCCCAGTTCCAATGTGTCTCCTGGTTCAGCAAACAATGCAAAGGTTCCACAATAGATGCCTTGCGTGGTATGAAAATTGCATAAAAGTTTAAAAGGTCTAAGAAGGTTTGAAGTTCGGCCTTGTTGGTGGGAGCAGGGGCATGTAAAATAGCATTCGTCTTAGACTCTGTAGGGTGTATACCCTTACCATCAATTAGGAAACCCAAGAACTCGATTTTGGAAGCAGCTACAATACATTTGCTTCGCTTAACTTTGAGCCCCACTCTCTGGAATTTGGTTAGAACTGCTCTGAGTCTTTTAAGAACTTCGGTGGTGCTGGTGGCCGATACTAATACGTCATCAAAGTACGGTACAACCCCAGGAATTCCATGAAGCTCCATCATGCTCTGGAAGATTCCTGGGGCAACTGAAACCCCAAATTGGAGGCAGCGGCAATGGAAAGCACCCTGGTGTGTCACTATAGTTTGTGCATCCGCTGTTTGGTCGTCCACAGGCAGTTGTTGATATGCCTGCGCTAAGTCTAATTTAGCAAATACGGAGCCACTACCCAAGGAGTGCAACAAATGTTGCACAATAGGCACGGGGTATGCATGCGCCTGTAATGCACAATTAATTGTTGCTCGGTAATCTGCGCAGATGTGCACTGAACCATCCGCCTTCATGGCAATAACAATGGGGGTCTCCCATGATGCATACTCAACAGGCTCCAGGATACATTGTGCTATTAATTTGTCAAGTTCAGCATCCACCTTTGGTCGCAATGCAAACGGTACTGTTCGTGGCTTCAGGTAGCGAGGCTGTACTTGAAGGTCAAGACTGAATGAAACTGGTTGTCCGGTGTATTTTCCTAATTCCTCAGAGAAAACTGAGGGGAATTCATTACATAACATGTCCAGTTCAGATGATGAGATGGCATTAACTCCCTGTATAGTTAGACCTAATGCATCAAACCAATTAAGGCCCAACAGGCTGGGGAATTTTCCTTCCACAATGACTAGCGATAATAATCCACTAAACTTCTTAAATTGTACTTGGAATATGCCACTTCCGACAATCGGAATGTTGGCTCCTTGGCAATCTTTTAGCAGGAGATGGCAGAGGTCTAGTTGTCATTTAGCCAATTTTGGAATTAGTCGTTTAATTGTACTCCATGACACCAAGGATGTAGCGGAGCCGGAATCAACTTCCATGGTGCATGGTTTCCGTTCGATGAATACTGTAAGGTGAATTTTCTGCTGGCTCAACATATTTGGTGGTGTTACTAAATTCACATCAGAAGAAGATCGTTGGTTACTATTACGAACTTTAGATGGACTAGGATGATATTGTCGGCCCCCATCCTGCGGCACATGTGATTCGAACTATGGCTGAGGGGCTCTGCATACTCTGGCAAGATAACCTTTGCAGCTGCAGCGGCGGCACTCTATGTTTTTAAAATGGCAATTAGCACACAGGTGATTTCCTCCGCAGCTGAAACATGCATTCGGCCCCCTTGACATGCTAGTTGGGCCAGAGTTTTGTTTTCTAGACTCTTGAAGACGGAACACTTCAAGGTCACCATCAGAATCTGACAGATTCTCATTTGTCTCATTTACAGACGATGAGTCTTTTTCCGTCTTAGGTGGAGTATATCCACAGGGCAACTTGGCTAGTGACAATGCTGCCAGTTCTGCAGCACACGCTTCATCCAATGCCATTTGAAATGTGAGGTTGTGATTCGCAATCAGACACCTTTTAAGACTTTGGTCCCTGACCCCACTGACAAGTCTATCGAGGAGATAATCTTCTAAATCAAGGAATTCACAATGCCTGGCTGCCCTCCTCAGAGCCGCAACAGATTGATTAATAGTCTCTCCAGGGGCCTGATCACGATGGTAAAAGTGTTGACGGCAGGCGATTCTTGAGGGGGCTGGTGCATAATGTTTTTTTAATTTTTTAATAAACTCTTTCCATGTTCCCAAATGTACAGATTGTGAGGCCATTAATGTCATTGCAGTATCAAACATTTCAGTACCTCAGAAATTTAGGAAATAAGCGTGTTTGAGCTCAGGCATCAGCTTTGTATAATCATTTGCAATTAAGAAACATTCAAAATGTGCTAAATAAGCCTCCCATGTCTCTGCACTGGGATTGAAAGGAGAAAAGATCTGTGCGGATGCCATCTCTTCTCCTTTTTTTTTTTTTCTAACTGACTCACGTTTTGCTTCTTCAGTTTAAATCACCCTTGTTTTCTTATTACTATGACTGGTAGATCGACCAGCTGATCCTCGTCACCAGTTGAAATGTATTAGCTGGATCAAAGACGATGGACAATGCGAAGATCATGTAATTAACCATATATTAACAATGGCTGGGCTAACTGCCACAGCTATAACTGAAATTGCTTAGAACTCTGCCTGACAGCTCTTATAAAGCCAGCTGTCATGCAGCTTAACCAATCACAACAGAACCTTAGTTTAACCAATCAACGAACAGAATGTTACTTCCTACTTCAGCATACTTAATACATTGATATATGTGTGTGTGTGTGTGAGAGAGAGAGAGAGAGAATGATTTTTGTTCTTGTACTGCTTTTTCTTTTATTTTTTTCCTATTTTTTTGTTCTGATATGTTAATTTAAAAGACACAAAAAGAAAACGTATTTTACATGCCTTAAATCGCTATTTTTCTAAAAACATAAAGAAAACTGGGCAAATCTCAAACACTTTTAGAATAAATCAGTTTTGCAAGAGTTGAGTCTCTCATGAAGTTTCCCTGTTTCTATTCTCTTTCTCTCTCTATATATATACCTCATTTTCCTTTTTTAAAAAATAAACGTGATAATTTTTAAATAAATAAATTTTAGTGCTATAATTATTTGGATATCTGTATATTAACAGGTCACATTTCTTACATTTTGATCAACCAACAGAAACGCAAAAAGGCATTTGTTCCATTTACCCATCTCAGGGAATAAACCTTCCCAGCATGATTTTTTCATAGAAAAACAGCTGCTTTGAATTTTGAACAAATAGTTTTTATTTTTACCAAGATGAATTATAAGATTAAAAACCACAGATATATTCTTTCAAAACCTTAATCTCAAATAAAATTTACACTATTTTTCATGACAACTGTAAGAAAATTTGAATATTTGAGGGGCTGCCACAAAGAAGGGGGGTCAACCTGTTTTCCAAAGCCCAAAAGGCAAGATAATAAACAATGAATGGAAACTAATCAAGGAGAGAAGCAATCTAGAACTAAGGTGAAATTTCCTAACAGTGAGAACAATTAAGCAGTGGAATGGCTTGCTTCAAAAGTTGTGGGTGCTCCATCACTAGAGGCTTTTAAGAAGAGACTGGACAGACAATTGTCTGGAATGGTATAAGGGTCTTCTGCTTGAGCAGGGGTTGGACTAGAAGACCTGCAAGGTCACTTCCAACTCTGTTATTCTGTTATTGCATTGCAGATGAAATAACTGGAAATTCACAAATGTATCCAATGTCAGATCTCCACCAAGCTACTTCAGCTTTTCTTTTGCTTTGCCAGCATCCTGCCAAATAAAGGGGAGAGGTGGGACAGGGCAAGAGAGAACGGAGGGGATGACAGGAACTAGAAGTGCCAATCGGAAACAACAGTTGAGAGATCCAAGTACATTCCCATGAGAACTGAATGCAAACAGACACCAAAAAAGCACCAAAACCAGAACTGTTACTTAAACAATTATTTTGAATGCTGTTGGACACTGGCCATATGTCCAAAGCAGGGAGGACCTGGGAGGACCTGGAAGAAGGGAGATACACCAAGATTGCATGGGAATATTCATATCTGGCTTTGCTTATCCTGTAACCACTTGGCCTTTATAAGAGTATACCGTTTCTCTACCAATGGAGTCAAGGGTCTTTCTTTCCTAAGTGTCTAAGTTGGGACAGGCTGACACCCAACTCTTACTAATTTTAGACCTCAACAGAGTTAAACTGTAGGAAAGTTGGGAAACTGTCCTAGGGATAGAAAATGCCAAATATGGGACATACTGATAATTAGAATTTTATTTGAATTTGAATTACAAATCAACAAACTGGTGATTTGTTGATTTGTATAGAGCAATCTGAACTATTAATCAGGATAATTTTAAGTGCAAAAATATTTTTCATATATTTCCCTTCATATTTATTAAAACGCATTGATTTTATAGTATCTTTTTATTATTTTGCACTTAATTTTTAACACACATTGTCTCTGACTTTACAAGCAATGAATACATTGAAAGATAAAATAAAATAAGAAAATGGATTAGTGCAGACTAAACTAGTTTGCTATTTGAGCTTATTTGTACAATTGAATTATTCACATCAAAACAAATTTATATAAAAATAAGGAAGAAATTAGAAATAAAATATATCAACAATTTATGAAGGCATTATTTCTAAACAGTCTTCCAGTTGCAACTCAAAGGAATAAAATGTTCTGCTACATAGAAAGAGAGGAAAGATCTTCAAACCACAGCATAGTTGGTGAAGAACGGATATATTACAATTGTCTTCAGTCTTTGCCATCACTTTATTGTCTGAACTTCAACATTATTAGTATACCATTGAAAGGAACATAAATATAAATAACATCCATTAATGCCCAATACGTATGTATGAAATAATTTCTGTCAGGATGGAAGCCATTATAATACAGTTGTAGCTCTGCAGTTTTTGGCAAATCATACTTACATTACAAATTCTGGAAACAACAATTCACCAGCTAATCCTATGAATTGATCTAAAGCACAATACATCTTATCCAGGTCCTAGGAAAAAGGATTTTCTTGTTATTTATATCTTTGGATTCTCCTATATTGCTACTGTAACATAACAATAAACATAGAACTAGTATGTTATTAAATGTTATTATTTATTTATATTCCACCAAAGTTAGCTTGGTTGCTCAACCACTTTTACTATTCACCAGATACTGGTGAAGCAAGCACCACAGTGCCTGCCTTTTCTGCATCAAATGAGAAACGTACATCTTCCTTCCCCTCTCCATACCACTTATTATAGAGGGACAATCAAGAGTGTCCTCTTACATTGCATTATGATCTGGTTTGGAAGCATTACTGCTTTGGGCAGGAAGGCAGTGTATAGAGTGATGAGGATAGCAGAAAAGATTATTGGAAGTTCACTCCCTTCTATCCAGGATATAGTTTATAAGTGCTGCTTGAACAGGGTCCACAGTATTGTCAGGTACGCTAGGCATCCTCTCCATGACTAGTTTTCTTGTTAGTTTCTGGGAGGAGACTTCATGGTATCTGAAGCAAAACATCTACTTTGTTCCATATACTATCAACCTTGTGAACTCTCAAGTTCCGTCTTTCCATTATGTATTCAAAATTTATAGTGATTAATATATGTTTTGTCCAGAATGCTGCAATACTTTTAAGCCAGAACTGATCAGGCCAGTCATTCCATCTCACCAGCTTGCCACATTAGTAACCATCTAGGGGCAAGAAAAAATGAAGCCCCAGATAGGTGAGGATGTAGAAAAGATCCTAAAGGTGGCACTGGAGAATGACAAGAGGTTCATAAGGTTGAATGTACAATGCAGAATTGTCTAGCCTGAGTAGGAGCTGTTATACATTCCTGAATGTCAATGATTACTAGTACTAAAAAAAGTCATGATTCTAAAACTACAAGGCATTTCAATTTTGTAAAAACCTTATATCCTCAAACATTTTAAACAGGGGGCCAATTCTCAGTCTGTTGGGGGGGCTAGACTGGCTGGGTGGGTGGCTAGGTGGTCATGTGACTGGGTGGGCAGGGCCAATTTAGCAGTCCATTAAACAATACACACAAATTAAACTTCAATTTGTTTTGCTCCTGGGGGTGTTTTATTTGCGTTTGTTTGCATGTTGCTCTTTTGGTTGACTTTTCTTTTTACTAGATCATTTTTTTAAGTTGGTTAGGAGTCTGGTGGTCAGTTTTACAAAGGAACTTACAACCAACAAGTCTCTCTCTCTCTCTCTCTCTCTCTCTCTCTTTCCCTCCCTCCCCTTCCCCCTCCCTCTCCCCTTCCCCCTCCCCCTCCCCTCCCCCTCCCTCTCCCTCTCCCTATCTTTCTTCTCTCTTTCTTTCTCTCTCTTTTTCTCTCTGTCCCCTGCAGTGGGGAAGGAAACCCTGAACTGGTGCTGGGTGGTGGGAATCTGACATCCGGAGGCCGACGAGCTGCGTGCTGAAGACCAGCTGGCCGGCGGGGAGGTGGGGCAATCCTCCAGTCTCCCCAAAAGTAACACATCTCTCTCTCTCTCTCTCTCTCTCTCTCTCTCTCTCTCTCTCTCTCTCTCTCTCTCTCTCTCTCTTAACTTAAACATTCCATCTTCCATTAAACAGTGTGTCATCTGGGTACAAATATCTCTGTGCAATAACAATCAAATTTTACAACAGTATTCATTACATTGATATTGATTCTCTAATCTTACAACAACAATAATAATACATCTGTTCATTTCTCCCTCTTAACATATCTTCTAATAAGAATATAATAATATTGTGTATATATATACATACACACACACACACACACACACACACACACACACATATGTTCTTCTTTTTAAGCCAGGTTTTTCCTACATAACTGAGATTTTTTGGAACCACTACTGAGTGAAATCACAATTCACTATATTCTGTGATTTCATTCAGTAGTGGTTCCAAAAAATCTCGGTTATGTAGGAAAAACCTGGCTTAAAAAGAAGAACACGCATTAACCTACAAAAATAAGAAAATAGATAGATAGATAGATAGATAGATAGATAGATAGATAGATAGATAGATAGATAGATAGATACAGACATATATATATATGATTTATATATGATTTATATGCCACCCTTCTCCGGAGACTCAGGGCAGCTTACAAGGCGTTAAGCAATAGCCTTCATACTTTCGTATATTAATACAAAGTCAGTTTATTGCCCCCACAAACTGGGTACTCCATTTACCCACCTTAGAAAGGATGGAAGGCTGAGTTGACCTTGAGCCATTCTCATCAGTAGGTATCTCTCCACTTGTCCAAATTTGTGCAAATACAATTCTAGCTGTGGTTAATACATGTATAATTAAATATTCATTCCCTTTACTATAAGCTTCAGGCAAAATCCCCAACAAAAATATTTCTGGTTTTAAGTCAATGCTGCTTTACCATCTTTTCCAGCCACATATGTATTTTTACCCAATATATTTTTGCTTCTAGACATGTCCACTACATATGACCCAGATATCTGGTGGCATTTCCAACATTTAGCTGATTTATCTTTAAACATCTTTGCCAACCTCGCTGGTGCAAGATGTCACCTATAAAACATCTTATACAGATTTTCTTTATATGTAGTTGTCATAGTTCCTGTCCCACAATTTCTGCCATTTATCTAATTCTATTGTGTAACCAAAGTTTTTTGCCCATGCTATCATTGTCTCCTTCACTTGTTCATCTTCCAGTTAAATGACCAATAAATAATTATACAACTCTTGTATCAATCTTTCTTCTGCCCCTGTTAATATTGTATCTAATTCTGTTAATTATTTATAGAAACCATATAATTTAGCATCTTTCTCATATCTAGAATGTATCTGCACTTGTGAATACCGTGCCCTGTCAATCCCTTGCTCACTCAGATCTTGTTTAGTTTTAAGTTCCCCCTTTTCATTCAAAATATCTTTATATCTAACAATATTTTCCATGTTAATAACGTTTGGATGGACCAGTACTTCCATTGTTGAAAGCCAAACTGGTATCCTCAAATAATTTTGTTCCCTAATTTTCTCCCATACTAACAATAGTGCATTCCTTATGTAATGTCTTTGAAAGTAACCAAGTAGCTTACTTTTCCCATACCACAAGAAGGCATGCCAACCCAGTTGTAAGTCATGGCCCTCCAGAGTCAATAATTTTATATGTCTCAATGCAATCCATTCTTTCTGGTAATACAGCTTATAGTAGTTACCTTCCTTAATCATTATACATCTTGCTGTCAACTGAATTTCTAAGTATTTTACTTTCTTAGTAATTTGAATATCTACTCTCTTCATTAACTCTTTTTTTCTGTTTATCTGTAAGATTTTTCATTAAAATCTTAGCTTTCTCTTTATTTATCTTCAATCCTACCACTTTGCCATATTCTTCTATTTTTTAAAAAAATTTAGGCCCTGTTTCTTGTGGGTCTTACAGGATAAATGCTAAATCATCTGCAAATGCTTGTAGTTTATACTTTCCCTTTTTTTATTTCCATACCTTTTATCTCTGTATCCTGTCTAATATTTCTATTCAATACTTCCAGTGTCACTATGAATAATAGGGGAGACAAGGGACATCCTTGTCTTGTACCTTTTTTAAAAAATATATTATTTTTTTATTAACAATAAACAAACATACATATGCAAACATACACACATCAAAACAAACTATACATAAACAAATTATACAGTAAAATCAAGTCATACAACTTGCGCTTTGAAAGTAGAATTACTTCGGTAATTTATATATCTGTGTATCTATCTATCTATCTATCTATCTATCTATCTATCTATCTATCTATCTATCTATCTATCTATCTATCTATCATGTCTTTCATTATATAATGATATTTGTATAACAATCTTTAATTTTGTTTCCTCATTTTTGTATCCTTTGGTAGTACTCCCTTATTTCATCTTTTTCTCCAACCAATCATACCATTTTTGCCAAATTAGGTAGTAATCTAAGTCTTCTTTTTCCTGTAGTTCTTTGGTAAGTCTATCCATCTCCGCACATTCCATTGTTTCCTGTATTATTCTCTCCTCCGATGGCGTATCTTCCAGTTTCCACATTTGTGTGAAAGTAATTCTAGCTGCTGGCAAAATATGTGTTATCAGATATTGTGTTTCTTTTTTATAATCCTTTGTCAATATTCCTAATAAGTATGTTTCTGGGTGAAATGGCACTTTCTGGGTGGTAAATTCTTCCAATTGTTTTTGAATCATTTTCCAATTTTTTTTAATCTTTGGGCATGACCACCACATGTGGTAATAGGTCCCCTTACGTGTTTTACATTTCCAACAGTTCTGTGTAGTATTTGGGAACATCTTTGCCAAACGTGCAGGGGGAGATGCCACCTGTAGAACATCTTGTGTATGTGTTTTCTTTGTAGGGTACAGACATTGTCAGTTTGGTGTTTACTTTCCACATTCTCTCCCAATTTTCTAATTTAATATTATATCCAAAATTTTTGGCCCACGTAATCATATTTTCCTTTACTACTTCTTCCTCCAATTTATATTTTAATAAATAATTATATATTTTAGTTATTAATTTGTCATCAGATTGCAATATAATTTTATCTAATTCATTCCATTCTTTTTGGATTCCAAGTTTATTCATATCCATTTTATACCTCGATTTTATCTGTAAGTAGGGCCACCAATCAATGTCTGTACCCTGCTATCTCATTTACTCTCTTGTTTTCATTTCTCCTTCTGTGTTCAACAGTTCATCATAAGTTTTCATTTTATCTATGTCCATTGTGTTCGGATAAATTTGGGCCTCCATGATTGATAACCATCTAGGAAAAAAGGTAGTCTTGTACCTTTTTTAAAGTTAACCTACTCAGTCATATTTCCATTTATTATCACCTTTGCAATTTGCTTATAATACAGTATATCGCCTTAATCATATTAATAAATCTCTCCCCAAAATCCATGTCTTTTAATTGTATTAGCATAAATTGCCAGTTCACATTGTCAAATACTTTCTGTGCATCTAGGAAGACCAACACCATTTGCTTCTCTGGGTGTGCTTCGTAATATTCGATTGTGTTTAGGATTATTCTCATATTGTATTTAATTTGTCTCTTAGGTAAAAAACCATTTTGATTTGAATGTATAAATTAATTTAGAAATCTTTTTAATCTTTCTGCAATTATTGAAGCAAATATTTTATAATCAGTATTCAGTAAATAAATTGGTCTATAATTTTTTAATTTGTTGCAAATCTGAATCTTCTTTTGGTATGAGAGTAATAAATGCCTCTATCCATGAGTCTGGTACTTTTGCTTCTAACAATAAATCATTAAATACTTCCAACATTGAGATACTTAAGGTACTTTGTAAATCCTTGTATAGTTCTGTTGGTAGTCCATCCGGACCTGGTGTTTTAGCATTGCTTTGTCTCTTAATTGCTTC
The DNA here is from genome assembly GCA_030761175.1 of Masticophis lateralis. Classification (NCBI taxonomy): domain Eukaryota; kingdom Metazoa; phylum Chordata; class Lepidosauria; order Squamata; family Colubridae; genus Masticophis; species Masticophis lateralis. The sequence continues at coordinate 22,351,879 of JAUDYJ010000007.1, read as the reverse complement.
TGTTAATTCCATCTTTATTATATGTTCATCTAGCATTGCTTTGACTGTTTCAGGAATTTTAGGTAGATCCGCTTTTTCTAAATATTGTTTTATTTTATCTTCTGTGAGTATCTCCTGATTACATAGTTTTTCATAGTAGTTTTGAATCACTTTCTTTTTGTCATCATTCTGATAATGAAGAGATCCTTCATCATCCATTAATTGGTGTATCAATTTCTTTTCTTTCTCCTTTTTCAATTTATATGCCAACCATCTTCCTGATTTATTTGCATTTTCAAAGCAATTTTTTTTAGCACTTTTCACTTTTTGTGCTAATTCTTCTTTATCTATTAAGTTCAGCTTATGTTTTGTTAATTCCATTTGACTTTTTATATTCTTTTTTGTGGTTCTTTTTGTAATTCTATCTCTAGTCTTTTATATTCTTCTAGTATCTTTCATTTTTGTCTCTTCTTTTTATTCTTCTTTCCCGTATATGTTATGGCTAGTCCTCTAATATATGCCTTAGCTGTGTGTCATACATTTTGTAGTGACATTTTTTCTTTTCTGTTCTCTTTAAAGAAAAAGTTCAACTCTTTTTCCATAAATTTAGTAAATTCCTTTTCTTTTAGCATTGATTGATTCAAGGTCCATCTTAATTTCCTTTTTTGTCCCTTCCATATAACTTTTATCTGATTATGATCCGCCCAATTGCTTATTTCTACATTAATGTCCTGTACGTTAGACTTTAACTCTGCTGACATCTGTATCATGTCTATTCTGGACCAAGACATATGTCTATTTGAGTAAAATGAATATATTTTCTTTGGGATGAGTCTCTCACCATACATCTTTTTTTTTTAATTGAAAAGTTTTACAAACAAAGAAAACAACGTTTTCTCTCCCCCTAAAAGACCCCCCACCCCCGTTCTCTCCCCCCTACCCCACCACCCTTCCCCCTCCCCCCCCGACTTCCCAGAGCAAAATACAGGGTATTAAAAAAAACACATAAACTAAATTAACCTAATTATCCTTAAGCTAACAAATGCCCCCCCTGAAACCTTAACTCCCTTATAGATAAAACAATATATCTTTACATTCATTCATACGCAATTTGATATCTTCGTGTCTGGTACTTATTTTGAATATAGTCTATTCATTTTCTCCATTCCAAAATATATTTTTCTTGCGTATGATCTTTCAAGCATGCTGAGATTTTCGCCATTTCAGCTAAATTTGTTACTTTCAATGTCCATTCTTCTATAGTAGGCAAAGAGTCTTTCTTCCAGTATTGTTCTACCAACAACCTAGCTGCTAATATTAAGTTTAAGATCAATTTAGTCTCTAATACTGTGCAATCAGGTACTATACCCAATAAGAACAATTGTGGAGTAAATTTCAACCTCTTTTTCAAAATATTCTGAGTTACCCACCAAATTTTTATCCAAAATACTTTGATCTTCTTACAAGTCCACCATATATGATAATAAGTTGCATCATCACAGTCACATCTCCAACATTTAGATTGCATATTTGGGTACATACATGACAATTTCTTGGGATCTAAATGCCATCTATAGAACATTTTATAAAAATTTTCTCTTAAGTTTTGTGCTTGCGTAAATTTAACATTTCTAACCCAAATCTTTTCCCATGTTTCCATCATTATTGGTTCCTGAAAGTTTTGTGCCCATTTTACCATACAATCCTTAACCTATTCTGTTTCTGAATCTATTTCCAATAATGCATTATACAACCTTTTAATGTGCATTGGACTCTGGTCCCTAATCTGTTTTACCAAATTTTTATTGTATTGCATGAGACCAATTTTTTGGTCTTCCCTCCATCTAGCTTGGAGTTGACCAAACTGAAACCAAGTATAAATTATCCCTTCATCTTTCAATACCTCTGAAGATTTCAATTGCAGATTACCCCTTTCATTAAAAAGAAGCTCCTTATAAGTAATCACCTCCATTTTTTTGTTCTATACTTATATTTTCTATTGCATGTCTAGGATTTGCCCATTTAGGTATCTTAAAATTTAACTTATATTGGTACTTTTTCCAAACCCTTAACAAAGCATTCCTAAATATATGACTTTTAAAAATCTTGTCCACTTTCTTTTCATACAATAGGTAAGCATGCCATCCATATAACAAATCATATCCTTCTATATTTAATATTCTTTCTTCAGTTAGATTAAACCAATCACTAATTTGCACGAACACAGATGCTTCATAATACAGTCTTAAATTAGGCATTTTCAAACCCCCTCTCTCACGAACATCCTGCATGATTTTTAATTTTACTCTAGATTTTTTCCCAGACCAAATAAAAGTATTAATCCTTTCTGCCATTCCCTCAAATTTCCATCTTTCTTAAGCACTGGTATCATTTGAAACAAAAATAAAAATTTGGGTAATACATTCATTTTTATTGCTGCTATTCTTCCCAATAGAGATAGTTGCAATTTTTGCCAATTTTCCATATCTTTCTGCACTTTTTGCCAAAGGACTTCATAATTATTTTTAAATAACTTCGTATTTGAGGTTGCAACATTTACTCCTAAATATTTAACCTTTTTAACTATTTCAAACCCCGTTATTCTTCCTAACTCTTCTCTTTGAGGTACAGACATATTTTTAGTTATTATCTTAGTTTTATATTGATTTACTTTAAATCCAGAAATCTTACCATATTGTTCTAATATATCCAACATGTATGGAACTGTTTTTATAGGTTGAGTTAAAGTAACAACCAAGTCGTCTGCAAACGCTCTCAATCTATAATTCTGTTGTCTAATTACTATTCTTTTCAATTTATCAGATTCACGTATCTTATTCAACAGGACTTCTAAAGATAAATAACAATGGCGATAGTGGACAACCCTGCCTTGTTCCTTTCTCAATCTTAAAGTGATCTGTTAGGCCTCCATTGACAATTATTTGTGCTGATTGTTCTTGATATATTGCTCTAATTGATTGTGCAAACTGCTCTCCAAATTGCATTTTCTCTATTATTTTAAACAGAAATTGCCAATTCAATCGATCAAATGTCTTCTCTGCATCCAAAAAGAAAAGCGCTGCAGAGACTTGGCTATTTCTTTCCAAATACTCCAATAGGTCTATAACTTGTCTCACATTATATTTCATTTGTCTCCCTTTTATAAATCCTGATTGATCATTATGAACTATTTGTTGCATAACTGGCATTAACCTATTTGCCAGTACCTTAGCAAAAATTTTATAATCAGTATTCAAAAGTGAGATTGGTCTAAAATTTTCTGGCTTAACACAATTCTGCTCATCTTTTGGAATCAGTGAAACAAAAGCTGTTCTCCAAGAAAGTGGGATTCCTCCCCCTAATTGAATCTTACAAAATAAGATTCTAAGTGGTTCTACCATTTCAAGTTGCAAATTCTTGTAATAAACAGCTGTCAATCCATCTGTTCCTGCTGTCTTACGTAATTTTAATTGTTTAATTGCTGCTGTAATCTCTTCAGAAGTTATTGGTTGATTCAAACCTTCCCTTTGTTCTAAAGTTAATTCAGGAGTATTGTCCTCCTTTAAATATCTATCAATATCTAAACCTTGTATTAAATCTCCTGCATACAATTTTGTATAGTATTCTAGAAAAGCTTTTTTAATCATATTTTGTTATAAACTTCCTTACCTCTAAATTCTATCTTACTGATAACTCATGATTGTTGTTTCTTCCTTAATACACAAGCTAACCATCTGCCTGGTTTGTTGGCATTACAAAATGTATTATGTTTAGCATATTGCAAAATAGTTGCCACCTGATCAGCCATTAACATATTAAATTGCCCTCGCAATATATTTATTGTTTCCTTTAATTTTTTATCTCCTGGATTACATATTAATAATTGTTCCTTCTTTTTTAGTTCCTCCTCAATCTCTTTCCATCTCTTTATTTGCTTTAATCTATGTCTATTATTCATATGTATTAAAATTCCCCTCATATAGGCCTTACTTGCATCCCATACCATTTCCATAGGGGCACCCTTATGCATATTATTAACAAAAAATTCTTTCATTTGTTTTTTAAGTTCTGTCGGGTATGCTTCTTTCAGTATCCAGGAAAGAAAAACCCAGACTTCATTATAAAATAAAGTATGGTACTTTTACTAGATATAAAGTGAACGCAACCATGGAAAGCAGGATTCTGAGGCAAAAAGCACGAAAGTTACAGATAGAAAGCATCCCCTCCCATTGTCCACCGTAAATCACCCAATCCAAAGGTCTCCCAGAGGTCAGGTGGGAGCACACGTCTGGCTGTGTCATCATCCAGGAATGCAGTGGCCGTTGGCCTGATAACAGCTTAAGAATCAGTTTCGTTTCCTGGGCTCATCCATAGCCCAGCTACCTACCCCCCTCTCCCTCCATTACTATGACAGCCAAAGCAGAGAAAAGCAGAGGCTGACAAGTTCATTCACATTTTCTTCATATCTAAATAAATTTTCATTCAATTTCCATGATCTCCTTTTCGCCCTTTCCTGTTCCAATTCCAACCACACCGGACTATGATCAGCTAAAGTCCTTGGGCATATATTCATCTTCTTTACCCTAGAAAAAAAATCATTTGTAATTAGTATGAAATCAATCCTGGAAAAAGATTGATGTCTGTCCAAAAAAAAAAAAGTAAAATCTCTTTCGTCCACATTCCGTTCTCTCCAGATATCCCTCAGTTCTAAATCTTCCATTATGTCAAAAAAGGATTTAGGTAATTTTGCACATGTAAAAAGTTTAGATGCACTCTTCTTATCTTTCAAAGTATCTATTACTCCATTCCAGTCACCCATTAATATAAAGGATTTATAATCCCAATGTATTATTTTAGAATGTAAAAGTTTATAAAAATTATCTTGTTGCTGGTTCGGTGCATATATTCCAATTAAAAGCATTTTTCCATTTTGGGTTTATTTATTTATTTATTTATTTATTTATTTATTTATTTATTGTTAAATAATAATTTAATATTTTAAATTTAATAGTTAATAGTTAATAGTTCTATTGCTATATATCTTCCATGAGCATCTGCCTCAATTAAATTAGCCATTAATTCTTTATGTAGATAATTATTCCATTCTTCTTCTCTAGAGCTGATGCCACAAAATGAGTCCCTAATCTTGAGTTTATTAAATATTTTTGATCTGATAATTTAATGTGTGTTTCTTGTAGACAAATAACATCATTCTTAAATTGTTTCAAATAATGAAATATTTTCTTTCTCTTCTGTGGTGAATTTAAACCATTGACATTCCAGGATAAAAACTTAGTTGCCATCCTTGGCGCCTCGAAGCATCATTAGCATTTGCCGAATTTCTTCTTCCATCTTACTCTTCAGCCTGGCCCCTCCCACTGCTTCTGTTTTTTGAAATTCTTGAGTTAAATATTGGACTTGTTGCACTTTTGGTTGTTGTTTTCATTGTTGTTGTTGTATTTGTTTAAAAGTTGATCGTGTCACACGCTGTTCTTTTGGTTCCTCTGTCTTGTTGGTTGTATCAAGCACTGGTCCTTCTATACTCTTTAATGGAAAAGGAAGATCTTGCACTTTTCCTCCAGTTGCCACTTCAGCATAAGTTTGTGTCTGTTTTCCATTTTCCTCTTGTTGTGATATCTCTTTTTCTTTTTTGCCCCCCCCCAGGTGAAGATGGGTGTCCAGCCTTTAAAACATTGACATAGAAGGCTTTTGCCTTCCAAACTGTATTCAAGCGGTATCTTTCTCCACCATAAGTCACTATTAGGCCTATTGGAGCATCCCATCTGTACAGTAGTTGTTGCCTTCTCAGCTCCTCTACCAGTAAACCAAAGTCCTTTTTTCTCTTAACATTTTAGGAGGAATCTCTTTCAAAATCTGAATTTCTTGTCCAAACACCTGGACCTTGTTTTTATAGGAGGCTTGTAATATATCATTTCTAATTCTTCTATCAATGAAATAAATCACCACATCTCTTGGCAATTGCTTTTGTTTTGCCACCCATGAGTTAACTCTGTAAGTTTTATCAATTTGATTTGTCATATCCTCTTTTCTTGCTCTAATTAGTGCTGCTATAGCTTCTGCACATCTATCTCTTAAATTTTCTCAACTATTCTCTTTCAATCCTCTCAGTCTCAGAGTGAACTCCATAGATCTATATTACATCATGGTCACCTCATTTTCCAACTTCTCTGTTTTGGTCACAATATCTCCCATTTTGGCTTCCAGATTTAAATTAGCTTCATTAATTTCTTCCACTCTCTCATCCAGCAGAATAAGATGTTTAGATAATCCTGAAACTGCCAATAGAATATCATCTCTTATCTCATCATGCTTTTTTGCAACAACATCCTTAACTTCCTTTATTTCTTCCTCAAATTTCTCCAGTTTCCCTTCTATAATTGTTGTTTGGTTATTCATAGCTTCTTTTATAAATTCTTTAAGATCTCTAATGGGAGTCTCCTGATTTTTTTGAATCAGCCGGAAATTGAGCCTTCTATGTCACAACAGAGACTACTGGAGAACCCCCTCCTACTTTTGGAATTGCTGATTTAGTTTGCTTGGAAGCCATCTTAATTTCTTTCTTTTTTAAAGAGGATCTTTTTTCCTCCCCCCCCCCCTTTGCAGGCACAAAGTCACATAAGCAGCTTTCAGGGGTTTAAATTGTTTGATTTTTAAGGCAAAATGATCTTTCCTCCCCCTAGTTCTCTATTTCCAGCAGCTTCAAGTCAGTTCAAAACACAAGAAGTCTCAGCAGACACTTTCGTTGCTAACTTTCACTTTCGTAATTACAGCAAAGATGCCATTAAGCACTAACTTCCTCTCACTTGGCTTTAGTTAGAAACAGTGTAGCTCGTAGTTAAGCGTAGATATTTTCTTGCCTGCACTCCTGCTTTTGCTCCATCTGCTCTTGGGTTCTTTTAAACTTCTTATTGATTGCAGAGGTGGTCGCGACGTGTGGCTCTGCATAAGCAGAGTCGTCCCGGCTCCGGAGCTTCATTGGGCTGAACGGGGAGCTTACCCTTCAAGCCCCTGGAATTGCTCCAAGGGGCTTTTTGGACAGCTCTACCCCCCCCCTCCCAACTTCTCTCCTCTCCTTCTTTTCCCAAAGGAGAGATTTTGAAGCCATCAGACAGCCATTTTACGTTGTCAAAATGGCTTCACGAAGCTAGCAGTCTGCAAAGACCGTCCGCAACGTCCTGCGGTGCCAACCATATATCTTGAATACCTAATTCTTCTGCCATGTAAAATAAAGTTTTTGGAAGTGTTTTTCAGGCTTTTCTATTGCTTTTCTAGTTTTATAGTCCTGCTCCAGATCTAAAATTGCATTAAAATCTCCTACTACACATATATTTTCATAATCCAGTTCTATTAGTTTCTTGTGAAGTTTCCTATAAAAATCCTCGATTGTTATTTGATGCATATATTGCTACAAAAAGTATCTTTTTATTATTCATTGTTATCTCCACCATCAAAATTCTCCCTTCCTCATCCATAAAAATTTGCTTAACGTTTATTGGTTCTTTTCCATAAAGAGCTATTCCCCTCTTCTTTTGTTGTGATAAAGAAGTATATAACTTCCCAATTTTAGGATATTCCAGTACTTTATTGCGGTGTTTTTTAATATGAACTTCTTGCAAACAAATTAGGGAAAGGTGTTTGCAGGAGACAATTACCGTATTTTCCGGCGTTTAAGATGACTTTCTAACACACAAAAATCTTCTCAAAAGTCAGGGGTCGTCTTATACGCCAGGTGTCAGTCTCCTGTAACCAGGCAGACCAGTCCGAAAGGCTTTAACGAGCCTTAAATGGCTCTAAGGAGCCAAGCTGAATTGCCTGCTGAGTTGCCGCTAATCAGCTGAGTTACACGCAAGCCCCCTGTAAAAGGGAAAAACTTCCCTTTTACACAAGGCTGGCCATCCCAGCTGAGTTGCCTGATCGCCAGAGCTTGGATGGCCAAGCCCCGTTTAAAAGGGAAAAACTTTCCTTTTATACAATGCTGGCCACCCCAGCTGCTAATTTTTGCCTGCTAATTGATACGTAGCAAAAATCCCCCCCCCTCCAGCTTGCTTACCTTAGCTGCTAGCCGCAATGCTTGCCTTGCCTTGCCTGCAATCCATTGCATCAGTAAGCAACTAAATCTCCCTGCCTGCAATCAAGCAGGCAGGGAGTTGTGGACTTCAACTCCCAGAATTACTCAGCCAGCAAAGCAAAGCTGGCTGAGGAATTCTGGGAGTTGAAGTCTACAAGTCTTAAAGTTGCCAAGGTTGGAGACCCTTATTCTATTGGGTAAGGTTTTTTTCCCCTTTGGGAGCTTTAAAAAAAATAGTTAATTGGGGGGTTTTTTAGTTGTTCTTTTTTCGACCTAGCCATTTAAAGGCTAGGTCTAAGTTTTAGGCTAGGAAGTTTTAAATTTAACTTTCATATAAAAATAAAAATAAAAATAAAAATAAAAATAAAAATAAAAATAAAAATAAAAATAAAAATAAAAATAAAAATAAAAATAAAAATAAAAATAAAAATAAAAATAAAAATAAAAATAAAAATAAAAATAAAAATAAAAATAAAAATAAAAAAAATAATAAAATTTGTGCAGCTTTCTGAGATTTAGTGTGTTTCTGTAGAGTTTCACTCTAACTACACAAACGCACAAAATCTCACAAAGCTATATGTGGAATTTTGTGTGTGTAAAGTGTGAAAGTTGTTTTTTTGGGCTTTTTGTGGCTGTGTGAGGTTCCTGCTTGTTGCAGGGGCCATTTTGGGTCTAGCACAGCTGCTTTTACATTGTGGGTGAGCCAGTTGATGTTTTTTAATTTTTATTTGGTGTGCATTGGAAGAGGGGTCGTCTTATACAGCAAGTATAGCCCAAACCCTATATTTTTACAGGAAAAGTCAGGGGTCGTCTTATATGCCCAGTCGTCTTATATGCCGGAAAATACGGTAGTTCATTCCTGCATTCTTGCCAAGTATTGTGGCATCTGAAAGATATTGGCCTCGCCACTCTCCAAGCCTGATAAAGGTTGGCAATTGTGCACTATCTTGAAAGAATGTGGGAGAGAAAAGACTTTGCTGGAAAGGAATTCACTGTAAATTAAATAAAAGGGGTTTGTCAGGATGAGAACTTGGCTTCATGCTGCTAGGGAAGACTAGGTCAGAACACTCAGCCTTATTTGAAATTCCTAGCTGCAATGGACAGCAAAGTTAGGGTTGACCCCTGCCACTTCCCTCTGCCACAGTGCTTTGTGGATGCGGCTTACATCTCTGAGCCTGAAGCAATGGGAGGTGATGGCTACTTTGGCACAACCAGCCTCAGGCTCTTAGCGGTCCACAAAGAATGCCCTTGAATCAGCGCTGAGACCAGAACACTGGGAGGCCATGGGCAAAGACTTTTACTGCTTTTTTTCTGCCTTGCAGAAACAGAGATAGGTGGGAGATCTGAGAGCACAAGCACCCCAACGTGGAGCTCTCCTGAGGGCTGCCCACTCACCCCCCTCCACCTCAGGCCCCACATCCAACCTGTGACCAGGGGAAGTGCCACTTCTGGACTAGTCCAGATGGCTGATGGTGAAGACCACCTGGCCAGTGGGGCATCACAAAACAAGTGGCCTACAGACTCTGCAGGAAAAGTGACTGACATCCAGGAGGGAAGAGGCTCTCCCTCCTTCCTGCTGGGCAATCCTGTGTGAAGAAAGGGGTGGCTGCTAGTAGTGAGGGGAGGGTACAAGGTTGATGCTTCTGGGATGAGGGGAGCCAGAAAGCATCTAGGTCTGGCTCCCTGGCCTCGCTTCCTCTCACAACTGCATGTGCTGCTGCTGCCATTTCAGAGGGTTGCCTATGGAGTGAAGGGTAATAAAGAGGCCAGTTGGCAGGCTAAAGGTTCACTCACTTGCATTGCTCTTCCATCTCCGCTCTTGCAAATTTCACTGCCTTTTCTCCTCCTGTGCAGCCCTCTTGATCTTTGAGACAGTGACCAGGGTGGCAGCAGGGAGGGAGTGGAGTGCACAGGAGATGGCAGCATCAAAGCCCTCCTTGGCTCTTTCCCAAACCTACCCTGGCCTAAGTGGGCGATCCCATGTGAAGCTGCTGGGTGATCCCATGTGAAGAAGGGGGCAGCCACTAGCAGAGAGAGGAGAGTGTAAAGTTGGTGATTCTGGAACAAGGGGAGCTGGCCACAGCTGCTCACCCACCCACCCTCCAGCCCGGGAGCATGTGGCTGCTCCAGCAGCATCACCCCTCTGCCAACTGGTCACAGGTGCTCACCTACCCACCTACCAGCCCAGGAGCACATGCCTGTACCAGCAGCATCACCCCTCTGCCAGCCTGTCCTCCCCTGCCCTTCGGCCTCACCTTTGTGGCAGCAGCGGTGTGGTGAGCATTGAACTGCTGAAATGAGCAGTACTGAGAAGTACGGCTAGATGGTGGAAGATAAGGGTGATGGCTGGAGGGGAGCAATATGGGTGGCACAGTGTCAGGTATGCCTCCCTTCAGTACTCAAGAAAGAAAAACCCTGACTCTATTTTCATAGAGAAAGGTACTTTTTCTGAGTATGAATTGAATGCAACCAAAGAAAAGCAAGGTCTGAGGCAATAAGTGTGAAAATCACATATAGAAAGCATCCTTAACCCCCCCCTCCAATCATCCAGTCAGGATTATTCAATCCACATCCCCCCCAGGGGTCATGTGGGGTGCAGCTTCCGATGGTGCCATCCTTCTAGTATGCCACGACGGTTGACCTTGAGTGGTTATCAGCGCTGTCCCCAGCTTCAGAGAAAACACTGAAGAAAACTTTCTTCCCTCCTCTCCACCAGCTCACTTCCCCCCTCCCAGACATTCAAACAACTCCTCCCATTACAGTGGCAGCTGAGCAAGCAAGCAATAAAAAGGCAGAGGCTGACATTCGGCCCTCCTGCAGAAGAGACATTATTCCTACAAGAAAAACAGAATAAGGGAAAATAGATAATTACATAACCAGGAACATGAGTCCAAGATTAAGGTTTATCAGGATATTTGGAATAAAATAATTGCAGCTGCTTCGTAGCCCTAGCATCTTGCTTATTTACCCATTCAGACTAAGCTAAAGGGAAATGTTTCCAGGCCACCAAGTACTGCACCTTACCATGATGTTTTCTCAAATCCAATATTTCTTTGACTTCAAAATGCTGTTCCCCTTCAATGAATACGGGGACAGGAGGAGGTTCTTGGTCCAGATGCAAAGAGGATGAACGCTCTGGTTTCAGCAAACTGACATGAAACACCAGATGAATCCTTCACAAGTTTTTAGGCAGCTCTAATTGCACCGTAACTGGTTTAACTATTGTATGATAGGGAAAGGACCCACGTATTTGGGCCCAGGTTTTTTTGACTTTTGGGTAGTTTGCAAGTACTTGGTGGAAAGGAAAAACCTATCTCCTACTTTATAATCCTTACCCTGAATTCTTTTTTTATCAGCTTGGACTTTATGAGCTTGGTGAGCCTCGTCCAGGGCCTTACATGTTATGGACCAAGTACCACATAGCTGTTCAATCCATTCAGCCAAAGAAGGTATATGTGGGTTTTCCTGAGGTAATTCTGGGATGGGCACAAAGTCTTGGCTGGAGGCTACCTTAAAGGAGGTAAACCCAGTACTGCTGTGTATAGAGTTATTATAGGCGACCTCTGCAAACGGCAACAAGTCCGCCCAGTTATCTTACTGATAATTTATGTAATATCTAGGGTATTGTTCCAACACTAAGTTAGTTACTTCACAAGCCCCATTGGTCTGAGGGTGGTGGAGCTTAACCCCTGGGCGGAGTCTAACAACTCCTTTCAAAAGTGGGAGGTGAACTGGACCCCTCTGTCCGAGATTATTCGCTCTAGTGCCCCATGTAGTCTGTACACATGTTGGACAAACAATTTAGCCAGAGTTTTAGATGAAGAGATCTTAGGACATGGAATAAAATGGACTTGTTTAGAAAACAAATCAATAACTACCCAAATGACTATATTCCCTCCACTTTCGGGCAACTCAACAATAAAATCCATGGAGATTTCCTTCCATGGAGCTCTCGGTCTGGCTACACTCTGAAGCAGCCCAGGTGGTTTCCCAGGAGGCCTCTTTGCTGAAGCACATATGGGGCAGCTCACCATGTAGGCTTCTATGTCTTTCTTCAGCTCCGGCCATCAGAATTGCCATTTAACTAAGTGTAATGTCTTCACGAAGCCAAAATGCCCAGCGATTTTAGCATCATGGATGTATTACAATATTGTCCCTCTCAGGCTGGTGGGGACATACAGTTTGGCTCCCACCCAGGCGAGACCCTCCTGAAGTGTACACTCATTGGAGTGGGCTAAAAACCACTCATCAGTTTTTAGTGCTTCTTTCAACTGCTTGCTCAAGTCACCAGACAAGGTTAGATCTACTTTTGCCTGGGTTCTGGTAACCATTGTGCTGCCAGCTGTTTTGAGGGGATAACCAGATGGATTACTTCCTCTTCAACGCTTATTGTATTGAGGCAGTCTTGAGAGGGCATCTGCCATAAAGTTCTTCCCTCCAGAAAGGTAGCGCAGAGAGAAATTAAATCTGTTAAAGTGTTGGGCCCAGCAGACTTGCTTAGGTGACAGTTTTCATGGCATTTTTAAATCCTCTAAGTTTTTGTGATCAGTCCACACTTCAAAGGGGTGCTTCACTCCTTCCAGGAAATGCCTCCATGTTAACACCACCCAAAGAACAGCAAAAGCCTCCTTCTCCCATATGGCCCATCTCCTCTTGATCTCAGATAATTTCAGAGAGGTATAGGCACAGGGTTACAAATTCCCCTTGGCATTTGCTTGGAGTAACACTGCCTCAATGGCCACATCGCTGGCGTCAGCCTGAACAACAAACGGGGCTTCCACGTCAGGATGTTATAAGCAGCAAGAATCACATCATTGAAATATAAAGGTAAAGAACTTGTGGTTTTATGACAAATACCTAGAAGAGTTAGGGATCTGAGGAGAGAATATTAATTTTTAACAAAATACTTAATATTCAAAGGAGTGAGTTTTAGATGGTTAATACCTAAAGGAATCATTGCAACACAGCAAGAACAAAGACATAGACTTGACTCTATTGAAAAAGCAAAGCTATTTTATCAACAATTGTGTGGACCATTAGAGGAAGATCAGGGGGCAGTAGGTGACACAAAACAGAAATATGAGGAGCAAGATAAAGAGGAAAAACAAAAGAAGAAAGAGCATTAAGAGAGGGGGCAAGAGCTAAAGATCCAATGGACCAAAGAGAGACAAGGGCAATGAAATCAAAAACGAGTAACAAGTAAATCATGGAAAAAGAAATGAGAGCAATATCATTGAATGTAAATGGACTAAATGCGGTGATAAAAAGGAATAGAATCTTAAGTAAACTGAACAGTTTGAAAATGGACATTATATGAAGTACATATTAGAAGACAATATATGAAATTGTTACAATATCCAAAACTAGGATACAACACTAGTTTACATCATTGATACAAGATAGTAAAAGAGATGTGGTACTGTATATTAAAGAAAAATTAGAAGCAAAACTATGTTTTGAAGATGATGAAGGTAGGATTTTGATGGTGGAAATAAAGATCAGTTCAAAACAAATATTACTCATTGCAGTACATGCACCAAATGAAAAGCAAGAAGAATTTTATCAAAAACTACAAAAAAAATTAGAATTGGATTATGAATATGTATGTATAATGGGTGATTTTAATGCCATAGTAGATGTGGACTTGGATTATAAAACAACGAAGACTAATAAAAAGTCTAGAAGAATACTGCCGAGATCTTTTTTTACAATGATGGAAGAATTGTGCATTCAAGATGTATGCAGAAAAAAACACTTGAAAGAAAAGCAATATACTTTTAATTCAAATAGACACTTATCATGGTTGATATTAGACATGATATGGATGTCAACAGAGCTTATGGATAGTATATAAGAAGAAAATATTGATTCAAACATTTGGGCAGACCATAACCCAATGATAATACCATGGAAAGGTCAAAAGAAAAGGACAAAATGGACTTTAAATGCAACAATATTAAATGAAAAAGAATTTCAAGTTTATGGAAAAAGAATTAGAGATTTTCTTTAAAATAAATAAAAAACAGGACATATTACTTCAGATGGTATGGGATACTATGAAAGCTTATATTAGAGGTCTGGCAATAGCATATTTGGGAAAAAAGAATAAAAAGAAAAGACAAAAACAGATAAGATTGGAAGAGGAGTATAAGAAACTAGAAAAAGATGCACAAAATAAAAAATTAAGAAATTGATGGAAGTGAAAAAACATGAAAAAAATATAAATGAACAAGAACAATTAGCAAACAATTTATTTATTTATTTATTTTTATTTATTTTATTCAATTTGTATTTTATTCAATTTGTGCACAGCCAGAACTAAAACACATATCAATACAAAATTTAAAATTTTTAAAAAATTACATAACTTTGACCCAAAATTTAAAACATTCAAACTAAAACCCATTGACAATTTAAAAAGCTGAAAAGGGGGAAAGGTTTATGCCAGCCCTGCTTGCTGGAAGAGAAAAGTTTTTAGGGCACGGTGAAAGGCCCGGAGATCTGATATCCTTTGTATCTCCAGGGACAAATCGTTCCAGAGGGCAGGAGCTGCCACAGAGAAGGCCCTCCCCCTGACATTGCCTGGCTGACAGCACCTTGGGGAGTCCCTCTCTGTGGGAGCGTATTGGTCAGTGGGAAGCGATCTGCGGCAGAAGGTGGTCACACAAATACCCAGGTCCTATGCCATGGAGCGCTTTAAAGGTGATAACCAACACCTTGAAATGCACCCGGAAGACCAGTGAAAGCCAATGCAGCTCCCGCAGGAGAGGCGTCACATAGGAGCACCCCCTCGCTCCCATAATCCCCCACGCAGCCGTATTCTGTACCAGTTGGAGCCTCCGGGTCTCCTCAAGGGGAGCCCCATGTAGAGAGCATTACAGTAGTCCAGGCAGGAAGTGACGAGTGCCTGAGTGACCGTGCGTAAGGAGTCCCAATCCAGAAAGGGACGCAACTGGTGAAACAGGTGAATCTGATGAAAAGCCCCCTTGGCCACGGCCATCATATGCTCTTCTAAAGATAGCCGTGCATCCAGGAGGATGCCCAAGTTGTGAGCCCTGTCCATGGGGGCCAATAACTCGCCCCCAATAGTCAGCGATGGCACCAGCTGGCTATATCGGGATGCCGGAAGCCGCAGCCACTCGGTCTTGGAAGGGTTAAGTCGAAGCCTGTTACTCCTCATCCAGATCCGCACAGCCTCCAGGCACCAGGTCATCACTTCAAGGGCATCATTGGGATAGCCTGGGGTGGAGATGTACAGCTGAGTATCATCAGCGTACAAATGGAACTCCACCCCAAAGCCACGGATGATCTCACCCAGCAGCTTCACATAAATGTTGAACAGAAGGGGCAAGAGGACTGACCCCTGCAGCAGCCCACAAACAAGGCACCTCGGGGTCGATCTCTGCCCCCCTGCCAACACCGACTGTGATCAGTCAGAGAGATAGGAGGAGAACAACTGCAAAATGGTGCCCCCCACTCCCAACCCCTCCAACCGGCACAGCAGGATACCATGGTCAATGGTATCAAAAGCTGCTGAGAGATCTAACAGGACCAGGATAGAGGAGCAACTCCTATCCCGAGCCCTCCAGAGATCATCCACCAATGCAACCAATGCCGTTTCTGTGCTGTGCCCAGGCCTGAGGCCGGACTGGAGCAGATCCAGATAGACAGCTTCATCCAGGTACCCAGGGAGCTGTTGCACCAACATACTCTCAACAACCTTCGCCAAGAAGGGAAGGTTGGAGACCGGACGGTAATTAGCCAAAACAGCCGGATCCAGAGCAGGCTTCTTTTTTTTTTTAATTGAAAAGTTTTAAGAAATTTTACAAATGTTTCCCCTTCCCCCTCCCTCCCCCCAACCTTCCCCCCTCCAACCCTCCCTTCCCCCAACTTCCCAGAACAAAATACAGGGTAGAGCATTTGACAATCATACGCTAACATAAGCTAACTAACTATAGCTTCCTATCTCCCTCTTCTACTTTACCTCCCCTTTTATTAGACTAAATTCAGATAAACTATACCATTTCTTTGTTCATTCATAAGCTAATTGAAATTTCTTAGTCCAATATTTGTTTTGAATGTAGTCAATCCATCTTCTCCATTCCAACATATATTTCTCCTTCGAATGGTCCTTCAAATATGCTGAAATTTTGGCCATCTCTGCTAAATTTACTACTTTTAATGTCCATTCTTGAATAGTAGGCAAATCTTCCTTCTTCCAATACTGCGCCACCAACAATCTTGCTGCCGTTATTAAGTTCAGAATCAAATTAGTCTCTATAACTGTACAATCTGTAATTATACCTAACAAGAACAATTGTGGAGTAAACTTTATCTTCTTTTTAAGGATATTTTGGATAATCCACCATATTTTTATCCAAAATGCTTTAACTTTTTTACAAGTCCACCATACATGGTAATACATAGCTTCAACACAATCACATCTCCAACATTTGGATTGTTGAGGCTTCTTGAGAAGGGGCCTCACCACCGCCTCTTTCAAGGTGGATGGCAAGACACCCTCACTCAAGGAAGCGTTGATAATCCCCTGGAGCCGGCCTCACGCAACCTCCCGGGAGGCCAGCACCAACCAGGAGGGACACAGGTCCAATAAACATGTGGTCGTGTTCAGCCGCCCCAGCATCCTGTCCACATCCTCGGGAGCAACAGGGTCGAACTTCTCCCAAATGGCAGTCTCAAGACCATTTGGTCTTTGGTCACCCATCATCTTATCTGTACCTACCCAGTCAGAGACTAAGCCTTCCCAAATCTGAGTGATTTTATCGTGCAGATACTGGACAAAATCCTCAGCAAGACCCTGCAAGGGATCCTCCCATGCTCCCAGGTGGAGGAGGGAGTGGGTCACCCTAAACAGGGTGGCCAGGCGGTTATCTGCTGATGTGATAAGAGCAGAAAAATAGTTACATTTTGCCGCTTTTATCACCACTAGGTAGGTCTTAATATGAGACCTTACCAGTGTTCGGTTGGATTCGGAGCGACTAGATGTCCAACTGCTCTCTAGGCGTCTTTTCTGGCGCTTCATCTCCCTCAGCTCCTCGGAGAACCAAGGGGCCAGGTAGACTCGGCGACGGGTCAGAGGCCGCACAGGCACAACTTGGTCCAAAGCGTCAGTGGCCACCCTATCCCAGGTGGCCACCAGCTCCTCAGCTGAGCCATGAGTCAGAGCCTCAGGAAGTGGCCCAAGCTCTATCTGGAACCTATCAGGATCCATCAGGTGCCTGGGGTGGAACCATCTGGTCTGTTCTGCCTCCCTGCAGCAGGGTGTGGTGATTAGGAAGTCAAGCCTAAGAAGGGAATGATCCGACCATGACAAGGGCTCAATCACTAACTCCCCTATCTCAAGATCATTCATCCACTGTCCAGAGTGTGTCCTCCCATGTGAGTAGGTCCATGAATTAATTGGGTCAGGTCCATGGCCGTAATGAAGCCATGAACTCCTGGGCCACTTCAGACGCTTCGCCAACAGATGGCAAGTTAAAGACCCCCATGACCATAAACCTGGGGGTCTCTACTGCCACCTCAGCAATCACATTGAGGAGCTTGGGCAGGACCGCTGACACGTGGCAGGGAGCCAGGTATGTAATCAGCAAGCCCATCTGCATCCCTTGTCCCCACTTCACAAGGAGGGACTCACATCCAGCTATCTGAGGTACAGTGGCCTCCCTTGGGGCAAGACCTTCCTTTACCAGAACTGCCACCCCCCCACCCCTCCCCTGGGACCTCGGCTGATGGAATGCATAGAAACCCGGAGGGCACATCTCAATGAGGGGGACCCCTCCTCTTGACCCAACCAGGTCTCCGTAATACCTATCAGGTCCACACACCCCTCCTGAACCAGATCACACAATGAGGGGGGCTTTATTTACCACGGACCTGGCATTACACAACATCAACCAGAGTCCCAGGGCCTGAGGATCTGAACAATCCAGGGTGCGAGATGAGCACTGAGGGCCAGAGCATGCAATCACTCGCAGACAGCGAGTGCGTACTCCCCTAACATGATATGGCCCCCTGCTCCTGCCGTATCTGCCCCTCCCTCAATGCCGATGGAAACACCCTCCCCAATATAGGAACTAGCTCCCCCCAGCCCCCTGACACCTGTGGGTTACCCCCCAAACTCACCCCAGTCGTTGCATTCTCCCTCCCACCCCTTAAAAAACAAATTAAAAATGCATACAAAGAATTTTTAAAATCCCCAACGCCTTCGTGCCACTCTCGGGATCCCAGTATGTGAGAAATATGAGAATTATTCTGTAAAAGTGTAACCTGAGTTACGCCATTTTAAGTGTCTTATTTTAGCTTGTATAACCTGATTATATAACTGGACAAAAGGGAACACAATAAGGCTTTTCTGAAATGATTACCTTATGGGAAATATGTATTATGTAGTTGTTTTGATGGAAATCGATGTTCTGGGAAAAGTACTGAAATGAGGTTGTTTGGGGCCTGTCTATCTGTTCCAGAAGGGGAAGTATGCAAGTGATGTTTTTGTGGAATATTTCTGTTGAGAATTGGGGAATTTCCAGGGTGGAACCTGTATTACAAATATGTTATATAAGATCTGAAACTGATTCCCAAAGGACATTACTCACGTGTATTCTGATGAAAGACTGTATATAAACCATGTAAATTGCTTTCTTTTCATCTTTCCCCCATTTGAGAGGGATAGGCCCTTTGCAAAGATATTCAAGCTGTCTATGCTTTCATGTCTCTGTTTCCTGTTTTTATACAATAAAGGTTTTTCCTTTTGCAAACGGTAATGATGTCTTGGATATTCTCACACAGTATTTCTTGGCAAGGCCAGTGGGCCACTTCCAGGAATGGGGGGGGAGGTATTCCTTAAAGCCCATAATTCCAATCTTGAAAAAAATCATGGGGGCATAGACAGCCATGGAAGAGGGTGAGAAGAATGGCAAACAGGAGATGTTAATAATGGGCTAGGAACTGGCTAAGATTCTCCCAAACATCGGGAACTTCCTCACCCAGGTGTCCCCTCACAACACTTGGGTGAGGCATAGCTGGTAACCACTGTCGTCCTCTCACCACAATGGCATCCTGAAAGTCAACTGGGAGTTCTGTCCAGTGGTATTCTCAGCCATTGCAGAGCTCCCACCCCTGCATGGCCGGTTCGATGTCATAGAACCACAACTGCCCTCTCACAGCAGTGGGAATCACCACCCAAAGACAAGCCAGTTCCATGGGGGGGGGGGAAACAGCGCCTTCCCAGCCGTCCAAGTCCAAGTCCCAGCTCACTGATCACTGATCCTGGGTGGGGTCCCCAGATGGACTAAAGGGGCCCAGGGTTCAACAGCCCTCTTGGGGGGGGAGGGTAGAGAAGTCACATAGGGTTAATACCCCCAAAGACCCCTCATGCCCAGGGAGTGCCCAGAAAAAACAATAGACACAGCCGATGTAACTCCAGCTTGTAGTCTCGGTGGCAACCAGCAGAGAGCAGAGGTGGTCCCTTTGATATCCCATGGGTATAGCAGGTCTTGTCATCACCATCCAACTGGCCCGAGACCTCCAGACTTTCCAGGTGACCCTTTCTGACACTCCTGGAGAGGGCCGGCGGCAACCTCGCTCCTCAGCCTCTCAACGACCCATTGAAAAGAAATTATGAATTAACAGTGTCCACTGCATAAAAGGAAAATCTATATGTAAGGTCTTATAGATGGCATATGCCCCCTGAGAAACTGGCAAAAATGTTTAAAGATAAATCAGCTAAATATTGGAAATGTCACCAATTACCAGGTTCATATTACCACATGTGGTGGACATGTCCTGAAGTGAAAAATGTCTTTCCCCGTTTGACTAGCTCATCAGTGTCCAATAGGATGGTAACTGGATGTTTTAAGAATAGGACATTCTGAGAAGCAGTTAACATTCCATACCCAGATCTTGGGCACCCAAAAGTCCTTGAAGTGGCAGGATGTAACTTACTCACACCTCTGCTTCTTGTCTGCACTGGTTTCCCCTTTTCCTCATTTAACAACAGGCACTCTTAAACCCACCCCATTGCTCCTACCTCTTTGGGTTGTGGCAAGCTGCAGCACAAGCAATGGGTAGGGCAATCTGACATGCTGCCCCACTTCACAGGGATGTTAGTCCTGGAAAGAGAGAGACAGAGAATGATTAGAAAGTGTTTTGTTTTTTCATGTAGATATTGGTTATGGAATCTCTGGAGCAGACTGGGAGAATGGATATATCATGCATCTACCCATTCAGTTTCAGAAAGAAGAAATCTTTCTGGACTACTAGTTTTTGGACTTTTCCTCTGTGCCTGTGAGAGTCAAGAACGTCTTTAAGTTCAATGCTGTTCCTTTTCAATTAGGGTGAGGATTGGAGAGGATCCTGGCTTTGGCTGCAGGGAAGAGATTAGTGCTTGCTTCAATGAGTATTAAGTAAATAAGACTATTAACTTTAGAAGAGCATGATCTCCAGCTAGGCTGGCACGCTTTCTTATGGTATGGGAAGAATAAGATACATAGCTACTTTCAGAGGCATTATGTAAGAAATGCATTGTTATTAGACTGGACTAAGATAAAACAACAACACTATTTGAAAATACCCATCTGGCTTTCTACTATGGAGACATTGGTACAGCCTAATGTTATTAACATGGACAAAATTGTAAGATACAAGGATATATTGAAGGACAAAGGGGAATTAAAATCTAAACAGGAACTCATGGGTGTAGCCATGAAATGGACATTGCATGGTGGCCTCATATGCAGATACAATCTTGTTATGAGAAAGATGCTAAAATGTATAGTTTTAATAAAGAGTTAACAGAACTAGATCAGATACTAACTGGAACAGATGATAAACTGATAAAGAAACTATATTATTACCTATTAGGTATTAAACTTGAAAGTGAGTAGGTAAAGGAGACAGTGATTACCTGAGCTAAAAATTCTGGATATGCAATATAATTAGACAAATTATAGAAACTGTGAGATAGAAATATTAATTTGACAATGTCGACCGCATATAAGGAAAATTTGTATAAAATGTTTTATAGATGGCATTTTGCACTGACAAGATTGGCAAAAATGTATAAAAACAGATCTGCTAAATGTTGGAAGTGTAATCAATCATCTGTTTTATATTACCGTATGTGGTGAACATGTCAAAAACCAAAAAAATACTGGACAAAAATACATACGTGACTGGAAAAAATGATAAAACAGCATATAGATCTGAAATCAGAGATACTTTTGTTGGGCAACCTACCAGAAAAATATGATAAAAAGACAATATACTTGATCCTGCATATACTAACTGCAACTAGAATTGTATTTGCAGAACAATGGAAAAATGTGATCCCGTCTGAGGGAAATATAATTAAGAAAATATTAGAATGTGCAGAAATTGATGGATTAATACTTATTATTAAGGATAAAGAAGAAACTGAATATTTTTTTTTATGGGACCTATTTTATCAATGGCTACATAACAGAAACAGAAGTTAGAAAGGAGGAGCTATAGAAAGAGGAAATGATAAAGTGGAGAGTTGTTAAAGAAGATGATTTTAACTATTAATGTTATTATATTACTATGTTATTATATTATCAATATGATGGTGATGAATATCACAACAAAGATGTGTAATATCTTTGTTGTGTTGTTAAATATGACTATTTAAACATAGCTGTACCCAGAACAAACACTGTTTGATGAAAATTGAATGTTATATAAATAAAACAAATAAAACATTATATATATACATTTTGCTATCTGTTTGAATTTCTGAGGGAGACTGAGATAGATCTATTTCTACCTTTTTAGGTTTCATCAGCCAGCCACACCCCTTGTCTTGACTCTGCCCTGTAACAGTCAAATATTTATTATTTTATTTTCGTAGGTCTTTATCTGAATCATTCTTTATGCCAGGGATTTTCCTACGTATATCAAGATGTTTCATAGCCTGATTTTCAGTGAAATCTCAATTCACCAGCAGAGTCAAGAAAAGGGGGTGTGGCTGGCCAATGAAACCTAAAAAGGTAGAAATAGATCTATCTCAGTCTCCCTCAGAAATTCAAACAGATAGCAAAATGGCTGCTGTAATGCTTAAGAAGGCCTAAAAGCTGGTGAATTGAGATTTTTATATATATATTTGTATATGTAAATATACAAAAGTATGAAGGCTATTGCTTAACGCATTGTAAGCCGCCCTGAGTCTCCGGAGGAGGGCGGCATATAAATCTAATCAAAATAAATAAATAAATAAATAAATAAATAAATAAAAATCTTCAGGCCGGTGTTCTCCGCTTCGTGCTTCCAGGAGCAATGTGAGATCGCAGCAGTCTCTTCCTTTTAACTGCTAGTGGGGGTGTGAGCTGATTGGGTGGGAGCTTGGTTGTGTTCTGATTGGGTGGAGATATGTTCTGATTGGTTAGGGGCTTGGCTGTGCTCTGATTGGATGGGCGGTTGGTTGTGCTCTGATTGGCTGGGGGTGTGTTCTGTTTGGGTGGGGGTTTGGTTGTGCTCGGCTTAGTCCGAGATGCAGGGGGATTTGAGCTGGTGAGCTGTGTTGTTGTTTGGCTTCATGTTTGTGGCTGTGAGAGCTCTTCATGGTGGGTGTCAGTCTGCTTCATGTATGGATTGGAGGGGTTTAAAATGGCTAATGATGCCTGCAGCTGCATC
The DNA here is from genome assembly GCA_030761175.1 of Masticophis lateralis. Taxonomy (NCBI): domain Eukaryota; kingdom Metazoa; phylum Chordata; class Lepidosauria; order Squamata; family Colubridae; genus Masticophis; species Masticophis lateralis. The sequence goes on along the minus strand of JAUDYJ010000007.1, from coordinate 22,329,144 downwards.
ATGGATCATGCATCATGGATGGATTTCTCTGAGATTTTTGGGAAGTGTTAACTGTACTGTTGATGATTTTACATATGGGAAAATAGATAAACTTTGTCTCCAACTTTAAAATCCTTTGGTTTAATATGTTTTTTGTCAGCTTGATGTTTATGTGCATTACTTGCATCATCTAGTGCTCTGTGAACCACAGATCAGGTGTTTTGTAGTTGGGTGATCCAGTCAGCCTGTGATGTGGTCTGGGGCATGTTTTGGGGCAGTTCTGGCATGGCAACAAATTCTTGCCCTGTTATTTTAAAGGGGGCAAAACTAGTGCTATTATCCACAGAGTTATTATATGCTATTTCAGCAAATGAGAGGAGATCTGACTAGTTGTCTTCCTGGTAATTAATAATTATTATTCAAGGACCTTATTAGTTTGTTCAAAGGCTGCATTAGTGTGTTCACAGGCTCCATTAGTGGATGATGGGAACTGCTGAGTCCCTGCTTGGTGCCTAATAATTTTAAGAATTATTGCCAAAATTGGGAGGTGATTTGAACTTTCCAGTCTGAGATTATGTGCTCTGGTGCCCCATGTAGCCTGTAGGTGTGCTGTATGAAGAGCTTAGCTAAAGTGCAGGCTCAGTGGATCTCTGAGCAGTGTATGAAATGCACATGTTTGGAAAACAGGTCTGTCACAACCCAAATAACAGAATTCACTGAGCTTTTAGGAAGCTCAATGATGAAGTCCATAAAGATTTCCTTCCAAGGAGGCTGGGATGTTGCCTAGGCTGTAGGAGTCCTGGCACTTTCCCTGGGCATCGTTTGCCACTGTGCAAACTGGGCAACTAACCACATATTCCTCGATGTCTTTTTTCAGGGATGGCCACCAGAGTTGGAGTTTTATTCAAGTCACCCCACTGGGATATAACATAAGGTGAAATTGAACCAATTAAATAACTGTGCCAGGTGGGCCTGTTTGGAGGACAGTTTCCAAGGGGTTTTTAGGGCCTCCAGGTTTTTATTTTCCATGCAGACCTCAAAGGGGACTTTGCTTCACTCTAGAAAGTGTCTCCATGTCAGAAGTGCCCATCACACCATGTAAGGAACTTTTTCTCATACTACCCATCGCTGCTCTGTTTCCATGAGTTTCTTTGAGATGTACACACAGGGTTATAAAGCTCCCTGTTCATTTTTTGTAGTAATACAGCCCCCATGGCTACATTGTTAGCATCTGCTTGGATGATGAAAGGGGCATTTGGGTTCAGGTATTTCAGCAACAGTTCAGTGGCAAACAGCCACTTTAATTTCTCAAAAGCAGCCATAGGCCATTTTTTAAAATTTTATTTTATTAACGTAAAAACACACAAAGTACACATACAAGTACAAATAAACAATACACAACATAACTGACCTTTAAACATAATGTCTAATTTCTTACGACATGGTAACATATATTCCTCAGTATATACTCCCTCTTCTCACCTTATATAACAATGTTGTTTTTATTAAAATTTGGTTATTCTCTGTTATGTCTCATTTGGTACAGAATTTTGTTTCAGTCCTTTAGGATCCTCTTTTTGTTTGGTTGTCCTTCTCTCCAACCATTGATACCATTTTTGCCAAACCAGATAGTGGTCAGATGCTTCCTTTTCTTGAATTTCTTCGGTGAATCTGTCCATCTCAGCACATTCCATAACTTTGGATATTATTCTGTCTAGTGTTGGGACTTCTTCCAATTTCCAATTTTGTGCATAAATGATCCTTGCTGTAGTCAGAATGTGTGTAATTAAATATGTTATTTCTTTTTCATAGTTACGTGTGAATATGCCTAATAAGTATGTTTCCGGTTTCAATGGTATTTTTTGTGTTGTTATTTCTTCCAGTTGCGTTTTGATTTTGTTCCAGAATTCTTTTGCTTTAGGGCATAGCCACCATATGTGGTAGTTTGTCCCTTTTGGTGCTTTGCATTTCCAACAAAGTGAGGACATATTTGGGAACATTTTAGAGATCCGTGCCGGTGGGAGGTGCCATCTATAAAACATCTTGTAAACATTTTCTTTGTATGGTATTGATAGTGTCAATCTACTGTTGGTTTTCCATAATCTTTCCCATTTGCTTAGTTCTATACTATATCCGAAATTTTTTGCCCATGTAATCATGTTTTCTTTTACTATTTCCTCTTCTAATTTATATGCCAATAGAAAATTATAGATTTTTGTTATTAATTTCTCATTTGGGCCTAATAAAATCTTGTCTAATTGATTTGGTTCTTTTTGACTTCCATATTTTTCCATGTCTGTTTTATATCTGGATTGTAATTGAAGGTATGGCTACCATTCAATTTCCATGCCTTGGGTGCTTAATTCTTCTCTTGTTTTTAGTTTTCCTTCTTCTTTCAGAAGATCTTGGTATGTTTTCATTTTATTTATGTCCAATGTATTTGGATAAATTTGTGCTTCCATTGTAGAAATCCACTGTGGGATCTTATCGTAATGGTTCTTTCTAATTTCACTCCAGGTTTTAATCAAGGTGTCTCTCACGATGTGTCTATGAAATTGTTCTTGTTTTTTTTGTTTCTCTTCTCATAAATATGCATGCCATCCCTTTGTCAGATCAAAGCCTTCCAATGTTAACGTACATCTGTTTTTGAGTTCGATCCAATCTTTAATCCATGTTAGTGATGATGCTTTGTAGTAAGTCTGCCAATCTGGGAGTCCTGTTCCTCCTCTTTCTTGTTTATCTTGTAAGTACTTTAATTTAATTCTTGCCTTTTTTTCCTGCCAGATATATTTTAGTATCATCCCATCCAAATCTTTAAAGTAGGTTTTGCCTGGGTTTATTGGTATCATCTGAAATAGGTACAGCATTCTTGGTAAAATATTCATTTTGATGGTGGCGATTTTACCTAGAAAAGATAATTGGAGTTTTGTCCAAATTTCTAAAACTTTTTCTATTTGTTTGGCCAATTTATTATAATTGTCTTCCTTAAGTGTTGATATTCTATTGGTAAGTCACACTCCTAGGTATTTCACTTTCTTTGCTTTTTGTATCCCCAGCATATTCTCCAGTTCTTTTTCTTGATGATCGATGAGGTTCTTCATTAACATTTTTGTTTTTTGTTTGTTGATTTTCAGGCCCGCTACTTCTCCGTATTGTTGTATTTTTGTCACTAATTTTAGTCCTGATTGTAATGGTTTTTCTAAGATAAATACTACGTCATCTGCAAAAGCTTGCAGTTTATATTCCTGATTCTTTATCCTTAATCCTGTTATTTCTATATCTTCTCTAATTTCTTCTAATAATAACTCCAATGTTAAGATGAACAATATGGGAGATAGGGAATCAACCCTGTTTCACCCCCTTTTTTATATCAAAATGTTCTGTTGTCTCTCCATTAATTAATATTTTTGCGGTTTGAGTGCTGTATATCCTTTTGATCATCTTTACGAATCTTTCCCAAATGTCATCCTTTCCAGTTGTGCTATTAAAAAAGTCCAATAAAATATTATCAAACGCTTTTTGTACGTCCAAGAAAATTAAAGCTGGCTGTTTGTCCGGTCTTTGTTCATAAAATTCGAGGGTGTCAATAATGTTCTTGTATTGTTTTGGATTTGTCACCCAGGAATAAAACCATTTTGATCAGGATGTATATAATGCTTGATAAAATTTTTCAGTCTCTATGTTATAATAGATGTGAATAGTTTGTAGTCTACATTAAGGAGAGAAATTGGTCTATAGTTTTTGATTTCAGTGGGATCTGAATCTTGTTTTGCTATTAATGTGATTATTGTTTCATTCCATGATTGTGGGATTTCAGCTTCCAGAAGTGCATCGTTGAATACTTGTATTAGCATGTCATCTATTGATTTTTGGAATATCTTATAAAACTCGGATGGTATGCCATCTGCTCCCAGTGTCCCAGTTGTTTTGTTTCTTCCTTGCTTCTTTTAATTCTAACATGGAGATCGGTCTATTCGGTACTTCAATATGATCTTTTAATTCCTGGATCTTTATTTTATTGAAATATTCTATAGTATCTTCTTCTCGAATTTCTTCTTTTGCATATAGGTTTTGGAAAAATTCCTTTGTGATTCGCTTTTTATCCTCATAGTTGTGGTAATAATATCTGTCCTTGTCTTTTAATTGCCATATTATTTTCTTCTGTTTTTCTGTTTTCAATTTATAGGCCAGCCACTGCCCAGTCTTGTTTGCATACTCAAATTGATTTTGTTCGGCCATTTTTATTTTCCTTGCTATCTCTGCTGTTGTAGTCAGGTTTAATTTATGTCTTATAAGGTTTATTTTCTCTTTGATTTCTTGATTGTGTGGCTCTTCCTGTAGTTCTAATTCATATTGTTGCAATTCTGTCAATAAATTCTCTTTGGTTTGTTGCTTATCTTTATTTTTATTTTGTTTTTTGTTTTTGTTTTTTGTAGTGTAAGCAATTGTTAGACCTCTAATGTATGCTTTGGTTGTGTCCCATAGATTTTGAAGACTGGTATGTTCTTTTAGATTAATTTGAAAGAATATTTTCAATTCTCTTTGGATCATTTCCACATATTGTTTATCCTTCATAATATTATTATCCATCATCCATCTTCTCCGTGTTTGATGGCCCTTCCACGTTATTTCAATCAGACTGTGGTCTGCTCATGTATTTATTGCAATTTCTATTTTTTTGATATCTAATCTGAGCTCTACTGTCATCCAGGCCATGTCAATTCTGGATCATGATTGGTGTGGATTTGAATAGAATGTAAATTGTTTTTTATTGTGATTGATTTCCCTCCAAGCATCTTATAGTTGAAATTCTCATATCATATTGTGGAATGTGTCCGGAAGTGTTTTTTTCTTTGCTTTGTTTTGTTTACTACTCTGATAATCTTTCTCTGCATTCATGATTGCGTTGAATCTCCAATGAGGCATATGTTTTGGTAATCCAGTTCCTTGATTATGTTATGTATTTTTTTGAAGTAATCAATTTGAGTTCCATTCGACGCATAAAGTGACACTAATAGTATCATTTTCGTTTCTGTTTTGATCTCAACCATCAGAGTCCTGCCCTCCCCATCTGCAAATATTTTCTTTGCTTGTATATGATTTTGGATATACATTGCTATGCCTTTCTTTTTTTGTTATGTTAGTGCTGTATAGAATGATCCCAGTCATTTGTTTTCTAATAGTCTTTGTTGTTGTCTTTTGATATGGACTTCTTGTAATGTTATGATGTCTGTCTTCAATTTTTGTAGGTTTCTGAATATGCGCGACTTCTTAAATGGAATATTTATGTTGATTGATATCAGTCTTAGTTCTTTCTCCATTCCAATCCTCTATCTCCTTGCTATCCTGAGTTTTCTAGTGTTTTTTGCAGTGATTCATATTTTTTCCCTTGCTCCCTCTCTTTCTATCTTTTCTTCCTCCCTTCTTGTTCTTCCTTCTCGTTCTCTTTGTACTTCTTCCTCTTGGTCATCCTGGCTTGTAGATTCTTGTTGAGCTTCAGATTCTTATTCCACTTCTAGTACAAAATGACTGTTGAAAAACTGTTGTGCCTTCTCTAGAGTGTCGAATCTGTGTTTTTTGTCTGGCCATGAAACCAGGATTCCCTCAGGTATCATCCACCGGAACATTATTTTGTGTTTGTTCAATTCTGTTGTTTTCCTTGTTTCTCTTATTCTTCTCGGTATTTGTTTTAATGTTATTATTTCTTTTCCTTTCTAAGTAATTGGTTTTTCTCTCATTATTTTATATATTTCCTCTTTCACCGATTTCCTTGAGAATCTAATGTGGATCTCTTTGGGTAGTTTGTTCCTTCAAGCATAATTTGTGTATATTCTATAGACTTCATCTATTTCTTGATTAATTTCTCCTTATTTTTTTGGGTCACCTCCGCTAGAATTCCCACCATCAAATCTCTCAGATCTTCTTCCCTACTTTCCACGATATTTTGGAATCTTAGGTAGAAGGACGCCTTCTCCATTTCTAAGAATGAAATTGAATCTTCCAATTCTTTGTTTATTGTTATTTGGTCGCTTTCCATATCCTCCAATTTTTTTCTCTGCTTGGTCCATCTTTATTTCAATGTTTTGGATCCTTTGTTCATTTTTAGCGATATTTTGTTGTATTTTCTCCATCTTGTCATCCATTCTTTTTAGATTATCCTTTATTTCTCCTACATCCGATTTCAGTTCTTCCTGATTCCTTCTACTTTCTTCATGATTGTTAGCAATTGATTCCTGTGTTTTATTCATTCTCTCTTGTATCATTGCCGTACTGAATGTATGTCCTGGATATTGATAGCTTGGGGAGTTTTCTCTTTTTCTGTAAGTAGCATTGTATCTATCATTTTCTGTTGTATTGGTGATGCCATAGTCGATGTTTGGTTGGAGATTATCCTTTTACTCATTTTTAGTGTTGCGGATGGGCCAGTAGTTGTCATCTTATTTTTCTGATTTAGTGCTTCCCAAATTTTCATCCACAGTCTATATTTTATAGTGGGATTTCTCTTGGATAAGTTTTTTATATTGTTTGTGTTAGTTTTGGGAACCAATATCTGTTTATTTTAGCTTTCAGTTCTGATAAATTTCTGGAGTTCAGTCTCTAATATCTTTATGTAAGGGACTAATATAAGCTTGGATGGGGATAGGGAAACATATAATATTTCAGCAAGTCATGTATCAATTGCTATCTCAAATATTCTGTTAACTTCTTAATTGTATCTCTATTAAATCTTACCAATTTAAATTATCTATTCTTATTTTAAACAATGATTTATATATCAATAGTATAAATCACTCTATATCAGTTCAATACATTAATATTTCAATAACTTAAATTTATATTAATTATATCACAAAAATAGAGAAAGAGGAGAAAGAAACAAAAGAAAAAGAAAAAACAAGAAAAAAAGGAAGGGAAAGATAGTATGCAAATAAACTATTTGTTATGTTGCAGTTTCTTATTCAAAACCTATATTATCATCAAACTGTTTCCTAAAGCCAAATACTTTTTCTATTTACTTTCTTATATATATTCTATTTTTCTTTCTTATAAATTCTATAGAGAGATATCTATTCTTTTATACTATATTATACTATACAATATAGGGTGTATTATAGGTAAAAAGAATTAGTATAAATTAGAAAGAGTTCAGTTAGATTAATCTCAACAGTTATATTTAACTTCCAGACTTGTGGTCATTGCAATCCTCACTTGATCTTGCTGTCAGCTTTCAAGCTGTCATAAGGAAGGAGAGGGGAGGCTTGAACTTTCACTTATTTAATTCCCCTGAAGAACTGTTTCTATGGAGATGGGATGGGAGGGGCGACATTCCTGTGAAGTGACGGAACTGGCATGTGAAGAATGGCTTGGATGATGGCCAATGAGGCGCAGAGAATTGGGGGCCAGAAAGGGAGGTCTTGGGGGGCCAAAGTTCAGTGCTAACTGCACAGAGTCTCGGATTAGTTTGTTATGCCCAATAAAGACAAATATTTCCACAAAGAACAGGCGTTTGGAGATTCATTTGTTTGGAGATAACAACGAATTGTGACACTTGTATCAGTCGAGCTTTCTGTCAGATAGTTTGTTGCCAAAGTCCTCTGATTGCATTCCAGTAATAACGATAGTTCCACAGTCTCAATGTTATTTGGTTATTTTCAGGTAAATACTCTAGTATATTTCTTAAAGTTCACCTGCCATTCGCTAATTCTGGATACAAAAGTTCTGCCGCAGATACAAAGTTGCAAAAATCCTTCTAAGTCTGCACTCCAATTCAATTGCCATCTCCTCTCCATTGTTTCAGCTCCATTCCATTTGTAATAAATCCAGCGCTTTGCCCCATATTCCTTTCAGCAGTCAATTAATCCTTGCCAAATTTCCAGTCCCAATCAGATCAGAATCAATCTGTTTAATACTCAATTCACCAACTCTCCAGTGTGTTCCTTTAAATCCACTTTAATTCCGTTGCCTGTCAACTCCTCTTAGTCACCCTCTGGTTGGTCTCTCTGCTTCTCTCTGTTTTACTTTCACTTCGCCGCCTCTTTATGGCTCCTTTCTGCCAATTTGTTTGGAGTCTCTCTCTTAATTATATTTCCCTCACGTTATAATTGTACCTTTCAAAGTCTTATTCTTTTGTTGTTTTAGCCAATGTCTTCTTAATTCGATCTTTGCTTCCTTTCTAAAGCAGCAGTCAGCATTCTGGCTAGCCAAAAACTGGCTGGGGGAAAACCCTAGACCAAAGCACCCATTGAACTGGACTATGGAATGCCAGGTGGCATTTGAAAAACTTAAACGGGTGTTTAAGTGTTAATTCTAAAACATCCAGACACGGAGAAACCATTTGTCATACAAGCAGATGCCAGCGACGTGGCAATAGGAGCAGTCCTGCTTCAGAAGAATGAGCAAGACCAACTACAACCCTGCACTTATACATCCAAAAAGTTGAAAAGTAGAGAGCCTGGATAGCTCAACAGACTAATGCACTGTAATTTAACTCCAGCTGTCTGCAATTAGTAAGTTCAAATCTCACCAGGCTCAAGGTTGACTCAGCCTTCCATCCTTTCTAAGGTAGGTAAATTGAGGACCCAGTTTGTGGGGGCAATAAGCTGACTTTGTATAAAATATATACAAAAGTATGAAGGCTATTGCTTAACCCATTGTAAGCTGCCCTGAGTCTCCGGAGAAGGGTGGCATATAAATCAAATTTAAAAAAAAAATAAAAAAGAATGAGACTGAGCAAAGGTGGGCCATTTGGGAGAAAGAGACTTAAGCAGTTCGTTGGGCATTGTTAACCTGGAGGCACTTCCTAGAAGGCAGTAAGACCCCTTTTGAAGTCTGGACTGATAGTAAAAATCTAGAAGCCCTAAAGACCTCAAGGAAACTCTCCCCTAAACAAGTACGATGGGCTCAGTACTTTAAACAGTTTGATTTTACTCTAAAATATCTCCCGGGGGAAAAAAAACTTTCTGGCAGATGCGCTATCCAGAAAACAGCATTACAATAGTGCAAAGTCAGACGTAATCAAGCCCATAGTACAAAACAATTAACTAGCTCCTAAGGTAGTCCCCAAATCCCAGGCTAAACAAGAAACATTGGCAGGCAATGACACCACCCAAACTTTTAAACAAACATTGGCCACTGATGAATGGTTTTTGAACAACAAATCCAGCTGTTTGATGAAAGAAGACTTGGCTGGGGGGGGGGAATTATATGTTCCTACAAGCCAAAGATTATGCTTAATGGTAAGGTGCCATGATTCCAAATTAGCTGGACATTTTGGGTTTGTAAAAACTTTACACCTAATTAAAAGACAATTTTGGTGGCCATCACTAAAAAAGGACATAGAAAGCTATGTAACTAGCTGCCCCATTTGTGCAGCAGCAAAAAGACATCAGGAGAAAATCCCAGGTCTATTGCAGAAGGTAGCTGAACCTTCAGTGCCATGGAGAGAGATTGCTATGGATTTCATCGTAGAATTACCAAACAGTGAGGGAAATACTGTTATTTGGGTCATGACAGACCTGTTTTCAAAACAGGCACATTTTATATCCTGCCAAAAGATCCCAACTGCTACAAGTTTAGCAAAATTATTCCTAATACACATTTATTGACTTCATGGAGCTCCACAAAGGATCATCTCTGACAGAGGGGCTCAATTAACCTCCAACATTTGGAGGGCATTTTTGGACTTACTTGGTACCAGCCAGGGGTTGAGCTCGTCACATCATCCGGCTACTAATGGTAATTCTGAAATTCTGAACTCGGTATTAGAACAATATTTAAGATGTTTCATTAATTTTCAGCAGGATAACTGGACCTAACTTTTGCCGTTTGCTGAAGTTGCGTTTAATAATGCTGTACATTGAAGCACTGGTTTTACCCCTTTTAGAGTAGCGACAGGCCAGGATTTCAGTCCCATGCCTGAACCACCCACAAAAGGTCCCACCATCCCCTCACTTAAGGAGTGGATGAATAATTTGCAAAACACGTGGCCGGTGGTTAGATTAGCTTGCAGGGACGTGCTGAGGACTTTGTTCAATATCTGGATGATAAAATAACTCAGATTCGGGATGATCTGGCCACTGACTGGGTTAGTTCGGGCGAGGTGACTGAGCCCGGTCCTGAGAGTGTTATCTGGGCTGAGTTCGATCCTGTGGCTCCTGAGGACGTGGACAGGATTCTGGGAAGACTGAACACTACCACATGTTTATTGGACCCGTGTCCCTCCTGGTTGGTGCTGGCCTCCCGGGAGGTTACACGAGGCTGGCTCCAGGAGATTATAAACGCTTCTTTGAGTGAGGGTGCCCTACCGACTGCCTTGAAGGAGGCGGTGGTGAGGCCCCTCCTCAAGAAGCCCTCCTTGGACCCAGCTGTTTTGGCAAATTATCGTCCAGTCTCCAACCTTCCCTTTCTAGCAAAGGTTGTTGAGAGTGTGGTGGCATGGCAGCTCCCCCGGTACCTGGATGAAGCTGTCTATTTAGATCCGCTCCAGTCCGGCTTCAGGTCTGGTTACAGCACTGAAACGGCATTGGTCACATTGGTGGATGATCTCTGGAGGGCCTGGGGTAGGCTGTACTCCTCTATCCTGGTGTTGTTAGACCTCTCAGCGGCTTTTGATACCATCGACCATGGTATCATGTTGCGCCGGTTGGAGGGATTGGGGGTGGGAAGCACCATTTTACGGTGGTTCTCCTCCTACCTCTCCAACCGGTCGCAATCTGTGTTGACAGGGGGGCAGCGGTCGACCCCGAGGCGCCTAGTGTGTGGGGTGCCACAAGGGTCGGTCCTCTCGCCCCTTCTGTTCAACATTTATGTAAAGCCGCTGGGTGAGATCATCCGTGGTTTTGGGGTGGAATTCCATCAGTACGCTGATGACACTCAGCTGTACATTTCCACCCCAGACCACCCCAACGATGCCGTGGAAGTGATGTCCCAGTGCCTTGAAGCTGTGCGGGTCTGGATGGGGAGAAACAGGCTTCGACTCAACCCCTCCAAGACCGAGTGGCTGTGGCTGCCGGCGTCCCAATATAGCCAACTGACTCCATCGTTGGTTATTGGGGGCGAATCATTGGCCCCCACGGAAAGGGTGCGCAACTTGGGCGTCCTCCTGGACCCACGGCTGTCATTAGAGGATCATATGACAGCTGTGGCCAGGGGGGCTTTCTATCAGGTTCGCCTGATACGCCAGTTGCGGCCCTTTCTAGATCAGGACTCCCTACACACAGTCACTCAGGTGCTCGTCACGTCTCGCTTGGACTACTGCAATGCTCTCTACATGGGGCTCCCCTTGGGATGCACCCGGAGGCTCCAGCTGGTACAGAATGCAGCCGCGCGGGGGATTATGGGAGTGACGGGGCGCTCCCACGTGACACCTCTCCTGCGTGAGCTGCATTGGTTGCCGGTTGACTTCCGGGTGCGTTTCAAGGTGTTGGTAATCACCTTTAAAGCGCTCCATGGCTTAGGACCAGGGTACTTACGGGACCGCCTTCTGCCACCAATTGCCTCCCACCGGCCGGTTCACTCCCACAGAGAGGGCCTCCTCAGGGTGCCGTCAGCCAGACAATGTCGGCTGGCGACCCCCAAGGGGAGAGCCTTCTCTGTGGTAGCCCCCACCCTCTGGAACGATCTTCCTCCAGAACTGAGAACAATTGCCGACCTCCGGACTTTTCGTCGGGCTCTGAAGACTTATCTCTTTCAACTTGCTGGACTTGCCTGATCCCTTCTACTTTTTAAAATTTTTTAGAGTTTTTATTCTGCTTTTTAAACTCTCAGCCTAATTTATATCTGTTTTAGTACAATTTTAACTTTTTTGTATTGGTTTTTAGTCGGCTGTTCACCGCCCTGAATCCATCAGGAGAAGGGCGGTATATAAATTTAATAAATAAATAAATAAATAAATAAATAAATAAATAAATAAATAAATAATAAAAATAATAAAGGAAGCTAGAGAAGCTTTTAAAATTCAAGCAGAGATGAAAAGGGTGGAACCCAAAACTTTTCATATTGGAGACAGGGTATACTTGTCTACATAATTCCTGAAATCATTACAACCATCAAAGAAACTAGGACCAAATTTTATAGGACCTTTCCACATCACTAGAATCATCAATCCAGTAGCTGTTGAACTACTCCTTCCAAAGACACTTAGGCGAGTCCACCCAGTATTCCATATTAGTTTACTCAAGCGAGAAGTACCGTATTTTTCAGTGTATAAAATGCACCTTTTTACCCCCCAAAAGGGGGTGAAAATTTAGGTGTGTCTTATACACTGAATGTAGCCCTGCCCATCCACTGGCCCCCACCCTTTGGCCTGTGCCTCACAGCAGTTACCTCCTTGCAAGCAAACAGCAAGAAAAAATAGCTCCTTTCAGCTTCAGGATAGACTAATTAGCACAAGTTTATTAGATTGCCTCCTGACTCTCAGCTGATTTGCTCTCAGCTGTTTTGTGCAGGGCTCTGTTGCTTGCTGCAAAGAGCTAAATTGCTGGAGCAGATTTTTTTCCCCTTGTGCTAATCAAGCTACGCTGAAAACGAAACTGAAAGTAAAGCAGGGCAAAATTAGGCAGAGACAGAGGGAAATTTCTTTTTTTTCTTTTTCCTCACCAAAAAAGGTAGGTACAAACAATGGGAAATTTAGGTCAAAAGAGGAAAGTTCAAGATTTTAAACACAAAAGAAAGAAGAGAACGAAAAAGGCAAAAATAAAAATTGGAAGGGAGAAAAAGAAATGAAAGAGAAAAATGTTACACATATTTAGAATTGAAATATGAATAGTAGTAAGAAATAAATGGGAAATCATGATTGTAAACATGAAATGAATAATAATTGGACTATTTGTCTTTGTATTTTTGAAATCTAGATAATGATAAGTTTTTTTTTTTTTAGAAATATGAATAAGTATAAACTGTAACAATTGAAATACTTTTAATGGTATATGGTGGTAAAAGTATAAAAGGATTAAATTGTAGCTTGGATAACAGCTAGAACATTTTAAAATTTAATTAGGGAAATTGTAATGATTGAAATTTTTTTAATTATTTATTGTGATGAAAGTAGAAATGATTAAGTTGTGATTTGGAGGATTATACGGGCAAAACTATGTGGGTTATTGGGAGAGTTTAAGATGTGAAAATGAGTAACATAAGAGGGGAAATTATTTGGTTTATTATTATTGGTAAATATAATTAATTGATTTGTAAAAATTGGATTGCATGGAAATAATTGGAATATTCATGTTCATATTAATTAATATACAAAAAAGTTAGTTATATAACTAATTGATTTATATTAAAATGTTGAATATGTATTAAACAATTGTAATATTACGTAATTAACCAATATGAGGAAGGATATAAAATAGAAGACAATGGGAAGGGGTATAATATAGAATAGAAGGGAAAAATTGAATTTGATTAAGATTAGAGACGAAGATGAAGGGTAATATTGGTTTTTTTAAAAAATAGATGAGGAATAAATATGGCAAAAAGGAAATATAGAAATTGTAAATTTAATTGAAATGATTAAACACTGTTTAAATTTGTGAACCAGCCAAATACTCTGTTCAAAGAAAATACATTGTATGTTTGTATGTGTTTGCCTAAAAAATGAAAAAAAAACTTTTTTAAAAAACCCCAAAAAGGTAGGTGCATCTTATACTCCGATGCGTCTTATACTCTGAAAAATACAGTAATCTCATCCCTCAGACCACCTGCATCTACACCACCTGTTCCCATCATGATTGAAGGTGAACAACACTTTGAAATCAAGGAAATCCTTGACTCTAGGATTCACAGAGGGAAAATCCAATACTTTGTTGCTTGGAAACATTTACCATCAGCACACAATGAATGGGTCACTAAGTTAAGTTAAGTTAAGTTAAGTTAAGTTAAGTTAAGTTAAGTTAATTTATATACTGCCCTTCTAGTGGACTCAGGGCAGTGCACAGCCAAGAATAAAAAACACTTCAATACAAAATTTAAAATTTATAAAAGAATTAAACAATTTTTGGCCCAGAAAATTTAAAAAAACAATAGGCAATTTAAAATTTAAAACCCATAGACAATTTAAAAACTAAAAGGGGGGGGGGGCGGGTGTTACGCCAGCCCAGCTTGACAAAATAGGAAAGTTTTTAGGGCATGGCGAAAAGCCCAGATATCAGGTATCCTACGGATCTCAGGGGGCAAGTCGTTCCAGAGGGCTGGTGCTGCCACAGAGAAAGCTGTCCCCCTGGGTGTTGCCAGCCGACATTGCCTGGCTGACAGCACCCTGAGGAGTCCCTCTCTGTGGGAGCGTACTGGCTGGTGGGAGGCTATCGGCGGCAGAAGGCGGTCCCGCAAGTACCCAGGCCCTATGCTATGGAGCGCTTTAAACACCACGTTAGGGCTCCAATCTTACTGAGAAAATTTCACTCCCAGTACCCTAACAAACCTTGTTAACATACTGTCATGAAATCTTGTGTATATTTTTTTTCCCAGGTGGCCCCTTTTGTTTTCTAAGGAGGGTAGCATGTCAGATCTCTAAAAGTGATACTGCCATTCAATGGGAGGATGGGGGAGACTTGGATACGATTTACTAGCATTGCCTATGCCAACAGATATTTTACAACTTATATCCTGGCGCCAAAGAACCCTGAGATCCTCTTTACCTGGAGGAATTTTTATGATAGCCATGTGGGTTGTTTCACTTTATAGAACAATGGTGGGAAGTCATGGTTGTTCTGGTTCTCAGGGAAACTAGGAAAGAAAATATCTTCACACTTGTGTATTGGCTAAAATCTGCATTCTGACTAAAAGAGAGGGGTCTCTATGGGTTTAATCCTAATTGTCTTGCCTAAGGATATTCAGGTCATGCTTTAACTGGATGGCTGTCACTTCTGCTTAATAAAATAATCCTTTTGAACAACCACGTTTCAAGAGTTTGTACTTTCTTAAGTTGGAAGGAGAGGCAATCCTTAGCATAGCAATGAAAGCAAGGCAGCATATGAACCAAAATGCACAAAAGTTACACACTGAAAGTCACCCCAAATCCCTCCCCCCAGGGCCCAGAACTGACAATTTAATCAACATTCAGTATGATGTTATGGGAAAACTCCTCTGCAGGTATTTCTCGCATCTGGAATATCAGGATGGTTGGCCTTGAAGAAGTGTAAACAATTCCACTCAGCAGCGTCATAATTCATGAGTGCAAAACTCCCTTCTAATTCTCATAGGATTACTTCACAACAGCTCACTTCCCCAATCCAAATGCCCAGGCCCCCCTCCCCATTTCTATGGCAGCTGAGAGCCAGCAAGCTTCAGAAAACCATGCTGGAGATCTGTCTGACAGGGGCTTTGGTCAGAGCTCCAGCCTCACCCTCAGAGGTGTGTGTGAGCTCAACAACCTCTGCACCATTCAGTGCCACTTCGTGGGTTCTCAAGGATGGTTTTCCCAGCTTTTTAACTGGTGCAGGGGTGCTCTTCGGGATCGAGTGGGATGCATGGCAGCCTTCTTCCCACATTTGAAACAGCCAACGGTGGAGTGTCTTCTTTCTCCCTGTTTTGGATCATCTCTCCTCTCTGTTTTGAAAGGCTTCTTCCAGTCCTGGTTATAGCAGGATGGACAGCAGGCCTGGTCAATTTCAGCATCCTCTGCCAGGATGTACCAGCCATGAAGTGTGCCCCCCCCCCATACACACACTTGAGATGCAGGTGTTGTAATCATTATTTAGCCCATACTGGAAACACTTGATGAGCAAATTCTGTGGCCAATCATTCAATCTGCACACCAGCTCACAGAACTCCTCAGTGTAAATGGCAATGGATCAACAGCCTTGGCTGATGGCTTTGATTTGGGTTCAAACTTGATTTGGGTTCAAACTCGAATCTCCTGCAGAGCATTATCATAAAATAGTTAAAGTTGTGCAGCTCCAAGGCATCATAATGGTGGAGGGTAACCATCAGTGGTGAAATTCAAAATTTTTCCCTACCGGTTCTGTGGGTGTGGCTTGGTGGGTGTGGCTTGGTGGTGGGATCATGTGACTGGGTGGGCATGGCCAACTCAACATCACTCACATTGAGGGGCGCCTCACCTGGCCCCTCCCCTCCCAGCCACTCCTTGTTGCGAGTGGCAGGAAAATGGGGAGAGGGATTTTCCTGCCTACCATTCTTCCCTCAGTGTGTGCTGAGTTTCAGGAATAGATGACGGGCAGGAAAATCCCCTTCTCCATTTTCCTGCCTTTCACAAAAATGGCTCCATTCTGAGTCTTCAGTGGGGCAGTCCTGGGATATGCTGAAAGCTCGGAATGCATCTGCTTTAGCACAGAATGACTTTTGTCCATCTCTTTCTGGGCACGGGGCTTCTGCCTGTTGGGCCACTTCCCAAAGCTGGCAGCTCTGCAGCCAGCTGCTTTGCTTTTTCCCTCTTTTTCTTCATGGGAGGCCTGTGTGATGGCACCAGCAGAATGTGGAGGCAGAGTCATGGGGGGGGGGCAGAGGCAATCCCAATGCACCAGCCCCTTTGTCCCACTGTCTCTTGACTTGCCTGCAGCTGAACCGAACAAGCACCAGCTTGTCTGGATTGCCGGCCTCTCCCATGCTGGTGCCAGGGCCACTGCGCAGTCCTCCCGTGAGCCTCCCCAAAAAGGGAAAAAGCAAAGCAACTGCCAGTTTCAGGAAAGTGTCCCAACAAGCGAGAGAAGGGCACCCAGAAAGAGAAGGGCAAAAACAGTATTTGCGGTGCCCCAAGGGGCCAGCAGAAGTGAAGGCGAGCTCCTGGGCAGCAGTGGCACTCCAGGAGGGTGGGTGGATGACTTGGGGTTGCATCCTCCCACCCTCCCAGAGCACTGCCTCCACCCCTCTCAGCCCCAGCACAGTGGCTGTGCCTTCCCCAGGGGCCGCCCACCCACCTGCTGGCCGGCTTGGCCCGGCCCAGAAGCAGTGCTTCTTCCGTCACGTGCTGGATGTGGGACTGGACCTTGGAAGGTAAGCGGGCATGGAGGAATGCCGGAAAAGTTGCATGGAAGGCAGGCAAGCATGGCAGGGCTACGGAAAGGGAGTAGGCTGCTAGCTCCCTTCCCCACAGCTGGGCAGCCCTAACATGCTTGTTTGCCTGCCTTCCACATGGCCTTCCCGGCAGTCCCCATGTCCAATTTGCGAAGGCAGGCAAGTGCCCGGGCAAGCGGTTGGGCAGGGGTGGGGCCAACCAGAGTGTTTTTTACCTTCAGCGAATAATTTAATTTAATTTTTTTTTAAATTAGATTTATATGCCACCCTTCTCCGGAGACTCAGGGCGGCTTACAAGGCATTAAGCAATAGCCTTCATACTTCTGTATGTATGTGTGTGTGTGTGTGTGTGTGTGTGTATAGTCAGCTTATTACCCCCACAAACTGGGTCCTCAATTTACCTACCTTACAAAGGATGGAAGGCTGAGTCAACCTTGAGCCTCGAACTGGTGTAATTGCAGACAGCTGGATATTAATAACAGGCTATTCAGCTGGTTGAGCTATCTGAGGCTCCTTAATTTATCTGTTAAACCATTTAAAATTGTCACGATCCAGTCTGATCCGGTCGAATTCCACCCCTGGTAACCATCCACTTCACTGCAGCACCCTCTAATGTCAGCATCAATATCCTCACTTTGGCTTCTTCAGTTGCTATGTCAGCTCAGTATTGTTGCATGTACGTTCAGACCTTTGCTCTATCTCCCATTCCCACTTGATTTCTCAGCACTGGAGAACCTGTGGGCCAGGGCTTCTTGTGCCTGGAAGTTGTCTACAGCCCCCTTCAATGCTTCCATGGCTTGCTCAATCAGCATGCCATCGCTATCTAAGTCACTGGGCCTTGGTTCCTCTTTGAACTTCATGTGTGATTCTCTTCAACAGGTTCCTCTGTCTCCCCAGGTGAGGGTCATTCCAGAGGATCTCTAGTCCCCTTTTTCTTTTCAGCTGATTCCCATTGACCATCTGGGTCTCAGTTGCTCATTGCTAGCCTCTGCCTCTCCTGCCCACTCCAGAGGGTCTATTTGGCCATGGGGTCTGGCAACTGCCTCTCCCTAGGCTTCAGCCTCTTCTTGGTCATGCTTGTGAGGTGATATCTGTGACGTGGTCTCCATCGTAGTTTGGTGGCTTTGGGTTTTTCGGCTTTCTTTGTGGGCTCAGAGGCTGGTTTTTCCATTGGGCTTGATGCTCAACAGTTGGCTGCTGTATTCCCTTCTGTTATTGTTGCATAGTAACATGAGCTGTGGGCTGTTCCCCTAGTGGAGGGCAGGAGAAGCTCTGACTGTTTTAGCAGCTTACTCATACACCCTGCAACACCGACCAGGCCAGGACATCGCCCACGCCGATGCGTTGAGCCACTGCCCCCTGCCAACACTACTAGCTGATCCGGTTCCTGTCTCCCCCATCTTCTTCATTGACAGCTCACCACTGCCGGTTATGGCTGCTGACATCGCTCGCCTCTTGAGCCAAGTCAAAGTATTTTCCCACATCCTGGACTGGATGGCCAGGAGTTGGCCGCACAGTCCATTTCCACCAGAGTTGCAACCGTATGGCATGAGACAGCTCGAATTGTCCACCCAATGAGGCTGTTTGTTATGGGGGCATTGGGTGGTGGTTCCACCCCCCTTATGGTGCCAGTTGCTTTCCCAACTCCATAAGGAGCACCCTGGTATTGTACGCATGAAAGCCTTGGGGCGGTGCTATATGTGGTGGCCTAACCTTTATAAGGATATTGTAGAATGTGTTTCGACCTGCCTGCAGTGTCAGGAGAGTAGGCCGATGCCAGCAAGGGACCACCCTCAAGAGTGGGAGGACCCTAGGGCCCCCTGGTCCCAATTACATATAGACCTCACGGGTCCAATGCAGGGACAGTCTTTCCTGATTGTGGCTGATGCATTCTCAAAGTGGGTGGAAGTAGTGCTGATGCACTCCACCACGTCAGAAACAGTAATTAGGGCTCTCCGAAAGCTGTTTGCCACTCACAGATTGCCTGACATGTTTGAATCGGACAACGGGCCACAATTCACATCCGCCCCATTTGAAACCTTCCTGTCTAGCTAAGGTATTCGGCATTGCCTGATAGCCCTGTTCCATCCGGCTAGCAATGGATTTGCGGAATGAGCCATCCGATCTGCCAAAGAAGCATTGAAAAGAATGGGCCCGGAGAGTTGGCAGGAGAGGGTAGATGACTATCTGTTAGTACAGCATACCACGCCATGCCAGCTCACGAATAAAGCCTGGCCGAGTTACTTCTGGGGCGGAAGCTACGAACTGCCTTAGACCGCATACACCCACAGTATTGCCCAAGTAAGCCCTTAAACTCAAGCAACAAACACCAGCCTTTTAAATTGCAGGACCTAGTTTATGCCCGCAACTACGGGGGAGAGCCACAATGGCTGCCGTTTTATTTTACTGTGGCTGTGCGAAGGGCGGTATAGAAATTCAATAAAATAAATAAATAAATAATAAATAAATAAATAAATAAATAAATAAATAAATAGTAGTGGGGATCTCAGGACCCTGCTCATATAAAATAGATATGGGCCAGGGGATGGTTTGGAAACGCCATAAGGATCAGCTGCGGACAAGGTGGCCGGTTGCATCCCGACCAACTGATGATGCCAAGCCAACAGGGTGCCTACCTGAATCAGACTATGTGACTAGGGACCTGCCCAGACCCCCCTCCCCAACACCCCCAGGGCAGAAATAACAGGAACCAACACCTTACCTGTCACTGACAATGGGGAATCGGATGACTCCCAGGGAGTTGACCCGGGGATCCCTGACGGAAATCCCAGTCAGGGCGAGCTGGCACCACCTCAGCCTGAACAGTTGAACCCAGCAGGGCCCCAACGATCAGGAAGGAGCTGGCATTGGCCTGTGTACCTGCAGGACTATGCATGTGTGAGCTTGGTGGGAAGGAGTGTTGCATAGTAACACAAGCCGTGGGCTGTTCCCCTAGTGGAGGGCAGGAGAAGCTCTGATTGTTTTGATTGGTTAATGAAGTTGACAGCCAAGTATAAAAGGAGCTGTCAAATGAGGGAGGTTGTTGTTATGCACTCATGGTTGAATAAAGTTATTGTTAGTTGGAATCTTGCCTCAGTCATCTGTCAGCCAGGAAGTCTAGTATTAATTAGTTATGAGCCAGGTCTCCTAGGCAGAGGCAGGCATTGATAGAGTCCTATATTGCCCTATTAGCTGCCGCAACAATGGACCTACAATGGCTGGTAAGGCTCTACTCCACACTGCCCTGAAAGCAGCCATTCTGAGTCCCACAAACAAAAGCTAGTCAAGAAAGAAAACCAATTAATAAAGGCAGAGAGGAAGTCCAAAGAGAAGATGCAAGCTCACGGGGCAAGGTCCAGAGTCAAGGTCCAAAGGGCAAGATAATTTCACAGAGTCAGGCAAGTCCATGAGGCCAAAGGCAAGTCCACAAGGCCAAAGGCAAGACCACATGGCATAGCAAGTCCATAAGGCAAAAGGCAAGGCACAGGCAGAATCAAGAGTCAAGGCTGAGTTTTTTCAAAGCCAGGGGACCGTAAGCCAAAGTGTACAATTTTCCTGACGAAGACAAGCTCTCCCATCTTCTCCTTAAGTCAATCCATATCAGGTGTTCCTTGTGAGGAGGGGTGGGGCAACCTTCTCCAGAGCAGCCAAGCAGCCCTCCTTTGAGTTTGTCTCTGCTGTACTCCTTGTTCCTTTGGATTGAATGGGAGAGGCAGCTGTTCCTCATCAGAGGGTATATGCTGTCTTCCAGTATTATTGCCTGTCTGCAGCCAATCCTCCCCTGTGTCTGTAAGGGTAGGCAGCTTTCCATCTGGTTGACCACCTCCCCAATGCATGAGAAGCCTGGGACAGCATTATCCTCAAGCCCCTATCCTCTCCAAACATTCAAGGGAGATGTGTCATTCCTGTCGGACAGTCCCAGTTTCAACTCCTCCTCCTCCTCTTCTGAACTGGGATCCAATGAGGCCATGACACATGGGCTGGGTCCCATCCTCTTTGCTTCAGGGCTTTTTTCCTCTCTTCAGGGAGGGATCTCCACCATGCACAGCTGGAGGAGGTGCAGGACATGGCTAAGTTGATTTCCATCTCATTGGCCAAGATGTACCAGCCCTGGTGGTTTCGTGGTATGCCTCCGGAGATACAGGTATTACAGATGCCATCATTCAGGTTGTCTTCAATTAATATGTCTTGTGGCCAGTCAGCTAGCCTACATGCTAGGCTGTGAAATTCTTGGATGTAAGCGGCCATGGGACCTTTGCCTTGCAATATGGTTTTGATTCTCATTCTGGCCTTTCTTTTTTTTTAATTTTTTTTAATTTTAAAAACAAACCTTTATTAAGACTTTAAAAACAAACATTTAAAATACACAAATTTCTTAGTCAAACGAAAGAAAAAAAACAAAAAACAAAAATACTTATACTATACTCAACTTCACATATTGACTAATTTCTATATTTTTATATACATATACATATATACATACACCCAATAATTTATTCCAACTATATCCATCTGACAGTGCTGTTTTTAATTGAGTTAATTTCTTCTAGATTCCATCTTTACTCATTTTTCCTCTTCCTCTGATTTGTCCACTGGTACCATTTATTCCATATAATATAATAATTTGAGTCGTCCTTATCTTTTAGTTGTAAAGTTAATTTGTCCATTTCTGCGCATGAAAATATTTTCTGTATTACTTCCTCTCATTCTGGCCTTTCTATCAGCCAGGGGGTCCTCAAACTTCTTTGGTAGGCTCCCATGAAGCAGTCAAAGTTGCATAATTCTGGTGCATCATAATGGAGGGTCACCTTCCACTCTGCCACTCCAGCATCAAAGTTATACTCTGCACCTTGACCCTTCCAGTCAGCTCCATATTCCTGTATATATATCCACACCTGAGTCAGGAAGAATGCCAATTGTTTTGAGTCATCATTAAATTTCATCCCCAGGGCAGGAGGCATGCGTTCCCTTCTCCATAGAAGGGTGACCCCTGCTGGCGGCGGCTGTGCCAGCCTGGTGCTGGCCATGGTACTGGTACTAGTGGAAGTGGGCGGGGACTGCTTTGGCTTCAGCAGTGGGCTATTATTGGCTTGTGCCAATACCGGCTGGGGAGGTGGTGGTGCCGGCCAATCTTGGGCATTGTAAATTCAGAGATTTTCAAAGGCTTTCTTCAGGAATTCAATAGCTTGCTCAAAGATAACCTCATTTGCCTCTCACCATTTCACTGTTCCTCAGCGTGCTGAGCTTTTAACTGGCTCCCTCGGCTTCCTCGGATAAATGTTACCCAGAAATGTTTCCTCCCATTCTTTCTTCTTTCTGATCCCTTAGCAACCATTGGCTGATCATCAAAAGCCTCTGCTTCTCCTTCCAATTTGGCAAAATCCCCACTGATTTGGGGTCTCAAAGTGCACTCTTCCCAAGCTTTCATCACTGAGCTCACTGTGG
The DNA here is from genome assembly GCA_030761175.1 of Masticophis lateralis. Classification (NCBI taxonomy): domain Eukaryota; kingdom Metazoa; phylum Chordata; class Lepidosauria; order Squamata; family Colubridae; genus Masticophis; species Masticophis lateralis. Next base: position 22,306,749 of record JAUDYJ010000007.1, on the reverse strand, counting down.
AGTGGACATTCTGTGCATGGTCCTCATGATAGGTATCTCTGGGTGGACTGCTATTGCAGATCCCGCTTAACGTCAGATTTGTCCTGACTTGAGTGTTTGGGAAAGAAAGACCCCCAACTCCATTTCTGAAGTGAAAGGATTACTTTTACTAAAGTCAAGTGGTTTCAGTGTAAGCAAAATTGGATTTGAATAATCCTGCACAAAGCCTGCATTTTTCCCTTCTTTCCTAGCCCTCCCCCTCTTGACCAATCTACCAGTGTCAATGATATTTGAATTAGATGCTTTGGGAACAGCTTTGAGGTTTGGTGCCTCCTTGGTGTAATTTCACATTCCATTATCACAGTTCCATCCTTGATCAGCTGGTTTGTTCCAGATTGATACCTCTGGTTCCTGTCACGCTGTCATTCCCCTTCCTACTTTCCCAATCTATTGCTCCAATCTCTCTCCCCCCCCCATGAATTTTATGGCATGATGCCAGCGAAGCAAAATATGCTGAAGATAGCCAACCTGACAGTATCCGGGTATCAAATAAGTTTTCAAAAACATGCTAAGCTCCAATGGGATACTTTATTCCAGAGTTGGGCAGTAATATCAACAGAAGAGGCAACATGTCCAAAGTAAAATCTAAAAGATCAACAGGACACCATAATGGACCTTTGATCACTTGATTCTGTGACCATATACCTCTGTGATGGGCACAACAACACCATCAAAGCTCTATCCACGTGTATGCAAGACCAACATACAGGTGAAACTCAAAAAATTAGAATATCGTGCAAAAGTTCATTTATTTCAGTAATGCAACTTAAAAGGTGAAACTAATATTTTACCTAGACTCATTATGTGCAAAGCGAGATAGTTCAAGCCTTGATTTGTCATAATTTTAATGATTATTTCTTACAGCTCATGAAAACCCAAAATTCACAATATCAGAAAATTAAAATATTGTGAAAAGGTTCAATATTCTAGGCTCAAAGTGTTCCACTCTAATCAGCTAATTAAGCCATATCACCTGCAAAGGGTTCCTGAGCCTTTAAATGGTCTCTCAGTCTGGTTCAGTAGGAATCACAATCATGGGAAAGACTGCTGACCTGACAGTTGTGCAGAAAACCATCATTGCCACCCTCCATAAGGAAGGAAAGCCTCAATAGGTAATTGCAAAAGAAGTTGAATGTTCCCAAAGTATCAAAGCACATTCATAGAAAATTATGTGATCAAAATTCAGATGCTTGGCCACTGGTTCATATTTAGGATGGTTGCAATGTCCAGGGGTCATTTGCTCACATTTTGCAACTTTGTGGGAAGCAATGTCAATGAGAAAGCTAGATTCACTTAACAACTGTGTTACTAATTTAACAATAGCAGTGATTCACTTAACAACTGTGGCAAGAAAGGTTGTAAAATGGAACAAATTCACTTAACAACTGCCTCACTTAGTAACAGAAATTTTGGGCTCAATTGTGGTGGTACGTCAAGGACTACCTATACTACAGCTCCTCTCTGATGAAACATAAAAGGTGACCCAACAAGCCTAAATCCTACATAATACAATAGAGCTGGAGTCCCTGAAAATAGCAAAGACTCCTCGAGATGACTAAGAGAATGTGACTAGTGGTCTATGTTTTGATTTGGTGGATCCTTAGAAAGGAGACTGGTATAACAATTGAGGTTCCAAAGATTGATGGGGAGTCCCTTCCCCAATAAAAAATGTATGATTTCATTCCTTCTGTAGACAATAGCTTGCAAAAAATCAAGGCAATAACCTTGAGGGAAATAGGGAAGAACTGTCATATAAGCGAAAAGGGCTAAAATATTCTACAAATCCCAAGGAACATGCTAATAGTCAAGGCTGCAAATTTCTCTTCCTATACCTGAGATAGAGAACCTATGACATGTGTGCTAGAGGTGGCACGCACAGCCTTCTCTGTGGGCATGCGCACTATCACCAGCTGTTCTTCTGGTTTCCAACATCCACATGCGCACTGGCCAGCTGGTCTTCAAGTTTCCGGCACTCCGGCACGTTTGTTCTGGTTTGGGCACTCGGTGCCAAAAAGGTTTGCCATCACTGCCCTATACTATATCATGCTGACTGGGGAATTCTGAGACTTGAAGTGCTCACATTTTAAAGTTGCTGAGGTTGAGAAAACTGTTTATAGCCTATGGTGATAAAATGTAATTCTAGTTATTTTTTGAAATCTATTTCCTGGTCTTTTCTTCCCCAAGGGGAAGAAGCCATTTCCTTCTGTATCACAATCTCCCAGGAGTAAATAAATCCAGAGGGAGAAGGAGTTTCCTAATATGGCCAGAAATGTGAGATATATATATTTCCAGGGTGTCATGTAGTATGCCAAAGACCCATGCTTTCCTGACAGTAAAGAATCTATTTTCATCATGCCTCCAACTCTCTATCTTTATGGCTTTTTCATCAAAGAGAGAGATCTGTGGTGTTGAACAAGAGAATAGTGTGATATGAAATTGTTTTCAAGATCATGGAATATCAAACGATTTATTATGAAGAAGACTTAAGACATTTCATTTAAAAACAAAGAGCCTGGTGGCATGGCAGACTAAAACACTGTAATTAACATTCAGCTGCTTGCAATTACTGCAAGTTCAAATCTCACCAGGCTCGAGGTTGACTCCGCCTTCCATCCTTTCTAAGGTAGGTAAAATGAGGACCCAGAGTGTGGGGGCAATAAGCTGACTTTGTATAAAATATACAAAAGTATGAAGGCTATTGCTTAATGCATTGTAAACTGTCCTGAGTCTCCGGAGAAGGGTGGCATATAAATCAATTTTTTTAAAAAAAGTAATCACAAAACAAAACATGTTTTAATCATGATTATTTTCCCTTACATCTAATATATCAATTACAAATCTCAATGAGATGTTTGAGCTTAAATATAACAATGCATTTCATTAGTGACTGGAGTAAGATCTGACACATATATTCCACTTAATTTGATTTTTGATCTCAGTTGCAATGAGTATTAAAAATCCACGTGCATGAAAAAATGTTGATGGGAAAGATAATAGCATTTTTCAATCACTGCCTTTCCAATTAAGACTTATATTTTGCATGAGGTTTTATCCAGAATTTTTCAAGTAATGCCTTTTTTTTCACCTTGCTCAGAGAACAAGTATTGTAAATGAATTATTTTCTACTGTATTTGTGATGGAATGAAATGAGGTGGATTCCTAGGAGGAAGGGGTTGCATTCCAGAAGAATAATTCAGTCCAAATATTACGTATGAGAGAAAGAGGGTAAAGACTGCCCCTCCCTAATATCGGGTACTTCACAGAGTATATTGTAGATGCAGATAGTTGAGTGCTCAGTCTGGCAAGTTTTTGTCTGTAATTGTAAAACAATAAAGAACCCATCTTGGAAGAATCACCATGTGTCATTCTTGATTTTACGATTAATAGTCCTTTGAAAATTAAATCAGACGTTGTGAGAGATTATGCCCACAGAGGCGGAGCTGGTGCGGTTTGAATTTCTCAGCATGGGACTACACTCCTAAAAGGGGATAAGACAAAAGATAGCACAGCCTAGAGCTGAATAGGAGACTGAGGAAATGAATAAGGATAGCCACTCCCTATAATCTTCCAAACTATGTCTGTTGGGAGAGAGTAATAAGAGTTTAGTCTGGCAAGATTCTGTCTATTGTATGTAAGCAAATAAAGAACTGAACTGTGACTTAATTGCTCTTCATTCTGACAGATATTCAATAGAAATAACCTATACAGCTTTCTTTTTTTATATATAATTTTTTATTATTATTTTCAAACAAAAACCACATAAAAACATCATCCTTTCAAACAATTACAGACAGTGCTTCGGTTGGTTAAAATCCTTTCATGCTCCCAAAATCTTCAATATATCAATATATGACGCCGGTTCTTTTCCCCTAAAAGAACACAAATTCTTTTAGAGAATCACATTTTAGCTTAATTTCATTTCATATATCATATTTCATCTCCATGTTTTATTGTCTATCCATTGATAAAATAACTCCCATATCAAATAATATTGTTTATCTTCCATTTATTAACTATAAATGGCTGGCCCCATAAGGATTAATTCTTACATGGCAGCTCCAAAGATGTAGGTTGAACACAACTGAGAAAGCAAGAGCTTTTTATGATGAATTTCTTAAAGAAAAAGAAGTAGTAATGGAAGTTGAAATACAAGCAGAAGTGGTTCCAATTAAATTCATAGAAGAAGAATTGGCAATGCTTGAATCAACAGAAGATGCTGTCGGTGGGGTCATGGAACAAAATGAACAACGAGAAGTAAGATCAACTAAAGCAACAAAACCTACATATAAAGTATGAATATGGAAGAAAGGAAATTAATCTCAATAAATGTAAATGGATTAAATTCAGCTATCAAAAGAAGGAAAGTATTTCATAAATTAGAGAAATTAAAATTTGAGATAATTTGCTTACAAGAAGTGCATATTAAAAAAACAGCATGAACAACTACTGATACAACCAAAACACAGAAAAATATTTTTTATCATTATCACAAAGCAAAAAGAGAGGAGTTGCTTTATATATTAAAAATGCAATATCGGCAGAGCAAAAATATGCAGACGAAGAAGGGAGAATTCTGATGGTGGAATTAACTGATAATAATATGAAAATTCTTTTAGTAGCAATTTATGCTCCAAATGACAATCAGAGACTTTTATAGAAAATTACATAATAAAATAAGTGAAATGGAATATGATAATATATGTATGATGGGAGACATTAATGGAATTGTGCATGAAAGTTTGGACTATAAAACACATAAAACAACAAGACATAATAGAAAGATACTATCGAAAACTTTCTCCAAGATGATAGAGGAAACAAATATGAAAGATGTATGGAGGGAGAGAAATGGAAAAAATAGACAATATACTTTTTACTCTGATAGACATTCATCTTGGTCCAGACTAGATATGATATTGGACTACAATAGATTTGATGTTGAATATAGAACATGTGGAAATAAAACCTAATTTATGGGCAGATCACAATCCGGTGATAGTTATATGGAAAGGGAGGAAAAGAAGTTCTAGATGGACTTTAAATACTACAATATTGAAAGAGAAAGACTTTGTACAGAAAATGGAAAGAGAGTTTCACTTTTTCTTTAAAGAAAACAAGAAGGAAGAAACATCAGGACAAAACCGTTGGGATACAATGAAGGCCTATGCTAGAGGATTAATTATAAATAATAATAAATAATAAAATTTATTGTCATTGTATATGTATACACAGTATACACGAAATTTACTTGACACCCAAAGACCCGGTCCCACACACATAATCCCCAGCACATTCCCACCCACCACAATTCCCCACCCCTAAAACCACCCAAACATCTACACAACAGACCAAGTAATACTGTCCAACAGTTCACTGATGGTGGCCCTTTAATTCATTGTTGAGTGCAATTATAGCTCTGGGATAAAAACTATTCAGAAAACGTGTGGTTCGAGTTTTAATTGTTCTGTATCTTCTGCCAGAAGGCAACAGTCCAAAAAGATTGTAAGCAGGATGGGAAGAGTCTCTGAGAATGTTATGCAACTTTCTCAAACAGCGAGATTCGAAGATGTTGTCAGGGCTGGTAGCTGGAGTCCGATAATATTCTGGGCAGTTTTAATGATTTTCTGTAGAGCTGTTTGTCTGCTACAGAGTTACTCCCATACCATGCAAGAATGCCGTATGTCAGGACACTCTCAATGGTGCTGCAATAGTAGGACAGAAGTAGATGCTGAGATAGGTTTATCTTCCTGAGCATTCTCTGGAAGTACATCCTCTTCTGTGCCTTCTTCAGAAGCATGTTAGCATTCATACTCCATGAGAGGTCTTCCGAGATATAAGTGCCCAAAAATTTAAAACTACCCACCCTCTCCACCTCCTCACCATTTATGTACAGTGGTAGATGTACATCGCTCTTTCTACTGAAATCAATTATAAGTTCTTTAATTTTTGAGGTGTTAAATGTGAGATTATTTTCATTACACCACAATGTCAGTCCTTGTACCTCTTTCCTGTAAGCAGGCTCATTGTTCTAATTAATGAGCCCCACCACTGTTGTGTCATCTGCAAATTTAATAATTGTGTTGGTGTTATACAGTGGGGTGCAGTCATGCGTGTACAAGGGATAAAGGAAAAGGCTTAGCACACAACCCTGGGGGGCTCCTGTGCTTAGTATCAGAGTAGAGGAATGGTGAGATCCCATCCTTACTGACAGTGGCCTCCCTGACAGAAAATCCCTTATCCACAAGCAAATCCTCTGATTTATCCCCAAACTGGACATTTTAAAAAACAACCTGTTGGGTAAAATGGTGTTAAAGGCGGAGCTATAATCCACAAATAACAGCTTTGCATATGTCCCCTGTTGTTCCAAGTGATTCAGTACAGTATGGACAACAAGAGACATAGCATCATCAGTTGATCTATTACCCCTATATGCAAATTGGTATGGGTCCAAAGTAGATGGAAGATTAATATATCTATATATAGTTCAACACCAGCCTCTCAAAACATTTCATGACAACAGATGTTAAAGCTACTGGTCTATAATCATTAAGGGATACCACTACTGTCTGCTTAGGAACTGGCACTATAATAGATGTCTTCAGGCAGGTAGGGATAGAGCACTGCAACAGGGATAGATTGAAAATATCCGTGAACACTTCAGCTAGTTCTGCAACGCAGTCCCTGACAACTCATCCCAGAATTCCATCAGGCCCAGCTGCCTTCTGGATATTAACATTCTGGAAAGTGCATCTCACATCAGAGAACTGCAGTAGAAGTGGTTGTCTATCGATGGTAGATGTTAATGGTGCACTATCAGTGGTAAATGCTGGAATGATGGTTGTTCCTGTGTCCACCTCAAAATGGCTGAAGAATTGATTTAGCTGCTCAGCCAAAGAGTCACTACTCCCAGGCAAACTATTTTTATTGCTTTGTCCTGTGACTTGTCACAGACCTTGCCATACCTGACTAGAGTCTGAGTTCTTAAAAAGAAGTTCAATCCTCTGTCTATATATAGCTTTAGCATCCTTGATACCTTTTTTCAATTTAGCTCTTGCCTCGCTATACTGTAGCACATCACCAGAATGGAAAGCAGCATTTCTTGCTTTTAATAAAAGACACACTTCTCTATTTATCCAGGGTTTGTTGTTAGAGAACACCCGTACTTGTCTGGTGGTAGTGACAACATCAATGCAGCTTTTAATGTAAAACAGTACTGTTGAAGTGTAAGTGTCAATATTGTCCTCCTCAAACAGTGCCCAATCAGTACTCCCAAAACAATTTTGAAGTTGCTCCGATGCACCTGCTGGCCACACTTGTATTTCTTTAATTGATGGTCTAATTCTGTTGACAAGAGGTCTGTATGATGGGATCAAGAACAGAGATATATGATCTGACTGACCCATGTAGGGTAAAGGCATAGTTCTGTATCTATGCATGATGTTACTATATACCTGATCCAAGATATTTTTCCCTCTAGTGGGACAGTCTACGTACTGATAGAACTTAGGGAGGACAGTCTTTAAGTTGCCTTGATTGAAATCACCTGCAACCACCAGTACTCCATCCAGGTAGGCCTGTTGCTGTTTGCTAATAGCAGTTAATAGGTGACTCATGGCTGTGGTCATGGAGGTATATATACTGCAGTTATTATCACAATGTTAAACTCACGAGGCAGATAAAAGGGGCGGCATTTCACTGCCAATTATTCCAAATCAGGAGAACAGTGAGTGTCCATTATTTTAACATTTGTGCTCCAGTTGTTATTTATATAAACACAAAGTCCCCCTCCTCTGCTCTTCCCAGAGACCATGGTTCTATCCGCTTGATAAACTGAGCATCCTGGTAATTCAATAGCCTCTCCTGGAATGGTAGGGTCAAGCCACGTTTCTGTAAAGACCATGACACAGCAGTCCTGAATATTTTTCTGCAGAGAGATAGTAAGTTCCAGCTCCTCAATCTTATTAGAGAGAGATCTAACATTTGAAACAAAAAGACTTGGCAGTGCAGGCTTGTGAGGATTTTATAGACTATATAAAGAAAAGAAATGCCAAGAAAAGACAGAACTTTAAAATACTGACTGATGACTATAAAAGATTTGAAAAGGAATTCCAGAAAACTCTATATAAGAAAGATATTAAAATTAAAATGGATACAATAAAACATAAAATGGACCTATTGGAGAAAGAAAAATTAGCCCAAAAAATAAGAAACACAAAGCAGAATTATTTTGAAAATGCAAACAAACCAGGAAGATGGCTAGCATATAAATGAAAAAAGAAAGAGAATCAAGAAAAATAATTCAATTAGTTGATGATCAAGGGCAAAGTAAATTTGTAAATTTGGAAAGAAATAAAGAAATGGGGGAAATAATATAAGAATATTATGGACAACTTTACAAGGAAGAGATGATAGAGGAAGAAAAAGTGGCAAGATATTTACAAGATGCAAAACTACCTAGGATTTCTAAAGATACTGAAGAGATGTTGGAGGGGAGCATAACAATGATGGAATTAACAGAAGCAATTAAGAAACAGAAGAATGGAAAGGCACCAGGGCCAGATGGTCTACCTGCTGAATATTACAGGATATTACAAGAATCTTTAAGTCTCCCACCATTGGATGTTATGAATGAAGTCATGATAAAGAAGAAAATACCCAAATCATGGACTGAGGCGTATATTAGTTTGATACATAAGGAAGATACAGAGCCACAACAAATCAAAAATTATAGGCCTATTTCCCTGCTAAATTCAGATTATAAATTTTTTGCTTCAATATTGGCAGAAAGATTCAAGAGATACCTGAATAAGTTTATACTTGCAGACAAGAATGGATTTCTCCCAAAAAGACAAATTAGAGATAATATAAGAATAATTCTGGACACATTAGAATATTATGAAGCACATCCGGAAAAGTAGATGGCTTTGATATTTTTAGATGCACAAAAAGCTTTTGACAACGTTAACTGACAATTTATGATACTTCAAATGGAAGAGATAGGCTTTAGTAGGAAATTTATTCAGGCAATTGAAGCTATATATTTTAAACAGATGGCAAAAATAATGTTAAATAGTGAATTGACTGATTCTATCGAAATAGAAAAAGGTACTAGACAAGGATGTCCGCTGTCCCCATTGTTGTTTATATTGACTTTAGAAGTTTTAAACAGAAATATCAGAGATGAAAAAGAGATAAAAGATATGAAAATACAAAAAGAAGAATATAAACTACAAGCTTTTGCGGATGACCTGGTCTTTATTATTGAAGAACCACTAACAACAATAAATAAATTGACAGAAACGATTGGAAAGTTTGGGAAAGTAGCTAGCTTGAAAATTTATAAAGATAAAATGAAGATAATGACCAAAAATATGCTGAAAAAGCAAAAAGAGGAATTGATGGAGATTTCAAAGATGCAGGTCACAAACAAGGTAAAATATTTGGGGATATATTTGACAGCAAGGTGTAACACACTTAAAGAAAATAGTTATAATAAGCTAAAACAACAAATAGGGCAAGATTTGATGAAATGGGGAAATTTGCAGTTATCTTTGATTGATAGAATCTCAACTATTAAGATGAATATCTTGCCTAGAATTTTGTACTTATTTCAGACAATTCCAATCAAGTTGGGGAAGGAATTCTTTGTAGAATGATATCGAAATATATTTGGCGGGGAAAGAAGGCGAGAATAAAGTTAAAGTTGTTACAAGATGCTAAAATGAGGGGTGGTTTTGGCCTGTCTAACTTTGAACTATATTATCAAGCAACAAGTTTAATGTGGATTAAAGAATGGATAACTTTAAGAAATACTAGATTATTGAATTTGGAGGGACATGATTTGTTGATGGGATGGCATGCCTTTTTATGGTATAAAGGATCCATCAAGCCTGCTGTATTGCAGGATAACTCTGGAGCTCCAACAGAATGAGTGGAACAGTTGAAAAAAGCAAGCTTATTCATTACAAATTAATTGTCCAAATTTGGGAGCACCAAAGTCTTCTCTTAACTTTTGACTGGTCACAATGGCAACTATTGCCTGGCAAGTCAAAAAGAAAAGGGATAAGGAGGTCTTGACATTTTGCTTGTAGTAAAAGTAATTTGGTAGAGTTCTGTCCCTAAACAATGTTTGAGTGCTAATTAACAACTGATAAGGAGATTTTACTGGGTTAGCCTGTAACTCGGTTAAATGTGGGAACAGAGTCAATGTGAAGGTTTCTCAGCCTATTTATAAATATCCCATTGCCTTTAATTATTCCCAAATAAAAGATCAGCCTTACCGTTATTTGTATAAAGCTATCTTGGAAGGGAGTCATAGTTGTGTTTTGTGATGATCTCTCTGCCACTTTCAAGTAGTCATCTCTGAGGTGCTAATCTGCATTTTAGTTTGCTAAATTTGGGATCTAAGTTTGCTTTGCCTTTTCATAAATTTTTTTCATAAACTCTTCTATTTATGAATTATGTAAAATAGTATTCCGTTCAAGCTGTAATCTAGCATTTTATCCAGTGAGGAAAAGTTCTAAAAAGTGGTAAATGCAATGTTCAAATTCAGATTTTCTATCATGCAGTAATTTTCTGCTTCCTACTGATTTCTTAGTCTTTAACTTTTGATAAGAACCAGTTTGGTGTAGTGTCAAGGCATCAGGATAGACACCATGATACAGTGAATTCTAGTTCTGTTTTAGGCACAAAGCCAGCTGGATAACCTGAAAATGACTGGGCCAGTCATTTTCTCTCATCCCTAGGAAAATCTCATCCGTAGTCTCCAAAAATCAGACAAATTGAATAGAAGAAAAAAAATACTTTTGATGGAGAAATACTTCAGTCTTGAGATGTAACTGTTACTAAAATAATGCACACAATAATAATAATGGATTATAATCTCATTAGAATAGTGTAACCAAGATTATCACTTACTGAAGTCAACTTTTTCCGCAAAACCAAACTATCTCTTCTTGGAGACATGAGAAAGGTTTATTGGGTTTTGGAATGCTTAGGGAATGAACAAAAGAAAGCATGTGAAGCATATTTATAGCATTACACATTTCATATTATTTAAGGTTTTAATAAGTCTGTATATCTTAAATAAAAACATTAAATATATCTCTTTGCCTGATTATTTTTTATCTTAAGCTTAGAATCCAGATACTGAAGAGTTGTTGATAAAGGAAGGTGAAGAATTTACAGTATATTTACAATATTTTATAAGGTAGGATTGATGTTCCATATTGGATGAAAGTGGTGGAACTTAAAGATAACCTATTGGTTCAGTTTCTGAACACAACTTTAGAAAACATGTTGAGCATCTTTCATATCCAAGAGCCCAACCAGTATGTGTATTTGTGTATAAAATAAATCCAGCTATTTGAGAACAAAGAAATTACATTTGCCACAAGTTGATTCATAATTGTGGTCAATAAAGATATTATAAACTTCTACATATTATACATCTGAGCTGTCATATTTGCTAAGGTTCATTCCTCATCTCTTTCCATCCAGCATTTCAACTTCTCTCTGTCTTTCTCAGACTTCAGTTCAAAATATTCTACAACACAATCTTGAGATGCTAAATAGATTGCACCACAATAGGTGAGAGGTTCCCTTCTGTATATGTCCCATATGGAGAGGAACTAGAGCATGCAGGAGAGAAAATCCATCCCAAAACAAATATCTGTTTTCAAGGAAATTAGTTTTTGCAAGAAAACTAATGCACTACCACCTGCAGTCTGAAAGTTGAGCCATCTCTTACCATCCCATAGTTTCTAAAAACCAAGCTTCAGATGGTATTCTTGAGGATGACCTGAGACATGAGTCAACATAATTGAGTCATATCATGAGTGGCTTGGTTTGATCCAGATAATAACAGATGAAATGGTTTAGCACTGACTTCTTCCAGGATATTTTTCAATTTACCACCCTAGTTTACAATTCTAGTACTTCCTGTGTAATCTATCATTCCAAGTATTAACTGTTTAGCTTTATTTAAAAGAAGCCTCAACAAAGCAACATTGTCTACAGAATAACAGAGTTGGAAGGGACTTTATAATCCAACCCCCTGCTCAAACAGGAGACCCTATACTTCTTCAAACTAATGGTTGTCCAGTCTCTTCTTTTTTTATTTTTATAATCAAACATACAAACCTACAAACAAGTAAACATATAAACAATGCATAGTCAATCAACAAAGTATAGCATCTAGTACATCTTTTATATCCTCTTCTTACCCTCAATTATTCATCATGTCTTAATATCATTATTTCATTTATTATAACATTTCCCCCAAATTCCTTACTTCTCTATTAATCCATCTACCTGTCTTTTATTTTATTAAAAATCATAAAATGAATTTTTTGCCCATATCCCCCACAACCCTCCCTCCCAAACGCCTCCCGCCCTGACTTCCCAGAGCAAGGACAGGGCATATCATCTAACAAGCCTAAGCTAACATATACTACCTTATTATAAATTCCAAAAAAAAAAAATCCCACACATTCTTTAACTCCACTAATTAACATTCTTCAACATTTCATTTATAAATTTTCTCGTACTTTAATTTAAAAGAAAATTTCTTTAAAACATGTCTTTGAGACAGTATTATTAACCACTGAACTGAATAACCTCAAACATAAACATTTTGTCACATATAGTCTTTAAAACTTCTAATATCTCACCTTAAGCATATAAAATTTCTTAATACTAAGAATCCATCCATTTATTTTCAAGCTAGCCACTTTAGAACTGCAGTAAGTTTTAAAAAGCTATCCAGTTTTAATTAAACATATACATAAACCTTTTAGAAATTCTGTTGTGTCACCTTAAACATTTAAAATTTCTTAATAAACCTTTAACCTCAGTAAAATATCAATCAAATATAATCCTAGAAAATCTATATAAATCCCAAAGCTTTCAATAAAGTATCACTTGAGTTTTAGTTAACCATTTTAATAACTCAATAACTCTTAAGAAACTGTCCCTTTTTAGTTAAACATTTATATCAAACATCCATAATCTACCAAATTCATTGGACATTCTTCCTTCCTTTCTTTATTTCTTCTAGTCTTTCTTTTTAGATGACACTTTCTTCTTAAGCATGGCTCGTCCCCCTGTTTTTATTTTCAAAAAATTTTGAAGCATTACTCGTCCCCCTGCTTTTATTTTCAAGAAATTTTGAAGTTGAAATTGCAACTGGTGTCTCTTGAGAGTCCATTCCCCTTTCAAAGTTATTCCCTTTGCTTTAAAATCCCCATCTCTACTTTTTCTGCTTGTAAAATCAGTCACTTCATTCTCTAGGAATTGACTCTGTCCATAAAAACAAAAATTTTCATAGTATTTTGCAGTCTGCAATAATGAGTCTTTTTGATATGCTCCAACTAATTGTGTGGAAGCCTCCACCAAAACTTCTGTTTCCAAAATGCTAGACTCCATTTTTTCTCTGACTGCCTCTTCTTTGTTCTCCATAATCATGTTAGGCTGTATGATTTCTTCCTCTTTCCCAGCCAGCAGATCCTTAAAATATTCCAACTTCCACTCCTGGATAGTGTTTTTAACTATGTCCACAATGTCCAAAATAAAGAGATCAAAAGTTTCTTGTGAATCCTTTAAAGTCCCCATTTGTGTGTTTGCTGACTCACCCCCTCTTTCCTTAATAGCAGCCATATTTCAATTTTTATTTTATATATATTTAACTGTCAGATCAGAATCCAATTGTTTTCCACTATCTTGAGGAATATATGTTAGTTAAAATCCCCATCATAGTCTTTCCTGTATTCTTCCACTTCCCCTTTAAAACTTCTTATTATATAGTCCAATACCTTAAACAATGTAGCAGGGGCTAACAAGCACTTTCACTGGTAAGTTTCATTTCCTTAGCGCCATCTTCCCCTTCCCTTTTCATATGGAGTTAAAGCTTTACTTGCATACTTGCAAATCCCGCTTTCCTGATTTCGCTCTGCCAGCATCCAGAATCCAAATTTCTTGCAGTCTTTGGGAAAAATTCTTCGGATCTTTATTCCTATGCTGCTGGTGTGGTCGCGATGCCCCATTCTGCCAAGCCAGGCAGGCACATCCCTAATCTGGAGCACTGAGGGGTTTCTAGGGAACTCTCACCCTTCAGCCCCCAGGCTTAAAAAATAAGAAAGCCTGGGGGTCTTGGGGAGCTCTACCCAAGCCCCTCTGCTTTTCTCTTCTCCCTTTTCCCAGGGGAAGAATTTTTAGCTGCTAGACAGCTGATTCGCGCTGTTCTAGGAAGTCCTCCAGTCTCTTCTTAAAAACATCCAGTGATGGAGCATCTACAACTTCTGAAGGCAAGCTGTTCCACTGATTGTTCTCACTCTCAGGACATTTCTCTTTATTTCCAGTTTGTTCACTTGATTACTTTCCACCCATCATCACTTCTTGTTCTCCCTTTAGAGGTGCTTTAGAGACTGGTTGACCCCCTCTTCCTTGTGGTAGATGTTAGATATTGGAAGACTGCTATCATGCCACCCAGGGATGAAATCTAAAATTTGTTACTACTGGTTCTGTGGGCGTGGCTTGGGGGGGGTAATGTGACTGGGTGGGCATGGCCAACTTTTTTTTTAACTTTTAAAAGCATTTTTTCTACAACCTCTTCAGTTGCAGAAAAAAAAATGCTTTTAGAAGCCTCTGACGATCATACAACCAAGGTGGGATCACCAGAGGCTTTTAAAGGCATTTTTTCCCCTACAACCTCTTCAGCCGAAGAGGTTGCAGAAAAAAATGTTTTTAGAAGCCTCTGACGATCCCAGCTGAGCTGCGTGATCATCAGAGGCTTTTTTTAACTTTTAAAAGCCTTAGATAGAGCTCAACAGGCTCTAACATAGGCTAATAACATAGCCTGTTATTAACATTCAGCTGTCTGCAATTATTGCAAGTTCGAGGCTCAAGGTTGACTCAGCCTTACATCCTTTCTAAGGTAGGTAAATTGAGGACCCAGTTTGTGGGGGCAATAAGCTGACTTTGTATAAAAATATACAAAAGTATGAAGGCTATTGATTAACGCATTGTAAGCCGCTCTGAGTCTCCGAAGAAGGGCGGCATATAAATCTAATTTTTTTTAAAAAAGCATTTTTTCTGCTGAAGAGGTTGTAGAAAAAATGCTTTTAAAATTAAAAAAAAAACAGCCTCTGATGATTTCACGGTTCAGCTGGGCATGGGGGGGGGGCGCGCAGGGATGTTTGCTACCGGTTCTCCGAACCACCCGCCTCCATCACTACTGGATCAGGTGATCTGGTCCAAACTGGGAGCATTTCACCCCTGATGCCACTCCTAGTCCTTCTTTCCATTAAATTAGACAAACCCAATTCTTGCAATGGTTCTTCATATGTTTTAGCCTCCAGTCTCCTAATCATCTTTGTTCCTCTTCTCTGCACTCACCTAGAATCTCAACATCTTTTTTATACCATGACATCCAAAACTGGATGCAGTATTCAGCGCTCTTATCAAGACATTATAAAGCAGTACTAATATTTTATGTGATCTTGATTCTATCCCTGTTAATGCAGCCTAAGACTGTTAGCTTTTTGGGAAGCTGCAGCACACTGCTAGCTCATACTTAAGTTATTCACTAGGATTCTTAGATCCTTTTCACAGTTACTACTATTGAGCCAGGTACCTCCTATTTTATATGTATGCAATTGTTTTATGTTGCCTAAGTGTAGAAACTTAATTTTCTCACTACTGAATTTCATTTTGTTAGATAGGGCCCAGTATGCGAAGATTGAACACAGGATAGCTTTTTTTTTGACAGGAATGTAATTTTTTTAGTCAGTTCTCCTGTACAGGTTCAAGTAAAATGAATGATCAACACAAGATAAATGGGTCTAATGTTAGCCACATGCAACATCATTACTATGTGACGTGTCTGTGGCATCATAGTGACATCTCTTTAGCCAAACGATCTGTAAGCTTAAATCCATAACTGAAATAGGTGTGGTTTTTTTACTTCTACATAACTACCATTTGACAGTGCAGAGTATATTCTAAATGAAGCACATCCACATTTTCTCTTCAGCTTATTAAAGCTTGTAAAAATTGGCTCGAATAACTGTCACTTTTGGGGTTTAGAATAAATATAAAGAAAAGCATTTTCTTAAAATAGCCCTTTGGATGTCACCCCAAGAAACCTTCTTTAGAAAGGAAATGACTGTGAGGTGGAAGTATTGGATATATGCTGAAATAATCTTTTATTCAAAGTGAACCCACCCTTAAATCAAAATAAGACTTGGAATCAGAAGGTTTACATGCCACTTATTTACCTGTTTTGGGTTTTGACAACTAAGTAGATTATGATTATAGAAATACCTAATATTTATCATTTTAGATAAGCAAAAACTTGATATTATAACTCTATTATTTTTTCACTGAAATAAGTTGAAAGTTACTGCTTTTTCTTTTCTTTTTCTTTCCTCATTTTATTTATTTTCCCCTTTCCTTTCCCCTCTTTCCCTTCATTTATTTCTATTTCTAAAGCAGGATCTGATAGATGACCACTGGATAACTTTCTATTCACTATATTCTAAAAGTAAGTATATTCTGAAAGCAGATATACATCTGGTTAGAGAATGTACAAATTCATCTTAAAATCCATTGATACTCTGAGAGGCCCCTAAACCTGTCAGAAGAGAGGAACAATTCTAATGACATACAGCTAAAAGGTGGTTAGGTCAAGGATATCTACCTGGGTTGAAAGTTGTCCATCAACAAAAGATAATTTGGATTTATGCTCCAGTAATTTACAGAAGAATTATGATTGTTTGGCAAAGATAATGTAAAACCTTAGTAATTAGGAAATGTCAATTAAATATAACAAATGTATATGACCACATAAACTGCTGTGTTAGCAGAATCCTTTGTTTAGAAGAGTATAAGAATTGTCATGGAATCACTGTCTCTTCACTCAGAACTCAGATGGGAATCGAGTTCCGAGTCTTGCGCAAATAAACCTGATTCTATCTGACCCTATGGAATGTCTCTTATATCCTTTCTTCCATAACATTTCTATTAGTCTTTATTTCTATTTGTATTTCCTACCCAATCAGGATGAACAAAAGGAAGTGGTAATTTGCTGAAAATAGTAAGGCAAAAACAATCAGAATTTTTAATAGAAACTTAAGACTGAAGAGGTATCTAAATTCCTTTTATGAAGATGGAAGAGGTTCCAAGGAATTTGTTCTACAATTTGGGAACAATTCAACAAAAGACTCCTTTCAATATGACTGCTAAATAAAACTCTGAAATGGGAACATTTACAAAAGAGCTTTTCCTGTGTAATTCCAAATGGATTTATAAGGGGAAAGATGATTCTTCAGATAACTAGGTTCTTAAGCACTTTTAGAACTTTAGAGATTAAACTAAAATATAATTCTATATTACACAGCAATGACAGATTCAGATAGATATCATCATTATTTCCAGGCTTTTCCTGGAAAAGAAAATATGGCGGATCCTTGCTCAGCTGTGGCTGCATTGGATCTTGATGGTGAAAGGTTTTTTGTGGAATATAAGAGAATATAAGGCCACATGGATTGGAAGGTTTTGATGTGTTTGAGCAAAATAGTCTGAGTCGGACAGTCTTTACTGGCATGGCGAGTTTGCAAATTTCCAGACAATCAAAGAAGCAAAATCTGAAGGTTCATGAAAAATTAATAAGCTATAAAAAATGCACATAAAGAAAATCTTCATTCTCAGGGCTAGGGATCGAGTCTGCATCAATTTTTTATGCAGCTTTAACACTGACTTTTGAATCTGTCAATTCCTTCCACTAAATCCTAGATTCTGTAATGTCAAGCTATAAGTAGAAATTTGACAAAGAGCTGCTGGATGTTCAGTTCTGAAAATGTCACTATTGTAAGTCTAATAAAAGAACTAAAAGTTATCATCATGCAGCATAAGACTATAAATGTTTAGCAAGCATTTTTAAAGAAGTGCTTAAGTTGGTTCTTTTCAGAAAAAAAAACCTAGCTGCATTGAGCAGAATTAGCTGCATTGAACAGCTCCAATGTCAGCCTTGGAAGTCATATTAAGCCGGAAGCTTCAATGCTGCCACTTCCCCATGGGTGGGAAAGTAGGAGGAGGGATTTAGGAGAGGGGAATTAGTAGACATAATAGCATTCTTCTTATCAGTCAAGGTCAGGGCAATCCAGCATCTGGAGGAGGATGGTTTTGGGAGCTTTGAATTACTGAAGAAAAGACTGGGCTTTTCAGATTCAGGATTTCCCAGATGTGCCAGTTTACCTATTCTAATAAAGAGAACTTTGGAAAATGCCTGCTTCCGCATCTTTACTGAGAGTTGGGAGTTTTCTGGAACGCTGACATCTAATTCAGTTCAGAACCACAGCATCCAGCACAGAGATCTAATCCTTCTTTTTCTGTGCTACTTTCATAATGGAAAATTGCTCACTTATTTCTTGCCCTCTCCCAAAGGTATTATTTGCAATAAATATAGTAACTTTGGGGAAAATAGCAAGAAAGCTGATTTTTTTCCCCATGAAAAAAAATCATGGGAAAACAGCACTCTATTCTTTTCAGCTGCCTCCCCAGGAAAACATGTGTCTTTAAAATATATGCCTCTTGTACTGTGTTTAATTCTCATTCCATGGGGTGATCTGAGTTTTCAAAGGAAGCCAGTAACTTAGGTATATATTTTGGTTTATTTTTGGGATGTTCAGAGAGGAGAAATGTCTCTTCCTGTAAAACATCTGCAGATACTCAAATACTGGATTAATCCTGTATGCAAACACAGAATCTTTTTCTAACTTTCTCCCTTATTTCTGCAAAAACAGTTGGGAAACCAGGGGGAATAGTAAATTTCCACATACATATCCAGTACATCTCCGGGTGTGTATTGTTGCTTCAGTGTTCTTGACACACAACAGAAAATTGTTGACCTGTGCAGCTGGAGGACCTATACTAACAGCATCTCTCTTCATATTAAAGCTCCACTATATGAATTTTCCTTGCAGGAAACACATATTATTCATGTTTCTGTTTCTCCCCTGGCTGAGAATTTACAGAGGCACCAAACGATCCTTAATTGATCTCCTTCCAAGAAATGAATAACAAAAGTGCATCATCTGGAAATTAATTCATATGTTTGGCTATCTGAGCAAAGGTTATGTTAGTTGGGCTATAATTACTATAAAATATTGAAAGGGTTAAAAGTGTGTGTGTGTGTGTGTGTGTGTGTGTTCTTTATCACTCTTCACCCACAATGGCTTCTGGCTAAACAACTTTTCAGGGATTTGTTGCATTTGCAAAGTCAGGAAAAACAAAGGAACTTAATACCTGCAACATTAATTTATTTATCACCATCTGTTTCATCCTAGATTTAAGGAAGTAAACAATAAACATACAGCTTAATCTAAATAATAAAAGCTGTACACACAGTCACAATCTTTTATTTTCTGAAAATGCAGAAAATATTTTCAGAGGGGAGAATGTGGCAGATTTTAATGCTAATTGGGGCAGTAATGAGGTTCAGTTCCTCAGCTTCAGGAAATGAAAGTAAATGTTTCCAATGTCTCCTTTTCTTAAATTCTCACATAATAAGACTCAAAGAAATCATTGTTGCATTCCCAGCCAACTAACTTATGTGATACTGTAATACATAAAAGGAAAGAAGCCAGTTTAATAACCCTTCTAAGCAACCCATAAATGTCCGCT
The DNA here is from genome assembly GCA_030761175.1 of Masticophis lateralis. NCBI lineage: Eukaryota > Metazoa > Chordata > Lepidosauria > Squamata > Colubridae > Masticophis > Masticophis lateralis. The sequence goes on along the minus strand of JAUDYJ010000007.1, from coordinate 22,287,030 downwards.
TCTCCTCAATGCAACTTTAAAACAAGCCCTATAAACTGGTAATCTCTCTGACAATGACAGATTTGCACTGTTTATAGAATAAGATTGCTGTTTGTGATGCTCACTCGAGAAGCAAAGTTAAAAACAGCTATCGTTAAAATGAACAACAAAGATTCTGAAAGAAAATCTCAGTTTTTGGAAGACACCTAGGATCCCCATTTCCACAAATTTAAAACAAACAAAAAAGGTGAATTTATTAATTTCAGTCTTAAGAAGTTTGATATACAAGAAGAAACTTTTAAAAAAGAATTCAGCCCAAATAGGATTAGATTGCTCAAGACTACAGCATTTGGCTTCATGGAGATTTTATAAGCTTCCCTTTTCAGATAAAGTGAACTGCACTTAAGTCCACTGAAGCTGTTGGAAGGAAAACAAGGCTCTCCAGAAACTTCAGAAGGGAACAAAACACAACACTTTTATTTCATCAAACTTTTATAATCTAAACCAGATTTGGGAGGGAACTAGAGGAAAAGCTGTACTGGATATAATTCTTACTAATAGAGGAGAAGTGATAGAGGGAGTTGAAGTTGCCGGAATTTTGGGCGAGAGTGACATCTTACTGGAATTGAATATAATGCAAACACAAGCAATAGAATATAATCCAACCAGTATCTTAAGCTATAAAAGAGCTGATTTTAACAAACTCAGAGAGACCCTAAGCAAAATTTCATGGATAAAAATCCTAAAGGGGAAAACAACTCAAGAAATGTGGGAATCAAAGTTATAACCAGAGTGCAAGCAATAGAATATAATTCAACAGGTGTCTTGAACTTTAAAAGAGCTGAGAGAGTCTAAGCAAACTTTAAAAGAGCTCCGAGAGAGTCTAAGCAAAATTTCATGGATAAAAATCCTAAAGAGGAAGACAACTCAAGAAGTATGGGAATCACTGAAAAATATGATCATAAAAGCCCAGTCCAACACAATACCACTGAAAAAGAAAAACAAGAAATCCAAGAAAAAATCCAGTATGGTTGCACAAAGATCTCTCTGATAAACTGCAAAACAGAAAGGATAAGTACAATGGAAAGAGGGACACATGACAGAATATCAGCAGATAGCCTGAATCTGCAAAGATGAAGTCAGGAAAGCAAAAGCTCAGAATGAACAAAGAATTACCACAAAAGTCAAAAATAATTTTTTAAAAGTTTCTTTCAACATATAAATAACAAGAAAAAAGTCAAGGAAACAGCTGATCCACTAAAGAGGGATGATGGCAGGGAAGTAATAAGCAATAGAAAGAAAGCAGAGCTGTTTAACTTATTCTTTGCATCAGTCTTCATGCAAAAAGAAACTATAGCCCAACCTACCAAAAAACATAACTGTAAAAGAAAGACTAGAAATAAAAATTAAAATAAACAAGAAAATGGTAAGAGAACACCTGTTTGACCTTGATGAATATAAATCATCAGGACCTGATGGATTACATCCCAGAGTTCTGAAGGAGTGGGCAGATTAGGGTGTATCATTTAATGGGGTGAAAATTAATGTTTGCAATTTTTTTTAGTGAGGGGAGCTAAAAATATGTGCTTTTACACCAAGAATTCAAATCTGCTGTTATTTTTGCAATCACACAACATTTAACTTGGTATACTAAGTCAGTGTTGGATCATATACCCCACAAAAGTCTGTTGCTCAGTGAAATAAGGGGCTCACTGATTGAAACTCTGCTGAATGAAGGATCAATGTCAAATTCGGTTGCAATGTCTAGCATGTTGCCAATTTTACCTGCCCGTTTGTTGTTAGACGAGGTCTTCCCATCCAATTTTGTGATTAAGTATAGTAGGGGTAACTCATTCATGTGGAGTGTACACACCAACCAGATCAACATCCAGTCAAGCTTGACCTCTACCCAGTGCATGGCACCACCTTAACAGCCAGTATTAACATTTGTAGAATCTCCTCCAGTGGCCTTCCAGATTTTTTCAATGCCTTTTTTCTTCATGAAATACACCAGATTATCTGCAATCACTTGAGCAGGTTTTCCTGCTTTTGAGCCTTTTTCTGGAGTGAAATGATAAAGATATCTTCCACCTGGCTCACTGCACACACAGAGTAATGTTCTTCTTTAATGGTACTGCAGAATTGCTTACTGAGATCATCAAATTCTTGATCTAGGGACTTCATAATTTTTTAAAATTATTATCTGTATAAGACAATATAACAATTCAAAACATGCAACATTTAAAAACAAGCTCTCATTACAGCTATTGCATGGTGGTCTTCTTTGTTATTCACAATTTTCCCTTCTTTCTTTTTATGTTACTCCGATTTACTACTTTTTTTTAAATTAAAAAGTTTTAATAAGTTTTACAAGTGTTTCCCCATCCCACCTCCCTCCTCCCCCCAACCCTCCCCCACTACTTCCCAGAGCAAAATACAGGGTATAGCATTTAACAATCATAATCTAACATATGCTAACTAACTATAGCCTCCTATCTCCCTCTTGTGCTTTAATTCCCCTTTTGCTTAACTAAATTTAAATACTTTTCTAACATCTCTTTATTCATTCATAAGCTATTTGAAACTTTTTAATCCGATATTTGCTTTGAATATAATCAATCCATCTTCTCCATTCCAAATTGTATTTTTCATTTGAGTGATCCTTCAAGTATGCTGAAATTTTGGCCATCTCTGCTAAATTTGCTACTTTTACTGTCCATTCTTGAATAGTAGGCAAGTCTTCCTTCTTCCAGTACTGTGCCACCAACAGTCTTGCTGCAGTTATTAGATTTAAAATCAAATTAGTCTCTATAACCATACAATCTGTAATTATACCCAGCAAGAACAGCTGTGGAGTAAACTTTATTTTCTTTTTAAAAATATTTTGGATAATCCACCATATTTTTATCCAAAATGCTTTAACTTTTTTACAAGTCCACCATATATGAAAATAAGTGGCATCATCACAATTACATCTCCAACACTTAGATTGCAAGTTCGGATAAATACAGGCTAGCTTTTTAGGATCTAGATGCCATCTATAAAACATTTTGTAAAAATTTTCTCTCAAATTTTGGGCTTGAGTAAATTTTACATTTCTAACCCATATTCTTTCCATGTTTCCATCATTATTGGTTCCTCAATATTTTGTGCCCATTTTATCCCACAATCTTTAACTAACTCCATTTCCGAATCTATTTCTATCAATGTATTGTACAACCTTTTTATATGCATTTGACTCTGATCTCTGATTTGTTTTACCAAGTTTTCCTCATTTTGTGTGATACCAATTTTCTGATCCTTTTGTCAGATCCCAAAAAATGTGATACTGCCATTCAAGTGGAGAAGGGGGAGACTTGGATTCGATTTACTAGCATGGCCTGTGTCATCAGATGTTTTACAACCTATAACCTGGCACCAGGAATTTATATGATAGCCATGTGGGTTGTCTTATTTTAAAGGATAGTGCTGGGAATGCATATTTATTCGGGTTCTCAAAGGAAATGGTAAAGATAACATCTTCACACATGTGTTTTGGTTAAAACCTGCATTCTGACTTAAAGGGAGGGGTCTCTACCACTTTAATCCTACTGCTTTGCCTAAGGGTATTCAGATTGTGCTTTAGCTGGATGGCTTTCACTTCTGCTTAATAAAAGAATCCTTTTGAACAACTACGTTTCAAGAGTTCGTACTGTCTTAGGTTGGAAGGAGAGGTGATCCTTACACCTTTTTCCATCAAGCCTGTAACTATCCATACTGAAACCAAATTTGAATTATCCTTTCTTCATTTAATACATTCAAAGACTTTAACCATACCTCTTTCTGTATTAAGAAGTTCTTTATATGTAGTTACATCTTGTTTTTGTTCTACACTTATATTCTCTATCGCATGTCTGGGTACTGTCCATATAGGTATCTTATCGTTTAATTTATATTGATAATTTTTCTACACACAATAATAAATTCCTTAATATATGACTTTCAAAAGTCTTATCCACCTTCTTGTCATATAATAAGTAGGCATGCCAACCATATACCAAGTCATATCCCTCAATATTCAAAACTCTTTCTTCTGTTAAATTGATCCAGTCACTAATTGCTGATAGGGCAGCTGCTTCATAATATAGTTTTAAATTGGGCATTTTCAGACCTCCTCTTTCATGTATATCTTGCATTATTTTTAATTTTATTCTCGGTCTTTTCCCTGCCCAAACAAAGTTATTAATACCCTTCTGCCATTCCCCCAAATTTGCATCCTTTTTGAGTATTGGTATCATTTGAAAAAGAAATAAAAACTTAGGCAAAACATTCATTTTTACTACTGCTATTCTTCCCAACAAAGACAATTGTAATTTTTTCCAGTTAACCATCTCTTTCTGTATTTTATGCCATAACAATTCATAATTATGCTTATACAATTTCACATTTGAAGTTGTAATATAAACCCTTAAATATGCTTTCTCCGCATCCAAAAATATAAGCACTGCAGGGACTTGGTTATTCTTCCCCAAATACTCCAATATATTAACAATTTGCCTTACATTACTTTTCATTTGTCTCCCATTTATAAATCCAGATTGGTCATTGTGAATCATTTGTTGGATAACTAACATTAACCTATTTGCTAATATTTTAGCAAAAATCTTGTAATTTGTGTTAAGTAATGATATAGGCCTGTAGTTTTTTGGTGGACTATGGTTTTGATCCTCTTTCGGGATTAAAGAAATAAAGGCTGTCCTCCAAGATGGGGGTACCTCTCCTCCAAGTTGTATTTTACTAAATAATTCCTTAAGAGGTTCCACTATTTCTAATTGCAATTTTTTATAATCCTGGACGCGCGGCTGTCTTTAGAAGAACACATGACAGCCGTGGCCAGGGGGGCTTTTATCAGGTTCGCCTGATACGCCAGTTGCGTCCCTTTCTAGATCGGGACTCCCTACGCACAGTCACTGATGCTCTCGTGACTTCCCGCCTGGACTACTGCAACGCTGTCTACATGGGGCTCCCCTCGAGGTGCACCCGGAGGCTGCAACTGGTCCAGAATGCGGCCATGCAGGGAATTATGGGAGCGACGTGGCGCTCCCATGTGACACCTCTCCTGCGCGAGCTGCACTGGCTCCCGGTGGTCATCCGGGTGCGCTTCAAGGTGTTGGTGACCACCTTTAAAGCGCTCCATGGCTTAGGACCTGGGTACTTGCGGGACCGCCTTCTGCCGCCAATAGCCTCCCACCGGCCAGTACGCTCACACAGAGTGGGCCTCCTCCGGGTGCCGTCGGCCAGACAGTGTCAGCTGGCAACCCCCAGGGGGAGAGCCTTCTCTGTGGTGGCGCCTGCCCTCTGGAATGACCTACCCCCGGAGATACGCAGGATTCCAGATCTCCGGACCTTTCGTCAGGCCCTTAAAACCCATTTATTCCATCTAGCTGGGCTAGCTTGATCCCATCCTCCGTTTTAAATTTGAAATTGATTTTAAATTGGGTTGTTTTAATTATTGGCTGAATAATATTTAATAATTTTTAATTGTTCTTAACTTTTGTATACCATGTTTTATTTTGGCTGTTTACCGCCCTGAGTCCGCAAGGAGAAGGGCGGTTAATAAATTGAAATAATAAATAATAAATAAATAAATAATAAACTGCTGTCAATCCATCTGTTCCAGGAGCCTTACCAACATTTAACTGCTTAATTGCCAAGAGAATTTCCTCGGAGGTTATCAGTTGATTCAATCTTTCCCTTTGCTTGTCTGTAACTATAGGGATATTCTCCTTCTGTAGCAGGGCTGGGTTCTAATTTTTTTTACTACCGGTTCTGTGGGCATGGCTTATTTTGTGGGTGTGGCTTGGAGGTCATGTGACTGGGTGGGCGTGGCTAGCTGGTCATGTGACCGGGTGGCCATGGCTATGTGTATAGGGACTACTCAGGGGGCTGAAAAAAGTCATTTCTGACAGGTCCTCGCACTTTTGACTGGTCCCCACACTTATGACCATCCTCACATTTATGCCCGTGCAGCATTCTTAACAACCATGTCACTCATTTCACAACTGCTTCTCTTCACCGTGGTGATAAGATACGGCAAAAAATGTAAAATCATATTATCATAGCCGTATCGTGTTAAGGGAGGACGTGCTCGCTATTTGCGAGCGATCGCGTGCTCTGGCCCCCAGTGCCTTTCTCGCTCCCCGGGTTGTTCAGATTCTCAGGCCCCGGGCCTTTGGCTGATGTTGTGCAATGCCAGGTCTGTGGTAAATAAAGTCCCCCTCATTTGTGATCTTGCCCAGGAGGGGGGTGCGGACCTGGTAGGTATTATGGAAACCTGGTTGGGCCCGGAGGGGGGGGTCCCCCTCGTAGAGATGTGCCCATCGGGTTTCTTTGCATTCCATTGGCTGAGGTCCCAGGGGAGGGCGGGGGGGGTGGTTGTGGTTCTTGTAAAGGAAAGTCTTGTCCCTAGGGAGGCCACTGTACCTCAGATAGCTGGATGTGAGTCTCTCCTCGTGAAGTGAGGACATGGGAGGCAGATGGGTTTGCTGATTGCATACCTGGCTCCCTGCCACGTGTCGGCTGTCCTGCCCAAGCTGCTAAGCGTGATTGCTGAGGTGGCAGTGGAAACCCCCAGGCTTATGGTCATGGGGGATTTCAACCTGCCATCCGTCGGCGAGGCGTCTGAGTTGGCTCAGGAGTTCATGGCTTCCATGACAGCCATGGACCTGACCCAATTAATTCATGAACCCACTCACACGGGAGGACACACTCTGGACTTGATTTTTGTCTCTGGTCAGTGGATAAATGATCTTGAATTAGGGGAGATAATCATGGTCAGATCATTCCCTCCTTAGGCTCGACTTTCTAACCGCCACACCCCGCTGCAGGGAGGTGGAACAGATTAGATGGTTCCGCCCCAGGCACCTGATGGACCCGGAGAGGTTCCAGACGGAGCTTGGGCCATTTCCCGAGGATCTGACACATGGCTCGGCTGAAGGGTTGGTGACCGCCTGGGATAGGGTGGCCGCTGACGCTTTGGACCGAGTCGTGCCTTTGCGGCCTCTGACCCGTCGCCGAGCTTACCTGGCTCCTTGGTTCTCTGAGGAGCTAAGGGAGATGAAGCGCCAGAAAAGACGCCTAGAGAGCAGTTGGAGGTCCAGCCGTTCTGAGTCCGACTGAACACTGGTAAGAGCTCATATTAAGACTTACCTAGTGGCGATAAAAGCGGCAAAACGTAATCATTTTTCCGCTCTTATTGCATCGGCAGATAACCGCCCAGCCGCCCTGTTCAGGGTGACCCACTCCCTCCTTCATCCGGGAGGACGGGAGGACCCCTTGCAGGGTCGTGCTGAGGATTTTGTTCAGTTTCTGCACGATAAAATCACTCAGATTCGGGATGGTCTGGTCTCCAACTGGGTAGATATGGGTGGGATGATGGAGGCCGGTCTTGAGGATGTCATCTGGGAGGAGTTCGATCCTGTTGCTCCCGAGGACGTGGACAGAATGCTGAGGTGGCTGAACGCGACCACATGTTTATTGGACCCGTGTCCCTCCTGGTTGGTATTGGCCTCCCAGGAGGTTACACGAGGCTGGCTCCAGAGGACTATTAATGCTTCTTTGAGTGAGGGTGTCTTGCCAGTTGCCTTGAAAGAGGTGGTGGTGAGGCCTCTCCTCAAGAAGCTTTCTCTGGACCCAGCTGTTTTGGCTAATTATTATCCAGTCTCCAACCTTCCCTTCTTGGCGAAGGTTGTTGAGAGTGTGGTGGCGCATCAGCTTCCTGGGTATCTGGATGAAGCTGTCTATCTGGATCCGCTCCAGTCCAGCTTCAGGCCCGGGTACAGCACAGAAACGGCATTGGTCGCGTTGGTGGATGATCTCTGGAGGGCTCGGGATAGGGGTTGCTCCTCTATCCTGGTCCTGTTAGATCTCTCAGTGGCTTTTGATACCATCGACCATGGTATCATGCTGCGCTGGCAACACCCAGGGGGAGAGCTTTCTCTGTGGCAGCACCAGCCCTCTGGAACGATTTGCCCCCGGAGATCCGTACGATACCTGATCTCCGGGCTTTTCGCTGTGCCCTAAAAACTTTTTTATTTTGTCAAGCTGGGCTAGCGTAACCCCCCCCCTTTTTAAGTTTAAAGTTTTTATGGGTTTTAAATTTTAATTGTCTATTGGTTTTTTAAATTTGTTGGGCCAAAATTATTTAATTCTTTTACTAACATTTTAAATTTTGTATTGGAGTGCTTTTATCCTTGGCTGTACACCGCCCTGAGTCCACTAGGAGAAGGGCGGTATATAAATTTAATAAATAATAATAATAATAATAATAATAATAATAATAATAATAATAATAATAATAATAATAATAATAATAATAATAAAAATGTGAGGACAGTCGTAAATTCGAGGACTGGTCAAAAGTGCAAGGACCAGTCAGAAATAACTTTTTCAGCCCTCTGAATAGTCCATATGCACAAAAGGACTACCCAGAGGGCTGAAAAAAGTGATTTCTGACAGGTCCTCGCACTTTTGACTGATCTTCGCATTTATGACTGGTCATCATTTATGCCCATTGTAGCATTCTTAACAACCGTGTCACTCATTTCACAACTGGTTCTCTTCACCATGGTGACAAGATAGGGCAAAAACGTAAAATGTGAGGACAGTTGTAAATTCGAGGACTGGTCAAAAGTGCGAGGACCAGTTAAAAATAACTTTTTCAGTCCTCTGAGTATTTATTTATTTATTTATGTGATTTATATGCCACCATTCTCCCCGAGGACTCAGGGTGGCTTACAAAAACAATTATGAATACAAATCACAATAACACATTAAAATGCATTAAAATCCACAAAATCATTCTAAAAACTATATAACCCCACGACTATAATATTCTTTAAACAGCCATGTCTTTAATCCTCGGCAAAAGGAGAGGAGGTCGGGGGCTGTCCTGAGGTCGGTGGGCAAACTATTCCAGAGGGTCGGGGCTCCGACAGAGAAAGCCCTCCCCATTGCTTGGCTGACGGCACCCGGAGGAGGCCCACTCTATGGGAGCGCACTGGACGGTGGGAGGAGGGCAGGAGGTGGTCCTGTAAGTACCCCGGGCCTAAGCCATGTAGGTCTTTATAGGTTAAAACCAGCACCTTGAAACGAACCCAGAGAACAACCGGTAGCCAGTGCAGCCCGCACAGGAGAGGTGTAACACGGGAGTAACAAGAGGCCCCCGTAACTACCCGCGCGGCTGCATTCTGGACTAACTGGAGTCTCCGGATATGTCCCAAGGGCAACCCCATGTAGAGGGCATTACAGTAATCCAACCGAGAAGTAACCAGGGCATGGGTGACCGTGGTGAGGGCATCTCGGTCCAAAAAAGGGCGCAACTGGCGTACAAGACGTACTTGCGCGAAGACCCCCCTGGTTACGGCTGTCAGATGGTCATTCAACGATAGCCAAGAATCCAGGAGGACACCCAGATTGCGAACCCTATCGGATGGGGTGATAGTCTCCCCACCGATCACTAGAGATGGTATCTCAGGATCCCGAGATGCCGGTACCCACAGCCACTTCATCTTGGAGGGGTTCAGTCTGAGCCTGTTCTTACCCATCCAAACCCGCACCGCCTCCAAGCAGCGGGACATCACGGAAAAGGCATCCCCAGGATAGCCCGGGGTAGAGATGTAAAGCTGGGTATCATCCGCATATTGGTGATACCTTACCCCGAAGCCACGAATGATCTCACCCAGTGGCTTCATATAGATGTTAAAGAGCAAGGGGGAGAGAACCAATCCCTGAGGCACCCCACAAGTGAAAGGCCTCTGGGAGGATCCCTGACCACCCTGCCAATACATACTGTGAGCGGCCCGAGAGGTAGGAGGAGAACCACTGCAACACAATGCCTTCTATCCCCAACCCCCTGAGTCGCTGCAGTAGGATACCATGGTTGATGATATCGAAAGCTGCTGAGAGGTCAAGAAGGACCAGGATGGAGGAACAACCCCCATCACGGGCCCGCCAGAGATCATTCACTAGGGCGACCAATGCCGTTTCCGTGCTGTGGCCGCGCCTGAAGCAAGATTGGTAAAGATCAAGGTAGTCCGTTTCCTCCAGGAAATGAGGGAATTGCTGTGCCACCACGGTCTCAACAACCTTCGTTAAAAAGCGAAGGTTGGAGACAGGACGATAGTTGTTAAGTGAGTCCGGATCCAGGTTAGGCTTCTTAAGGAGGGGTCGTACCACCGCCTTTTTTAACAAGGCGGGGACAAAACCCTCCCTCAATGAAGCGTTGACAACTGCCTGGATCCAGTCTCCAGTCATCTCTCTGGCTGCAGAAACGAGCCAGGAGGGACATGGGTCCAGAACACATGTGGAGGCCCCCAGCCGACCCATAATCCTGTCCACTTCATCCAACGAAACAGGCTCAAACTCCTCCCAGAAAAGTTCACCAAAACTAGCCCCAGTCTCCTCAGTGGATTCTGTCCAGTCGGAGTCCAACTCGGTCCGGATCCAAGCGATTTTATCTTGCAGAAACTGAGCAAAATCCTCAGCACAACCCTGCAAGGGGTCCTCCCTCACTCCCTGATTTAGAAGGGAGCGGGTTACCCTAAACAGGGCGGCTGGGCGGTTTTCTGCAGATGCAATAAGAGCAGCGAAATATTGGCGTTTCGCTGCTTCTATCACCACAAGGTAAGACCTAATAAAGGTTCTTTTTTTTTTATTATTGAAAAAGTTTTACAATAAAAAATTTTTCCCCCTTTTTTCACCCCTCCCCCCTCCCCCACCCTCTCATGCCCCCCAACCTCCCCCCAACCCCACCCCCTCCCTCTCCCACCCACCCCTGACTTCCGCTACACATTCTTAAGAAAGAAAAACAACAAGAATTTATAACAACAAAGAAAACAAATACTATTATATATTCAGTTCTAAGTTAAGAGGAAGAGGAAAGAAAGAAAGAAATTAAAAAATAAAAAATAAAAAAAGTAAAAAAATAAAATAAAATAAAATAAAGTAGTACAAAGAAAGACCCATAAACATAAATATTTGTCTAAGCTTAACAGTATTGTAATAAAAAAAAACACCAGAAAAAATAACCATTATAATATTTAACACAATTTAAAAACAGAGAAAAATAAAAATGAAAGAAACATTACTAACATTACTAATCATATGCCATACTCAATCACTCCAAAATTATATAACTTACTTGTTCATATTAAATAATACCTCATATTTTAATCCAAACTACTCCCCCTAATTCAAAAGCCCAGAAATCCCCCCTTCAAAGAGAAAAAAAAAATAAAGTATACAATATAATATAATTATGCATATATTGTTATAATTTTCCATAACTCGAATTGCAATCTTCTCTTCTTCCTGATTGAAGTTAGGTCTTCTTTCTTCACCTGTATCCAATTCCAATACTCTTCATCTTCTATCTGCCCCCATCAGTAAAACAAAACATTCCACATGAACCCCCCGTGTGACTTTATATAGATAACATCCAACCAAGAAGATAATCACTCCTCTAGGTAGAATCATTCAAACAAACGTGTTCTATTTCAACGAGAAAAAACCCAATGCAGCTCCTTAGAAACAAAAAAAATCAAGAAAAAAGAAAAAAAATCCTATAAACTGCATTCCCAGATGTTCTTATAAAAACTATTTCAAATCCTGCCACCCTTTGTCATTCACTCTTGGTTGTAAGACATTTTCATTTCCATTCTTTACTCTTGGATGATAAATTCCAAAAAAAAAACTATGATAGGGTAATCACAAAACGCTACTACTATATAGATAGCATCCAACCACGAAGATATTCATTCCTCTAGGTAGAAACATTCAAACTAGCGTATTCTATTACAACAAAAAGAAACCCAATGCAGCTCTGCCAAACCTTAATAACAAAAAGAATCAAAAAAAGGAGAAAATCTTGGCAACTGCATGCCCAAATGTTCTCATAAAGTTGTTTCAAAACCTGCCACCCTTTCACTCCTTCTGGTTGTTAGATATTCTCCTTTCCATTCTTTCCTCCTGGATGATAAGTTCCAAAAAAAAAACTATGGTAGGATAATCACAGAACGCTGCTACCATTGCAGCCCTCTGTTAAGCTTGCTCAAGATGTTAAATCCAATTCAAAAATAAGAAAAAGAAACTCCAAATCAGGATGAAGACTTTATAATCCTTAAATCCAAATCCATATAAACTTTAAGAAGTTTATAACCAATTTTCACAATTATCCAAGCTTTCTGATAACAGCTGCATCTGATGAAGGACTCTACGACACTCGTTAGTTACCTCTCGAATTTCCTCGTTAAAATCTGGTTCCTGCTGCTCAATATCACCATCCTTTTCTTGCGGAGCGTTGGACCTCTGCTGCTGATCATCTTGAATTATAGTATTTTTTAAATCTTGCTCCAGCAGTACAAGGTCCGGTGCTCCTAGTCTAGGTTCACTGGTGTGGTCCATAATAAGATCCTCAGAGAAACCAGATTGCACTCCTTGTGCTTTTAACATTCTTTGATTCATTCTTTGAGTCTCATCCTTCTGTTTACCTTTTACAAACTCTCTTTCTTGTTTCTTATTCTTGAGGTCTTCCGAAGCTCCCTTAAAAATATTTTTATAAAAATGTTCCGCTTTCTCAATAGTATTCAAACAATATCTCACGCCATAATATCTAAAAATTATGCCAACTGGTAAATCCCATCTAAATGGGATATTATTTTCCTTCAATTCTTTAGTTAAGAAAGCAAATTCTTTCCTTTTCTTTAGAACCTTCGGTGGTAACTCTTTAAAGATATTAATTTGTTCACCTTCTACTTGCGCTCTGGCAGAATAGGACCTTTGTAAGATGTCATCTCTCAACCTTTTATCAGTAAAGTAAACAACAACATCTCTGGATAAATTCCTTTGTTTAGCTACTCGTGAGTTGACTCTGTAAACTTTCTCTATACAACCAAGAATTATCTCATCCTCAAGCTCTAGTAGTTCAGCAAGAACCTTTGCAATAGTTGCTTTTAAATCTCTCTGGTTTTCTTTAATACCTCTTACTCTGATTGCTGAGGCCATAGTTTTAATTTGAAGCATGATAATATCATTCTGTATAGTCTGATTACAAATCTCAGCTTTCACAAACCTTTCTTGAATTTCTTGAATCTGGGAGCCAAATTTACTGCTAATTTCAGTTACTTTCTCCTCCATTTCAATCACCACATTTGAAAGATCTGAAATTACTTTAACAATAGTTTGACTTAATTGGTCATGCTTTCCAGCAGTCAAATCCACAAGATTCTTCTGTGAGTTTTTAATTTTGTCAACTACACTCGATAAAGAAGTTGTTATAAGTTCTTTTAAGTCCCCTTCTGCCAATCCAGACAATTGCACCATCTCAGCTTTGCTCTTCAGCTGGCTCAAGGGGGAGCCCCCCCTTCCTTTAGTCATCTTTATTTTACTTTAAATGGCTTTACTATGCTTTACTTCACTTTGCCATACTTTACTTTAATCCTTGTTCTAAAGAAAAATATCCAGAAAAAAGGAAAAAAAATTTTTTTTCTTCTTACTTTAAGTGACTCTCTCATAGCAAAGTATTCATTTCAAAGCCTCCATTTTCAATCACTCTGGTATTTTTTTCAATTAAGATCAGTCGCCATCTTAAAAAAACTTTTTTAGAAACTTTCACTTCTCTTCCTCTCCTTCCCCCCTCCTCTCATTCCTCTTCAAGAAAAAATTAGTAAAAAAAAAAAAAAAAATCCATACTTGCTTCTTTCTTTTTCGGCTTGCTCCATAGACGCTGTGGTGTTGCTTCCAGCGTCTGGCTCCGCTAGTTAACTAACTAGCGGAGGACAGTCTCGTCGCGGAGCCTCTCTGGAGGTATAGAGGGGGCCATCCTTCTGAGCCCTCCCCAGGACAAACGAGACGATCCTGGGGCGACTCAGGGGGCCCAGCCTCACCCCCAGAAGCTCTGCCTGCTCCTCCCGCTGAGGAGCAGGTTGTTCGAGCCGCCTGCCAGCTGTGAGGCGGCTCTATACGCAGCGAGATGCCGGCGGGCATGAAGGAGCCCGCCGCCGACGAGGAAGGCGCCACCGGAAGTCCTTAACTGTGTTCGGTCGGATTCAACCCAAGAATCCAACCATCCAACCACCCTCCAGGCGTCTTTTCTGGCGCTTCATTTCCCTGAGCTCCATGGTGAACCATAGAGCCACTCAGGATCTGTGCCGGATCAGAGGCCGCATAGGCACGATTCGATCCAGGGCACCCACCACGGCCTGTACCCAGGCCGCTACTAGGGTCTCAGACAAATCGTGGGTTAAGGAGGCGGGAAATGACCCAAGCTCCATCAGGAAACTTTCAGGTTCCATCAGGCGCCTGGGGCGGAACCAGTGCACTGGTTCCGCCACCCAGCGATGGGGTAAGGCGATAGGAAAGTCTAGCCTAAGGAGGGAATGATTGGTCCATGACAGGGGGTTAATAGACAAAGACTCCACCCCCCGATCATTTATCCACTGTCCAGAAAGAAAAATCAGGTTGAGTGTGTTTCCTCCATTATGAGTTGGGGCCTGTACAATCTGAGTCAGGTCCATGGCCACCATGGAGGCCATGAACTCCCGCACCAGCTCAGATGTCTGAGATGTCTCAGAGTAGTCCATATGCACAAAAGGATACAGCAATAGAGAGGGATGAAGGAAGGGAAGGAAAATTAGAGTAGAGTAGGAATAAGGGTAAGCAAGGGAGGAAGAGAGGAGGAGAAGGAGAAAGGAAGAGGAAGTAGGGAGGAGAAGAAGAGGGGGGAAAGAGAAAGTAAGAAAAAAGAGAGGTGGTAGGTTTGAGGAGAAAGATTGCTGTACAATAAAAAAGATGAAAGGGAAGAAAGCCAACCCCAAACAAATATAAAGATATTAAGATAAAGAATGAATTGTTAAACTTTAAAGAATAAAAGAGAACAAATATGAATAAATAGCAATAATTAGAAACACACATACAAACATACAATATATTTTCTTTGAACAGAGTATTTGGTCGGTTCACAAATTTAAAAAGTGTTTAGTCATTTCAATTAAATTTACAATTTCTATATTTCCTTTTTGCCATATTTATTCCTCATCTATTTTTTAAAAAACCAATATTACCCTTCATCCTCATCTCTAATCTTAATCAAATTCAAGTTTTCCCTTCTATTCTATATTATACCCCTTCCCATTGTCATCTATTTTTATATCCATCCTCACATTGGTTAATTATGTAATATTACAGTTGTTTAATACAAATTCAACATTTTAATATAAATCAACCAATTATATAACTATCTTTTTTGTATATTAATCTATATGAACATGAATATTCCAATTATTTCCATGCAATCCAATTTCTTACAAATCAATTAATTATATTTACCAATAATAACAAACCAAATAATTTCCCCCGTATATTCCTCCAAACCACAACTTAACCATTTCTGCTTTCAGCACAATATACAATTAATAGTATTTTAATTATTACAATTCCCTAGTTAAATAGAGCTTTTTTTCTTTTGTGTTTTAAAATCTTGAACTCTCCTCTTTTGCCCTAAATTTCCCATTGTTTGCAGTTTTGCATCTACCTCTTTTGGTGAGGAAAAAGAAAAAGAAATCTCTCTCTACCTCATTTTGTCACGTTGCAGCAAAGACCCTGCTTTACTTTCAGTTTCGCTTTTTCAGCATAGCTAGGGGGAAAAAAATTTGCTCCAGCACTGTTTGCACCTAGCAAAAGACCCCTGCGCAAAACAGCTGAGAGCAAATCAGCTGAAAGTTGGGAGACCGATCTAATCAATTTGTGGTAATTAACCTATGCTGAAGCTGAAAGCGGCTGTTTTTTCTATTTTTGCAGGAACCCGTCTACTCATTTGTTTTCTTTTACCACTGATCAGCTGTAGGGCGGCCCTTGAAGCCCCGCGGCAAGAGTTTAAATAGTTTTTTCCCCTCTAGCCATCAGCTGGGACTCAGGAGGCAGCAATAAATTGGGAGTGGGCAAGGTAAGCAAATGGCAAATGGCCGGGAACCAGTTTGGTGGCATGGCCAGCCAATCTTATTACCGGTTCTCCGAACTATTAAATTTTTTTACTACCAGTTCTTGTGATCCAGTGCGAACCGGGAGCAACCTACCACTGTTCTGTAGGTATCTATCTATATCTGTACCTTGAATTTTGTCACCAGCATATAACTTCGTGTAAAATTCTAGAAATGCTTTTTTAATCATATTTTGTTGATACACCTCTTTATCTTTATACTCTATTTTGTCTATAGTACGAGACTTTTCTTTTTTCCTTAACATATATGCTAACCATCTA